>CM057825.1:90318622-91518622 GCA_030068075.1 Paguma larvata | reverse complement strand
AAAAGTGATTTCTCCAGTAAGATACTATATACCATAAAAATAACAGACCTTTTTCTATACATCAAAACAAGGTCTCAGTTACAGAAACCACACATCATTGGGTTCCAACTTCATTTATACAAACACACTAAACAACGTGCTAAGCTTGTGTTGATATAAAAGCCTATTACAGGAATGTGACATACAGGATCACCGACTGGGTTCTTATTCCTCAAAATAAACCTTCCTGAAGCCTTGCTCCCAGGAACATTTCTCTTGCTAGCAGAGCTGCATCCAGACGCCAGGGTAGAAGGTAGGGGCCACAGTTTTTCTGGTTACTTTCAATATCTCAATCTTCAAGCAAGTAATTAGGGTTAACTACCAAGTAGGGGTCCTCTTCATAGCTCTCACTTCCTTCTGTGGAGCCTTTCAGTCCAGCTTGGGTGAGCTCAATCAGAACATGATCCTGCGAAACACAAACATTTGTCCTGAAGTCTCCAGCAGTAATAGTGTGAAAATGCCCCCATCCACAGAATTTGACCCCTCTGAGTATTTGCAACTAGCGTTTTCTTCCATTTCTCCTTCAGAAACTCTCAGAGAAAGGACTATATACATTAAAAGCTTTACCAAATTTTGCTACACCCCTTTCCCATTAGGATACATATTTTTTATAATATAAACTTCTTTTGAAAAATTATGAAAATATATAAGTAAGCTCAACATTGTGATTTTAGTCAGGCTTCCTGGCATACTACATCTTATAAATATGATTTCAAAAAAGACAAAATACAATGCATGAACTTTAAGGTTATGCAATTGTGTAAAATCCTGATAAATATGCTTATCATTCTATGTATCACTCTGATAAGTGTTTTAATTTTCACTTAGTATAGATTTTTAATTACTAGTCACTGAACTCTTTCATATACCACCCATTCATAATTCAGTTAGAAGTAGAATCTAAAGATAATTAACATGGAAAAATTTTCACTCTGAGCTAATAAAAAAAAGTAGAACGTGCCACATAGCTTAAATGTACCTGTAAATCGATTAAAATAAATACCCACAAATGAGAGGAGCTCCTAGCCAAGCCCATATAGAACTCAGGAAACAGTATTCAATTGTAAGAAGGCAGCAATGTTCTACAGTATGAGCACTATTGCCATTATGAGGGACTGGACACTTTCAAGAGCTTGCTTTATGTACTAACATACCCTCACATGAAGAACACTGATCAACAGTGCCCGTGTTATTATTATTTTTAAATGTTTGTTTATTTTTGAGGAAGGGTGGGAAGAAGGGGGAGGGGCGGGGGGAGGGGGGAGAGAGAGAGAGAGAGAGAGAGAGAGAGAGAGAGAGAGAGAGAGAGAATCTGAAGTGCTGATAGTGCAGAGCCTGACGTGAAGCTCGAAACCACAACTGTGAGATCATGACCTGCACTGAAGTCGGATACTTAACCGACTGAGCCACCCAGGTGCTCCAGGAGGCTCTTATTTTGACAGGTTAGGCAAAAACCACCTCTTTGAGAAGGTAACATTTGAGCAGACACCAGAATGAAAGAGGGAATCTAGGTAAAGAGACAAAGGACACGTGCAAAGGTCTTCATGTTTGGTGTGTCTCTGGAATAGGGACAAGGCCAGTATCACTGAGTGTAGCAACATGAAGAGAGTCCTATGTAAGAAGGTGAAGAGGTATACAGGCATTTGGTTGTATAGGTTCTGCAGGCCATGTTATGGAGACTGGATTTTATTGTAAATGTGAAGGGGAACTGGAAAGTAGGGCACAAAAACATTTTGATTTGTTAAAAGTTCTCTCTGGCTGCTGGACGGAGAGCCAGTACAAAGGGGGACAGTTAGGAGGCTCCTGTGAAAGTCCAGGCATAGTAGCTTGAGTAAATGTGAAGGTGGTGAGAATACAACACAGAATATGTATAGTGAAGACAGGGCTCACAGGATTTGCTGCTAAAAGGAGAGGCTATGAGGGAAAATTGGAATCATGGATGATTCTAACATGTTTGGCTTAGAACACCTGAGTAAATGGAACACTGCGGGGATGAGGGGGAAGAACCGTTTTGTACACATTAAGCGTGAGATGCCTATAGTTAGGCATCTATGCCTAAGTTAGCCAGATGCCTAAGTAGGCAGCTGGCTACTGACATTTGGAGTTTAGAGGAGAGGTGAGCGCTGAACCTGGGAGACATCAGTGGATGGATTTAAATTCATAGAACCAAATGAGATCACTCAGGTAATCAATGTAAATACAAAAAAGGTCTGAGGATTGAGCACAGCACTCCATTTAAAAAGTGACATGACTCGGGAAAAGAGACTAAGAGGAAATAGCCAACGAGACAGAAGACCCAAGAGAATATGGTGACTCAGAAGGAGCAATCAACAGTGACAGACCAACAGGCCAAATACAGAGAACAACCCAAGAAGTCACAGCACTGGGCAGGACCACTGTGAGGTTGGTAGGATGCAGTAAAGGGTCCAGTTGAGATCAGTGGCATGAATTTAAAGTAGGACATAGCATGTGGTTGTATGCCTTTCTCCAGATACCTTTAACTGCTTGGATATGGCACAGCAAAAAGAATTAGATTTAACCAAGGCTGGAGTTTCGGCAATCAAGCAGAACAGAGAGATTACAGTTTAAAGTGTGAGAAGAGTGATCATTAGGACAGACCATAGACTATATGCTGGGTGATGGGGGGGAGGTGAGGATATGCAGAAGAGGAAATATAGAAAACAGGCCAATAGAGGTCAGAATACTTGCAGGTTTATGGTAAAGGGAGTGGAAAACAAAGACTAAAAATAGTCTGATAGTAAGACCCTAAGCCTACCTTCCCAGATTTAACTTCAGTCCTGCTGGTTTCAGCAGAGGAAGTAAGTCAATTAACTGCTGTAAATTCTTTTTTACAACTCATAATTCTTTTTTTTAATTTGTGTGTGTGTGTGTGTGTGTGTGTGTGTGTGCATGTTTGAGAGAGACAGACTGCAAGCAGGGGAAGGGCAGAAAGAGAGGGAGACACAGAATCCAAAGCAGGCTCCAGGTTCTAAGCTGTCAGCACAGAGCCAGACAAGGGGCTCAAACCCATGAACTGCGATATCATGACCTGAGGCAAAGTCAGGTGCTTAATCAACTGAGCCACCCTGGCCCCACACAACTCATAATTCTAACGAGATCCCGATGATTCAAAATAAATGAACATCTTTGCCCTGCAGGTATGAGGGATGGACTCCCCTCATTAACAATCAAGCAAGAGTAGTTAGTACGTACATAGTGGGTGAGTCGATGAATGACTTTCTCTATAATTCTCTTCTTATTTATAAGCTCCTCCTCAGAATCTATTTCCGATTCGATTTCCTTCAAGTACCAGTTAACAAGCTCACTCCTCTTTAATGCAGACTCATCCTCTTCTGCAACAAAAAATACATTTCAAAAGGATTAAATTTTCCTTCTAGCAAATTGTATTGCCAATCCTTGGGGTTTGCATACACAAGATAATATACAGATTAGATAACCATCAACCTGTCAGAAAGTATATCTGCTAAAAAAAGGTTTGCAATGTTTTACCGTAAGCCTGAAATAACCTGTCATATAACTTGTATTAAAGTATGCCTCACTTTATCCTGAGGAAAAATATCTAATAAAATAGAGTTTATAAGAAACAAGTTTCTTGAAGCTATTAAGATTTCAAAGTGTGAAGCTATTTCCTTCACCTTCTATCCCTCATCACCTACGGGATTGTTTGCCAATAGTCACTGAAAGCATAAATTAGCAAAGGCAAGCAAAACTTCTTTTCCTCTTTGGAATAAGGAAGATTTTATGCAGCTGAACCAGGAAGTGAAATCCATGGGCATTCACTCAAAGTAAAAAATTGCCAATTTATTTCATCAAGGTCTATCTATATTGAATGATTATCTACTTTGTCAGAGTCCAAAGCACAATTCCGAATTCATAAGAAAAGCTGGAACCTAGATAATATCGTAACTATCACAACAGAAGCAAAGTATTAATAAACGAAAACCCTTAGTCTTGGTTCTAGCTACTGTTAATAAAATGAAAAATAGGAAAATCTAGCTTTACAATGCCTTTGAAAAGTTTTATTATGAGTGTACTGAAACTTCAGTGGTTGGTCTAAATGTTTGTGGTAAGTGATCTCGGCTTAAAGTTGTGCCCTCCATGCTGGACTAGAGAACAGCTGTCCACCCGAAGACTGAGAATTCATAACTTACTGAGTGAATAGTATTTTTTTTTTCCTAAGGAAAAGAAGATCTGGCAGAATATCTGTGGAATGCAGACAGTGTCTGGGTGCTAACCATATCTGTTCCATCAATGGTTTGCTATGTTTAAAATTTAGTTGCATAAGAGAAAGAAAAATGAAATACAATGTGAACAACAACATGTGAGCTCCCAAATGTTTTTACGTGAGAAGAGGGTGGGGCTAAAACCAGCCTGTCCTGGTGCCCTCTTTACTGCCTTCTCTCCTCCCTCCCACCGGTCTACAGTTCCCAAGGGAACAGGGGCAAAAACTGCCTGGCTCAAACCTTTAGTAAGCTAAGACAACCTTGCTGTTCTCTTCCTCCATCACAGACAGTCTGTGATGACAGAATATGTCTGAAAGCCAGAATTTTTGGACTTTTAAGTAAGAATTACCTGATCGTTGACCAAAAAATTAGTTTAAGTTCCACTCCTTGATTTCATCATTTTCTGTGCCAACTATAGGCACACTGGAATAGCACAGTAAAGCAGTTATGGTAGGAAGTATACTAGTGTCCAGATATCACACTTTCTATACAGAGATGTGAGGATTTTACTTCATTTTTAGGTATAGAAGCACCTTTGCTAATATGGTCTTTTCAGTTTAATTACTTGCCTAGGAAATATTAATAACCTCGAGTCATCATTTGAAGTAAAGCCATTATAAGGAAGAGTGATTTTGCATCTGTAAAAACATTTAAGTGCTTCTTTATATATTATCAGATCATCCCAACTTCTGGTTCTCAAAAATAATAAAATAGGTGAAGGACATTAAAAGAATGACCTTTGTCTGACAATCAACTTGTGAGTAAGTGTCCAGATATACTGATATCCCATAGATTTTCTTTGCCAAAGTGGGTTTGTATAACAATTTATCATCTCTTCTGACGAAACAGAATCTTTAGCAGTCAGAAGTGGTTTATGCAAATACAACTTATATGAATCACTAAGCAAGTGAGCACACTAGGTAAAGTCTTACCTTCTTCCATCTTTCTGAGGTGAAGCACAATAAGGTTAGAGATTCGGCAGTACTCGGAGAAGCCGAGCCTTAAGGAGGCTTTAGGAACAAAATCTTGGTTTGTGTCTTCACTGTGGCCATTGATTCCATTCACAGGAGCAGGACTGTCAACATGACCTAAGTGAAATATCAAACACCTGAATCTTTTTTTTGTGCCTCCAACATTCCCCCATCAAATGTTTATAGGTATGCTACTTCTATTTTAATACTAACTTCTAAACAAGCATATAGTTATACTCAGTATTTAGTCATTTTACAAATAAATTAGAAGCAAATTTGTAAATGCTAATAGTGAAGACAGAAACTAGTTTGGAAGGAATGGGAAGGAAGGCAGATATGAAGATTCCATGACCTAAAAGTTCATTTGCTGCTTTGGATTCTGTGTCTCCCTCTCTCTCTGTCCTTCCCCAACTCATGCTCTGTCTCTATCAAAAATAAACAAACATTAAAAAAAATTGTTTTAAGTTCATCTGCCATTATAAACAAACTGTGAAAATCTGGTATTTTTTTTTTTTTAAGTTTATTTATTTTGAGAGAGAGAGCGAGAGAGCACAAATGTGGGAACAGAGAGAGGGAGAGAGAAGGAATCCCAAGCAGTCTCTGCCTGTCAGTGCAGAGCCTGATGCAGAGCTCAAACTCACAAACCATGAGATCATAACCTGAGCCAAAATCAAGAGTCAGGCACTTAACCAACTGAGCCACCCAGGCGCCCCAGTATTTGTCTCTTTTAATGTACTCAAGAACATGTTTTTACTTCAAAAGCAAAATAATACATCAGGCCGGGGAATTAAGTCAACTGTCACCGTTTTAGTATATTTTCTTCCAGTCTTTCACACATAGATATTTTATATCAACTATTTAATTGTATTTTATCTTCTAAACAAACAGTACAATTCAGTATCCATTTTTTCCTTTTTGCCATATAGACTTCAAAACCATCAACAAGTTCACTTTTATCATAACATCTCAGAGACCATTTTAGTTCTTAACTTCAGAACAGTAAATGAATGAGTATCTCACCATTGATGCCATCTGGGCCCTCATCTACCTCCATCTGGGCCTCTTCTTCTTGATCTAGGTTGACATCAGGTGTTTCTACACGGATGATTGACTTATTCAGTAACCTGAAAGCTTCCTTCACATGTTTAGGCTGGACCTAAACCAATCAATATGAAGTAAATCAGAAAGTCAGTCTTCTTGAGGTATCAAACAGATTCTCTCCTTACCAAATCATAGTGGCATGTTAGTTTTTCTCACACTCCCCCTCTCTCACACATACATAAAATATGAGATAACACCATAAGTTCACGAGAATGGCTTAAAAAGATCAACAATATACAGTATTGGAAAGAATGCAGAACTTTCATTCACTGCTGGTGGGAATATAAATTGATACAACCAATAATGAAAACCATTTTGGCAGTCTTTACTGATCTGAACATATGTATAACCTCTGACCCAACAATTCTACTTCTGGGTGTATACTCAACAGAAATGTATACACACACATATATATACCATACAGACTAAAAGACATGTATCATAAGAACCCAAACGGGAAACTATCCAAATGTCCATTAACAGAAGAATGGGTGAACCATTGTGAGTTATTGACAGAATATTACACAGCAAACAGACAAATATTACCTAAAACCCAGATGATATTTTGTGTTAATTCTATATGAAAGAACTAGACGCAAGGGGGAACATCTTCTAGGACTGTACTTATATATAAAGTAATCCTTATGTCCTTAAGGTTATCATTAACTCCTCACATATATGATCAAATACTTTGACAAGGGGGCCAAGCCCACTCCTTGGGGAATGGATAGTCTCTTCAACAAATGTTACTGCGGAAACTGGCTATCTTATATAATAAAGAATGAAGTTAGACCGCTGCCTGACATCACATACAAAATTAACTCAAAATAGACTGAAGACCTAAAACTATAAAACATATGTAAGAAAACACAGGAAAAAAGCCTCAGGACATTGGATTTGATAATAGTGTTAAAAGCACAGGAACAAAGAGGTAAACTGACAAATGAAATGGGAGAACATATCTGCATATTATATATCTGATAAGGGGTTAATATTCAAAAGACAGAGAGTACCCATGTTCACTGCAGCATTATTCACAACAGCCAAGAGGTGGAAGCAACCCAAATGTCCACTGATGGATCAATGGATTAACAAAATGTGGTACACAGTATCCCCCTTATTCTCAGGGATTATGTTCCAAGACCCCCAGTGGACGCATAAACCACGACAGTACTTAACCTTACATAAACTGTTTTTCCTATACAAATATACCTATGATAAAGCTTAATTTATAAATTAGGTACAGTAAGAGCTTAACAATAATAAAATAGAACAATTACAACAACATACTTAATAAAAGTTACATAAATGTGGTGTCTCTCAAAGTAACACTGCATTGTACTCACCCTTCTTGTGATGAGATGATGTAGCTTTAGGCTACTACTGACTTACTGACAATACTTCAGGAGGATCATCTACCTATTAATGGTAACTCCCCTCTATATGTACTCTATAACCTAGGACATGATTATTTCATTATATTAATCGAACTATATTCAATAAATACTTCACAGCAACCTTCTTCAAGGGAGAAACCCCAGCACTGTGTATCCTATGAGCCAAAGGTAAAAACATGCTTATAAACTCTCATTCAATTTCTCTCTCCTCCCATTATGTTAAAGTGACTTTGATACCTCATCACAGCAGTGCATTCGAGCCATTGCTTCAGAGAGACGGATCATGCTCTCAAGTTGTCGCACTGTAATCCTCCATGAAGACTTGGTTACTCCCGAGCCATCCCTCTGGCGGAGACGTTTATACTGTTCCACAATGAAGTCCTCTGACTCCTTAGAAATCTGTTTCAGAACATCACTGAAGTCAGAGCTTTTCTACTTGATGGGGGCTCAATTAAATGTAAGTTTAAGAGCCTTCCAGGTAGAGACACTTTGGGGAACTGAGAGGGTCAAAACTTTGAAGTTGTTGACAATTAATACTGAAATGCCTTTCAAAAGAAACTAAACTAAGGATACCTGTGAACTTCATTACTAATTTTATGAACAGGAAGACAGCAGGGTTAGTATTGTAACAAATGCCATTTCTAAAAGATACACAGCAAGATGAAAGCAGTGGAAAAGGATGTAATGTCTTTTAAATCCAAGATGCCAAAGCTCATTAAACAAAGTAGGGGCGCCTGGGTGGCTCAGTCAGTTGAGCATCCGACTTCAGCTCAGGTCATGATCTCGCAGTCCGTGAGTTCGAGCCCCGCGTCAGGCTCTGTGCCGACAGCTCAGAGCCTGGAGCCTGCTTCAAATTCTGTGGCTCCCTCTCTCTCTGCCCCTCCCCCACTCATGCTCTGTCTCTCTCTGTCTCAAAAATAATAAACATTAAAAAAAAATTTTAAACAAAGTAATGCTCAGGCTATTATTGAAACTCAGTTAATTAACTTCTGCTGTCTTTGGGAAAAAAGAGAGATCTACACAAACACACATCAGCTATTTCAGTAAACATTATTTGTTAAATAACAACAACAAAGTAAAAATACTAAAAGAATACTCAGTTTTTCAGAGTAAGGAACTCAGCCTATTAAGGAAGCATGCCAAGGTCACAGAGGGATGAGTACACAGTCAGAGAGAACACAAGCCTCTTTACACATATGTATCCAATAACCCTTGGTTTTAAATGCCTCAGTAAGCTTCTCTTTCAGGACAGTGAGAGTCAATCCCAATATTATGGATAATCAGTGAAGTGATAGATAACTAAAACCTAAGGATAAACTTCCAAAATGAGCCAGAAGAGTGTGAAAACCTCACCCAGAATCAAATTTTTTTCTTTTTGTATTCTACTTTAGGAAAATGTCAAACAAAACAAATTTCAGTTTACTTTAAAAATGAATGTCCTGGATCTAGTAGTACTGACTCAACTCAATGAACTTCATCAATTACTGTAAAATATTAATCCATGTTATTCATAATGACCTAAACGAATCCAAACTTTTCCTCAAAGAAAGATTCAAGAGCATTCAGGAGACTATGACTTAAGCTCATACAATTTCAAGATACTTAGGAATAAAGGGGCACCTGGGTGGCTGAGTTGGTTCAGCGCAGGATCTTGCGGTTCCTGAATTCAAGCCCTGCGTCGGGCTCTGTGCTGACAGCTCAGAGCCTGGAGCCTACTTGGGATCCTGTGTCCCTCTCCCTCCCCTGCTCACACTCTGTCTTTCTTCCAAAAGTAAAATAAAAACATTAATAAAAAGAAAAAAAAAAAAGGATTCTTAGGAATAATGGCTGAAATAAAAGTGTGTCCTATTTTTATTTGGTTCTTTAAAATTCTTCACTCATAAAAATCCACACCCACCCCCTTTTTAAGTAGGCTCCATGCCCAGTGTGGAGCCCAATGCAGGGCTTAAACTCACGACCTGAGATCAAGACCTGAGCCAAGATCAAGAGTTGGATGCTTAATCGACTGAGCCACCCAAGTGAACCCCCTCAGAAAAACCCTTTTATTAGCACTTAACAAGTAAAAGAAAATTATTCAGATTTTTAGAAGATTCCCTCTTCTTAGGTCTCTGAAGAAACATGTTCTTAAAACAAAATCCTCAAAAAGAAAAAAACAAATATCAGTTAATTTCCATAAAAACCTTTTATGACCTATTAAATACTCTACTCCAGTACAAAAGGACTAGTTAGTTACCTTGGGTTTAAACTGTCTTGCAAAGAGAAGATACCTCCTGATATCATCAAGGGAATAGACACGATCAATTGAATCTTCAATTCTTGAATGCAAGTCTACTATACGTCTGGCAATAGCATAATCTGTAACCTAATTCAAAAGAAGAAAATCACTTTGATCAGTCACAACAATATCCACTTCAGATTATCTCTGGCATTAATAATTTATAGCTAAAAACAAGCTCTAATATGCCACTGAAAGATGTATTAATGGGTACCAAGTTTCTGAGCAAAGTATGGTACAGTTTCATTTCAAATATTACAAGTTCAATGCATACCTTTGCCCTACTCTAAGAATATTCTTGAAGCAATTGACTGACTTAAATAACGATAGCAGAATTAAGTTTCTAGAGTGGCCTGGTACATGCCAGGCATTGTTGCCTAAGTGTGCCTAGAAGCATTAACTCATGTGACCCTCACAAAAACCTTAATAGGTAATATCCCCATTTTACAGGTAAGTAAATTGAGACCCAGAGAGGTAAAGTGACTTGTCTGACATCATAGTAAGTAATGGAGCCATGATTTGAACAGTCTAGCTTCAGAGTCCAAGTTCTTAACCACGATATATTGCTGCTTGTGAATAGATGAAGATAATCATCACAAAATTGTTATTAACATAAAAAAGACCACACTAAAAATATGGAATTTACTCTCATATGGTAGAAAAAAAGTCAAAGATATAAAAAAAAGTAAGTGCATAAAGGGTACATGGGTGTTACATGCAGAATTCTATTTCTTGCAACTTTTCTGTAAGCTTGAAATTACATCCAATTAAAAAATTTAAAAACTATCTTACTGAACCATGCACAAAAATACATGAAAATCAGACACTCCCAGCTATGAGTGAAGGTGGAGATAGGGAAGGCGGTTACAGAGAGGGAGGGAGAGAGAATCCCAAGCAGGCTCCAAGCTCAGCACAGAGCATGACCTGGGGCTTGAACTCACAACCATGAGATCATGACCTGAGCCAAAATCAAGAGGACGCTTAACCAACTGAGCCACCCAGGCGTCCAGCAAAAAATTCTAATAAAAATCTTAAAGAGTATGGCTGGGAGTTAGCTGTAATATGTTTCTTTTTATTTACTGAGAATTAAAAAAACAGTCATGAAAACAACAAAAGCTCCATATTCCTCAATACAATTAAGAGGAACGAGCAATTCAAATGACTTTATTTTGATTTGCTCAATAAACCTTTTGCCTAATCCTGTACCATTCTGAGAGAAATGAAAGTCAGTGCAAACAAATGGCACCAGCTGTTCACGAGTACATCCTGCAGCCTCGTCTCCTTCAATATCTCAAACCGGAAATAACAAAAGCCCACAGTGACACTTCACACAGTTACCTCATTACATTCATCCACAAGTATAAAGAAGAGATCAAATCGGGACATGATGGGAGCTGACAAATTTATATTTTGTTTCAACGATTTTGATCTGTCATAGTGTCCACTGATGGGGTTTGCTGCTGCCAAAATGGACGTCCTGGCATTCAGAGTAGCCTGACCACAAAAGAAATCATTGTCACAGGTTTAAAAAGACATCTGGAATGGCCAATAAACATAGGAAAAATGCTCAATCTTACTCATAATAAACTAAATGCAAACCCAAACACTAAGTAAGGCATCAATTTTCACCTACTGAATTATCAAAATTAAAGTCTGATAATGTATGGCAAATAGGCACTCCCATATAAGGTGGTGGTATGACATACATACACTATAAAAAAGCTAGTAATTTCTTGTTAGGAATTTATCTTGCAGCTAGATACAGGAAGATGTGTGTTCAAGGATATTTACTACAATATGGCTTGTAATCAAAGGCTGAAAATGACCAAATGTCACTCTGTAGAAGGCTAATGAGCCAAAATGAGGAACAGAGACTTGAAAGCCATGTGGTAATAAAAATACTAAAATGGATCTAATATTCATATGCCATCTTGGCATAGAAAGACTGCCAAAGTAAAATTACAAAGTTAAGTGAGCAAGGAAGTAAACTGTATGTATTATGCTTATATATGTATGAAAAATTCCTGAAAGAGCTGTAACTTCAATAGATGCTCTGAATATTTACTGGTGATAGGAGTTGCAGGGGAAGACTTTGCCGTTTAATTTATATTTTACTGTAGTGCTTTAATTTTCCTTACCTACTTGGATGAATTACTTTTATTTAAAAAGTTTGGTTTCTCTCTAATGTTGGTTACAGTATTATACTTATTATTTTCATTTAAATAATCTATAGACTTTGATTATTTTTGTTATAACTGGAAGCATGCACTGTCAAAGAAAATAGAAGCTTTGTGGAAATTTTGAGAAGTAAAATGCTATAAATTTCATCGGTACTTCCTTTACTTTCTGTCGTAGCAAAACATTTCCAAAGGACCCTAAAAAAGTGCCCGTAATTTGGATTAATAATCCTCAGGGCTATGTGTCCCATTTCAACGATCAGCAGCTCACGCTGAATAATGCATTTTATTCAAGTGAACATCTCTAGGGCTACATTAATATTTAAGGCTAAGCATGATGCAGCAGAACGGAGGTGGGCACACGTACCTTCACTCCTGCTTTAGTGATGGAGATGGTCTGCTGTTCCATAGCTTCGTGAATAGCAACTTGATCCCGCACATCCATCTTATCAAATTCATCAATACAACATACACCCTTGTAACCAAACAAATCTAGCATAAGAAACTGCCTTTGAGATGTCAAATGGCAAGCATAAATTCACGCTTGTTACCAAAGAGAGCTTTCCATTCTCTAAACAACTCTAAGATAGGTAAGCAAGCAAACTTTTTAAAAGCAGGCTCCATGCTTAGCACAGAACCCAACTCGGGGCTCGATCCCCTGACCCTGGGATCATGACCTGAGCCAAAGTCAAGAGTCGGATGCTCAATGGAATGAGCCAGTCAGATGCTCCAGTAAGTAAGCAATCTTAATTTCCTCTGCTAGAGTAGGAGAATTCAACAGATTCCAGAGCTAGAAGGAACCATATGCTTTGGCCCATTTTAAACCATGAGCAAGATTAAAAGCATGGTTCTTGGGGTGCTTGGGTAGCTCAGTTGGTTGAGTGTCCGAGTCTTGATTTTGGCTTAGGTCATTATCTCCCGGTTTTCTGAGTTCAAGTCCCACACTGGGCTCCACAGTTAGGATTCTCTTTTTCTCCCTCTCTGCCCCTCCCCCACTAATGTTTTCTATCTCTCCCCCCCTCAATAAGTAAACTTAAAAAAAAAAAGCCCTACAGTTACTTATTCTATTTTTATTCAACATCAAAATCTTGTGTAAACCTCTAGATCAAATACTCTGGGTCACCTCAGCATTGATTTTAGGCTGAGGAAGTGAAGAGTAAAGTTGCATTTACAAATGTATATCTACACCTTATACGCCTTCACAGATCTAACAGATTTATGTCAAATACATGTAAAAGGCAACAGACATACTCACAGAGGTGTCACTGTCTGGAAAAGGAAAAATGCTGGGAATTACTAACCACAGTAAACACACAAGCTCAGGGCAGGCTATACACTCTAGAGAGGCTCAGAGCGATTAATGAGGACAATCTCAACGAAATTCTAGATTAACAAAACTGATTTACTAAAAATGACTTTTTAAAAGTTTATTTATTTCGAGAGAGGCCGTGTGTGTGGGGAGGGGCAGAGAGAGAGGGAGAAGAGAATCCCGAGGAGGCTCCACACTGTCAGCTCAGAGCCAGATGCAGGGCTTGATCCCACAAACTGTGAGATAATGATCTGAGCTGAAATCAAGAGTTGGACACTCAACCGACTGAGCCACCCAAGCACCCCTAAAAATGGCTTTTTTTAAAGCTATCTTTCTAATAGAAGCTTACAGGCCTTTAATGACAGGGCAGGGGCTACGGTGATTTCTTTATATACAAAAGTATAAAATGTTCTTACATTATCAGCCAGCATGAGAGCTCCAGCTTCAATGACAAATTCATGAGATTCCTCATCTCTCACAACAGCTGCTGTTAAGCCAGCAGCACTAGATGCTTTGCCGCTGGTGTAGACAGCTCTGGGGCTGAACTCCTCCACATGCCTGTTCAAGGTTATCATACTCATTAATGCATGATGACAAAGCATCCTTTCTAGAGATGTCAGCTGACAGGGTTTATGTCCATCAAGAATTTAAATTTCTCAAAGAACATTTGAGAGAGGCATTAAGCATAAGCAATTCATAAAGACATATATCACAGACTAAACAGAAAGCTTTATTTCCTTTTGGGCTTTTCAATCAATTTAAATCCATTCCTATCGAATTGGAAAATGAAGTTCATACCTGACAAAAACACCATTTTAAAAGAAGTCTTTAATAATAAAACAGTAAACATTTGGCAACATGATCTATTCAAGGCGGTCCATTTAAAAAACAAAAAAAGACAAAACTAGATGTGAAACTTATCCCAAAAATGCAAGGTTGGTTTATCTAAAAATCAATAATATGCCTTATCAATAGAATAAAGAACTATCTTGACAGATGGAGAAAAAGTATGTGACAAAATCCAATACCCTTTCATGATAAAACTCAACAAACTAGAAAGAGAAGAGAATTTCCCAACTCTTAAAAACCTAAATAAATGGAAAGATATCCCATGTTCATGGGTCATAAGACTTAATATTGTTAAAAAGACAATATACCTCAAATTGATCTATGGTTTAATGCAATCTCTATTAATATTGTAACTGGCTTCTTTGTAGAAACTCACAAAGTTGATCCTAAAACTCAAGGTACTCAGAAGAGCCAAAACAATCTGGAAAAAGAACAGAGTTAGTTGGAGGACTCATACTTCCTGATTTTTATTATTACGTATTTATTTTTGAGAGAGAGAAATTGCATATGCATGCGAACAGGAGAAAGGTGCAGAGGGAGAGAATCCCAAACAGGCTCTGCATTGAGCATGGAGCTCATCCCCAACGTGGGGCTCAATCCCAAGACTCTGGGATCATGACCTGAGTCAAAATCAAGAGTTGGAAACTCAAAAGACTGAGACAGCAAGGCACCCCTCATACTTCCTGATTTTATTTTTTTAATGTTTATTTTTACTTTTATTTTTGAGAGGGGCAGAGAGAGAGAGAGAATGCATGTGAGTTGGGGAGGGGCAGGAAGAGAGGAGGGCAGAGGATCCAAAGCAGGCTTTGTGCTGACAGCACAGAACTCACAAACCTGTAAGATCATGACTTGAGGAGAAGCTGGACACTTAACCAATTGAGCCACCCAGGCACCCCACATTTCCTGATTTTAAAACTTACTACAAAACTATAGTAACCAAGATAGTGTGGTACTGGCCTAAAGATAGACTTAAAGATTATGAAACATAATTGCGGGTCTAGAAATAAACCCTCATATTTACAGTCAACTGATTTTCAACAAGGGTGCCAAAAACAATTCAATAAAGCAAAAGAATAGTCTTGGCATATAAACACCTGGATATTCACATGCAAAAGAATAAAGATGGACCGCTGTCTCACACTATGTACAAAAATTAACTCAAAAATGGATCAAGGACCCAAACTTTAAGAACTGAAATTATCCCAAAGAATTGCAAACAGGGACTTGAACAGATAGTTGCACATCAATGTTCATAGCAGGATTGTTCACAATAGCCCAAAGGTGGAAATAACAAAAGGTGATAAACACATACAATAAATTATTATTATTCAGTCTTTTTTTTAATTTTTTTTTTAATGTTTATTTTTGAGACAGAGAGATATAGTATGAGCGGAGGAGGGGCAGAGAGAGAGGGAGACACAGAATCTGAAGCAGGCTCCAGGCTCTGAGCTGTCAGCACAGAGCCCGACGCGGGGCTCAAACCCACAAACTGTGAGATCATGACCTGAGCTGAAGTCGGATGCTCAACCGACTGAGCCACCCAGGCAACCCTATTCAGTCTTAAAAAAGGAAGAAAATTCAAGACATTCTACAACATGGATGACCCCTGAATATTATGCTAAGTGAAATAAACCAGTCACAAAACAACAAATACTCTATGATTCCATGTATATGAGGGACTTAGAATAATCAAATTTAGAGACAGAAAGTAAAATGGTGGAGTGCCTGGGTAGTTCAGTTGGTCGAGTGCCTGACTCAATTTCAGCTCAGGTCATGATCTCATGGTTCGTGTTTGAGTTCCGCATCTGGCTCTGTGCAGACATTGAGGAGCCTGCTTGAGATTCTTTCTCCTTTTCCCTCTGCCCCTTCCCTGCTTACGTGCACATAGGCGTGGCCTCTCTTTCTCTCTTGAAATAAACAAAGAAACTTAAAAAAAAAAAAGAAAGAATGGTTGGTTGCTAGGGGCTGGGACTGAGGTAAATGTGGAGCTACTGTTTATTTAATGCAAACAGATTTTCAGTTTGGGAGATGAAAGAGTTCTGAAGATGGATGGTAGTGATGACTGAACAACTTGAATGTACTTAATGCCACTGAAATGTACACGTAAAAATGTTTAAAAATGGTAAATGTGATGCATATTTTGCAATAAAAAAGGTGAAAACTTATATATAGCAGCATTGCTTATAAAAGCCAAAGGAGAAACAATCCAAATGCCTATTAACTGATAAATAGATAATTAAATGTGGTACATACATATGATAGAATAACTAGGCAATAAAAGGAAATGAAGTATTGGCATGCTCCAACATGGCTGAACCTTGAAAACATTAAGCTAAGCAGTAGCAGCCAGTCACAATGAATCACATAGTATATGATTCCATTTACAGGAAATGTCCGGATAGAGACACTAAAGCAGATTAGTGGTTGCCTATGCCTAGGGAGGAGAATAAAGACTGACTGCTAGTGGGTACAAGATTTCTTTTTGGGTAATGAAAATGCTGTAAACTTAGTTTAGTAATGGTCATACAACTCTGTGAATATACTAAAACCACTGAATTGTACACTTTAAAGAGGTAAATTTTATGATATGGAAATTATATTGCAATAAAGATACTAAAAAATCCACTAGATATAAAGGCTATTTCCGTCTAAGATAATCATGTGTAATACAATTCTGTTACCAGCAGCAGCATTGTAGCAAATCTTTTTATGGTAGTGGAGAGGAGGAATCCCTTTTAACATAAGACTATTATTTTTAAATCTAGAGCCTAGTCCTTGATACACATGAAGAAAATAATAATTATAAAATTCCAAACTAAAAATGGTCTCTGTTCTGGAACAAAGTACCAAAATAAATAAAGGAAAAGCAGCTTGATATAGTATGAAGAGCACACAGTTTGCAGTCAGATATATCCAAGTTCTAATACTCATGGCTCAGAAGTCACTTGTTAGCTATGAGAAGTTGGGTAATTTATTGTTTCAGAGAAGTTCTGTTTACCTCCCTGAAAAAAGAGACTAATATTACATTCCTTTCTGGGTGCTGCTAGGATAAGAGAATGCATATATATATATATACAGCACCATGAACACAGAGCAGGTGTTTCAAAACTGGTTTGGTATATTTTGATCTCTAAGTTTCTTAAAAGTTTGAAAGTAAGCTAGTATTTGCTATAGCTTCTAAAAATAAGCAAAAATTGCTAAAGCAGTACACACCTGATATGGTTAGCATAACATGTCTATCCTTATTGCACTGCTGTTGGAAACCATGTCCTTATTTAAGAACCTTAAAGATGTTTGTTATTCTTAGTCTCAGCAATCCTATGTCTAGGGATTTTCCCAAAGGAAACAAAATAAAATAAAAAATTTATACAAATCATGATGTTTAGGGTATAGATAACCATAATTGTTAAAATAAATGAAGCGGACTAGGAATATAATTTTCTAAGTTGCAATATACCAACAAAAGACAACTGTTAAAGAAACATGGAAAAATATTTACAGTAAATTAAAAATATGTATGCAGTGATTTATAACCATGAAAATACATATTCATGTATCCAAAGACTTAGAATTAAAAGAATTCTAAGTAGGATTAAGATTATGGGCAATTTTTCCCTATTCTAAAAAACTGTACCAAAAAAAAAAAAGTCACATTCTGTTAAACAAATTAAGGTGATTTAATCTAAGCAAGTTATACGCTTAACAGTCATAAATTATACTTCTGCTTTACTAAAGGCACACTGGCTGCATCTTATAGCACAGAGAGCCTGGAACTATGCACACTGTTTTTTCCAATGTACTACCGCAGGCAAACACTTACTTGAGAAACTGGCTCTTAGCTGTACTTGGGTCACCAACAATGCAAACGTTTATGTCCCCTCGAAGAGAGGTCCCTTCTCCTGTTGTCTTGGGAACACCACCAAAGAGCATCAGCAGGACACCCCGTTTTACTTCATCATTGCCTAAAATGAAAACAAGATATTTTTCAACATGAGACTAAACGATTTCATAACACACTACAAGACATGTTTACCAACCAAAAGAGCAGAAAGAGCTGAAATAAAGCGTAAGATGAAGTAAAAATAGCTGGCTTCTAACCTTGGTTATCGCTTTATGAATTCAAAGCCACCTAACCACTGTCCCAATGTCTCTGTACCACAGACATCACAGATGCTGACGCCCACCACCATCCTAAGAGCCCTTCCTTGTTTGCAAGTCCTACTTCCTACACAAAGCCTTTCCTGATGTAGTACTTCTCAATAACTCTCTCCATAAAGAAACTGTGTCTACTACAGCATACTGCACTAGCTAGATCTTTCTAATGGCAGGTCTTGCTGTTCTATCAAGAGTTTAAGGAAATGGTCCATGATTTACTTCTTTTGTATCACCAACAGTGAACAGTGCTGAATATAAATACATGCTAACTGAATGGCTATGGATGAGAAAAGATGCTGAATGTGATTTATGGCTACCTCTACAAGCTGTTTATGACTCCAATATAAGAAGGAAATGTACAGTAAAAAACCTGGGTCTTCAGAAAAGTGCTATTAAAAGACCCATTTTTTCTCTGCTAATTATTATGACATTTTGTGAATTCTATCAAGAGCTGGGCATATTTACACAAACCACCCCTTAAAGGCAGAAAAAAAAATCCATTCCACAAACAAAATTTCTCTGGCTTATGAAACAAATGTGTTGGGAGGTGTTGTGGTTTTTAAATAGTCCACCAATTCTTTGATGCTTCTCATTTGAAAATGGAGCTTACTTCTCCTCTCCTTAGGAAGCTGGACTTAATAACCTGTTTCTAAAAAATAGCATATAGTGAAGTGAAGGTGTGTAACTTCTGATATTAGGATCCGAGAAGCATTTTTTTTTTTGTTGTTTTAAATGTTTATTTACCTTTGAGAGAAAGAGAAGGAGAGAGAGATCAAGGGAGGGGTAGAGAGAGAGAGAGACACAGAATCCACAGCAGGCTCCAGGCTCTGGGCTGTCAGCACAGAGCCTGATGCAGGGCTCGAACTCATAAACCACGCAAGATTATGACCTGAGCCGAAGTCGGATGCTTAACCAACAGAGCCACCCAGGAGCCTCAAATAACTGGTGTACTGAGTGGGAATGAGCTGTCCAGGCACCCCCTGAGAAGCATCTTACTTCCTGCTTTGCCCTCTTAGATACATGCTCTGGAGGAAGCCAGCTACTGCATGGTGAGAACAAACAGCCCCCCCATGGAAGAGATTCATGTGGCAAGAAATTATAGTTTCCAGTTAACAACTAGCCTAACAGTTAAGTCCTTCTAAGTGTATCCTTCAGTCAAGTTTTCAGAGGACTGCAGTCCCAGCTGATGTCTTAGCTGCATCCTCATGAAAGACTGGACCAGAACCACCCAACTGACCCAAAGACTGTATGAGATACTGTTGTTTAAAGCCACTAAGTTTTGGGGTAATCTGTAATGCAAAAAATAGATTAATTTCAGGGGGGGAGTGGAGCTACATAGAAATTCTGACACCTACTCAAGGGAAGACACTCTAAAATCCATAAAGGATTATTAACATAGAGGATATCAGTTCAATTTCACTGGTCAAATATTTAGACAAAAAAAAGTTACTTTTAAGTATTTAAAAATATATACCTATGAGAAATACCCATAATCTTTTATCAGTTACTGCCACAACTCCAATTCAATATTGTATGAAAGGATGGAAAAAACAAGGGTAAAGCACAAGGCTTAAAAATTTAGTCATATTCTTCAACGTACAAAGGGGATTAAATGATAAGCAATTAGCAACCAAGAACCAAGAAAACATAAAGGAAGAAACCACCAAAGGTATAGACATAGTACATGCTACCAAGAAACATCATGAAATCTTTTCTTGAAAATTAAAAAACAAACAAAAAACCGAGGATGTTAATCTAGCATTTTGGAATATACTTAAGTACAATTCTGCCCTAAACTCAGAAAAAGAAGCCTAAATGACTGTTTATTCTTTTTTAAAAATCATGCTAAAACATACATAACATAAAATTTACCATTCCAATCATTTTTAAGTGTATGATTCAGTGGAATGAAGTATACTATGTTTTATAACCACTATCCTTAACCATTTCTAGAACTTGTCATCATCCCCAACAGAAACTTTATTCATAAAACACTAACTTCCCATTCCCCCCAACAGGTAACCTCTTTCTACTTTGTGTCTCTATGAACTTGCCTATTCTAGGCACTTCATTTTTAGTGGAATCATTTGTCCTTCTGTAGATGACTTTTTAATATCCCTTGTAAGCCTACCAAAAACTCTTTTTATCTGATTTATAGGGTATAAGAAATCACTTATTGCTGTTTTTAAAAAAATTTTTAATTCTAGTAGAGCTAAACATACAGTATTTATTGCTGTTTTTTAATCACCATCTTGATTTCAAGTTTATGCGACAAATGGAAGGCACTCTTACCATGAATAGTAGGGAACAGGCTGGTACAGAGATTGTGGTACAGATTTTTATCCTGACTCATTTCAAACACTTTCTCCCACTCCTTCACTGTCATTTGGTTCTTAATGCTCTCAGCCGTCTGTTCCTCATCTCGGAGCTCTTTTCCTCCAAACTGAGGGTGGAGAAGGAAAAAATACTTGCATGGAAACAGTCAAAGTAAAGTAAAAGAGCTTCACTACAAACAAAAAAATAGCCTGGGAGGCCAACATCAAGATCTGTTGACTATAAAGGTTTTCAGAAAAAATTCCCAAACTAGTAAGGCCTAAGTTAATCAATACACTGAAGAGTTTGTCATTTGTCCAGTGAATTAAAAACAAAAAAGCTACCACTATTTTATATTGTTATCTAAATGAATCTGAATGCTCAAAAGATAAGCCATAATAAAATGTTAATCACTGATATGAAGATGAAAATGAAGTAAGAGTATTATATTCACCCCTCTTGCAATGCTGTACTATATTCAAAGCTTTTCCTGTTTTCCCACTCAGGACACAGAGTCAAGTTCTACAGAACTATAATACCAGGAATCCACAGAAAGAGCAAGTTACTTTACTTTTCAGATTACTAAATCTATTTGTACTTTCTCCAGGAGCATGATAGAGGAACTGTGGTAATTAAAAAACAAAATCATACCAGAGATAATTTGTATCAATGCTCTTAAAGCACTGAGCTCTTAAACATGAAAACAAAAAGACACTTCCTCAAGGTCAGACAGACATGAAAAAATCTGGTTTTAAAACTAAAGAATCGGGGAGTGCCTAGGTGGCTCAGTCAGTGTCTGACTCGAGATTTTGGCACAGATCATGATCTTACAGTTCATGAGTTTGAGCCCGGAGTTGGGTTCCACACTGACCATGCAGAGCCTGCTTGTGATTCTTGCTTTCTGCCCTTACCTCATTTGTGTGTGTGCATGCATATGTGTGCTCTCAAGAGAAATAAACTTAATAAATAAATAAAACTAAAGGACCGCCCCACCCCGCTCCCCTTTAACACTGACTAGATAACGCAGTAGTTTCAGAAGCCTATACTGTGGCAGCCCCAGGGGAGGTCTTTCTCAATCTTTGCCATTCCAAGACTCACCCTTGGATTGGTAGGTGCAACACAGCAGGCAAGAAAGACCAGCCTGTATGAAAGGTCCCTAACACCAAGAGCCCGAAGTCCTCGAATGCCTTCTGTCTCATATCCATCAACACCACTTACACGAGAATTAGTTTCTGCACGTGCTCCTGAAAGAATGAATGAAAGTCTGTTTCACAGCTCAAATACCAGAAGTGCTGAGAATCAAAACTGCTTAAACAAACAAAATCTCTAAATCCAAAGATTTCATTTAGGCTTTGAAATTTTTCAGATCAGTACTTTTTGTAGCAAAATCAATGTCTCTATTCTTATCACACTTCCTTGCTCACCCTCTGATTGGTAGTCAAAAATAAGAAAGATTTGAGAAGTTAAGTGTTCTGCAGTTTAGGTAATGAGAATTTACTAAATGTGAGCTGAAGATTACTAACCTGGTATGCTAAGCTTAGAGACATCAGGCACAACAATCAGTGTCCCTGTAAAGTCACATTTGTCACCAGCTTGGGCTGACTCCACAGCTTCAGCTCTCAAGATCACTTCTAAACTTCGGGGGATACTCCCTCGAGGAAGCTCAGCTTGAGTCTCTTGAATACGAACCTATAACAGAGACAAATAAATGGCCAAGAATAAGAAGAGATTATCTTTTGAATGCCATATAATCTAAATTAATGCCACAAATATCGATGAATATTGATGTATTCCAAACTCTCACCGTTTGCAGACTTTTGACATTTGCCAAAATTCATCTTAAAAATTCTCTACCCTAAAACTACAATCCAAAGCAGGTTCCAGGCAAGCTCTGAGCTGTCAGCATAGAACCTGACGTGGGGCTCGAACTCATGAATCTCAAGATCATGACCTGAGCCAAAGTCATATACTTAACCAACTGAACCACCGAGGTGCCCCAAAACACTTCACTTTTAGTACATTTATCATGATGAGCACAGAGTAATATGTGGAACTGCTGAATCACTGTCTTGTATACCTTAAACTTATATAACACTGTATGTTAAATACACCGGCATTAAAATAAAAAATTAAAAAATAAAAACTTCACTTTTACTCTCATTAAAAAAATTTTTCGGGGCGCCTGGGTGGCTCAGTCGGTTGAGCGTCCGACTTCGGCTCAGGTCATGATCTCACCATTCCCGAGTTCGAGCCCCGCGTCGGGCTCTGTGCTGACAGCTCAGAGCCTGGAGCCTGTCTCGGATTCTGTGTCTCCCTCTCTGTCTGTGCCTCTCCCTTGCTCATGCTCTGTCTGTCTGTCTCTCTCTCAAAAATAAATAAACATTAAAAAAAAAAAAAAAAGAAATTTTCCAGGGGGCACCTGGGTGGCTCAGTCAGTAAGCATCTGACTCTTGATGTCAGCTCAGGTCATGATCTCACGGTTTGTGAGTTAGAGCCCCAAATTGGGCTCTGCACACTAATCATGGAGCCTGCTTGGAATTCTGTCTCCCTCTTTCTCTGACCCTCCCCTGCTCTCTCTCTCTCAAAAAATAAAATAAAAAAATTTCAAAAAAAAATTTTCTGAGTGCCTGGGTGGCTCAGTCGGTTGAGCGTCCGACTTTGGCTCAGGTCATGATTTCAGTTTGTGGGTTCGAGCCCCACATTGGGCTCTGCATGGAGAGCTCAGAGTGTGGAGCCTGTTTGTAATTTGGTGTCCCCCCACCCCCTGTCCCTCCACTGCTTGTGTGCACATGTGCTCTCTCTCGCTCAAAAATAAACATTAAAAAAAATAAAAAAAAAAAAAACAAAAAAACCTCTAAAAAATTTTTTCCCCTCCTTGTTCTAATGGACTATGCAGTTAAATATCTGCTTTATCCCATCTTCCTCCAAATTTTCAGGGAAATTTTATGAAAAATTTCACATACTTGGGGCGCCTGGGTGGCTTAGTTGGTTGAGCATCCAACTTTAGCTCAGATCATGATCTCACAGTTCATGGGTTCAAGCCCCGCTTTGGGCTCTATGCTGATAGCTCGGAGCCTGGAGCCTGCTTTGGATTCTGTGTCTCTTTCTCTCTCTGCCCCCCCCCCGCTTAAGCTCTGTCTCTC
Source organism: Paguma larvata (assembly GCA_030068075.1). Classification (NCBI taxonomy): domain Eukaryota; kingdom Metazoa; phylum Chordata; class Mammalia; order Carnivora; family Viverridae; genus Paguma; species Paguma larvata. The sequence continues at coordinate 91,494,649 of CM057825.1, read as the reverse complement.
TCTCCTTCAGAAGTAAATAAAGATTAAAAAAAATTAAAAAATATTTCACATACTCTATACACTCCACCTCAACATTACCTTTTTTCTTTTTTTTAGTTTATTTATTTTGAGGGAAAGCAAGCGAGGGGTGGGGGAAAGAGAGCACAGGCACGTGTGTGAGCGTGCTCAAGCAGAGGGGCAGAGAGAGAAGACAAAGAGGGAATTCCAAGCAGGCTCCAGGCTCAGCTCATAGCATGACTCAGGGCTCAACTGATCTCACAATCCTGAGATCATGACCTGAGCGGAAATCAAGAGTCGGTCACCCAACTGACTTGAGCTACCCAGTCAGGCACCCCAACACTACTGCTAATATTACTTAGACACACACGTATTTTTACTGTATTAGTTGAAAGATGTGTAAAAATCAAAATACCTCACCCTATTTTAGCACTCATCTCCTAAGATTAAAGATATCCTATATAACCACAATATCTTTACCACACCAAGAGAATTAAATAATACTTAATTCCATAAAATCTTCTATTATCTAGACCATCCTTAAATTTCCTCAACTGTGAATACTGTCCTTTATTACAACTGTTTTTTGTTTTTTCAAACCAAGACCCAATCTAGATTTATATTTTATATCTGGTTGTTATGTTCTTTTTCAAACACAAAGCACCTCTTACCTAAAGTTGTTGATAGAGTACTGTGCTTCATATAAACTAAGTAACTGATGCTAAAACACTAAAAAAGGACTAAAAACTGAAGTTAATATTAATTATTTTAGTCTGGTTCTCATTCCCTTATGCCAGAGTGCTTGAGCTGGTGCACCTTTTCTTTTCCTTCGCCTATGAGAATTACTAAGTCCTGTAGTGATCTGAGACACGCTCTCCCTGCAACCTCATTCTTATTGCCACCATCTAATTCTTGCCCAGGTAACTACAACTACCTCATTATTAGAAGGCTCCTTATACCAATTCATCCTTCAGATGACCTTCAATTTGGCCCCGCTATTTCAATCATGATAATCCTCATTGCCATCAAAAAACATGTCCATTTTTGCCTGTCCTTTTTATTCATGCCTCTCCTCTTAACCATCAACTTGAGGGTGCATCCAACAAGTTTATACTTTTTCAAAGTTTTCTTAACACTAGTTCATCAAAAACATCATCCTCACATTTACTATTTATTCTCTCACAAATATATTCTGTCATAGTCTGAAGGAGCTTCCAATCCAAGTTATTAAAGTTTAAAACACATTTATATACTGACAATTGAAATTGGCATTAAGAGTTTTGGGTTTAAATCTGTAGTCAGATATAATGATCCTCCACTTATATAAAAACTGAGTTTAACATTGTCTAAATAAGTTTACAACAACTTCAAGTGCCTAGAAGTGAATTTTTAGCATAGACTGAATCTGAAACAAACAGAAGTTAATAAATACCTTTTGAAAATCAACAAATCTAGATTTATTTGTATCCAGCAAGAATCTCCTTCTGTTGGCACAAACTGGATTTCGGCAGATGTTTGGCTGTGTGTATTTGAACTGCTGTTCGACATCCTTGATCACTGTCTGACAGTCCAAGCACAAGAATGTTCCACTCACAAGCTCTGGGTGAACTGGGTGAGTCCGTACCACCTGCCCACTGATGCGAGTCAGCAAACCAATTCTGGATGAGGTGAGCTCTCGAATTCTGTTTAAAGACAGATGCACCATTAGTAAATATTCATTTCCAACCTAAGAAATGGTTCCATTTAATGACGTGTTCAGTGATAATTATGCTTAAAAAAAAAAAACAAAAAACAACCAAATAAATAAATACGTAAGTAAATAAATAAAGGGAGAGAAGAAATTCTTTGTGGATTCTTCTCCAAGAATGATTTAGTCAATGTGGTCATTCCTAAATTACACAATGTTTATGTATTTACAGAATACATGAATATGAAAAACTAAATAAAGGACCAAAGAAATGAAATTACAATTATAAAACAAGATGATCCCATTTTATATGCAAATATATTTTTTGCTTACCTACAATTTCCAAATAAGCGTGTATCAGTCTCATAGTAATCATAGGAAAGTGCATACTTAGTTCAGAAACACTTTCTTTAACTCACAAACTCATTTTTTATTAAATAACTTGGTCATTTTACAAGTAATTTCAGCAGTTTAAGTTTTCAAAATGTCACTTCAATTTCTTCCACTGTATTTATCCCTTAAATAATTGCTAAAGGGAAAAAATGTTTTTAAAATTATGCCATTTAAGCTCTGACAAAAATTTCCAAAGATTCATGAACTTCTGTGACTATTTTAGTTTTTGTATTTTCTCATTTGATTCATTTTCCCCCAGATGTCCCCTGAAAGGTGCCCTGAAATATGACAATCCCCAGAAGCTGCTTTAACTTACTTTCCATTTAATCTCCCTAGAAAAATGAATTCTCCAAAACCAAACTTTTTAGATAACTGAGCCCAACTCTTCATATATAGAAGACTACCACCTCCCTACTTTTCTAACCACTAGTGATGCCTATACTGTTTGGTGAATTCCTTTCCTTTCAAAGAAGCATCTCTTACTTGTGTCTGGTAGGTAAGTCTTGGAATGCAACATAAAAATCCTTGGCAAGAGGAATTTCTTTTCGGTCTTTGACGAAGGTTTTCAAGGCCCGACATAGGTAAGGGTAAACTCTGAAAAGCAAACAAACAAAAATCCCATGACATCTTCAAGAGGCCTACCAAGGCCCCTTTTACCTTTCATGCTTGCAAACAGCTAAGACTAAGCAATTTCATCTGATTGCAACCAAGCCTTAAAATTTAACTATGCCGGACCACTTCTATTATCTAGTCCAGGTTTGAATGTCTTCCAATCCTCTCCCATCCCAACAAATAGATCTAAGACAACAGAAACACCAAAGATAATATGCTATACCCGAATATTCACTATCTTTAAATAATCATAGCATCCACAGTGCAGGCCACTCCTCTGTCCAACATGACTATACAATCTAGGTGGTTTACAATCTAGTAACACAGCTTCCCATTTGATGTCAAGGCCTAGTATACTTTTCTAGGTTTAATTCTTGATTGATAAATGGATGAGAGGAGAAATTTGTGTATGGACATAACAGCAAACTGGCACTAACAATCCACTTGACCGGTTAGACTCAAGAGTGTATGTCCTCCTGAGGTAGGTTCCCAGTAGCTGCTGCAGCTTGGTTTGTTTAAACCAATCTGGAATCTGGAAGTCCTGTGAAAAATAAACTACTTTCTTTCTTTTTTTAATGTTTATTTATTTTGAAGGGAGAGAGAAGAAAGAGACAGAGCACACGTATGTGTGCAAGCAAGGGAGGGGCAAAAATAATTCCAAGCAGGCTCTACAATGTCAGCGCAGAGCCCAGTGTGGGGCTCAATCTCACAAACCATGAGATCATGACCTGAGCCAAGACCAAGAATTGGACACTTCGGGGGCCTGGGTGGCTCAGTCAGTTATGGGCTCACTTTGGCTCAAGTCATGAACCATGAGTTTGAGCCCCATGTCAGGCTCTCTGCTGTCAGCAGAGTACACTTAAAATCCTTTCTCTTCCTCTCTCTGCCTCTCCCCTGCTTGTGCTCGCTCTCAAAAATTAACAAACATTAAAAAATAAATAAAAAAGAGTTGCACGTTTAACTGAATGAGCCATACAGGCATCCCTGAAAAAATGAGCTACTTTCAGGAGACAGAACTGCTGCATAGCCTATGTAGGAATACAGGTGTTTCTACCACCAGCCCAGACTTTCTGCCTCCCTCTCACTTGCCAATACAACTTTTTCCTGCTGTATATTCTCACAATAAACTGTACTGCTTATCACCCCAACCATTCTTGACAATCAGATATGACTTGAAACACTGAAACAAGTATTTCAGCTCCCAGACCACCATGTGAAGGAATGGAGCTGTCTCTCCTTATTCCTGAGTCTTAATTTTCTTTCACAACTGTCCACAATGTTTATTTTAACCTGGTTTTATTTATACAGATTCTCATTTATTTAATCCAAATGCTGATAAAGATTTATATAAAAAGATGTTTCTTACTTTATACAGCTATTAAAAATAAAATGAAAGCCTAAATTATTAACATCTAGTTTCTGCCAAAAAGAAATTCGATTCAGCTATTAAAATGTTTTCAAGGGGCGCCTGGGTGGCTCAATTGGTTAAGCATTCAATTTCAGCTCAGGTCATGATCTCGCAGTTTGTGAGTTCAAGCCCAGCTCTTTGTACTGTCAGCACAGAGCCTGTTTTGGATCCCCTGTGCCCTTCTCTCTCTGCCCCTCCCTCACTCGTGCTCTCTCTCTCTCTCTCTCAAAAATAAATAAACATTTAAAAAAGTGTTTTCAAAGGATTTTACATGACATGGAAAAATATGTTGTAGTGTTAAGTGAAAGGGCTGGAGACTGTATCTACAGTATGATTCAATAGTTACATACACCTAGAAATACAACAAAATGTGCCAGAAGATCCCTAGGAAATTCCACATTTGCAGACCTGCTAATGATGGTTATCTATGGATGGTGGGATTACATATGTATTCCCTCTACTTATTTCTACTTTCTAAATTTCCTACAATATACACATTACATTTTAAAAATTAACCTTTAAGAACAACAGTGTTATTTCTTTAAAGTCACTCCTAATCAAGAACAGGATCCATACACTTTCTCAAAATACGTACTCCTAGGGAGACAAGGGAAAGTATCAAATGAATGACACAGGAAGGGCACTGAATGCCTCATAGAAAGTAAGTGATCCTCTGAAAACTTAGGAAAACTACATAGAAAGCAAAGGTTTTCAACATTTGGATGTGTAAAATATTCAGCTCCACAAAGGCCTAAATTTGTTCAGAGCAGTACTAAAATCAAAAGGCCTCTCCTCTGCCTCACAAATGAGTACTTCCAGTCCTGGCTCCATGCCTATTTAAAGTAAAGAAGATTAATAAAACATACCTATAGAACTCCTCTTGAATGGTAGTAGAAAGTTGTTGGTTAAATTGTTCCAGGTCCACAAAACTCACAACCAAAGTGTTTCTCTCGGGACGAATGAGCTCCTCTGCTAACTGCAAGTACTTAATTTCTCCGTCACTGTTCTGGAACCTGCAGGTACATGCAAGTCTGATTAAATTGAAGAATTAGGCAGTAAAAAGAACCCAAATGCCTGATAAGTCAATGTATTGGTTATAAGATCAACAGTTTAGGATCAGAAGGCTCATTTCACTAACTGCATAACTTGGGGCAAGTTACTTATTCCCCTGCCTTTTTGAAAAGAAAAAAAATTAGGACGTCACCTCATCTCATAAGATCATCATGAAGTTTAAATGAGAGAAAGCCTGAAAAATGCTTCACACAGAGCCCAGAACACAGAAAAACTAGGCCTTCAAGTTTTAAATTGCATTTCTTCATTTAATATTTTCTAATAAAAATGCCAACTTTTTAAAATTTTTTATTATTGTTATGTATAATTAAGACTGGAAAATATTAAATGAAGAAATGCAGTTTGAAATCCAAAGATTAAATTTCTGTAAGAAAAACTGACAGACTAGTTGTTTTAAGAACAGGAATAGGGGCGCCTGGGTGGCTCAGTCAGTTAAGCGGCTGACTTCAGCTCAGGTCATGACCTCACGGTCTGTGAGTTCAAGCCCCGTGTCAGGCTCTGTGCTGATGGCTCAGAGCCTGGAGCCTGCTTCAGATTCTGTATCTCCCTCTCTCTCTGCCCTTCCCTTGCTCATGCTCTATCTCTATGTCTCTCAAAAATAAAATAAAAACGTTAAAAAAATTAAAAAAAAAGAATATGAATAAAAATAAATACAGAAACGAGGTGCTTCACTGCCCAAGTTCTCAGAAAAACAGAAACATAAACACACAAAATAAAGGATTGCCACCAACGTTTTTGCTTTTGTTCTTTTAACATAAATGCAGATTCATTTTGAACCAAAAATCAATTCCTTCTTCAAATACAGCATACCCTAGCTCTGTTAGATATGTACTGAACGTCTATCTGCAAAGCATTACACCAGAGGTACTTAAAGCCAAAAATGACAGTGTTGTTCCTGCCCCAGGACTGACATGATCATAGGCAACCCTCCTACTAAAGAGGTAGCAAGACAATCTAAATGTCCATGACAAATGAATAAAGAAAATGTATACACATACAATGGAACACTACTCAGTCCTAAAAAGTAAATTGTGCAATATGTGTCAACATAGATGAACCCTGAGGACATTACCCAAAATGAAATAAGCCCATCACAGAAAGATAAAATACTGCATGATCCTACCTATATGAGGTAACTAAACAGTCAAATTCTTAGAATCAAAGTAGAATGAGGGTGGCTGGCTGGCTCAGTTGGTAGAGCATATGACTCTTGATCTCAGGGCAGGGAGTTCAAGCCCCACGTTGGGTAGAGAGCTTATTTTAATTGATTAAATAGTGGAATGATGGTTGCCAGAAGCTAGAGCAAGAGGGGAAAATGTGGAGTTACTAAGCAGCAGTCAAGTGAGACTGAATAAACTTTAGAAATCTACTGTATAACATTGTACTTGCAGTCAATGATAATGTATTACACAGTTAAAAATGTGTTGAGGGTAGATAATCATGTTAAGTGTTCCTTTAACAATAAAATAAAGGAAAAAAAGGAGATACAAAAAATGTGCTGTGGGACTATAAATAATTCTGCCCAACAGGAATATCCAGAAAGGCTTCAAGCATTTAAAAGATGATATTGGTGGGGCACCCTGGTGGCTCAGTTGGTTAAGCATCTGACTTCAGCTCAGGTCATGATCTCATGGTTTGTGGGTTTGAGTCCCACGCCAGGCCCTATGCTGACGGCTCAGAGCCTGGAGCCTGCTTTGGATTCTGGGTCTCCCTCTCTCTCTGCCCCTCACCCGCTGACACTCTATCTTTCTTGATCTCTCATAAATGTTAAACATAAATAAGTAAAATAAAAGATGACATTGGAATTCAGCCTTGAAAGATGTTTAGAATTTGAAAGAAAACAAACACAAACACCACAAAAACTCCAGTGGTGGTTAGACTGGCTATAGATGTTTGCAAGTAAGTGCCAATATCAGAAAAGGTTTAGGAATATAGATGACTGGTCAGTTGTGGAAGATGAAACTGGGAGGAGGAGCTGTGAAGAATTTTGGACTTTATTCCATAAACAAGGGCAAATTAAAGGTGGAATTCTGAGGGGGTATTAACATCCCCCAACCCAAACAGAGTGATTTAAACTGCAAGGTAGTGATGGCAATCATATTCTTCATTAAAATGAAACATTGAGGACCTCTGTAATGCAGTGTGGTGGCTAGGTGGGGTTAAGGATGGGATTTACAGCAAGAGGAAGTGGCTGACAGGTAAAGACACAGTAAGTTACGTTACCAGAGATTATGGAAAATGGCACCTTCGGAGCCTAAGGGAAGAAAGGATTGGTGCTGCCTCAAGGGTTTACAGAGTTTCACGGAGGTGTGAGTCTCTGGCTGCGCTTTGAAAGATGAATAGCTGTCAGGCAGAGAATAACCATGCCAAAGATAGGGAATGTAAATTATGGTTTTAAATGTACCAGAATTTCACAAGACGGCAGAATTACTCATGATAATAAAAGTGTGGAAACGACCCAAATGTCCGTGGGTGGATGAACGGACAAAAAGTGGTTTATGCATATAGTGAAGTATTTATTATTCAGTCTTAAAAAGAAATCCTGACACACGCTGTACACCGGGATGAACCCTGAAGACATTACGGCAGATGCAATAAGTTGGTCACAAAAGGCCAAATACTGTATGACTCCAAGTACAGGAGGTAACTGGGACAGGGAAAGTCATGGTAAGCTGAATGGTGGCTGGGGCCGGGTGGGGGGAAGGGTTTCAGTTTGGGAAGACCAGAGTTCTGCTGTTGGATAGTGGTGACAGTTGCTTCAGAAGGTGCACATACGTAGGTAATGACAGTGAACTCTACACACAAATAAGGCTAAATGGTAAGTTTTATGTGTATTTTACAACTAAAAAAATTTTCCTAAGACATTCCAAAGTCCGTCCTCTTAGCGAAAGAAGTTCTACATCTGCACTAAGAAAAGTAACTGGCGACAGTGGCGGAAAGCCAGGCAGTGGCGGGGTTATGAGAGGCCAGGAGCCTAGAAGGCAACTTAAGAAAAAAAAAAAGTGTGTATATGGGGGGGCGGTGCGGTGGAAGGAAAGGCAGGGATGGAGGGGAATATGCTCAGACACTTTCAAGCAGTCAGGGCTCACCCGAGCCATCTGTCTTGCCCTCACGGTTCACTCGAGAGCTTTTATCTCCACAGGCTCCAAGGGCAGCCCGGGCCCTCGGCGCCCCCAACACCAGGGGCCTGGTTGTCCGGTCCCATCGGGAATCTGCAGGCACCCCCCCCACTCTGTCTTGCTACTACTTATGCTCCCCGAGCCTCCGATTCCGCGCAGGTAACCAGGGGCGGCGGGATCACCAGCCTTACAGGTTGTGAGGACAGAATGATGGGACTAAAGCGCTGCGCATAGCCAAGGCACTGGCAAAGTTTGAGGAAGGGCTCGAGATGGATTTTACTTCTCGCGGCGGACTGCTTAAGCCCGGAGAGGGGAGAAGGATGCTCTGCAAGGCGCGCGACCCCTCGGTTCCCCTCAACACACGCCGGCCCGAGGCCCCAGCCCGGCCCGGGAAGCCGCGAGTCTGCAGGCTCCCGGGCTCCGGAAGCGGGGAGGAGCAGCTCGGGGAAGTGCCGCGAGGAAGGGGCGCCCGCCGACTTACTCCTCCAAGAAATCCAGGAACAGTTTCTGGCACTTCTCGGCCACCTCATCGCGGACTTCCAGGTGCTGGCTGCCGGCACCCGGCTCCGCTGCCGCCGCGAGGTCCATGGCTGCTTAGTGCTGAGGAGCCGCCGCCGCCACGCTCTATCGCCACCAGTCGCTTCACCACAGACGCTACCACTTCGCGCGCGCCGCCGCCGCTACCGCCCGCCCCCTCGCCCCATAGCGATGGCCGGAACCAATCGTGGCGCAGGAACTCGCGGATTTCGCGCCAAACCTGCCCAATGAGCGTCGCTTCTCCCTTGGCCCCGCCCACGGAGCCGGGATTTCGCGCCAAATGCAAAGACCTGGAGGAAGCCAGCGGGTTCTGCCTCTGCGCCTGCGTAGTGTGGTTTTGTCTCCGGCAATTTGGTTTCGGAAACAGGTTTGCGGGTCGGATCTGTGCTCTGGTTGTTTTTCAAATGTTCTTCAGATCATTTCACCGATATTAATTGAGCAGTAGACATAAAGCTCTATGGATGAGAAAGATGAGTAGGACTCGGACCTGCTTGAGCCGTGTAATTGGAGGAAATAAAACTGTGCAAGAGTCCAAAGAGATATAGAAGTAGTACCAGGGAGGGGGTTTGGCAGAGTTACTGTGGTTAGTGCCCGGAGAAAATCAGAGAAATGTTTGACTCTGTCGATTAATTCCTCTCTTAAACGCAGCTGTTGGCTTGCGTTCTCTTGATTTTCTTTACTCCCTCTTTGGCCATCTTTGCCCGATTTCCTTCCACTTTGATTTTCTTCCATCTCTTTGGCCATTCTTGATTAGCCTTCTTTGTTGGTGCCTCTTCAATGAGTTCCTGAAATGATCTGGTCCCAGAGCCTTCATTTTTCATAAAGCTCTGTTGTGCGACCCTTTTCACTGCTGTTGTGGGATTGTTGAGCAAGCCCTGTCAAGAAAGAATTCTGGAGAGGTTTTACAGTGCAACTTAGCAGTTTTATTTAAGTAGAAGGGACAGGACCTGTGGGTAGAAAGACCTGCACCTTTGCTGTATGAAAGCTGGGGGTTATATAGAGTTCAAGTGGGAGGGGACATGCAGGGAGTATTAGATCATAACTGTTTTATTCGAATTTCTATTTGTAAAACTACTTTCGCAAGATTCCTCTGGGCTTATCATTCAGCTTGATATTAACTATCAGTGAGATATATAGGCAATCATGAGGCCCTTTAAAAACGTAGCAACCAGCAAATATTTGAACCTTATCAGAACTATACAGGCTATAGGTCAGCCTTCTAGACTAAAGGTGAACATTTTTCTGCTTCTATCCATCATCTGGATGCTGATGACTTCTACCTTGTGTATCACCAACTGGGACTCTTTGGCCTCTAGGAGATTAAGAGAAGCCTGTTCCATTTCCTTTTTGAGGTTTCCACACGTGAAAAATGTTTTTCTTAATGCCAAATAGGGTGACAGAAGTTATAGTAATTACTTTAACACCCCCCCCTCCCCAAACACACACACAAATACACTCTTCACAAGCAAGGTTTAACAAAACTGCTCATTGTTGATGTACTGCACTGGCTCTGAGATTGTATGTGTTACCTCATATGAAGCGGTTGGGAACCGTCGTGGCCCTGTATCCCTCAGCTCTTCACAAGCTCCAGATTCTGGACATCACCACTTGCACGGGTTTTAGGAGCCTCAGACTCAGTGTGCTATGGGACAATTATAACCCTCATGCACTAAGAATAGATTCAGGAGGGGCTCCTGGGTGGTTCAGTCGGTTAAGTGTCTGACTTCGGCTCAGGTCATGATCTCACGGTTCGTGAGTTCGAGCCCTGCGTCGGGCTCTGTGCTGACAGCTCAGAGCCTGGATCCTTCTTCGGAATCTGTGTCTTCCTCTCTCTCTCTGACCCTCCCCCACTCATGCTCTGTCTCTTTCTCTCTCTAAAAAATAAATAAACATTAAAAAAAATTTTTAAAAAAAGAATGGATTCAGGAGATGAGGAGAGGTTTGCTGACCCGACTCTGTCTCTTTCTCTCCAAAGGTCTCATTTTTCTTTCCCATTTTTCCTTTCTACCCTTTCCTTTCTCTTCTATCCTCAGCATCATTTTCTCACAACTTTAATCTTGTGTACAGAAGGAAAAAAAGCAAGGAAAAAGAGTGCAGAGTTCCAGGCTAATTATGAGCTAGGCTCACTGAGAGAATTGGGATTTCCTCTTCTCAGTCTTCCACACCTCACATATCCTCCCTTCCTCCCTCAGACGTGCACCTCTGGCCTGGAATGGTAGCTGAGATCTCCGAGTGAGGATTGTGGGGTTACCTTCCAAAGCAGGAGGAGGATGTGGGTTATGAAACATCCCTGTGCTGTATCTCAGAGAATTGTATGCCCCTGTGTGTGTGTGTGTGTGTGTGTATTTAGGCCTGAAACTGCTATCCTTAGAAAGGCATGCTTGCAAGGTTGGCCTTTGGCTAGCATTTGGGAACTTGACTGGTAAAAGTTTTCTACACTGATAAGACATTTTCCATAAATGATAAGGATGGCTCACTGTGCCTACAATTTGTGCAAACAATTTGGTTAATGCTGAATTTGTTCTAAGAATCTGGAATCTTGATATGTGCTAGGTAGAGGGTGCCTGTGTGACCAGCTCCCCGTAAAAACAGCATTTTTAATCAGCATCCCTGCTAGACAGTGTGACATGACTTGTCACAGTTTGATGCTGGGGCAGAATTAAATACATTCTCTATGACTCCATAGGAAGAAGACTCTGGGATGCTTGTGTTTGGTCTCCTTTGGACTGCTCCATATGCCTTTTCTCTTTGCTGATTTTATTTTCTATCCTTTTGCTGTAATAAGTGGTAGCTGTGAGTATAATCATATGCTGAGTCCTTTGAGCCTTCCTAGCAAATTATCAAAACTGAGGCTGCCCCAATACAATACACATATCTATTTTTACCTTCTTACAAAAGAGAATTTTAAACATACACAAATGTAGACACAATAGTATAATGAACTTCCAGCATGTGGCCATTCCTGGTCCAACCACACACCTCTTTGCTTTTCCTTCTCCATTGTTAGTATTATATTTTTTAAAAATCTGTTTTAAAATGGTCTTAGATTTACTAAAAATTGCAAAAGATAATATTGGTTCTTACATATTCCATACCCATTTTTCCCTTGGTAACATTTTACTTTAATACCTTTGTCACAACTAAAGAACCAACTTTGGCACAGTTACTAGTAGCTAAACTCCATACTTTATTTGGATTTTGGTAGTTTCTCCCTAATGTCCTTTTTCTCTTCTGGGATTCCATCCAGGATACTGCATTACATGGAGTTATCATATCTCCTTAGTCTCCTCTGGTCTGTGACATTTTCTTAGACTTTCCTTAGTTTTGATGACATCGATAGTTTTGAGGTTTACTGCTCAGAAATTTTGCCAAACATCCCTCAATTGGGATTTGTCTGGTATTTTTGGCATGGTTAAACTGTGGTTATGGGTTTTGGAAGGAAGATCCCTCCTTTACTGAGGTAAAGTACGGTTCTCACCACTCTTTTATATTTTGCAAATCTTGGATATAGTATCATTTCGTAGGTAGATATTTCAGAATGAATCTCTCAGAGATACAGGCTATTGGTATATTACTCAGTAATAAAAAAGAATGAGATCTTCTCATTTGTGACAACATGAAGGGACCCAGAGGGCATTCTATGAAGTGAAATAAGTCAGGTAAAGGCAGATACCAGATGACTTCACTTATATGTGGAATCTAAAACACAAAACAAATGAACAAACAGAAACAGAATCATAAATACAAAGAACCAATGATTGCCAGAGGGGAGGGAGGTAAGGGGATGTGTGAAAAAGGTGAAGGGGATCAAGAGGTACAAACTACCAATTATAAATAAGTCATGGAGATGAGAGTACAGCACGGGAAATATAGTCAATGAGATCGTAATAACAGATGGTGACAAATGGTGAGTGTACTTATGGTGATGAGCACTGAGTAATGTATACAATTTTTCAATCACTATGTTGTAAACTTGAAACTAATATAACATTGTATGTCAACTATATTTAAATAAAAAAGGACTATTTTGGGGGTGCCTGGGTGGCTCAGTCGGTTGGGTGCCTGACTTTGGCTTAGGTCATGATCTCATGGTCTGTGAGTCTGTGGGTTTGAGCCCCATGTTGGGCTCTGTGCTGAGAGCTCAGACCTGGAACCTGCTTTGGATTCTGTGTCTCCCTGTCTTTCTGCCTCTCCCCAGCTTGTACTCTCTTTCTTTCTCTCTCTCTCTCAATAATAAATAAACTTTTTTTAAAAAAAGGGCTATTTTTCCTGAAACATATCTTTGACTGGGAAGGAACTTTCCATCAAACAGCTGTAGCAGAACAGATTAATGATGCTGATTCTTTTAAATCTAATATTTTCCTGTGTTACCAACACTTCAACTTACTATGACTAAAACTAGCAGATTAAATTTTTATGTGATTTATTTTAGCTGGTGTGCAGTGTTCAATCAGATATTTATCAAACATTATGAAAATATCAAAGATAAATTTTCTTTCAAACATAGTCAATCTCCATCTTATAAAATATGTAATATATCCAGAGGTGCCTGGGTGGCTCAGTCAGTTAAGCATTTGACTTCAGCTCAGGTAATGATCTCACGGTTCATGGGTTTGAGCCCTGCATTGGGCTCTGTGCTGACAACTTAGAGCCTAGAGCCTGCTTCAGATTCTGTGTCTCCCTCTCTTTCTGCCCTTCTCCAACTATGCTCTGTCTCTCTCTCTCTCTCTCAAAAATAAACATTAAACAATTAAACAATATAAATAATATATCCTACTTCTTACCAATAAAATAAAAAAATTTTATGCTAGCTACTGACCAATTAAGTGTTAGCAGTACTTGATGAAATACCTTTTTATTCATTTGCCTTTCTCTTTAGTTGCTTACATATGAGAAGTTTGATCATGATGTCTGTCAAAAGTAGCAGTGTGAATGCTGGCAGTTTTTACCTATTTTTATGTAATACTTACTTAATTTTTCCCAAAAGCTAAAAACGAGAATTATACACACACACACAGAGTTACTGAAAAAATATTTAATACTCTCATCATATTTCTCATTTCATAATTTATTTAAACTATACCTTACATTACATTATTATAAATTAAAAGAATGAGAAACTGCATACAAATTTACTATTGTTTTTATAGCTTTTATAAAAATGGATATGTTAGTCACATTGTATCTATGTTATTTTAATATTGATTTGACTGCTTTTAATCATCGATTTTATAAATTGTATTTCATAATTTATCTCCCAGTCATTTTTAGATTATTTCTTGAAACAAGTATTAACATGTCTGAATTGACAAATGAAGTTGTACTTTTTTCTAACAACAGTATGATTAAGCTGACTTATTATTTTTTTTACTTTTTTTTTAATATTTATTTATTTTGAGAGAGAGAGACAGACAGACAGAGCATGAGTGGGGCAAGGGCAGAGAGAGAGAAGGAGACATAGACTCTGAAGCAGGCTCCAGGCTCTGAGTTGTCAGCACAGAGCCTGCATGGGGCTTAAACTCACAGACTATGAGATCATGACCTGAGCCAAAGTCGGATGCTTAACTGACTGAGCCTCCCAGGCGCCCCAGATTAACCTGATGTGAAATGAGGATGGGCTTTGCTTAGTGGGTTAAATGGTAGACATTTCCCAAACTTTGAATGACCTAAATCTTCAGCTCCGAGCATTTGATGAAAACATATTATAAAATGAAAGCACTTCAGTAGAAAATGAACACACATATATATATGCCTATATTAAAGATACAAAAATAAATTCTATTACGTTAGAAATTTGTTCCTGAATAGAATAATTTGGCATCAGGAGAGATGGATGGTGGGCTTATAGGCCCAAGATTGGACTAGGTGATGGATACATGGGGGTGCCTGGAGCTGAGCTGTCAAGTGTCCAAATAGTTGATTCAAGCAACCAGCCCAAAATGAAAGTCTTAAATCCCTTACTGCTTTCAGCAAAATGCTAAAAATGGAGAAAGCAAACACTTCTCTGTTGCACTTTCTCCCATGGACTGATGAATGGCAGAGGGTCAGGTGGATCAGTGCAGATGTGGGGGTCATCTCACTGTTTAGGGAGCCTTGAACAAAAGGCTACAGTGGTTTTATGGACACTGAGGTGGAGGGTAGAGTGAGGGGGAAAGTACTGAGGTGGTGTGGGAAAAAATTGTCTTCAAGGTTTCCCCCTCTTCTCTCCTATAAGGAGGTCTCACCAGACCTGAAGAAGACTTCTGTTCAAGGTTCAGATAGAAAAACCTAAGAATGGGGGTGCCTGGGTGGCTCAGTCGGTTGAGCGTCCGACTTTGGCTCAGGTCATGATCTCATGGTTTGTGAGTTTGAGCCCTGCATCGGGCTCTGTGCTGACACCTCAGAGCCTGGAGCCTACTTCTGATTCTGTGTCTCCCTCTCTCTTTGCCCCTCCCCAACTCATGCTCCGTCTCTCTCAAAAATAAATAAACATTAAGGCCACGGACCCGGCGGGGAGGCGGCCGCCAGGCGCGGGGAAGGCGCCGGGAGGCAGGAGCAGTCCCGCTGCAGCTGCGGCCGGCCGCGGAAGGAGGCGGTCGGGCTCGGCGGCTCCGCGGACCCCCAGGCGCGGCTAGCGACAGGTCCCTACCTACGCAGACCTCGAGCCAGCGAGTAAGCTAAGTACACTCAACTGGAAGAGAAGCAGAGACAAAGTCATCATGGCTTCAGTGTCCACTCCCGGAAACCAAGATAAAAGCCCCCATTTGCCACCACCAAGCAAGCAGTCTACTATTTTGTCCAAAATCAAAACTGCACATCCACCGAGGAGAGATTTCAAAGATTATCCGAGAATGTCAAGAAGAAAGCTTCTGGAAGAGAGCTCTGCCTTTTTCTCTTGTGAGCATGCTCGCCACCCAAGGACTCGTCCACCACGGTTATTTAGCATCGAATCCAAGATTTGGATCATTGCCCAAAGTTGCACTTGCGGGTATCTTGGGATTTGCCCTGGGAAAGGCGTCGTACATACGAGTGTGCCAGAGTAAATTCCATTCTGTTGAAGATCAGCAGCGTGGGGCTGGTTTTGGTCCAGGACATAACAGGCACTGCCTGCTCACCTGTGAGGAATGCAAAATTAAGCACGGATTAAACGAGAAGGGAAGTTCGCAGCCTTCAGCTTCTTAAACTCGTGTCTGCGGCTTTTGAAGTTTCCTAAACCTCTCTCTGAATTTGTACACATTTAGAATTTCAAGTTTACTTGAAAATAATATCTGTGTAGTGGACAAGAAAAAACAAAAAAAAAACCTAAGAATGAAGTTGAAGAATGTAAATATGTGAAGAGTATGGCCAGCCAAAGCGGTCTGAGTCCTTGACTGCATCTCCCTTCCAGGATTGTGATGCGTTGGCTGTGTACCAGTCTGGTGTGGGGAGGGCACCTTTCCCCTATGAGGACTTCCAGATAAGGCCTTTGTAATTACCGATGGCCAGGCCTAAAAGATCACACATAGATTTTTAACCCAGAGCTGGACTCCTCAATCAGTAGACCCCGTGGTATTTTGCCTACTGCTGTGCTATAAAATGGGACTCTTATTATGAGTTGTAGTGTGGGATTCCATGTTGGTAGATCAAAATTTGTAAGCTGCCGGATACTGTTACTAGATGAGGCTTTATGGAAAGGAAAGGAAAGGAAAGGAAAGGAAAGGAAACAGAGGTGAGGAGAGGGGAAGGGAGAGGAGGGGAGGGGAGAGAAGGGAAGGGAAGGGAAGGGAAGGGAAGGGAAGGAAAGGGAAGGGAAACCCATACCTTAAGTATATGTTGAGTCAAGTCAAGGTGAATTGCTGCTGTTTCTAGGGAGGAAGGTCTAATGTAATCAACATGCTAAAAATTGAATGTTTGGTTTCCTCAAGAGATGGAGCCATACTGGGGCTCAGCACTGATTTCTGTCACTGACAGATATGACATTTAGTAGTGAGAATAATTAGATCAGCTTTGATGTGTGGAAATTCATACAGAGCCAACATACACTCTGTCACCTGACTACCCTTTCACGAGCCTATTGTGCCAGTCTTGCAGTGGCTGATGACAGAGGCTGGCTGACTTCAGGTGGCACAGTCCCTCTGTGCACCAATGCCTCTTCCATGGTGATTTTTCTCTGGTGGGCATTAACCTGTGATACTAAGATCTTTACATTTTGTGCATATGCCTTTTCTATAAGCCTCCTTATTCCCAATTTCCAATCTTCCTCTTTCCCAGCCTCCAACAAATCAGCATAGCCATTTCCTTTGCCTATAGATGAATGCATAGGTTTACTAGGACCACTTCTCTTTCTACACAAAACAAATAGCCAGAGGCACTGTCCCCTGGGAGGATCTCAAATCTTTCAAATTCACCCTTGAGTGGTAGTAGCGTACAACAGTAGTCATTAGTCAAGTCATTCCGACCATTAACCAAGATGCCCCTTTTCTCCTCTCTCAACTGGTCTCAGGAATCTTCTTTTCCCTTCTACCCCATTTGTAACCATTGGTTTGAGCTGAGGAGCAATGAAACAACAGTAGTGATGACAGGGGACTCTGAGAGTCCTGATTATCTAACTTACTTGGGCCCTTTTCTATTCATGGCCAGTCCCAGATGTGCCAACCACTGTCTTATAATGGATTGTTTTTGATCCTTATAATTTGGTGGATCTGACGGAACCCAGCACATAATGGGAAAGTCTAGCCACATGTCATTTGATGTCTTATAGCCAGGTGCTCTATCTCCACCAGAGCCCTGTAGCAAGCCAGGGGCTATTTACTGAATGATATATAGTTTTCTGCTGCAGATGGCATAGCATTGCTCCAGAAGCTACAGGAATTATGTTGTGATTCTCCCATTGAGGCCTCCTATAATATCCCTATGGCACCTTTTCCCGCCACTGATACCATTAGAACCATAGATTCTGCTGCTTGAACCACAGCCTGGACCTAGTGAAGAGCCCTCTCCTGTTGTAAGCTCTACTTACACCTGACAGCATTCCATGTAGATGGGTCAGAATAGTATTTTGTGAAGTGGTCTGTTAAGAGTTATTATTTACAAAAAAAAAAAAAAAAAAAGAAAAAAAGTTATTAGTTCCAAGTATTCTGGACTTGGAAAGTAAAAATAAACTAAGATATTATTATTACTATTACTACTATTATTACACTTTTTGAATGTCTTATAAAAAGTGGGGCAATCATAAAAATGTTATGGAGGAAATTTCTCTTTAATCCACAGTCATGAAGGTAGCACAGTGCCTTCTGCAAGTACTGCTGTAGTAACTGTCAGGGCAAAAGGAAGGAGAGCCTGGAGCCTGCTTCAGTTTCTCTGTTTCTCTCTCTCTGCCCCTCCCCCACTCATGCTCTGTTTCTCTCTCTCTCTTTCTCAAAAATAAACACTAAAAAGAAATAAAAAAATAAAAACATTCAACGAGTGCTTTTCTTTCCTATCATCTTAAAATAAAAATGAAAAAAAAAAACACCCCAGAACCTTTAGTATTTCAAATGATAAAGTCACATGCGCATTTTCAAAATCCATTTTGTATGTATGTTTAACCTCACCTTGTCTGCTTGCCTTGTCATGGCAAAAAGAAAACAAAAGAATTTTGAAATTAGTATTTTAATGCTTCTGGGAAATTCAGTTAGGTCTGGTTCTGAAGGAATTATTAAGTTAGATATGTGGAGGCCATGACTAATACCCAATTAGAGCAGCAATGAAGCTGTGTGTGCGTGTCAGTGGTTTTCCTGCAAATTGGAAATGTTAGCTACCCCAAATTGGATTCAGTGACAACCCAGATGCAGGAGTGTGTTACTGCATAAAGCATGTTTTGAGTTACTTGTTTAAAGAACACTCATACAAAGATATTCTACCTGCATATGTTAAAAAGTAGAGTACAGGCACACCCTCATTTTATTGCGCTTTGCTTTATTGTGCTTCACAGATACTGCATTATTTACAAATTGAAGAAAGCCCTGAGTTAAGCAGGTCTGTCAGTGCCATTTTTCCAACAGCATTTGCTCACTTCATGTCTCTGTGTCACATTTTGGTAATTCTCACAATATTTCAACCTTTTTCATTATTGTTATGTTTGTGGTGGTGATCTGTGATTGGTGATCTTTGATGTTATTGTAATTGTAATTGTTTTGGGGCACCGCACACTGTGCCCATACGATAGAAACTGCACTGACAAATGTGTGTGTTCTGTTTCATCCACTAGGCATTCCCCCATCTCCTTCCCTCTCCTTGGGCCTCCCTACTCCCTGAAATACAACAACATCGAAACTAGGCCAATAACCCTACAATGGCATCCAAGTGTTCAAGTGAAAGGAAGAGTCACACATCTCTCACTCTAGGAATGATTAAGCTTAGTGAGGCGGCATGTTAAAAGCCGATACAGGCTGAAAGTTGGGCCTCTTGTGCCAAAGAGTTAGTCAAGTTGTAAATGTGAAGGAAAAGTTCTTGAAATAAGTGAAAAGTGCTATTCCAGTGAACAATATCTAAATGATAAGAAAGTGAAACAGCCTTACTGCTGATATGGATAAAGTTTTAGTGACCTGGATAGATCAAAGCACCCACAACACTTCCTTAAAAAAAGCTTAAACCAGGGGAAGGCTCTAGCTCTCTTCAATTCTTTTTTTTTTTCCTTAATGTTTATTTGTTTTCGAGAGGGGGGAGGGGCAGAGTGTGAGAGGGGGCAGAGGACCTGAAGCAGGCTCCACGATAACAGCAGTGAGCCCAATGTGGGGCTTGAATCCATGAACCGAGAGATCATGACTTGAGCTGAGGTTGGATGCTCAATCGACTGAGACACCCAGGTGCCTGCTCCTAGCTCTCTTCAATTCTGAGAGAGGTGAGGAAGCTGAAGAAGAGAAATTGGAAGCTAGCAGAGGTTGGATCCTAAAGTATAAGGAAAGAAGTCATCCGTGTAACTTGAAAGTATGCGGCGAAGCAGTGAGTACTGATGTAGAAGCTGCAGCAACTTAGGCAGGACATCAACCTAAGGTAACTACTGAAGTTGACTACACTAAACAGATTTCAATGTAGACAAAACCATCTTCTATTGGAAGAAGATGCCATCCAGGACTTTCATAGCTACAGAGAAGTCAATGCCTGGCTCCAAAACTTCAAAGGACCAGCTGACTCTCTTTGTCAGCAGCTAATGGAGCTAGTGACATGAAGTTAAAGCCAATGCTCACTTACCGTTCTATTCAGAATCCTAGGGCCCTTATGAATTATGCTCAACCTACTCCGTCTGTGGTCTATAAACAACAAAGCCTGGATGAGACATGTCTATTTACAACATGGAGTACTGACTGTTTTAAGCCCACTTTTTGAGACCAACTGCTCAGATAAAAGAACCCTTCAAATTATTACTGCTCAGTGACAATGCACCTGGTCATCCAAGAGCTCTGATGGAGATGTGCAATGAGATGAATGTTTTCATGCCTGCTAACAAAACATCCATTCTACAAACCATGGATCAAGGAGTAATTTTGACTTTAAGTCTTATTATTTAAGAAATACCTTTCATAAGGCTATGGCTCTCACGGACAGTGATTCCTCTGATGGGTTTGGGCAAAGACAATTGAAAACCTGAAAAAGATTCACCATTCCAGATGCTATTAAGAACATTCATGATTCATGGGAAGTGGTCAAAATATCATCACAAACAGGACTTTGGAAGAAGTTGAGTCCAACTCTCATGGATGCCTTCGAGAGGCTCAAACTTCACTGGAGGAAATAACAGGAGAACCAGAATTAGAAGTGGAGCCTGAAGGTGACTAAATTGCTGCTATTTTTTTTTTTCTTTCCAGTGCATCAGAAAAAACACTGGCTAATGGTTCGGCTAGATCAACAGAGTTAATCCGATGCGGGGAAAACCTGTGTCATCAGCTGCAGAATTGCTTCTATCTTCAGATAAAAACGTAATGGATGAAGGAGATCCTTCTTATGGTTGAACAAAGAATGTAGTTTCTTGGGATGGAATCTATTCCTGGTGAAGGTTGTTCAAATAATAACAAAGGACTTAGAATATTCTATTAAGTTGATATTTAGTTGATGAAGCAGTGGCAGGATTTGAGAGGATTGATTCCAGTTTTGAAAGAAGTTCTACTGTGGGTAAAATATTATCAAACAGTGTTGCTTGCTACAGAGAAATTGTTCATGAAGGAGTCAATTGATGCAGCAAGCTTCATTGTTGTTTTATTTTAGGAAGTTGCTACAACCACCCCAACCTTTAGCAACCACCATCCTGATCAGTCAGCAGGCATCAACATGAAGACAAGACCCTCTACCCAGCAAAAGGATTATGACTGGCTGAAAGCTGGGATGATGGTTAGTTAGCACTTTTTAGCAACAAGGAATTTTTTTTTTAATTAGACAACAGAAATTTATTTCCCCACAAATCTGGAGTCTAGAAATCTGACATAGCATGTCAGCAGGGTTAATTTCTTCTCAGGCTCTCTCCTTGGCTTGTAGATGGGGATTTCTTCCTTGTCTTCACACGGTCATCCTTCTGTGCCTGTATCCTCATTGCCTCTTCTTATAAGGGCACCAGTCATGCTGTGTAAGAGTCCATACCTGATAACCTCATTTTAACTTCATTATCTCTTTAAACATGCCATATCTAACTATAGTCACATTGTGAAGTACACGGTGGGGCTCACAGAGTCAACATATGAATTTTGGGTACACAATTCAGCCCATGACAAAGGTCTCCAAGCTGGAGAGTGAATATGTACATATGTATTTATGTACATATATATTATTTACTTGCAATTATCCATTTTTAGACACAGTAAGTTTGGGATGCAATGAAATCTGTTCACCTCTTCATGCTGGAAGACCCCAATCATTTTTTTGAACCATCCCTTAGAATGAATACAAAACCTAGGATTAAAGGTAATTAAACAAAAAAGGCATTTATTATTGCATAAACCAGTTGCACACAATTCCTGTGTCGGTGGTGACCTGGGAAGCTGCAAAGATTTATCACAAGCATCGTGAGACCAACAATGCCTCTAAGAAATTTAGTTTTTCTCTGCAAGACTCCACCCAGCACACAGATCAAGTATTGTGGGTTAACACAGGGTCATATCCATGCCCTAACTTAGAAGGAATGAGGAGTTCCAATGACCCATAACTTTGATCAGCAAATGAAAAAGCACAGAGGTCAGCATCCTTAAGCTTGTTGGGGTGGTGACTGAGGTATGGGACCCACCAGGTGGCAGAGGTGAAATGGCTTATGTTACGGAAACTGGCAATGACTTCAGTCTAGCAATGACTCCAGACACTTCAGAAATCACAATGCAGCTTCTGAATTTTTCCCAAATAGCTGAAAATTATGGGAAGTCACTCCACTGTTGACACACCACTGAACAAAGTTCAGTTCAGGAAGTAGCTGCCTCACAAAGTTTCTCTCTACTCACATGATTATGCGAAGCAGGGAAATATTATCTTCTCTGCTATTCTAAAGCCTTTCTGCAGTGTGAACTCTCAAGTGTGGAATGAAGGCAGATGGCCGGTTAAAGGAATTGTGCCACTCACGTCACTCATGAGGCCTCGCTCCAGGGTGAATTCTGATTTCAATGAAACTTGTATCTTTGGCCAAAGGATTACTTATGTTGTTTACATTTGTCTTACCTCGGGATGCGCTAACAAATTATCATATACTAGATAGCTTGTAAACAAAGGAAATTTATTTCTGGAGGTGGATATCTGACATAACAGTCCCTAAGGGGTCTGGTTCTATGTCTGGTGAGGATCAGCTTCCTGGTTGATAGATGATCTTCTCAAGGGTCCTCATATGATCTATAGAGGAGCCAGCTCCTTTAGAACTCTGCTGAGGAAGATAATCCCATTCCTGAGGGCTCCACTGTGACCCATTCTAATGCAAATTACCTCCCAAAAACCTCGCCTGCTAATCCTATTGTGTTAGAGGATAGGAATTCAACATATGAATTTTAGTGAATAAACATTAGTTTCATATCACTCATAAGGACTTGATCCACTCTGTACCTTCTGTTGTTGAATGAGCCTGGAGCTTTGGCTAAAAGATTTCCCACATTTGCAGCACTGGTAAGGGCTTTGTCCAGCCTGAACTCTGTGATGATAACTAAGAGCAGTATGACGGATAAAAGATTTCCCACATTCACTACACTCATAAGGCTCTTCTCCTGTGTGAAATCTCTGGTGTCAAATGAATGTTGCCTTCCACTTAAAAGATTTCCCACATTCATGACACTTAGAAAACTGTTCACCTGAGTGAAACTTGGTGTACATCGAGGCTATTTTTTCAGATAAAGGGCTTTCCACATTCACTGCACTCATGAGGCCAACAAAGTACTTTTAAATGAAGGGATGTACGTTGGTTTTTTTTAGACATAATGCTATTGCAGACTTAAAAGGCTAGAGTATAGTGTAAACCTAACTTTTATACGTACCAAGAAACCGAAAGAATTCATGTGCCTTGTTTTATTGACATATTCCCTTATCGTGGTGATCTGGAATGGATGCATACTATCTCTAAGGTATGCCAGGGGTTAATTTGAAAACTATTTCTATAAAGATTTGACTAAATTAGAAAAATGGATAACTATTTTGAAACTGAAATAATCTATCTATATACAAATTTTTTAAAGTTTATTTATTTTTGAGACAGAGAGAGAGAGAGAGAGCATGAGCAGGGGAGGGGCAAAGAGAGAGAATTCCAAGAAGTGCAGTGCAGAGCCGAATGTGGGACCTGCACTCAGGAATGGTGAAATCATGACCTGAGTGGAAACCAAGTTTGATGCTTAACGGACTGAGCCACCCAGGAGCCCCCTACTTATTTTTTTAAATGTTTATTTGTTTTTGCAAGAGTGCAAGTGGGGGAGGGGCAGAGAGAGGGGGACAGAGGATCTGAAGTGGGCTTTGTGCTGACAGTACTGAGCCCGATGTGGAGCTTGAACTCATGAACCTTGAGTTCATGACCTGAACTGAAGCTGGATGCTCAACCCACTGAGTCACCCAGGTGCCTTGCCCCCTACTGATTTTTAAAAGCAGATAGGAAAAAGGCAAGGGGTTAAAAATGATGATACCATTTATATCTTTTCAGACCTCTATCAGTGTATGCACATATTTGGATATGTACATAAAATTTTCCATACACAGTGTGACATGGTATCTAGGTTAGGTCCTGATGGGAAACATATGGCACACCCAGGAGTGTTATGCTCGAAGACAGCTTTGTGAAGTGGTCATAAGCAAAAGTTTGGGAAATTTAAAGAAAACAGAAACGGATGGTGATACACCCTGGAATCAGCAACTAGGAAGCTATTGCCACTTCTGGGCCTGAAGGGGTAAAGAGAGACAGCACTAACTGAAACCCGAGAAGAAGCTGTGGCTATACAGAGGGCACTGTGACCTTCTGCTCAGTGCAAGCTGTGGCCCTCAGGAGAGGAGAGCAGCTATGGCCAAAATGTGGCCCAGCAGAGAAGGAAACTAAATATCCTGCCCTTTCTCTTCTCCTTCTCTCTAATCTCCCATTGGTGCCTTCCAAAGACTAAATCCAATTAGAAGCCTTTGAGAAGGGTGCCTGGTTGATGCAGTCCATAGAAAGTGGTCGGTCTCTCAGGGCTCACAGCATGAGTGGAGAAAGGCAGTGAGTAGGAGGAGAAGGGGAAAATAGAGAATGCCCAGCTTACATAAAGAGATTTAAATAACAATGAATATATATATATAGTCCTAGCTTGGCATGGTTCTGACACATACAGCTTTCAGGTACCACTGTTTCATTAAATTACACCAGACTTCCAACAACTTGGTTCAAATTCCAGTTATCATGGTATATTAACTGAGTAACTGCATAAACACTGCTAGCTCTCCGGGTCCACAAATCACTCTGCAAATAACAGATGTTCATCATGTTCAGTGACCAATCATATCACTTCTTGCAAAGTCTGTCAGTGATTGGTCACGGCACAGGTTACTCAGTTCATATAGACAGCAAAGTGCGTAGCTGTGTTTCTTCCTTGTTTCTCTCTAAAGAACTCATGTGACATTTTACAAAGGCAGATAATTGAAAGAGGGAATTGGCCAACAAGGATGAAAGTAATGCAAAGAAAAAGAACTCCATAAGTGAAATCTGAATCGAATGTACATGGAGTTATGGAAAAAATAGCTGGCTGGGAATGCCTGGGTGGCTCAGTTGGTTGAGTGTCAGACTCTTGGTTTTGACTCAGGTCATGATCTCATGGTTTGTGAGTTCAAGTCCCGTGTCGGGCTCTACACTGACAGTACGGAGCCTGCCTGGGATTCTCTCTGTCTCTCCCTCTGTGTCTGCCACTCCTCACTGGTGCTGTCTCTGTGTCTCTCAAAAATAAGTAAATAAGCTTAAAAAAAAAAACAAAACAATAGCTGGCCATGGTGACATTGCCCTATTTGAGAAACTCCAGCTATGCAGCTAGAGGATGAACTTACTGAGATAAACAAGGATTGTAATGGAAAAGATGAAGATGTCTCAGAGGAAGCGACAATAGCAAAACATTTCACATTACAGCAATTCTTGTAGATATTTCATGACACTGAAAGTACAAAGGATAAAGTGCTGGAGGCTTATCTGAACTTAGGAAGGAGGGTGGTAATTCACCAAAGCATAGGAGAGATGGTCACCCCATGCTGAAAGTTATATGACTAGCAGCATTGTTCAAATTACCCTTGCTAAGTATTTCTTACAAAAGAATAAAACACCTGAATTCTCAATATTTTAATGTTTTTAATTATAATGTAATAAATAAATATTAGTTTTCCCATTTTTTAAATGTCTGACCATTTTTAAAAAAGTCATAAAACAATCCTATTTCCCCCCTTTTAACATTGCTTTGCAATTTAGTTTGTATGATTATTTTTAGGGTCCTACAACTGTGCAAAGCAAGGACTGCCTGTGTTGTGTTTTCCAATGACTGGTTAACATTCTATACCATGGATAAAAGCATTATTTAATAGAAATTTGGGTTGTTTGCATTTTTTTTGCTGTTTTTTTTTTACAGCATTATTTCTTGCTGTAATAAATATCCTTATAATGTCTTTTTTTTTTTTTTTTTTTTTTTTTTTTTTGGTGTGCATCTGTGTTCTTAAGATAAATTGTAAGAATGATGGGTCAAAGGCTATGCACATTCACATTCTGTTTAGGGTTAGGATGAAAAAAATTTTTTTTTTTTCTTTTAAGTAGGCTTTATGCCTAACATGCTGAGCCCAATGCAGGGCCTGAACTCATGACCCTGAGATCGAGACCTGAGATCAAGAGTTAAGACACTCAACCGACTGAGCCACCCAGGTGCCCCTCACAATCACATTTTGCTGCTAATCTGCCTTCCAAACAGGCTGGCTGATTGCCAGTTTACACTTCACCAACAGTGCCTCAAAGTTTCCAATTCTCCATCCTGTTGCAAACAATAAGCATGCCTTATCATCATTGTCAGTTTGGTATTCCATTGATGCTTCAATTTGATTGCCAGAGAAGTTGAAAACCTTGAAGAGATAAGCTTTTATTTTTATTATTTTTTTAAAGAGGTAATATTTATTTATTTTTAACTTTTTTGAGAAAGAGAGCACAGACATGAGAGAGCGGCAGAGAGAGAGAGAGAGAGAGAGAGAGAGAGAGAGAGAAAATCTTAAGCAGGCTCCACTCTCAGCATGGAGTCCTATGCAGGGCTCGTTCTCATGACCCTGGGATCATGACTTGAGCTGAAATCGAAAGTCAGACACTCAACCGCCAGAGCCACCCAGGTGTTCTGAAGAGAGTCCCCTAAGATTACTCATGTCGTAAGTAGAGCGTTTACTTGCTCTAGGGACATAATGACATCTTGATCTATTAAAAACAGTGGGGGCGCGTGGATGGCTCAGTCGGTTAAGCAGACTTCGGCTCAGGTCATGATCTCTCGGTCTGTGAGTTGGAGCCCCTAGTCGGGCTCTGTGCTGACGGCTCAGAGCCTGGAGCCTGCTTCAGATTCTGTGTCTCCCTCTCTCTCTCTGACCCTCCCCCACTCATGCTGTCTCTCCTGCTCTCAAAAATAAATAAAAACATTAAAAAAAACCGTAAAAAAACAGCGGCAGCCATCTCTCTGAGCAGCAATTAAGAGTCTGGTGGCTTGTTTTAATTAAGCAAAGTAGGAACAAACAATGATTTGAAGAAAGAGTGTACAAAAAAGTGGTAAGACTTTGCAAAGTGGTGGCCACCATGCTTAGCCAGGCAGCTTGTTTTTAAAGGACTCTGGGTCACACATTGGTCTCCCAATTAAATATATACACACATGGTTAGATTTAAATGAACACAATACACTGTCAGATTGAATGTAAAAATAAACTCCTGTGTAAAAACATCTCATCCCGGGCTTATTATAAAATTAACCAATCAATTTATAGGTAGTATCAGACACAAGCCACCCTTAAGATGTGGGGTCCCTGCCCTTAGCATTAATAGTACCTGTTCAGAGAATATATTTTATATGCCTAGAACTATAAATGAGCTTTTACCTGGATCTCTCATTTAGTCCTCACAATCCTGCAAGGTAGGCATTAACTCTACACATGTGCGCTGAGACCCGATTACACCCCTATTTCAGGCCTGACTCCTCATTACTACACCAAATTCCTTTTTTTTCTTAACATTTATTTAATTTTGAAAGAGACAGGACAGGAGAGGGGGAGGGGCACAGAGGGAGAGCAAGAATCCCAAGCAGGTTCTACATTGTCTTTGCCGAGCCCGACATGGTGCTTGATCCCATGAACTGTGAGATCATGACTGAGCTGAAACCAAGAGTTGGATGCTTAATCAACAATACTAGGCAATGTTAATAAGAACTATTTAGCTAAAATATAAAAGCATGAAAAGGAATTAAAAAAACACTGAATTCGTATAATAGTTACCACTAGGATAGGAAAAAATAGGATCAGAATGGGTACACAGGACACCTTAACTGTCTCCACAATGTCTTTTCCCCTGAAAAAGGAAATAAAGTATTTAAAGCAAATATGATGGTTGAGATTTGATAAAGCTGGGCGGCAAGTACAGGGGTGTCTTTTTTATCATGATCTCATCTGGTTGGCATGTTTGGAATACTTCATAATAATTTTTTTTAATGTTTATTTTTTAGAGAGAGAGAGAGAGACAGAGCATGAGTGGGGGAGGGTCAGAGAGAGAGAGGGAGACACTGAATCTGAAGCAGCCTCCAGGCTCTGAGCTGTCAGCACAGAGCCCGACACGGGGCTCGAACTCACAAACTGTGAGATCATGACCTGAGCTGAAGTCGGACACTTAACCAACTGAGCCACCCAGGCGCCCCTGGAATCCTTCATAATAAAAAAATTAAATAAAGAAGATCATATCATTCTAAGACTTTACAGACTGTTTACTGTACTCAAGGTAGTCTAGTAGGATATGAAAGAAATAAATAAAAATTGAGTCAGTACTTTCTGAGAGGCTTATAATCTAGCTGGTGAAATAAATTAACTTTCAACAGTAATGGGCACAAGTTTATGTTCCAGGGGTAATGTCCTAACTTTCTGACTTCCCTTTTTTTTCTGTATTGTTTTTTCTTCTCCCATAGGAAAATATTTATTTTGTTCCTGCCCATTACATATGGTTCACTGTAAAATTAATATTAACATCAACATATTTAACACTCTAGAGGGAAAGTGTTCTAATTGTAATTCTTACACTAAAATTTCTTTTTGGTGAATGAGAGTGCATTCATTTAGTGACATTCACTAAATATTAGTACCAGTTAAAAATGAAACAGAGGGGTGTCTGGGTGGTTCAGTCAGTCAAGCATCCTACTCTTGGTGTTGGCACCGAGCTGCGCATCAGGCTCCGTACTGATGGTGATTCTTTCTCCCCCTTCGCCCCTCCCCTGCTCATGCTCTCTCTCTCTCTCACAAATAAATAAACTTAGAAAAAATGAAACGGAAAATTCTGGAAGATTTTTTAATCTATATGAAATAGGCTATTAAGCAACCCAAGCTTCCAGCTTTAAGAATGCTATCCTCTTACACCTATCTGAACTTGTATCTTGATATGAATACATGTTGTGAATATATGAGCTTTCATTTGTTTTTAGGCATTTACATAAACCAGCTGTGTACTTTTTCTTTTCCCAAATTATAAATGCCAAGAACCAGTTATAAAATCAACTGCCATGACACAAAGATGAATTACACAAAGACGAATGTAACTAGCTTTAAAATTTTATTGAAATTCAAGTTAGAATTTAACAATTTAATACAGCATTATTTTGAATATTTTCTAACCAGTGTTTTCACCTGCTTTACATGATTTCTAGGCACAACTTTAAAGAAGTGATACTTTCTGCTTAATTTTCCATGATATGTCAATTATACATTCATTAAAATTTCAGATAGTTCCCTAAAACTGTCCTTTTTTCAATGTAAGAATTTAAAAAAATATGCTCAAATATTGAAAATTTAAGACATTAATACAGCCACTGTAATATAGAAAAGAAACTTACACAATCTGAACTGTTTAAAATTGTTAACATTTATTGTAGTAATGCAATATGAATTTTTAACATAACCATATGAATTTTTCATTAAAATGTTCAACCATTTCCTATTGAAGCATGTCCAAAGTTATAAAAATCTTCTCTTTTAAAGCAACCTATACTGAATTAATCCAAAGTAACTGTGGCACTTTAGAGAAGACATTTACTCCATTGTATATTTTAAGCAGCTAAGGGATGGCTGGATCAATAGCAGGTTACTGGAAAGAATAAAAACACAGCTTTCTTTAAGGAGTGAGTCGTTTGGGATCACGGGGGAACATCGAGGTTTGTCGAACATTGTGCAATCCCAAGAAAAGCATAGTGACTCGTTCCAATCCTAGGGAAAAAATCATCATCAATTCCTTTTCTGAAAACTTTTCGGGGTCTTAATAAAACTACCAACATAGTATCATTGATCAACAAAATACTTCTATTATTTAGAGTTTATTTATTATTTTGAGTTTATTTGGGTCTGATACAAAAATAGAAATGATGCTGTTATGTGGAAAGGACTAAAGGAGATATCCTTAAGTTGTGTGGATTCTGTGAACTACAAAAAAAAATCTTGTAAATATCCAAAACTTAAGATTTAAACAAAGACAAAAAAGCCATTTTATAAGCCTTTATGTTTTCAAATGGGACCAGAATCTTAATTACGTAGTTCAGGCTATCAGTATAAGATGAGAGCCATAAACTTGTTCAGGGAAGTTTATTAATGGAAGTACTAGAAATTTACTGTAATTCAAAAGATGTGTAACATCGTGGTTCCTAGTATAAAAGACTCTAGGATACATTACTGTAAATGTTCTGAGTACAGAAGATTTTGATATGTGGCTTAAATACTGTATTACTATTAGGAATTAAGACCAAGTACCACCTAAGAAACCGAGAAGAACTAGCAAATGAAACTGTGTGTGCAATTTATTTATTTCACCAAAGTTGTAGAAGACATATTATAGAAAATAGGCAAAGAATATTTTCATATAGCAGTAACTTTTAATTTTAAAGGAATGCATTTAACTTTTTTTTTTTTTAAGATTTTATTTAAGTAATCTCTACACCCAATGTGGGGCTTGAACTCCTGACCCCAAGGTCTAGAGTCTCAGGCTCTTCGAACTGAGCCACCCAGGTGCCCCGCGAATGTATTTAACTTCTAAAACAGAAATATAAATGAGAGAATTAACCTTTTTTAAATGTTTACTTATTTTTGAAAGATAAAAGAGAGCACATGAGTGAGTGGGAGGCAGGCAAAGAGAGAGGAGAGAATCCCAAACAGGCTCCATGCTGTGAGTGCAGAGCTTGATGAGACCATGACTTGAGCTGAAATCAAGAGTCACTTAACCGACCAAGCCACCAGGCGCCCCTGAGAATTAACATTTTTATTGCTATTCCTTACCAAAAAAAACCTGCAGATGTAAATTTGAACTTTGTATTAATCTAATACTAATCTAAAAAACCCCGGTATATCCCACCTTCCCTTCAATCATTAATTACCAAAAAATGAGTGGTATTTGATAACCATTCAAATGCCTACAAGTTTGATTAAAATTTACATTGTCAGTCACAAAAATATGTGAATTAAACAAAATGCACATTACTGCATACCCTGAGAGAAAATAGTTGTGAATTTCCCATTAAAACTTAAATTCTAGGGGTGCCTGGGTGGCTCAGTCGGTTAAGCATCTAACTTCAGCTCACTTCGAGATCTCATGGTTTGTGAGTTCAAGCCCCATGTTGGGCTCTGTGCTGATAGCTTAGAGTGTGGAGCCGGCTTCAGATTCTGTGTCTCCCTCTTTCTCTGCCCTTCCCCTGCTCACACTATCTTTCTCTCAAAAATAAATAAACATTAAAAGAAACAAACAAAAAAACCCTCTATATCCAATGTAGCACTGTAATAACAAAAGGCTGGTATCAACCTACATGTCCATCAATAAGAAGCTGGTTAACAAAATTATGTACCCTTTCAATGGATTGATTCTATATATCGTTAAAAAATACTGAAAATGTCTTTAAGTACTGATAAGGAACAAATGAGAAAATACAGTAAGTAACAAATACAAGGTATTGAATGATTTATATAGTCTTTCATAATTTGTGTAAAAAATATTTTAAAAAGTATCTATTTTTGCATATGCAAAGATTATCTTTGCAAAGGTAAAAAGAAAACTAGAAATAATAGTTTCCTACAGGAAGGTGAATACACACTCTTCTATACCCTTTTAATTTGGAAAATTTTAAAGTACTATATTATTTATTCACCAATTCCCCCCACCTTGCTGACCAAAACAAACATCAAACAAAAATTTCAAGGAAACTATACATTCAGAATTCTTTTGAGAGTCTCTGGTAGGAACATCTAGGGGGTGCCTGGGTGGCTTGGTTGAAACTCTTGATTTCAGCTCATGAACTCATGGTATGAGAGACAGAGCCCTGGGTTGGTCTCTGTGCTGACAGCATGGAGCCTGCTTGGGATTCTTCCTCTCTCTCTCTCTCAAAATAAATAAACAAACATTAAAAAAAAGTCTCTGATAGGGACATCCAAAAATTGAGCTAAATTTTTATTTATTCATTGATTTTTAAAAGATTTCTTATAAATTTATTTTTTTAAGTTTATTTATTATTCGTTTTGAGAGACAGAGTGCGTGTGCTCATGTGGGAAGGAGAGGCAGAGACTCTCCTGAAAAATGAGAGAGAGAGGAGAGAGGAGAGAGAATCCCAAGAGAATCTGTCAGTGCAGAGCCTGACGTGGGGCTTGAACTCAAGAACTGTGAGATCATGATCTGAGCCAAAGTCAAGAGTCAGATACTTAACTGACTATGCCACCCAGGCGCCCTGATTTCTTTATTTTTTTCAAAGTAATCTCTACACCTAACATTGGGCTTGAACGCACAACCCTGAAATCAAGAGTTGCATGCCCCTCACAGAGTGGTCTCTTACATTTACTCTAGAAGTGGTCTTAAAAGTCAATGAAATATTACATTACAATAAAAATTTAGCGACAGTCTGAACTAACTTGAGGAAGAGCTTTAATTTAGGATATTGTGAATGAACTCATGGATGCAGAGAGAAAATAGGGTACTCAATTTAAAACATTTTGCTTCTAAACTCTTCAGAGAAAAAAATGGCTAGAAATTTATTAACATTAAATATTAAATATTAAAATTAAATATTAAATAAATAATATTTTAAACCATCATTTTGTTCCTTGGAAGTCAAATTTTCACTTAGTGATAACTCACAAAATTTGTTATAATTCAAATTTGTACTATACTTAGCACTGATGGATCTATTTGTGAGCAATCACAATATATAAAATTTACTTTTTGGAGTCTAATGCTGAAGAAATTTAGTTAGAACTGAACACTTTGCCAAATGAAATCTGGGTTGAAAATATATTATCATAATATTCAAATATTACCAATGCCTCCACCGGCATGAGGAGGGGCTCCAAAGCGGAAGGAATCAATGTATGCCTTAATTTTCTCCAAATCTAGAAAAAAAAAAACAAAAACAAACTCAAAAGTCAACCATAATTTATCATTTTATTTAGTAACTCAAAAAGGTAAAAAAGCAATTATTGTTCAATAAAGATTAAAGCAAATGACTATGTTTCTAAGAAGTCTTTAAAAGGTTTAAAATGTGTTGCTTTCACAATATACATTACTCTCCCAAATACAGTTAAGTTGTTTACCAATTCCATGATGTAAGGCTCTCTCTGTCAGCAGCTGAGGATCATGTATTCTTTGAGCTCCTGATAGTATTTCTTCTCCCCTCATGAACATATCGTAAGAGTTGGACTGCTTCTGCAGGGAAAAGCAAACACACAAGAAAACACCACGTCTACAGCTATCATTCTATTTCCATGACTCATGAGGAAAAAAAATCTCTGTTGCTCAAAGAGCAAGGCCATTTTCCCATACAATTAATGATACAATCTGCTCCAATGAACACAATTTGTTTCTCCAAACACGATTAAACTAGTGAGAGCTGAATAATTTCTTCCTTCCCTCTATCAGATTTTACACTCCCCTTCTCCAACACCTTCCAATAACATATCAGAGCACCATATCTAACTTGTAAGAAGTACTGCTGATTCTCATTTCACTGTATCATCTGAAGTGTTTTTAAGCATGATATAATTTTGAGTCATTTCTGGAACTTCAGATTATCAACAGCTATAGTCTTTTTAATATAGATTTTTAAAAATTTTAACAAAAGTAAATAGAACATCAGTTTACCAAAGCTTAACCTATTCCCTTATCATGTTTTAACTTACTTTCCCTGTCATTCAATAAACCAATGGTTCTCAAAGTAGGATTCCTGTATCAGTAGTCTCAGTATTACCCACAACTTATTAGAAATAAAAATAACTAAGCTCCTCCAAGGCCAACTAATCAGAAAGTCTGGCAATGGGGCCCAGTCATCTGTGTTTTAAAAAGTCCCCAAAGTGGTTCTGATGCACACTGAAGTCTGGGAAAGACTGTAATGGAAAAATAGTAAAAGGCCAAAAGACAACACAAATTAGATGAATTCCCAGGACAGAATGCTGTTTTTTAGTTCAAAGTTAATGATAATGTGATGTACTATAGCCTGCAAATCTAATGATACTACCTATTATTTATATGGCATTTCTTCCTCATAAATCTTCAAAAAATGAACCATGAAAAGGATTTTTAATGTAGGTTTTGGTACTAATTTTCTAGAATACTCAAAATTTCATAGTGTCGTTTTGTCCTGAATTGATAGTAAACTAGTAGTGATACATATAATGGTCCATAAAAATTGCAAACTACAGACAAAAACCATTTTTCCCATTGTACAATTTAACAAAGTGACAATAAAGTTTTTCTCCCCCTGTCCCCAATTAAATTTTATTTAACATAAAATTACTTACAGGATTTCTTGGGTCAGGCATGGTATAGAAAGGTCTTACAGCCAATGGATATTTATCAAGAATATAAAAATCTGTATCATACTATAAAAAAATGATTAAAATAAATTAAAATAATTTTCAACCAAAGTAAAAAGAAGGCTAACATTTTGATAATTCTCTTTTTAAAAATAAGTTGTCTTCAAAATTACCATAATTACACTATACATACAATAAATATTCTGCTGCTTTCAAGTAACATCTGTATCCTATAGTATTTTGCCATCATATGTTATAAATTCCTCTAATAATTAATTTTGGGGAGATATTTATTATTCAATGATGGTTCAAATATTGTTTTCTTTTTCGGATATGTAATCTCTTTCCAATTTCTTCCCCACTGAAAATTATGTTGCAATAAACCTCTTTGATTTTCATTTCTTTCCTTTGCTAATCTAATTTCAGATACAATTTAACTTTTGTTAAATTATTCTAAATCTCTTGAGTTTTACAAAAACTATATTAAATCTATAAATGATATTAGGAAAAACTAGCATTTTTTACAATATTCATCTTCAAGAAAACCTCGATTATCTTCCCAACAGTCTAAATTTTTGTACAGATAACTAAAAGAAATTTGGTAGTTTTCTTCTAATGAAAACTATAATCGAAATAAACAACATTAACATGAAGTTATGACATTTGTGTTAAAATAGTTACTATATGATCTAGACTTAATGAAAAACAATCACATTTCAACGATTTTGATGCTAACCATTTTTGCTAAAGTTCAAGTATAGAGGGAACCTCAACAGAGCTGACAAACCAGAATCAGCTCTGCTGAAACAGCTCCCCAGTCAGTCTTGAGTGCAACCAGCAGGAGGAGCTCAAGGACTGTCTTCATTTACACATAATACTCTTAAATTTCTTGACCGATCACACTAAATTCAGCTTTTCTGAATTTTGAGTTTTAAGAAATGAGATAGGAAAGCAGCAGAGGCAGAAATGAAACCTCGTTCATCTTCAGGTCCCATTAGTCAGTGAGAGTACTCAGAGAAGACTCTTTCTTGTTTATTTTTTTTAAATAATTTTTATTTCATTTATTTTCTTAACTTAATGCATACAATGATTTCAGGAGTAGATTCCTTAATGCCCTTTACCATTTAGCCCATCCCCTCTCTCACGACCCCTTCAGTAACCCTCTGTTTGTTCTCCATATTTAAGAGTCTCTTATGATTTTGCCCCCCTCCCTGTTTTTATAGTGCTTTTGCTTCCCTTCCCTTTTGTTCATCTGTTTTGTATCTTAAAGTCCTCTTATGAGTGAAGTCATATGATACTTGTCTTTCTGTGACTAATTTCGCTTAGCATGATGCCTTCTAGTTCCAGCCACGTAGCTGCAAGAGAAGACCATTTCTAATAATTTCAGATCATCTTGAGGTCCTTTCTGACCAATGTGACAGTCTGATGCAGGTACCACTTTTAAGGATACGTCAGTACAACTTAGTACACAAATCAAATACTGAGCTAATCAAAGTGAGCAAAGTCTGTCTGAATAGTTTTTATTTTTCCAAGAATTAAAAAAAAAATCTATTGGCCCCTTGGTTTTTTAATTTATTCTGGAATCTTAGCATTCTGAAAGACTGTCCCCCCTGCAACTGTCCTTTAGTACCAGATTCAGAAGAAGAAATCCAGCATGTACAAAAGTCCTACCTTTTCCTTTACCAAACGACCCAACAGTTTTTCATTTGGTGTACTGAAGAAAAACAAAAACAAAAACCTCCATGAAATTAGGTATTTGAAGATCAAACAGCAACTTTAAAAAGTTTTAAGTTAATAAGGCACCTCTTCTATTTGAGGTTCTCAAATGATAAAAAATGTGTCCAAAATACATAGCTGTCTATCCTGTTCCTTTTTAAAAATGCGATTACAGTGACTTAACATTTAGTAGGTGCTACTCAAAAATACTTAAATAAAATGATAAACAGATTTAGCAATTCACAGATTCCGAAATAACATGGATGAAATAATTTCCTATAATTATATATAATAAAAGTTTACTATAGCAACATAGGCTACATTCTTACATTCTTGCCATTAAGTAGTTCTACTTTAAGATGGTCTCTTTTTTGTTACTCTTTCCTTAAGTTTATTTATTTATTTTGAAAGAGAGAGAATGCAAGTAGGGAAGGGGCAGAGAGAGAGGAGAGAGAGAGTCCCAAGCAGGCTACATGCTCAGTGCAGAGTGATGTGGGGCTCGATCTCACGACCGCAAGATCATGACTTGGGCTGAAATCAATGTTGGATGCTTAACCAGGTGCCCCTGTTACTCTTTATCAAAGGTTTATAAAACAAAAATCAGTATTTCCAAGTCTTTAAAATTTAACAGTGTTATCATAAACCAATTAAATTTATATACCTAAGAGGCTGTTACCTTAGCCTCTATCCTATGTAAGAACAATTGTCAAAATACTTAAGAAAATGTTGCTCAGCTTAAAATAATTATAGAATTCATAGTTTGCTTTAAAGTGCAATCTAGCAGTGAAGGAGGTGGTTGAAACCATAAATGCTATTTCTGTTAAAGAAACAAAAATAAAAAGTTTTTGAGCAAAAGACACTTAAAAAAGGCCGTAAAAAAGACAATAACCACCCCTTGCACCCCTACATCCATACGAATTCTTTTGAGGGCTTAAATATTTTAACTTAATAACTTTTGAACAAAATATCAGTACCAGAGATAGTACTTTATTAAACCACATAATTTGCTTCAAAATTATATGATATATGATGTGAATTTAGAAAGCATAATACTATATATCAAATAAAGAATAGATATTTTTACAACTTTTGGAGATTGTAATTTTATGCCCTATTCCTGTGTGGGGATAGATGTAGATTGCTGTCTACCATCTCTAATACACTGACTTAGAAAGAGAGCTAACATATTAGAAGACAAAAAACACAGGAAGAAGTGTCCCTATATTCTTTAAAGTATTATAAATATGGGGGTGGGTGGGGACAAAAAATGGTCTTTATAAGCAAAACTATTGAAGCTCAGGCAAACCACATCAGACAAGATTTTATTTCAGATCACACATTAAACAAAACAAAATCATGCTCTATACCAAAGTTAATAAAACTGAAGTTTATTACCTGGGTGAAAAAAAGATCATTGTTCATTAACATACACATTCTTTCATATCTTAAACCTAATTACTAAAGTTTAAAAAAATTACAAAGTCAAACCTCAGATCTTCTTCATCTCCCATTTCGATTCCAGCTTCCCTAAGCATAGCCAATGCTTCGCAATACTCCAGTCTTAAAGTTGGCTCCAAAAATTTGAATGGCTCACATGGGAATTGTTTATTCACTGTCTGAATTTCAGTTTGAAACCTATTTGTACAATGATGTAGAGTTAATAAAAAATATATGAAGTGTTTCTCTCCACAAGAGGTCACTGTGGCAATACATAAAAATGGTATTTTAGAAAAATGTTACTAATACTAGTGAAATAAGGAGCATATAGCTTTATTCTACACACGTGATACAAATTTTTTTTTAAACAAAGAAGCATTTTTAACATTTCACAGGAGTCATTATCTGTGCAACGATGAGGAAAGGGCAATCTGAGTAGGTTCAGTGGCAGCAGAAGCTTCATGGTCAGCCGAGTGCCTTCTCTAGCTGAACCCCTCCAGCCCCACAGACGCTTCTAGCTGTCCGGGGAGCCCATTCCCTAATGGCCGGCTGACGTAGACCCGAGTCTACTGCACATACTATTAGTTCTATGTGTTCTACTGATAACAATTTTTTTAAATTCAGAGGTAACGCAATAGGAAATGCTTTTAGAGCAAAGTTGTTTTGTGTAACATCAGCCTCAATACAAAAACTGCCTTGGGGACTTTGAGGCTCTTCTGTAGCAGTGGCAACAGCTAAGAAAAAATATCTGGTAGGTGTTAAGTACCTGTCTGTGTCATATAAAATCATTCTTTGAATCAGTGAATGCACCACGAAACAGTGTTATCAAGAAATTCTTTATGTTAAAGATGAAATTTAAATACTCAAAATATTTAACACCTTTCTCAGTCTCATTTTGTTTTGTCACCCCAGTGGCATTAAAGGATTAAAAACTTTGTAACTTATACCAGCTAACACTATTAGTAATATAAAATACCCATTTCATGAGGCATTAAAAAGAACTTTTTAATCCTTTAACAACGCTTGTTATCAAGGTACACTAAATTAATGAATACTTCTCTTATCTTCCTCCATTCCCTTATACTATCAGCTTGTGAGTGCCAATTTCCCATTTTAATAACCACTATCGTATAGTGTCTAGCTGTTAAACAGCAGGCATAAGTATACACTGCATTGAATTGTGGAAGATCACATTTTAGTAAGATTTAAAAAGCAACATTTTGCTATTTATGGATGAAATGAGAGCTGGGATTTGTTTCAAAATACTAGGGCGTGGGAGAAATGGGTAAACAAAATTGACATGGGTTAACAATGGTTGAAACTGGGGGATGAGTACATGGGGGTTCATTAGGCTAATCTTTCTACTTTGTATATGTCTTGAAATTTTATGTAATTAAGAGAAGTGAAAAGTATGTTTATATTTCACGAAAATAGTAGAAATTAAAACAATTATATTTCCTGATTAGTCTTAAAGACTTTTATGGGAACAATAAAGCTTAGCCATTGATTTATTCAAATCTTTTTTTTAATGTTTTATTTATTTTTGAGAGAGAGAAACAGAGTATGAGCTGAGAATGCGCAGACAGAGAGGGAGACACAGAAACCGAAACAGGCTGCAGGCTCCGAGCTGTCAGCACAGAGCCCGATGCGGGACTTGAACTTGTGACCACGAGATGATGACCTGAGCAGAAATCGGACACTTCAGCGACTAAGTCACCCAGATGCCCACTCCGATTTATTCAAATCTTAATGTAAGAAGAACTAAGATCCCAATAATTGATTTCTAATTTTTTTAAATGTTTACTTATTTTTGAGAGAGAGAGAGAGAGACACAGAGCACAAGTGGAGAAGGGGCACAGAGAGAGGGAAACACAGAATCTGAAGTAGGCTCCAGGCCTGTCAGCACAGAGCCTGATGTGGGGCTTGAATTCACTAACTGTGAGGTCATGACCTGAGCTGAAGTTGGATGCTTAACCGACTGAGCCACCCAGATGCCCCCAATAATTGATTTTTAAATTGCCTTTCTTTGCTTTGGGTATTAATTCTCATTTACATCTATCAATGGTAACACAAAAATATAACTACCAATATTTTAAAATACATTTGTATATTATTCTTCTGTGAGAAATGAGTACTAAGGATGAACATGAGAGGGACATGGCACAAGCCAGGTAACCCAACTTAAAACTGATACGAAGGGGCACCTGGGTGGCCGAGTTGGTTAGCATCTAACTTCAGCTCAGGTAATAATCTCATGGTCGTGAGTTCGAGCCTCTCATCAGGCTCTGTGCTGACAGCTCAGAGCCTGGAACCTCCTTTGGATTCTGTGATACCTTTCTCTGTCTCTCTCCTGCTCATGCTCTGTCTCTCTGTCTCAAAGATAAAACATTAAAAAAAATAAAACAAACAAACAAATCTGACACAGAAACTCAAAATTCCTAAACGACTTAAAGAATATAAAAAGGGTTTTCTTTCTAGGTTGTCACCCTAAGTCTACTTGAAAACGTCCAGTGATGATGGCGTCTGAATCTCTAATTTGTAAACAAAGATTTGACTAATCCCAAGGGCCTAATTTATGCTTGATCTGTTATTACAAAAACCAAAGTGGAAATGTCATATTCTAATACTAAAGAGAGAAGATTTCAAAATCCCAAATAAACAGGTTTCAGAAACTTTCTTGAATTATAAACGTGAAAAGAAAATGAGAAAAACTCTGTTCCTTCACTGTAGTTTCAAAGGGTATTTTATTTTATAAGGCAACATTAGTTGTCCCATAGATTATCTGAATAAAAATTGCTTTAAATAAATATTGAAATGTTTCAGAGAACAAAGATTTAGAAAAAAGGCTGTCTACAATTAGCTAGTCATTGAAGTAACAATGCAATGCAGAGAACGCTTGGAAAATATCGGTGCTTATGCTACAAGATTTTTATAAGATCAATGATTGATTTCTATGTCCTTGAAATTACTCATTAGACTTGTAATGGAGTAAATAAGATTCATAGTATTTTTGAACCCTTTTTAAGTATCAATGAAGCATATCCAAATACATCAACAATTAACAGTTAAATCAGTAGTCTTCAAATAAAAATTTCAAATTCCTTAGTCAGTTATCAAAGCATTAGATAAGTCTACTCTGGCCTACTTAATACTGTCCCAAGTATGGAGAAAGGAAAAAAAAAAGATTCCTGATCCTCCTACTTAACTTGTTTTCCAACTGTTTTCTCTATGTTAAACATCGTCACAAGTAAACAACTTTCAATGACCTTTAAGGGAGAAACTATTTGCCAGTTTAGAGGGTGTACCTAATGTGAACATTTTATACAACTCAATTTTTTGAACATCCTGAACACGGTTAATAATTTTCTGTAAGATTCTTATCACATTATTATTATTGCCACTACCAGTTTAATAATAAACTGTTACAAAGGTAATATAGGTTCTGTTTCTTTCAGATATTCATAAGGAACATAAAGGGAATGTAACACACATGTAATATAAAGGGAATAAATATAGTTAGGTTGGTTCACAATCTGGTAAACTTTCCTACCAAAATGAGGTTAACTAGCTCAAGTCCAAACTGACTTGGGTCCAGAAGTACTATTTTGAAGTGTACATACGTTCACTAATTA
Source organism: Paguma larvata (assembly GCA_030068075.1). Classification (NCBI taxonomy): domain Eukaryota; kingdom Metazoa; phylum Chordata; class Mammalia; order Carnivora; family Viverridae; genus Paguma; species Paguma larvata. The sequence continues at coordinate 91,453,603 of CM057825.1, read as the reverse complement.
ACTATGGATCATCTAAGTGGCAAGTACTCTCCCCCCATATATATATATATGTTCAATATATATTTAGTTTTCCATATTTCAATTCAAGAATTGCTTTATTTTGAAGAACTCAAACTAATCAGACATTAAGTCCATCTAGGATATAAAATATTTGCTTTTACCTTTCTTGGAGTCCTTTGAATATTTGTACTAAGGTGTCAGCAATTTCTTCCACAACTTCATGGTAATGGTAATTAAAAGCCATTTCAATGTCCAAACCAACAAATTCAGTTAGATGTCTGTGGGTATTTGAGTCTTCAGCTCTGAAAACTGTAACAATAAAAGAAATCAATAGTAAATGGTAAAAATTTTAAATTTTGGAAAAATTGGGATTTAAACACAAAATTTTATTTACTAGTACTCAAATGGTATTATTTTCATTATTATTATAGGGTTTTGGAAAGACTTGATAAGCCATCTGTTTCAGCATTATCTTGGACAGCAAGTTCATTACCAACTCTTAGAGTCATGTAGTAAAAGCTGTAACAAATGTACATTAATAAATGAGGCTCAGGAGAATCCTCAGGGAATGCAAGATCCTGAAGGGCCTTCCCAATAATTAAAAATAGGTTCAAGAGTGAGTTCTTCTCAATTTCATTTAAACTTGACTCAAATTAAATGAAATTTGTACAAACGAAGTAACATATATATTCCAGCCATTACCTCAGTCCAGCTCTTATTGTCTTCACTGTACCGTCCTCCTTTCCCTGTCTTCCTGACTCTAGTCCTGCTTCACCTTTTACATCACTTTAAGATTAATATTCCTATAACACATCCTTGCTCAGTAAATAACTAATTAACTACTGATCATCAATGGTTCCCAAATGGTGACTGTAATATAAAATGACAAAAAATCTAAAACCTTCATGTTTTTATAATTTAATGTTACCCTATATTTTCCATTTCTTCTTAACACTTGTCTTATTTTTATTTTCTCCCATGCTCTTTACTCATTCTGCTTCCGCTAACTAGAAAATGTAGTCTGTCCTTAAAGCCCACTTCAGTGTGCATTCTCTTTTATGGTAACTCTAGCAAATTCCATCTTCTCCCTCTTTTTACACTATCTATACTACATAATTAACACCAATCTGCTGATTGTACACAGTACAATCTGATTATTCACTGTGAAAATCAGTTGATTATTCTCTGAGACCGCAATATGTATGCATGTCTTATTCTGTCTGGGGAGCAGGGGCAATGTTTATTCCCTTGTCACTCAAAACATGGTCTGCAAATCAGCAGCATCAGCAGTACCTGGGAGTTTGTGAGAACTGCAGAATCTCAAGCCTCCCTCCAGACCTAATAGTCAGAATCTGTATTTTAACAAGATCCTCAAGTAATTCATATGCACATTAATATTTGAGAAGTGCTGGTTGATTTTTCTTTTATGTACATGTTATCTAGCACAAGGCTACGTATGCATCAGGCATTCAACAAATTAGTTAATAAGTTCAGAAAATTAACATCATTAATGCTCTTGCCAGTTTCTCTAACGGTAGGTATTTAATTTTTACTTAGCTATCAAAAAACTTACATATATAAAATAACTTGGTAAGTTTTGCAGAATGAAGCAAAGCTGGTTTGCTCATAATCAGCATTAAATAATCTGCCACATGATTATGTGACCATGCTTAACTTTTAGCCAATATTTTTTAAAAACCATGTTAACATAATCTAGTAAATATCAGACATTTCTTGTTAATAATTTCTAATGGACTTTAGCATATCCTCAATACTAAGAACAGTACAAACAGTAAAACAGAATAGCTCTGAAATAAAATTGGTAGCAAAGTACACAGAGGTACATTTGTAAGCTTACAACAATAGGAAGGGGCTATCAAGGACAACAAAATACATTATTTAAAAGACTGCCAACTACTTGTTCTTTAGTGTTCATGGAGAATTGTAAAGAGAGTCCATACAGAAGCTAATTATGTTTTAATTACATTGAAATAATAATAAATAATATACTCAGGTATATTTCAGAGGGCATATATTATCAAAGCATACATTTTTAAAATGAGATATTCCCAAGGCAAACATTTTCTTTGGCTTTCTTCTGTAGGAATATCAAATGCTTATGAATCTATTCACATAAACGATGTTCAACTACTTAAAAAACTTTTGAGCATACAAGTTTTTGGGGGGAAATTTCTACCTAAGCACATTATCATTTTTACCTAAAAGTCCAGTGGTTTCCACTCTCCGGTCAAAAAAGTTTGTTTTAAAGTTTATTTCTTTTGAGAGAGCGAGTGAGACAGAGCAAGTGTGAGAGAGCTCACAAGCGAGCATGGGGGAGGGGCAGAACAAGAGAGAGAGAGAGAAAGAATCCCAAGCAGATTCCCACTGGCTGTCAGGATGTCAGTGCGAAGCCTGACCTGGGGCTCAAACTCAGGAACTGTGAGATCATGACCTGAGCAGAAATCAAGAGTCAGATGCTTAACCCACTAAGCCGCCCAGGTGTCTCAAGTTTTAAGTCTAGGTTTATATAGCCAACATATAAAAGGATTTAAGCTTTCAAAATGTTTGTATGTAGAGGCACCTATGTGGCTCAGTCAGCTGAGTGTCCAACTTTGGCTCAGGTCATGATGTGACAATTTGTGGGTTTGAGCCCCGCATCGGGCTCACTGCCATCTGTGCAAGCCCACTTCAGATACTCTGTCTCCCTCTCGCCCCATCCCCTGCTTGTGAGTGCTCTCTCTCAAAAATAAAAACAACAATAAAACGTCTGTATGTAAAATGTATTCCTAAAACCACAACTATGGTACATTAATAAATTGTGAGAAAACTATAACCACCAATACCTTACCTGGTCCAATACAGAAAACCTTCTCAAAATCAGCACAAATACACATTTGCTTGTACAGCTGCGGGGACTGGGCCAGATATGCATTATTTTTAAAATATGACACAGTAAATACATTGGCTCCTCCTTCACTGGCAGCTGAAATGTAAACACTTATGTTATTATAAACAACTCCAAACTTATCAATGCAAACTTCTAGTAAAAAGAGTTTACATACATTTGGTTTAAGTACTTCACTTTAAAAAAAAAAATAGAAAGAAAAAAGTAGAAAATCAAAAATTGCAGAGAAACCATAGTCTATATATGTCTTATACCTGATTCTAAACAGTTCATATTTAGATCAGATTTACTTCTTTGGCTATCCCTTTACTTCTTTGGGTATATACTCTCTGCATCAATGTCAAATCTGTTAAAGCTACTATAGAATGACAAAAAATTTTTTTAAAAAGGAAAAGATATTCTTAATGATTTTTCTAAGTATCAAGAACGCAATGTTCGATTCTTGACTTACAACTAAATGCCATTTGTAACATACTTTTTAGTTTTATCTAAGCAATTCTAAAAAGAGTAAGATGAGTAAAATAAGGTTCTCATATAAGAATGAGAATTAATGAGACTTTCCAACTTGTAATATTGTGTAGTCTTACAATGCAGTTTATACAAAACAAAACTGCAATACCAATTTAGAAAGAAACCTACAAAATGAAAGTTGTTTCTCGTGCAACTTACATAATAATCTTGTTTCATGTACTACTGCCTCATTTTATAATCACTACCACATAATGACTTCTGAAAGGAGATGTAGTATTGTTGGTGTCAGTGATAAGTGACTGTCGCTATGTAGCGCAGACTTCAAAATAAAAAGTCTCATGGCAATAAATCTTAAGGGATAGTCGGGATTCTTGAATTAAAAAAAAATTAATATTAAGCAGACTGGGGGAAAGCAAATTTATTTTTAAAAATTAACAGAAATCTCTTAAAGCATACCTGAGATAATTTTAGGAGTTTGGATCTCCACAAAACCCTTGTTAATTAAAGTTTCTCGGAAAAGATGGCAGATACCAGACTGGAGACGGAAGACTGCCTGACTAGTTGATGTCTAAAAGACAATAAAAAAATTGAATGAAATCAATTCGACACATTAACTGAGATGGAGTTATTTTCTAATCAGGCCACCTGTCTTGGAAAGTTCACAGAGGAAACAATTCATTATATGAGAGAAAAGTTAGGTCACATGACAATTAGTATAAGAATATACTTTTCATGTTACAGGAGAATGGCAATTTTGCCCTTTAAAATCTCCAGTGTCTCCAACTCTTAACTTTGCTGAGAACGTATAAGAGATTAGAGAGTTGTTTAGACATAAATTAAGATGCTCAAGAGTTATTTCAAGTACACAATACTTCCCAAAATGTGAAGTCTAAGTATGGATTAAAAATGTGAATGCTTACAAAGGTCAGACAAATAACATAAATGGAATAAATGAATGACACTTCCCGAGTGGTGCAGGGCACAATGGATGACATAATGCCCATCTAGAGTGTTAGCTAATGTTGCCATGTCACAGTACTGCCAGATTCACTTACAACTTTTTAATGAAAGCCATCTACATTTACCGTGCAAATCCCTGCTTTAGAATGGAAGCAATGAATTTAGATTAAAAAAAAAATATGATGTCCAAGAAAAATACTCCTAAGGCAAAATTCTACAGGCACAACCAATAACTTGTGTGAATAAAAGGCATGGGCAAATAGAGTATGGTGTCTAACTATTGTGGCCAAAATTATGAAAAACCTGAGGTTTCTAAGCAGTATTAAGAGGACTTTTGATTATTGTTATAGCCCTTTCTATAGAGACTACAAATTAAAATGGAAAAGGAAGAAGGACAAAAAAGCAAATACTCAGGGGAAACTTAAGAGTGTACAATAAAGGTAGACCCACATGATTGCAGAAAAGTTGGAAAGAACTCTTAAGGTGACAAAGAATTTAAGTTTTAGGTAGAATATTTAAGGAGGAAGATGTGGTCAAAACATTAAGAAAGAAAGATGACACCGGTTTTACTACAATGATGAAACCATTGAACTCTTTCACTTGCAACCAAACCAGAAAGGGAAACAGAAGACCTATGAGATTGCTAAATAACCACCAGGGCCAACTACTTCTTTATTATTAGTTTTGCGCTCAGACCAAATCTAAAGGATTGAGGCATTAGTTACTAATCTCTACCTGGTCATTCTAAAATGTGCATATAATTTCTTTCACAATTTTGTCGTGAAATTAATGGTTATGTTTTCACTTACTAACTTGTCTAAAACAGGTATCACCTGGGAGGAAACCCATTTATTGGCTTCATGTTCCTTTGTCACTTTAAAACAAAGCAAGTTAATATCCTGTGAATTCCTGTTCCACAGTCCTTGTTGTCTGCAATTCTTTTTAGGGAAAGGGTCAGTCAGCAAGATAAATTGTCTTCTGTATTGTCATACGTACAGGCATTAGTTCTATAAACCTGAGACATGTATGGTATCCCTTCCCCCCTTGATTTCAGTACAATCATGTCACTTAATAAATAAATAAGGCATACCCTAAGATCAATGACTCTGTTGTCTAATCTTGTATCCTGGTTAACAGTAGCTCTTCCTTCCTAAAACAGGATGAAAAAATAGATTTTAATATTTTTTTTGATAACACAAAAACACTTTAAGAAGCCATGTTTACTTTTAAGTGAGAATAGGTGTGCTTATGTGTGTTAATATTACACCCCAAAATCAGGGATTCAAGAAAACAAGAAGCAGGACTAGAGAAAAGCTATTGTTAAAGGAGAGATGGAAAAAAAAGAAATGTGAATGAACAGAGGTCAATGCTTTTCCCACCGCCGCTTTGAAGCAAGCCTTGCCTCATTACTGGGACATCAGAAGAACTAACCACCTGCACTTTCATTAATTCCTGGATTTTACCCGCTAGTTAAAGACTGAAGGGACAGATAAAAGCTGATGAAGTAGTGGGTCTCAAAGTATGTTCCGGGCACCAGTGAATGTCCCAAAGACACTTTCAAACCTATTTTTCACAATGACACATTTTCACTCTGTACTGAGTTTTTCCAAGGTTTCATGATGTGTGCTATCACAATAGAATAAATGTACAGGCAGGTAAGAGAATTTAATTGTTGCCTATTAAGGCAGACATTACAAAGATTTGTAGATATGTAATACAATGTCACTCCCGACAAAAATTATTTTTTGTTTTTGAAAACATGTTTGAAATATTTTTCAAAAAATGTTTTTGTCATTCATTTAAGATTACTACACATAAACACATGATATATTACTGTTACTTTTAATGAATTAATACTAAAATTTCCTGTTTTAACTTCTAATACTGTAAATATCAATAGATATACCTAAGAATATAAAAGCTGGTGGAGGCATTTACTTTTAGGAGTGTAAAGGGATCTTGAGGTCAAGATGTTTGAGAACTGTTGATGTAAGAGTAAATTTAGATAAAAAATGAAGCTCAAATCAATTCACAGGTATCTTCATACAAAAGTAGGATATCAACTGATCAATGTTTTATAAACTAAACACACAGAGGAAGCACAGTATTTAAAAAATATAATTTTAACCTCTTCTTCCACCTCAGGCCGAACAGCATCATCCAGCTGCAAGGGCAGGCGGGGTTCAGCCAAACTGATCACATAAATCTGAAAGTGAGAGATAACCAAAAATATCATGAAGCACACAAAATCTGTTATCTTTACTTAAAAAAAATCTACGGTTGACTTAAATATGAAGCTATGTTTGCATACATCTTAACTGAAACTCCTTGCTAAAATCAAACAAAGATGTACATGTTTTTTCACCCTTCTTGCCAACCTCCCTAGGTTGTTGGAAGGAAAGAGATAACATATATAAACACTTCATAAACTCTAATATGCCTACCAATGTGACAAATAAGTACGAACTGGAGTCAAGGGGCCTGAGCTTAAGGCCTTGCTTTGTCACATAAAAGCTGTTGTTAGGCAAATCATCTAACCTCAGAGCTGCAATATCCTCCTCTGTAAAATAAGGTCTGTAGTAAGAACCAAATGGAGTAATGCTCTTTTGATGGAGCCATTAAACAAGCATATTATCACTGTTAACAGCATTTGGCCATTTCTACCACTAGGACCAAAGTCAACCCAACTCTGCTTGTATGTCTCCTCCCTTTTCTCATTCTTTTTCCAAGTATCCCTTCATTGCCATGTTTCACCAAACAAGTTATATCTCATTTCTTTCTGCTCTTCTGGGTTGGGAGCCACCACAGAAGGTATTCCTTTATGGTGTTAAAATTCCTTTTTGTTAAATTCATTCACATTAATTATACATTTTGGTGCTAAAAAGCTGTTAGGTCATAAAGAACGAGGTAGGGTTTTTTTTGCTACTTTTATTTTTTATTTATTTAAATTTTTTATTATTATTTTAAAAATAATTTATTGTCAAATTGGTTTCCATATGACACCCAGTGCTCATCTCAACAAGTGCCTTCCTCTGTTCCCGTCACCCACTCTCCCCCTCCCACACTCCCCTCACCCCTCCGTTTGTTCTTAGTCTTTGAGAGTCTCTTATGTTTTGTCTCCCTCCCTCTCTTTTTTCTTTTCCCCTCTTCCCCTCCCCCCATGGTTTTTTGCTAAGTCTCTCAAAATCCACCTATGCGTGGAAACATATGGTATCTGTCTTTGTCTGACTTATTTCACTTAGCATAATACCCTCCAGTTCCATCCATCTGGCTACACACGGCCAGATTTCATTGTTTCTCACTGCCACATAGTATTCCATTGTATATATATATATATACCACATCTTCTTTATCCATTCGTCAGTTGATGGTCACTTAGTCTCTTTCCATGATTTGGCTATTGTCAAAAGTGCTATGAATACTGGGGTACACGTGCTCCTATGCATCAGCACTCCTGTGCCTCTTGGGTAGATTCCCTAGCAGTGCTATTGCTGGGTCATAGGGTAGCTCTATTTTCATTTTTTTGAGGAACCTCCACACCGTTTTCCAGAGCGGCTGCACTAGTTTGCATTCCTACCAACAGTGTAGGAGGGTGCCTACTTCTCTACATCCTCTCCAGCATCTATAGTTTCCTGACTTATTCATTTTAGCCACTCTAACCGGTGTGAGGTGGTATCTCGGTATGGTTTTGATTTGTATTTCCCTGATGATGAGTGACATTGAGCATCGTTTCATGTGTCTGTTGGCCATCTGGATGTCCTCTTTGGAGAAGTGTCTATTCATATCTTCTGCCCATTTCTTCACTGGATTATTTGTTTTTCAGGTGTGGAGTTTGGTAAGTTCTTTATAGATTTTAGATACTAGTCCTTTATCTGATATGTCATTTGCAATTATCCTTTCCCATTCCGTTGGTTGTCTATTAGTTTTGTTGGTTGTTTCCTTTGCCGCGCAGAAGCTTTTTATCTTGAAGAGATCCTAACAGTTCATTTTTTGCTTTTAACTCCCTCACCTCTGGAGATGTGTCACGTAGGAAATTGCTGAGGCTCAGGTCAAAAAGGTTTTTTTCCTGCTTTCTCCTCTAGGATTTTGATGGTTTCCTGTCTTACATTCAGGTCCTTCATCTGTTTTGAGTTTATTTTTGTGAGTGGTGTAAGGCAGTGGTCTAGTTTCATTCTTCTGCATGTTGCTGTCCAGTTCTCCCAGCACCATGTTTTAAAGAGGCTGTCTTTTTCCCATTGGATACTCTTTCCTTCTTTGTCAAAGACTAGTTGGCCACATGCTTGTGAGTCCATCTCTGGGTTCTCTATTCTATTCCATTGGTCTATGTGTCTGTTCTTGTGCCAATGCCATGCTGTCCTGATTATTATCACTTTGTAGTAGAAGTTAAAGTCTGGGATTGTGATGCCTCTGCTATGGTTTTCTTCTTCAATATTACTTTGGCTATTCGGGGTCTTTTGTGGTTCCATACAAATTTTAGGATTGTTTGCTCTAGCTTTGAGAAGAATGCTGGTGCAATTTTGATTGGGATTGCACTGAATGTGTAGATTGCTTTGGGTAGTACCGCCATTTTAACAATATTTATTCTTCCAATCCATGACAATCCATGAGCATGGGATGTTTTTCCATTTCCTTGGGTCTTCCTCAATTTCCTTCATAAGCTTTTTATAGTTTTCAGCGTAGAGATCTTTTGCATCTTTGGTTAGGTTTATTCCTAGGTATTTGATAGTGTTTGGTGCAATTGTGAATGGGATTAGCTTCTTTATTTCTCTTTCTATTGATTCGTTTTTGGTGTAAAGGAATGCAACCGATTCCTGTACATTGATTTTGTATCCTGCAACTTTGCCAAATTCATGGATCAGTTCTAATAGGCTTTTGGTGGATTCTGTTGGGTTTTCCATGTAAAGTATCCTGTCGTCTGCGAAAAGTGAAAGTTTGACTTCATCCTTGCCTGTCCTGATGCCTTTTATTTTGCTTTCTTGGCTGATTGCTGATGCTAGGACCTCCATGTCATGTTCCTGATCTCCGGGGGAAGGCTCTCAGTTTTTCCCCATTGAGGATGATATTAGCTGCAGGCTTTTCATAAATGGCTTTTATGATGCCTAAGTATGTTCCTTCTATCCCGACTTTCTCGAGAGTTTTTATTAAGAAGGGATGCTGTATTTTGTCAAATGCTTTCTCTGCATCTATTGACAGGATCATATGGTTTTTCTCTTTTATGTGATGTATCACGTTGATTGATTTGCGAATGTTGAACCATCCCTGCAACCCAGGGGTGAATCCTACTTGATCGTGGTGAATAATTCTTTTTATATGCTGTTGGATTCTATTTGCTAATATCTTGTTAAGAGTTTTTGCATCCATATTGATCAAGGATATTGGCCTGTAGTTCTCTTTTTTTGCTGGGTCTCTATCTGGTTTGGGAATCAAACTGATGCTGGCTTCATAGAATGAGTCCGGGAGTTTTCCTTCCATTTCAATTTTTTGAAACAGCCTGAAGAGGATAGGTATTAACTCTGTTTTAAATGTCTGGTAAAATTCCCCAGGGAAGCTATCTGGTCCTGGACTTTTATTTGCTGGGAGATTTTTGATAACTGATTCAATTTCTTCACTAGTTATGCATCTGTTCAAGTTTTCTATTTCTTCCCGTTTGAGTTTTGGTAGCGTGTGGCTGTTTAGGAATTTGTCTATTTCTTCCAGGTTGTTCAATTTGACGGCATATAGTTTTTCATAATATTCTCTGATGATTGCTTATATTTCTGAGGGATTGGTTGCAATCACTTCATTTTCGTTTGTGATTTTATCGATTTGGTTTCTCTCTCTTTTCTTTTTGAGGAGCGTGGCTAGAGGTTTATCAATTTTGTTCTTTTTTCAAAGAACCAGATCTTGGTTTCATTGGTCTGTTCCACTACTTTTTCTGTTTCCATATGATTAATTTGTGCCCTAATCTTTGTTATTTCTCTCTTTCTGCTGGGTTTGGGCTGTCTTAGCTGTTCTGCTTCTAGTTTCTTTAGGCGTGATGTTAGAATTTGTGTTAGTAATTTTTGTTGTTTCTTGAGATGGGCCTGGATTGCAATATATTTCCTTCTCAGGATTGCCTTTGCTGCATCCCAGAGCGTTTGGATTGTTGTATTTTCATTTTCATTTGTATCCATGTATTTTTTAATTTCTTCTCTGACTGCTTGGTTGACCCATTTGTCTTTTAGTAGGTTGTTCTTTAGCTTCCATGTTTGTGAGGGTTTTCCAGACTTTTTCCTGTGGTTGATTTCAAGTTTCAAAGGATTGTGGTCTGAAAGTGTGCATGGTATGATCTCAATTTTTTTATATTTATTTAGCACTTCCTTGTACCCCAAAATATGGCCTATCTTGGAAAATGTACCGGGTGCATTTGAGAAGAACGTAAATTCCTTTGCTTTTGGATGAAGGGCCCTGAAGATATCTGTCAGGCCCATCTGTTCCAATGTGTCATTCAGGTCTATTGTTTCTATGGTGATTCTCTGTTTAGTGGATCTATTCAGCGCTATGAATGGGGTATTAAGGTCCCCTGCAATTAGCACATTTTTATTGATAAGATTGCTTAGGTTCGTAATTAGCTGCTTTACAAACTTAGGTGCCCCAGAATTCGGCGTGTAAATATTTATAATTGTTAGCTCTTCCTGCTGGATAGGCCCTGTGATTATTATATAATGCCCTTCTTCATCTCTTATTACATCTTTTACTTTAAAGTCTAGTTTGTCTGATATAAGTGTGGCTACTCCAGCTTTCTTCTGACTTCCAGTAGCATGGTAGATAGTTCTCCATCCCCTCACTTTCAATCTGAAGGTGTTCTCAGGTCTAAAATGGGTCTCTTGAAGACAGCAGATAGATGGGTCTTGTTTTTTAATCCAGTCCGTTACCCTCTCTCTTTTAATTGGAACATTTAGTCCATTTACACTCAGAGTTAATACTGAAAAATATGGGTTTAGAGTCACTGTGTTATCTGTAGGTTTCATGCTTGTAAGGATGTCTCTGGTGCTCTGTGTTCCTTGCGACCTTTCCTTCATAGAGTCCCCCTCAGGATCTCTTGTAAGGCTTGTTTATTTGTGATGTATTCCTTCAGTTTTTGTTTGTTTGGGAAGACCTTTATCTCTCCATCTACTCTGAATGACAGGCTGGCTGGGTAAAGGATTCTTGGCTGCATATCCTTCCTGCTCATCACATTGAAGATTTCCTGCCATTCCTTTCTGGCTTGCCACGTTTCTGTAGATAAATCTGCTACTACCCTAATGTGTCTGCTTTGTTAAGTCAAGGCCCATTTATCTCTAGCTGCTTTCAAAATTCTCTCTTTGTCTTTGTATTTTCCCAGCTTCACTATGATGTATCGTGCTGAGGGTCTATTCTGGTTACATCTGAGGGGGGTTCTCTGTTTGGCTACTTTTAAAAACATGTTACCCTACTGGTTACTTCCAACTATGCCTGGAAAACCTATTAAAGCACAAAAGGGAAACAGACCGTATTTAGTTAATTCAAGAAAGAAAATTATATTCTTCCAGTTGGTAAATCACATTTAGCACTCAGCTAAGACTCTTCAAGAAAAAGTGTCAGAAGGATACTCCAGTCCTCCTTATAGTAAAATAGATTTGTCACCATCTCTATACTCAAGTTATAGTGTTTCCCTTTAATAAGTTAATAGAAGCTTGATTTCCCATGCAAAGCTGGAGAATGGAACAGCTACCCCTTCTACTTTTATAACTAGTAGAAATTCACTTCATTAGGTTGTGAGCACTCTCCATAACTTCACAGTCCTGGAAGAAGTATGTACTCACTAACTGCTGGCTGAAAAAATAAATAAATGATAGGAAAGAGTCATTGCTTATTGTAAGATCCTTTTTAGGATATAATACTTCACACTTTGTGAGATACCTTATAATTCTATCCATTAAGACAAAATTTGTAAGCTCTATTTAGGCTTTATATTTATCATTAACATTTATTAAGATTTTACTGAATACTAGATATTAGAATATTTTACTTTTTTAAGTTTATTTTGGGAGACTAAGCGTGTGCATGTACACAAGTAGGAGAGAGACAGAGAGAGCGAGGGAGAGAGAATCCCAGGCAGGCTCTGTGCTGTCAGTGCAGAGCCTGACATAGGGTTCAATTCCACAAACTGTGAGATAATGACCTAAGCTGAAATCAAGAGTCAGAAGCTTAATCAGCTAAGCCACCCAGGTGCCCCAGGTAATTAGAATATTTTAGGAGTACATTTACTTGCTCTATTCACTAAAATTTTAATTAAAGTATTGAAAAGGAAGTGTTACTTGGAAGAGAGGAGGGTGTTTTACTTGGCAGCATACTCTTAGGTTGGTTTGCCTTTACTAGGTTACATACTTCTTGGCGGGCTTGTTATGAAATGAAGTTTACAAAAAGAGAAGAGAGTAATCTGGGAAGTCAGGTCAGTAATTAATATAAGATTTTCTAAGTCTTGAAGTGTTCCCATGACAACTCCAGTTAAAAACAACCTAGTACTTCCAAATTAGTGTGTATGTATGTCTATCTTTCTGCATCTGTCAGTCTTCCTGACTGCTCTTACATATGCTCACATACATACAAATACACATACAGTGGTGACGGTGGGAAGGGACTACTCCTTAAGAAAAATTTAATGGTGCATATTGTAGATACAAACTAGGCCTGGATCTGAGAAATACAGGTTCAAAACTGCAAGGTTATTTCAAAAGTACTAAATATGTTTGAGTTCACTTATAGTATTTTAGAAGTCAATGATAATGAACACTTCTAGTTTTTTTGTCCAAGAAGAAAACAGATGTGGGATAAATCTTGTATGAAAGGAAGTTATTGCTGGAATGTAAGACCAACAGTTTTGCCTCTTTTGATTTCTCTATACTGTAAAGTATCAGAAATATGATGACTATAAGGAAATATAATCATTAAGAGTTAGCATAATTAACCATTGGAAGTATATTATCAGAAGAAAGTTTACAACAAAGTAAATGCATAATAGCTTTTAGACATGTTTTATATTTTTATATTTTAATATTTTTCCCTATGTGACTGTGGTAGATTACAAAAATGGCTCCAATAATTCCTCGGGCTCCTGATTACATGCCTTTTTTCAAAGATGTTGCCTTTCTTCCCATCAAGAGGTGGAATCTACTTCTCCATCTCTTAAGTTTTTTCATTTGACTTGCTTTGACCAATGATATATTTAGCGAACGTGATATAAGGAGAAGCTTGAAAAGTGCTTGCACACTACGGCTTTCCTCTCTTGCTGCTGGGAATCCTTCTGGCACCATGTCCAACAAGACTGGGCTAGTCTGCTGGATGAATAGAGGCCACCGGGAAAGATGTCCCAGAAATACCAGTAGGCCCAGTTGTCATGCAGACCAGATGAGCCATCCCAGATACGCTGACCCTAACTGCCTGACATACAGAATCAAGTCACTAAATACTGGGATGGGGTTTGTTATATAACAAAAGCTAACTGATTCAGTAATCAATTTATAAATCTCAATATTTTTACATCAACTCTAATTAAGAACATATACATTGACATGGTTATAAGAATCATTCAAATCTATTTTTGTACACAATTTTATATTGTGAAAAAAGTTACCTTTTGAACATGCAACTCTACATCTTGCTGTGTACAGCTTCCAATTTTTTGATTCACTTTTCTCACAACACCTTCTACATCTACGATGCTCTCTTTGTTGATGCTGTCAAAAGAAAAAATTCTCTACTTTAATCATCTCATCAGAGGTGTCAGAATTCATCTGGTGTTTCAACAGTAAAGCTGAATATATTGAACTCTTCTTTAATATAGTAAGCCACTTGAGATAAAGTCAGTCTATTTAACCTACTTATAATAAGCTATTATGTAGCATACCTTGTGAGATTCCTTGAAGAGATGATTTTCTAGATGCCATAATTTAGTTACCATTTGTAAAATACCCTGAACATAAATGGCAACAGGACTAGCAATGAATTGTGAAAAATAGAAAAAAGTCTTTTAATTATTTATTAAAGAACATTTCCCTTCCTATAGTTGAAATTCACAAATATCAGCATTTCCTATCAGGAGACACATCGGCTTCAATTAATGCAGTTACTGGTATGTAATGGAATTGAATAATATAAAGTAAACTGAAAAGATTTCAAGGTAATAAAAAGACGTTAGGTTGCTGCAATTAAGCCTTCATCGCCTATAGTTTCTGAGTACACACGGTCATTGGAATCATGGCAGACAGCCTATAGGATTGTGCAATCTCATTTAAGAATGTCTATATGAAGCTCAATATATGGGTCTCCTGTGCAGTAAAATTTTAAAACAAACTTGAATTCTGAACATAAGACACTCAAGTTCTAAAATAAAAATAGATGAGGTAGATTATTAAACTAATTGATTATTACTTAAAAAAATTTTTTTTAATGTTTACTTTTGTGAGAGAGAGAGAGAGAGAGAGAGAGAGAGGTGAGTGGGGAAGAGGCAGAGAGAGAGGGAGACACAGAATCCAAAGCAGGCTCCAGGCTCTGAGCTGTCAGCACAGAGCCCTATGCGGGGCTGGAACCCACAAACCGTGAGATCATGACCTGAGCCGAAGCCGGATGCTTAACTGACTGAGCCACCCAGGTCCCCCACCAATTCATTATTTTTTTTATCTCTGGTATGTAACAAAGGGAGAAAGGGTAATAAGCCAAAATGGTGGTTCCTGTACAAAATGTACCAGTTTTACTTCTGTGTATACTATTGTGCGGACAGAATGTATCATTAATGTATTTGTGGAAAAGATTTAACTTTCAGTTCTTAGAGAGCGATGGTGGCTCAACTGGACAAAAGTATCAATGTAAAACTACCAATTAAAACTCTCAGGGCACCTGGGTGGCTCAGTTGGTTAAGCATCTATCTGCCTTTGGGCTTGGGTCATGATCTCTTGTGAGTTTGAGCCCCACGTTAGGCTCTGTGCTGACAGTTCAGAGCCTGGAGTTGCTTCGGATTCTGTGTCTCCCTCTCTCTCTGCCCCTCCCTGACTTGCATTCTGTCTCTGTCTCTCTCTCTCAAAAATAAACATTAAAAAAAAACAAAAACAAAAAACTCTCAGGTGGTAACTGGAGCTGCCCAAGTAAGGTGAAGAGAAGGAAGGAAGAAAAATGAAGGAAGATAACTGGGACAGAGTAGAGTTCCTGACACAGCTGGCATAATAGAAAGGGCAAATAGGTATAAGGAAAATCTGTTCTGGACTCCCTTTTTATCTGCTATGTCATAAGCCCCAGTTACCTTTTGTATTAACCCTTCATGGCTCAAATTCCAACTCAGAATCCTCCAAAACAAATGACAAGAATCTAAACAAAAGAAAAAAAAAGGAAAGAAAGAAAAAAAGAGAAGACTTAACTTTCACAGGAAAACTCTATTTATTCTGATAAGGAATTGGGTCCTTAGTAGTTGTAGTGCTATTTGACAAGATTCCAGAAATCCAACAATCCTTATTTTACCCACGAGAACACCATAATCCATTTCAATGAACGTTTGCTTAGGGTTGGAAAAGGATCAAAATGAGGATAATGGGAGAAAAGTGGTGAAGAAAGGAAGAAAAATTTTCCTTTCACTTTATATACTGCCTAGAATCCTATTATGTCTGATACCCACTTAAAAAAACCAAACTAACAGCATATGCATTTCTTACACTCTCATAAGTCTCCTGCACAAGAACTAATTACTAGCTAAAATCTTGTGTATTGAAGAAACTCAGAATTTACTGTGGCATACTGTTAAAGGGTTTTCTAACACTGGCAATCTAGGGTCATTGAATCTTTCTTCAGTGTGATTTCCAGTCACTACCAGTCACTTCGTTTGCATGAGTAAACTTGATACCTGAGTATATGATTCAGGCTTTGTGAGAATTCTGTTGCTTATCTTACACGTTTCCATGAGGAAGGCTTTCTCTTCCTTACTGATCACATCGTGCTTCATCGAGTAACCTGTCCTGCCTCAACTAGAGCTCCCCTCTGCCACATTCCTGTTGTATCTCTGGCCCTTTTGGGTCATCCCCTTCATTCCTTAGCAAAAGGCCTTCCAGTATCAGAAAATCTTCAAGCTAACTCAAGTTAAACATATCTACTTTCAAGATTGAGCACTAAGATAGTATCCTTTCAGAAAAAACGCTGGGGTGTGACCAGACACTCTGCCCTACCTAACAGTCCAATTAAAGAAAACAAAATTTTCTTTCTCCCTCAAAAGTACCAGATGGCTCCTTCCAAGACCTGAAACTTGTAACTATGTCTACCTTTAGTACTTTATTTAATTCGGCAATATTATGTGATAAAATACTTGAACAGCAGCTAGACAAAAAATAACCACTATTTTAAACATCGTTTAGTACCAAATAATACCAAACAACTCACAAAAGGGACTTCTGAAAATGCAACCTAATTCTTAAAACAGGGCCAAAGATAAACTTCTATCACAAATTAGCCTACTGAACCAATTAGAAAGAAGGTAGAATTAACCAGATACAGAGGATGCTTATAATTTTTTTGTCTTTCCAATCTGAATATTATCTCCTTATTACACCTAGCAGCTATATGCTGTTAACAGAATAGTCTCTTTAGATACTAGTAACACCATTCCATGATTTTTTTAAAAACCCTAGATAACTTAGCTCTAATATCTCTACATCTACATCCATATCTATATCCATCTAACCTTATTTATTTATAGACATGAATGAATTCAGTACAAAAACACATTAAAACAAAACAAAGAGTCAAATTTGTAAAAAAGGATCAGACCAGAACTTACCAGTCAGCATTAGTAAAGGGTTACAGGAGGGTTTTATATGTATGTATGTGTAGACCTAGAGTCAAAGCAAGAGGGATAGGAATACTTGAATAAGCTAATGGTAGTAGAAGGATGATATTCTACTTTTAGAAAAAGTCTAATTTATATGATTTAAATAGATATTGTATGTTAAGATGGCTTAATACTTTATAGTATGTATACTATAGTTTGCTGTCATAAAGAGACCCTATTAACATTTCAGCTTTATATTTTGAAACAAATACACCACTGTATCTTATTTTGAAAGAGGATTATATTTAACAGACAACTAAAAGTCTTGGGTTTTTAGAGGATATGGTAGGAAAAAAATCCACGGTGGAAAGCAGAGGAACTCCTGGGAACTATTTGATTGTAGAAGAAATGGATGAAGTAAATTAACCACATCTTTCTAAGAGCTAAGTCAGTTATTTTTAATATTATCACCACCTCTCAACCCTTGTTATTACTGTGCTGTGTTTTGTACCTCTCCCATTTTCCAACTACCCTTTTGACCCTGCTTATAATTAATCATTCTACAAATAAGTTAAATTACTTATAGCCTTGATATTAAAAATACCCTAATAAGGCTAGCCTGGTCATGTCATCCACTGCCGATAATCAATTTAATAGTTTACTTCTAATTTAAATTGCCTTTAGAAAATAAAATTTTAAGGAGCATCATTCTTTACATAAAGTATTTAAAAAAATATTTTGAGTGGGCTATCAAGTTTTTTTTTAAACATGATAAAATGTATGAATAACTCAATTACAAAACATGCAACTTTGGAGAAAAACAGTACTCAGGAATCTGAAGGAATAAAATTCCACCTTTCTAACATGACTGCCATAGTTTACTACTTAGGGTCTCACTAATAATCTTGGGGGCACTTTCATTATTTGTAGTTTTATCAATCTTTATTATTAATTTTTATAACTATATTATCTGAAGAATATATCTTAAAAAAGAAACAAAAACAGGAAAGTGGCGAAGAACCACATTATAACTTAGCATGGTAACAGATGCTCATGATAAAGGCCCTGTCATTATAAAAAACTTAAAAGGGAGGTGGCGTGTGGGTAGCTCAGTCGGTTTTGTGTCCGACTCTTGATTTCAGCTCAGGTGATGATCTCACAATTCATGAGATGGAGCCCCATGTTGAGCTCTGTGCTGACAGATTCTCTCTCCCTGGGGTTCTCTCTCCCTCTCTCTCTGCCCCTCCCCTGCTCATACACACTCTGTCTCAAAACAAAACAAAACAAAACAAACAAAACAAAAAAATAACAAAACTTAAAAAGGAAGACTGTGTAAAAAAGACTTCAAAGATTCTGTTAAAATTGTCAGAACAGTTTTAGTACTTGAAGGAGGCAAGCTTCAGAGCCTAAAATAATGTACAATGAGTAATGCCTTACTCTTCAATGTTGCTGAGACATTTTTAAAGTTCTTAGCTTATCTCTGTGGTGCACTGAATTCTTACTCAAGTCTTTGCTCCCATATGGTAATAGTATTCATCCATACCTTTGCCATGGCTTCAAGGTAGACAGAAAGTACTTCTTTGTCTTGTGGCTTTGGGTTTGACCATATAAGTTGTTTTAGCAATGAGATGTCAGTAGATATGATGCCAGTAAAGGTATGAAATGCATTTGTACAGCTGAACTTGCCCTTTAGCATTCCTGCTTTTCTCCATAAGATCATGCCTAAAGTAGCTGTTGGTCTAAGGAAATTGAGAAACACAAGCAGCAGACCGGGACACAAACCACAGCTTCGAAACAAGCCTAGATGAGCTGAACTTTGGCTCAAATGTAAGAGCAAGAAATCAAGGTTTATTGTTGTATGCTGCTGAGTTTTTAAAAAGTTTTTTTTTCTTTAATGTTTATTCTGAGGGAGAGAGAGAAGGAGAGTATGCAAGTGGGGGAGGGGATAAGAGAGAGGGGGACGGAGGATCCAAAGAGGGCTCTGTGCTGACAGCAGAGAGCCCCATGCGGAGCTTGAACTTGTGAATCACGAGATCATGACCTGAGTTGGAGTTATACATCAACTGACTGAGCCACCCAGGTGCCACTAAAAAAGTTTTTACTGTTGGTAAAGTATACAATACATAAAACATACCATTTTAACCACTGTTAGGTGTTTAATTCAGTAGCAACCACCACTATCCATTTCCAGAACTTTATTATTATACAACTATGTACTCATTTAAATAATTAACTCCTCACTTACGCCACTCCTCCCCCCAACCACAGCTACTGGTAACCTCTATTCTACTTTCTGTCTCTATGAACTTAACTACATCCTCAGGTATGTGGAACCATAATGTTTTGTCCTTTTGTGTCTGACTTATTTCACCCAGCATAATGTTTTCAAGGTTCACCTATGTTATAGCTTGTATCAGAACTTCATTCTTTTTAAAGGCTGAATAATATTTCATTATATGCACAAAAACCATTTTATTCATACATTTATGTGTTGATGGAGATTTAGGTTGTTTTCTCTTTGGGTTATTGTGAATAATGCTGTTATGAATAATAGCATGTAAGTACCTGTTTAAGGCCTTGCTTTCAATTCTTTTGAGTATCTGTCTAGAAGTGGAGCTGCTGGATCATATGACAATATTATGTTTAACTTTCTGAGGAACCACCACATTGTTTTCCACAGCAGCAGTGCCATTTTACATTCCCACCAGCATGCACGAGGGTTCCAATTTCTCTACATCCTCACCAATACTCATTATTTTTCCTTCTTTTTTTTTTTTTTTTTTGATAACAGTCTTCTCAATGGATATGAAGTGATATCTCATTGTGGTTTTGGTTTGCATTCTCCTGATGACTAGTGATACCGGGCATCTTTTCATGTGCTCACCAGCCATTTGTCTATCTTCTTTAGAGAAATGTCTATTCAAGTCCCTTGTCCATTTTGGAACTGAGTTGTTATAAGTTATTGGAGTTTTTATATATTCTGGATATTAATTCTTTATCAGATATATGATTTACATATATTTTTTCCCATTCTGTTATCTTTTCACTCTGTTGATAATGCCTTTTGATGCACAAAATGTTTTAATTTTGATGATGTCCAATTAATCTAGCTTTTCTTTTGTCACCTCTGCTTTTGGTGTAATATCTAAGAAATCACTGTTAAATCGAATGCTAAATCGAAAATCTAAGATTTTCTAGTTTCAGCTCTTACATTTGGGCAGTTGATCCATTTTGAGTTATTTTTATTTCTAGTGTACAGTAGGTCTTTGGCATATGGATATTCAGTTTTCTCAGCACGATTTGTTGAAAAGATGGTCTCTTTCCCTTGTTGAAAATCAGTGGGCCATATATACCAGGGTTTATTAATGGGGTCTCTCTTCTATTCCATTGGTATATGTGTCTATCCTTATGTTAATACTACATACTTTTGATTACTGTAGTTTTGTATAAGTTTTAAAATCAGGGAAGTCTAAGTCCTCCAAATTTGTTCTTTTCCAAAACTCTTTTGGCTATTCAGGGCCCCCCGAGATTCCACGTGAATTTTAAGATGAATTTTTCTATTTCTGCAGTGTCAGTGGGATTTCGACAGGGATTGCGCGGAATCTGTAGATGGCTTTGGGTAGAATTATCATGCTACAGAGTTTAAGGTGGTCTGTTACACAGTAGTTTTTTTGTAACCACTGACAATCTTAAATTTAGAAACTTATAAAATTAAAAAATGTGCATGAGTTCAAAGCCCTCATCTGATCCTAAGAAAGGGCTCTGAAATAAGTAGAAGTTTATTTGTATTTATCACATACACACTGCAAGTCTCCACTGTGTATTATGCATTATAAAGAGATTTAAGGGGCACCTCGATGGCTTGGTTGGTTGAGCATCCGAGTTTAGATTTTGGCAGTTCATGAGATTGAGCCCTGTGTCAGGCTCCTCACTGGTGGCATAGAGCCTCCTTGGGATACTCTCTCCCCCTCTCTCTCTCTCTGCCCCTCCTCTAATTGTGCTCTCTCTCTCTCAAAATAAATAAATAAACTTAAAAATAAGAGAAATTTAAAGGAAGATATACAAAATTTGACTATGAAATATTAGGGCTGATTTAATATCAAATACGGCAGACTTCACCCATCCAAGTGAATATTTAAAAAAAATGTTTTTAATGTTTATTTATTTTTGAAAGAGAGAGACAGAGTGCAAGCAGGGGAGGGACAGAGAGACAGGGAGACACAGAATCAAGCAGCCTCCAGGCTCTGAGTTGTCACTACAGAACCCAACGTGGGGCTCAAATCCACGAACCATGAGATCATGACCTGAGCCAAAGTCAGATGCTTAATGGACTGAGCTACCCAGGTGCTCCCATTCAGGTGAATCCTAATTCCTCTTCAAAGTGGCTGTTCAGGGAAAGGTGGTAGAGACTATAAACACATCTCAAAATCAGCACTGCCTAAAACAATCTTAAAACAACTTATCTGGAATTACTTCTTGGTTCTGTCATGTAAGTTATTTTTGGGGGGAGCAATCTCATTTATACCTATTATTTATTACCTGTCAGAAAGGCTAAAGATCATGACAGAACTCTGGGTGCGGGTTGAAACGAGACAAGAAAAAAAAGAGTAAATAAAAGACATTGGCATTAGATATGCAAGGAAAAACATGTTTCAAAAAGGAGAGAGTAATATATCAACTGATGGGGTTAGTACAGACAGAGATTAACCTTACGTTCAGGATTAATACAGATATAATTAATGTATCAACTATTGGTTAAGTAGCTGTCGCCAAACATTTTTGGTAATCTGATGTACTCTATCAGTAAAAAAATCGGAGGGTACACACCCCAATATGTATATATTTTATCTATCTTAAAATTATATACATGTGATCCTAAATGTAGGTTATTACCCTTAGACAAACATAAATAAATTCAAGGTAAGGCTCATAATTAGCTACAGTGAATGCAGAGCCATACTTTACAGTCTTCCTGATAATTCCTAACTCGGGAGCACCGACATCTTACCCAATCTGATTACATTATCATTAAAAAAAAAAAAAAAAAAAAGTGCAGAATACGGCTGATACCAGGATCTCACTCTAAGAGTACAAGTGTTAGCATTAACATTTTCTCGTTTGTGCTTACATTTAAATTTTATCCGCAACCTGTGGTCTCCTTGGTTGAATGTTTTTTAAGCCACCTGTCCTTTTTCTGAGAGTCAGTTTATTATTTTAATACATATAAATAAACATAATGCCCCAAAACCAAAATGAAGCAAAATAAACTACAACTGGTTACAACATGCTGAAGTGAACCAGAGTTAGGGTCCCAGTAGTAGCTCCTTTCTGTTACTGGACTCTTGCAGTCATGCTTCAGGGACCTCACATACTACATGTGACATGTGACCTTCTGAGATGCAATCCAAGTGACAGGCTCAGGGTTTATCTATAAATTAACTATTAGAAAAACTCAAACTCTTTCTTATTTTTTTAGATAACAGAAGGAAGGAAGGGAAATAAATAGCTGCTTAATTATTTTCTTTCCCTCAATGGATAATCTTGAGCACATCACACTGTGAAGGCCACTGAGATAGAGAACAAGAGTCGAACACTGAGAAAGGCTGTTGGAGTAGGGGATTTATAGTCCATCGGTGAAGGTTTCATTTCTGTACAGTCCACAGGTAAAAAAATATTTAACAGCACATGACTTAAGTTAAAGAGATCACTGTTGTGCCCATGAATGGTAGAGAAATGGATCTGGGAAAGAAGTACTTCATCTACCTCTTGTTGCTGGGTCCCAGTGTGAGGTGCTGACTCCGGCAAGTTGTCTTGGAGAACAAAGAGGAGTCACCTCAAATTTACACTCACCAATTACCCCTTACCCGTGAGGGATGGGAAATGGCAGGGTTTGCTCTTATGTTTTAAAGTTACTTTTGGGGGCGCCTGGGTGGCTCAGTCGGTTGGGTGGCCGACTTCAGCTCAGGTCATGATCTCACGGTCTGTGGGTTCGAGCCCCGCATCGGGCTCTGTGCTGATGGCTCAGAGCCTGGAGCCTGCTTTCGATTCTGTGTCTCCCTCTCTCTCTGCCCTTCCACTGTTCATGCTGTGCCTCTATGTCTCTCAAAAATAAATAAACATTAAAAAAAAAAATTAAAGTTACTTTTGAAACGCTTTTTAAATACATTGCTTCAATAACTTTTTATTATAAAAGAATATACTTATTTATTATTACACATTCTAATGTTTAATAATCATTAAAATTTTAAAGTTTAACTTTCCCATCATATACCCAACCTCTTCTTCCTATTATCATGGTTTACTACTTGGTCTATACTCCTCCAAATTTTTTCTCCTTTGCAAAAAATATGCAATGCTTCATCAATTTTGTGTTGTTCTTCTACAGTAGTTTTGTTCATTTTCCTCTGTAGTTTTTTTAATGTTGAAGAAGCAAGAGTTTCATTTTTACAGCTCAAACAAAACTGATATATACATACATATATATATATATAAACACCTCAAGTATTATTATTCCCACATCACTGACCAATTTCCTTTTATGTTCCAGTTCCTGTGTGAAGTGCTTTACACATATACCACTTCACTTAAACTTCCCAAAGGTCTACAAGACAGGCACTACCACAATTTTATAGCTGAGAAAACCGAGACTCTGTAAGAGGTCAAGTAAATACCTAAGATCACACAGCAACAAGATCATGTACTGGTTGCTGCACTAGGCTATTCTGTTCTGTTACAGACTCATGAGTTACACCAAATTCTAAATGCTCCAGTATACATCATCAGCTCACGCGAAATAATACATTCTTATTTGGAGAAGCTCACGAGCTGCCAGATTCCTTTATAGTTTATGTGAAATCAACTGGAAATAACAGGCCCTTCACAAACAGTTTTCGTATTGCCCAAGAATCGTACTATCTTCTTGTAACACTGATGCATCTTGATGTCCTGCTATTATTGTCAGCCTCAATAGAAGTTCATCAGAATCTTTGTATAAAACAATACGATGTTATTAAGGTTATATTTAACTTAGAAATTAATCCTATAAACTGAGAATTTTTGACAGATTTTAGATCTACTTTAAAGCACATCTTCATTAAAGTTTTCAAAACAAATGTTGAGCAAAACCAAACATAAAAGTTCTGTTTCTCCTCCAATAGATAAGTAAGTATCTCAATCCAACAAAGAGGTATAAACCATCTATGTGCAGTTTTTCAAAGAGCTGCAATCAGGGGTACCTGTGTGGCTCAAGTTGGTTAAGCATCCAACTCTTGGTTTTGGCTCAGGTCATGATCTCACAGTTATGAAACTGAGCCCCACATTGGACTCTGTGCTGGGTGTGGAGCCTGCTTAAGATTCTCTCTCTCTCTCTCCTCTCTCTCTCTCTCTCTCTCTCTCTTTCTCTCCCTCTCTCCCTCTGCCCCTACCCCACTCATGCTCTCTTTCTCTCTCCATAAATAAACAAACATAGAATTGCAATCCACAGCAGTGTAATGACCTACCTTACATTCACCAACTTACCCACATGATGCTCAAGGAGTACTCACACGCCCATCTCTCCCTGGGCCTCCACTATACATGATGTGATCATATACTTCCACCACAGCACCTACAGCATGTCTCTGCATGCAGCTGTTAATCTATTTTTTGCCCTCTCCCCAAATTAAGTTCCTTATGTGATATATGTGTCATTGTATACTCAAGCTCAGGAGAGTACCTGGACCAGAGGAGGTGCTAAATACAGTTTCTAATTTCTTCTGAATACTATTTGGTATTTTACAGTTATAAAAGCTAATGTAACAAACTGAAATTTCAACTTATCCACTAAATAAAATACCTATTTTTAGATGAAAGATCTAAAAAGGAAAGAAAATGCACAAACTCGTATGCAGCTAGGTGACTCACAGAATGAAAAACACACTGTGACTCACCGGTTACGAATAAATCACTTAACCACAATGACTAATATAAAGAAAAAGAAAATAAAACACCTATGTGTTCAACTAGCAGTCTGAAAAAGCCTTTTTGCCAGAATCCGAACATCTCTAGGCTAGGTGAGAAGGGGGGTGTTATATAAGCACAAACAGCAAAATTTAATTTTTAACTAAACTTGCCATTCAAAATAACAGTAGCCCTTTATAGTAGTCACTGTAACTTCAGCTTGAAACTTTAAACTCTGTGTTTACATTCAGTGTAGTCCTTAATAGCAGTCAATACGAAAAGGCCTC
This sequence comes from Paguma larvata, assembly GCA_030068075.1. Classification (NCBI taxonomy): domain Eukaryota; kingdom Metazoa; phylum Chordata; class Mammalia; order Carnivora; family Viverridae; genus Paguma; species Paguma larvata. The sequence continues at coordinate 91,428,255 of CM057825.1, read as the reverse complement.
TTGGGCAACCTTTACAAAAATTCTGTCTTTACAAAACTCAACCATAACTAATACAAGACTACTCTGTTTGTTACTTTAAGATGATACTAAATAAAAAATAATCTTATAAGAAAAAAATGGATCACGTTTTACTTCAACTCAAACACCAGCTACTAAGTATTAAGAGAGTAATGTCAACAGAAGATGGAGATCCACAATCACAGGCCTGGATAGGTATCCCATCTTCCTGCTTCCAGACAAATTTCATTTAAGGAACACAAACCATTTTGGGTACACAATTAAGAACCTCTTCTTAAAGATCTCTAGGGAATGAGATGTGCCAACCTTCCTATGTAACTCATTTAGTTGCTTCATTTTTATATGCATTCAACGATGAGAAAATTGATCTTTCCAACAAATTGATTAAAGTAATGTGTTGAAGAGTCCTGTGGCACTTAAATCCAATTAGTTAGTCAACTTTTCAGATTAGTGTATTGATGGACTGGATATTCCTGAGAAAAATAAGCGGGGAAAACAACTGACCTCATATTAAGTGCCAATGTTGCTCTTAAGGAATATATTCTAAAGCTAGCAACCGCTAGTGGTATAATCTAGTTAATAAGGCAAAGATAAGTACTTCAGATTTAATATCTAAAGTAAATGCTAAGACAGTTATCTACTTAAGATATTAAAAGTGACCTCACAGTTTGCCTTTTAAATGATTGGGAAACCCCAGCTGGAACTATCTGATTTGATATTTTTAATAGTGGACTCCTTGGTTTTTTCCACCTGGTATATGGCCAGAGGGAATAGAGTTAAATGTAGGGCCTCATGGAATTAACATATAAATACCATTATTTCTGCCACTTTGTTGTGCAGGAGTTCACATGCTTTAAATGTCCAGTCTCTCAGGGTAGCACTATTCAAAATGGAAACACCTTGAGAATAAATAAACAGTCCTTAGGCACTTCTCTAGTACTAAAGATAATTGCAAGCATTTCACACACAAAGTCTAATCTAAGACAGAATGAAAATTAACCAAGGATTAAAAATGGCCTTTTTCTTATGGACATATTTCTAAGCATGCTATTTTCCAAACCAAAAAGTCTAGCAGAATGGGTGGTTAGCTGACTCACTAACTAAGCTGCTACCTTCCCAAAGTGAATGTTATTAGTAAAGTAAGGATTTTTGCTTTATTTACATAGGTAAGAGTCCACCAGAATTTACTTCTTGTTGTTCATGTGCTGTATTTTAAGCATAATACAAGGATGAGAATATATTAAGCAATGGATCTCACAGTGTTTTCCAAATTTTTCTTTTCTAATTATAATTATACTTAGAAACCAAGGGATAAAGAGGAATGAGATACTGAAGAGTTCGGTGAAACACGGAAAACAGAGACAGCCTACAAACTTCTATTTTCATTGTAAAGTAGAATATATTCTACTAGGCCCAGCTGAGGAATAAAAATCAACTGTTGTGCCACAAATACACAACCTACTCCTTGACCTCGGTGTTAGATTATGGATCAGCAGTCTATGGGGGCAGGTCAAAAGAAACAAAGAGCAGGGGAACGGTGCATAAGGATGCAGTGAGAGCAGCTCTGGGAATGGAACTGGCATACAGGAGGTTAGAAAAGGACAGAAGTAGGAGAAAAAAGGGAGACTGTTAAAAAGACCAGAAGTCTTGAAGAGGTCCAACAAAAGATTAATAGGTGAGGGATAGGTAAAAAGATGAAAATTATAGTTAGAGAGAAGGGCCACTGGAGTTTAAAATTAAGTTCTAAGGGGCAAAATCCAAGTAGTGGCCACAGAAGTGAGTTTCTGAAATGAAGTAATAGTGAAACTAGTGGAGGAAAAGGAATTTTAGGGCCAAGGTATTCCAAACAGACACCTAAAAACATTTAGAATGAGATGACTTAAAACGGGAGGGACAGGATACTGTCAGCCAGAAAAACAAAATGGCTTTGAGTAAAATAACCTATTTCAGTCTTTGGACTCTTCATGAACTCAAAAGGCTGGAACTTCTGTCCAATTTACTCAACAAAGACAAACTTAGGTGATACTGCCAGCTGCCTATCCAAACCCACTCTCCTTTTCTTCATGGAGAACAGAGCCCCACCCCCATTCAGTATCTACCGTATTTGGCAAAGTACTCTCAGAGAAGGTGAGCCCACCACAGCTCCAGAGAGTGGGTCATGTTTAGTCCCAGCCCATCCTGGGAATTTAGTCCAGATTGATGGGGTCATTTCCACAGAGTGTCTCAAACTAGAAACTCTGAAGTAATTTTCCACTTTTCTTCACTCCACATATCAGCAGCCATTAAACAGATAAGACACCCCATGTTTTTACCCACTCACGGGGCAAACATAATTATCCCTTTAAAGAGTACCATCATGGGGTGCCTGGGTGGCTCAGTCGGTTGAGTGTCCGACTTCGGCTTAGGTCGTGATCTCGCGGTCTGTGAGTTCGAGCTCCACGTCGGGCTCTGTGCTGACGGCTCAGAGCCTGGAGCCTGCTTCAGATTCTGTCTTCCTCTCTCTCTGCCCCTCCCCCCCCCACTCATGCTCTGTCTCTCTCTGTCTCAAAAATAAATAAACATTAAAAAAAAAAGAGTACCATCAGTTTTGCTGTAATACTTGTTTTGAAATGTGAATTAATTCCAACACAACTGATATATTAGGTATCAATTTGAGCATAATGAGAAGTCTGTGCTTGCCTATATCAGATTGCATGAATGAGAAACACAAGGACATTCTGGACAACTGTACTCAGGCGAACTCGAAATGCATTCACCTCAAACATCTATGTTATAAGCCACGTCTATCCACATTTGGTGGTATAATGTGTCTTCAGGTTTCAGACAGCCTTCCTTCCACCACTTCACAATGATTTATAAGCTATAACTCTCTGACACCCATTTCCACAAAGAACAGCATATTTTTTGTAAGACAAAGTGCTGATAACGAGTTGGACAAAGAAATCAAATACTATATGACTTCTCTTCTATGCAGAATGTAAAAAACAAAACAAATGAACAAACAGCAAAATGTGATCTATAAATACAGAGAACACACTGATGGTTGCCAGAGGGGAGACGATAGAGGGATGGGTAACACAGGTGAAGGAGAATGGGAGGTACAGGCTTCCAGTTACAGAATGAATAAGTCACAGGGATGAGAGAGCACAGCGAATGAAGTCATTGGTATTGTGACAGCATTGTATGGTGACAGACAATAGCTACACTTGTGGTGAGCATAGCATAGAGGTGTCCAATTTTTATGCTGCACATCTGAAACTAATGTAACACTGTGTGTCAACTATACTTCAATAAAAAATACAATGTGACACTTATTATAGTATTATTTATGTACTTCTCAACTATTTGCCATGCACTAGCTATTCTACGTATATTTAAAAAAAATTAGGTTCTTTTTTTTCTTAGTCACTGATAAAGTTTTTGATCCTTGTGCTATTCACCCATAAACCTTGAGGTTTTTATTGCATAATTTTGCATAGCATGGTGATTTTTAGGAAAATATCTGTTATATTACAGCAGAACTGAACATTAGCACCATTTTAGCAAATGTCCCAATATCTCCTACCCCACTGACAACAGAGCAATTTTACGAGAGGATTTTTGTTTGTACAAGTGTGTAACAAAGAGCCCAATGTGTCAAGGAATAGCATCAGTTATCCAGCCAATAACAGATTTCCTTCCTGTGTTCAGAATCTCAGTAAAGATAAATTCTTAAATTCAGAATTTATGGTTTTCTTTTCCACATCAGTTGCATACACCACACAGTTACTTTGTTGAGTGACTCTGTGTTTTACTTCTCACAACAAGAGTAAGATTCTAAGAATGTGTAAGATACACTGTGTGGCAGTGCTGATGACAAAAAAGACCAACAGATTAAGCAAAAGTAGATGCAGTTATTAAATATGCCTAGTGAATTTTAGATTTCATGTTTATAATTATAGCCACCAAATATTTTCATATTGAAATTATTCAAGAAAAACAACTTTTTGCAAACATTAAACTCTTTAGTTTCTAACTACCACCCGCCCTCCCCCCCCCCCCGCACTGTTTTTATAGCATGCTTTTTAACAATGGGGTGACTCCCCAGGAAGGCAGCGCCTGCTTTATGGTAGAGGAGACAAGTTCATTAGTATTAATGATGGCTAGAAAAAATTTTAGTTGCTCCTTTGGAACTATTTTTAGCATTAACTTGTGATTCAAAATAAAAATATTTTTTTTTATAATCAGTCATACTTTTAAAACCAAAAATATTATTTTTCACCAGTTTTGGTTTTCAGTAACTCAGAAGCAGTATCTAAAAGTCATTGTCACCCTCAGGAAACAAAATAGGTATCTACTCCTTTTTATTTTCTATTCAAAAAAATTTTTTTAGGTTTATTTATTTTGAGAGAGAGAGAAAAAGACAGGGTGGGGGAGGGGCAGAGAGAATCCCAAGCAGGCTCTGCACTGTCAGTGCAGAGGCTGATGTGTAGGCTCAAACTCCCCAATTGTGAGATCATGACCCGAGCCGAAATCAAAGAGCCAAATGCTTAACTGAATAAGCTACCCAGGCACCCTAATAGGTATCCACTCCTTGAGAATATAACAGAATAAACTGCACACTCTAGAAAAGATACTGTTGAGGGGCACCTGGGTGGCTCAGGTGGTTAAGCATCTGACTTCAGTTCAGGTCAGGATCTCATGGTTTGTGAGTTCGAGCCCCATATCAGGCTCTGTGCGGACGGCACAGAGTCTGCTTGGAATTCTCTCTCCCCCACTGTCTCTCTGCCCCTCTCCCATACACACTCTCTCTCAAAATAAATAAACTTAAAAAAAATAGAGGTAAAAAGCAATACTTTGAAACAGAAAGCATTTCCCAGTCATCAACACATTTGAATGATATTAAGGTCGTATTCTAAGTGAGCTATATTGTGGCGAGATTTAGACTGGTATCATTGGGCTATCTCACAGAAGCAGGATGATACAGGAGGAGTATGAGCCCTAGAAAAGTGCTTTTACCAAACCAGCTTGCCACATTAAACACTTAAAATACCTTAAGAAATCCTATATATTAATATATGCTGATTGTCACTTAAAAGTAGTAGGGATAAACCTGGAGTTGGTGAGAGCTAGGTGATGACCACAATTATAACTTTAGGTAGTCATCAGGTCATTTTTCAAAACTATTCCCATTTTATTCCTATTTACTCCCTTTTCCTCTCCCCCCAATATCAATAATGGTGAAAAAACCCACTATTTTAATTTTTTCTTTTTTGCATATTTACATATTCCAGTATCAACAAATTAAACTATTTAAACTATTAAAATTTAAACTATCAACTATTAAAATTTTAAAACTTCTAACAATCTGAGTTTTAAAAGTTTATAGCAAAGCTAACAACAAGTCTGTTAGCGCCCCACAGATCTACATAACCACCCATAATCAAATTCATAATTTTTAAATCTTGGGAACGGTGTAATAAAAGATTAGTTAAAAAAAAAAAGGACATATATATAAGATAGCTACACACTAGTTCTTCAAGTAATGAACCAACATAAAGTACATCAATGATGTAAATTAAATACACAATTCATTGAGGCAAAGAATCCAAAATTCCCAAACAAAATAAACCGTATGTTTACCAGTTAAATCAAAATAGCATCCCCAAAGCATATACTGTATAGGTAGTTTTTTTTTTTTAATTTTTTTTAATGTTATTTCTGTTTGAGACAGAGCATGAGTGGGAGAGGGGCAGAGAGAGAGGGAGACACAGAATCAGAAGCAGGCTCCAGGCTCTGAGCCATCAGCACAGAGCCCGACGCGGGGCTCGAACCCACAGACCGCGAGATCATGACCTGAGCCGAAGTCGGCGCTCAACCGACTGAGCCACCCAGGCGCCCCTGTATAGGTAGTTTTAAAAATAATGAACTACCTTTTGATATTAAAATCTGCATTCCAATTCTGAGGTGGAAACAACTTAGTTTGTATAGCGAGTAACTTCAATTTCAATGAATTAGTACTACCACACTCAGCCTCAGACTTTTCTATTTCCCAGGTAAGTGGAAATAAAGATGTTTATTAAAGAAGAGTCTTAGCTATAAAGAATGGAATAAGACTAGCATACAGAAAACAATTTATGAAGTCATGTGGCTAGTTAGTGGGTAGCCAAGTTTCTGGGCTCTCTGGCTCTCTATATCAACCAGCTGCCCATAGTGCTTTGCAAAAATTAATGGTTTGGATTATTATTATTTTTTTTTTGAGAGAGAGAGAGAGACCAGGGGAGGAGGAGAGAGATAGGGAGAGAGGGGAGAATCTGAAGCAGGCTCCAGGCTCTGAGCTGTCGGCACAGAGCCTGATGCAGGGCTCAAACTCATGGACCATAAGATCACGACCCGAGCCGAAGTCGGACACGTAACCGACTGAGCCACCCAGGCGCCCTAGTTTGGATTATTTACTTTGTGAACTCATTTGTCTGCACCAAAACCCCAAGAACAAGTTCAAAATATGCATGGTAAAATATTAAGCCACTACTCAACATGGCACAGACCAATGGTTCTCAAACTACTACATAGGCTCTCTTTCATGGTACAAACAATGTCAGGGACCACTTTAATCACTTTTATCATGCTACTTGATTAAATACCTTCAAATATAAAAGTAGTATGAATGCTATATGCTTATAGACTTTAACTTTTTTTTTAAATTTTGTTTTAATATTTATTTATTTTTGAGAGAGACAGAGCGCAAGCAGGGGGAGGAGCAGAGAGAAAGGGAGACACAGAATCCCAAGCAAGCTCCAGGCTCCGAGCTGTTAGCACAGAGCCTGATGCGGGGCTTGAACTCACGAGCCGTGAGATCATGACCTGAGCCGAAGTTGGACGCTTAACCGACTGAGCCACCCAGGTGCCCCTAATTTCTTTTTTTTTTAAGTTTTAATTTAAATTTCAGTTAGTTAACATACAGTGTAATACTAGTTTCAGGTATACGATAAGTAATTCAACACTTTCTTACATCATTCAGTGCTCATCACAACAAGTACACTCCTTAATCCTCATCATCTACTTAACCCATCTCCACCCCCCCTCAGGTAACTATCAGTTCTCTATAGTTAAGAGTCTGTTGAGGCACCTGGGTGGCTCAGTCGGTTAAGCATCTGACTTTGGCTTAGGTCATGAGCTCACAGTTCATCAGTTCAAGCCCTGCATCAGGTTCTGCGCTGACACCTCAGAGCCTGGAGCCTGCTTCGGATTCTGTTTCTCCCTCTCTCTCTGACCCACCCCGACTCACTCTCTCTCTCAAAAATAAACAAACATTAAAAAAAAAAAAAAAACACAAAAAAACAAGAGTCTGTTTCTTGTGGGGCACCAGGATGGCTTAGTTGGTACAGCACATCAACTCTTACCTCAGGGTTGTGAGTTCAAGCCCCTGTTGAGTACTGGGCCTACTTATAAAAAAAAAAAAAAGAGTCTGTTCTTTGGTTTGTCCTCCCCCCTTCTCCTTTGGTTATTTATTTTATTTCTTAAATTCCACATATGAGTGAAATCGTATGGTATTTGTCTTTCTCTGACTTATTCTGCTCTAGTTCCATCCATGTAAGATTTCATTATTTTTTAGGGCTGAGTAATATTCCATTGTCTGAATATGTGTGTGTATATATAATATATATATATAATATACATACATACTACATCTTCTCCATTCATCAGCTGATGGACAATTAGGCTGCTTCCATATCTTGGCTATTGTAGATAATGCTGTTATAAACATCAGGGTACATATATCCTTTGAACTAGTATTTAAAAAAATTTTTTTTTAACGTTTATTTATTTTTGAGACATAGAGACAGAGCGTGAGCAGGGGAAGGGCAGAGAGAGAGAGGGAGATACAGAATCTGAAGCAGGCTCCAGGCTCTGAGCTGTCAGCACAGAGCCCGACATGGGCTTGAACCCACAGACTGTGAGATCATGACCTGAGCTGAAGTCGGCTGCCCAACTGACTGAGCCACGCAGGTGCCCCTGAACTAGTATTTTTGTGTTCTTTGGGTAAATACCGCATAATGTGATTGCCAGATCCTAGGGTAGTTCAATTTTTAATTTTTTGATGAACCCCACACTGTTTTCCACAGTGTATAGCCCTTAACTTTATTTTTATTTATTTGGGGGGGAGGTGTACCAAATTATAGGCTTTGAAAGAATGGTACAAATGAAAAACATTACATAGATGTTAAGTAAGATTACAACTTATAGAAAAGGTGTAGGTAACCCCAACATGGATGTACTGTGTCTTGGTGACCACAGAAGTCACCCTTGCAGCTATGAGATACTGCTCTTAACTTTAAATCAAAATGAACTTTAAAACAAAATGAAAGCAAATATTAAAAATAACAAAATTCAGGTAATAATATTAAAGTCGGCTAAACTAAATTACTGACATTTGGTTTAATGTACAGACCTATAGTCTCAGATTCAAATTTAATGTTTCTATACTTTTACTTTATTACCAGTAACGTCAAAAATGTCTGTTCACAATTATATAAAATGTTAAGTTTGAGGTTGGTTCAGGACAATTAGGCCCCATAATTAACCAAAATTTACAAACAGCAATCCAAGAATGACAATTTAAATAAAGTTATCAGTTGATAATTTTATCGATCTTGTTCATGTGAAAGTTAATAATGCAGCATTGTTAATTGAAATCTGAATCAAACAGGTATCTAATCTGATAACTACCAGAACTGGAAATAGAAACATTTTTCCTTGCAATGGGAACCATTATACTATTAGTGATCTGCTGCCCCTATATAGACAAAAATAAGATTCAAATAGGATTCAATAAATCTGCTTGAATGGCATAGTCTTTTTTTTTTTTAATTTTTAAAAAAGTTGTTAAATTTACTTTTGAGAGACAGAATGTGAGCGGGGGAGGGGCAGAGAGAGAGGGAGACACAGAATTTGAGCAGGCTCCAGGCTCTGAGCTGTCAGCACAGAGCCCGACGCAGGGCTCGAACTCACAAACCGTGAGATCATGACCTGAGCTGAAATTGGATGCTTAACTGACTGAGCCACCCAGGTGTCCCAAAGGGCACAGGCTTTTAAAACTTTAGGATGCCTCTTAACTATCAAGTACCACCTCATATCCCAACTTGTTCTCAGCATGTGTTGTTATTCAAAACTACAGTGAAATCTTCATTAGTACAGAACGTGGATATCATCTGGCTTCAGATGGCATGAACAGAACTATAAATATGACAGTAAATGCTACATGAAAAGTTCTGAATTCACACAGCAGTTCTGCTATAAGTTAGTCTTTAAAATGAATGGAAAAATATCCTTACATAACTTTAAGGTAATCATCAAAATGTATACTAAAATAAGAAAAAAACAACATAAAAATCTTTCAGTCTCTTAAGAGCATATCTATGGACCTTCAAGAAATGAAAAGAGAAACCAATCATTGAGGATCATGAAAGACATGGGCTTAAGCTAAGTGACAAAGAAGGAGGATTTAATGAATAAAAGCAAAACTTTACAATATGAGAAAGAGAGGTCACTGCAGATACCGAGAATCTGCCCAATATGAAAGGTGTATATGGGGAAGTAACACTGTAGTGAAGAAATCAACAGGCATAATTAACACTGCATATGGTTGGAAACAGGAAGCCATTAAAGATTTTAGATAAAAATACCCTGGAAAATAAACTTCTGGCAAGTACAGTCTTTAGGGAAGAACAAAAAGAGCTTGTATTGCTCAATAAAAACTAGTCTAATGAATTACTGGACTATTTTGTTCCAACCCAACTAACATGTAGCAGAAATTACAAAGAACAACACTAAAAAGATGCCAAAAAAAAAAAAAAAAAGCTGAATGCCTTGGAAAACTCATTCAAAGAGACATAAAGAAGACTTTCCTCTCAAAAAAATTTTATTTTTTTAAAGTTTATTTATTTTGAGAGAGGAAAAAAGAGAGTGAGCACAAACAGGGGAAGGGCAGAGAAAGAGGTGGAAAGTGAGAATCCCAAGCAGGCTCTGTACTGTCAGCATGGAGCCCAATGTGGGGCTCAAACTCACAAACTGTGAAATTGTGACCTGAGCTGAAACCAAGAATCGGATGCTTAACCAACTGAGCCACCCAGGTGCCCCTACATACTCATTTTAAATAAAATAGTTTGTGTTAAGCCTCGCCAGTAAAGATAATTTTTAGGAAAAGGACTTTAAGGATGAAGAAAAAAGCAACACATCTTTTTCCTTAAAAAGTTCTGAACGTTCTTTAGGATTCATATTACAACTTTACTTGATTCATTATTATTCATGAAAAGAGTAGATAATTTTCAAAGTAAAATTTTTCTGTTCATGATTTTCTTCTTTAAAAATTGGCACCTTTGAATATAAGATCATTCTGGCTTTCTGTCAGAAATGACATGTGCCTTATGGGTACCCAGGGTGACTTAGTCAGTTGAATGTCTGACTTTGGCTCAGGTCACGATCTCATGGTTTGTGGGCTTGAGCCCAGTGTCGGGCTCTGTGGTGACAGCTCAGAGCCTGGAGCCTGCTTCGGATTCTGTGTCTCCCTCTCTCTCTGCCCCTCCCTGACACACACTCTGTTTCTCTCACTCTCAAAAATAAACAAACATGAAAAAAAATTAGAAAGGACATGCTGCCTTAGACTTCTACTACCTAGAAAGATAAAAATTTCTGTACTATCTGAGGAGTACAATCTTAAGTGACATTAAAAAAAAAAAAAGCTGACTGATCTATCAGGGGCATGAAATCATGTTCGTAAAAAAAAATTATCAATCAACTACAAAAATTAAAAATTTATCATTTTTACATGGATGGACCTAGAGGGGTATTATGCTAAGTGAAAAAAGTCAGATAAAGACAAATATCATATGACTGTACTTTTATGTGGAATCTAAAAAACAAAACACATGAACATATAAATGCATAAAAGAAGCAGAAAAAGACCCATAAATACAGAGAACAAACTGGTAGCTGTCAGAGTGGTTGGGGGGATAGGAGGACGGGTAAAAAATGGTGAAGGGGAGAAGGATATTATATATAGGCTTTCAGTCATGGAAGGAGTTAAGTCACAGAGATGAAAGGCACAGTGTAAGGAATATAGCCAATGATATTGTAATAGCACTGTATGGTGGTCAGCACAGCATCATGTATAGAGTTGTTGAATCACCATGTTGTACACCTGAAACTAATGTAACACTGTGTGTCAACTATACATCAATAAAAAAACAACAACGCATCATTTTTTACCACACAGAGTCTCTTAGTCCTAAGAATTTTCCTTTTTCATGAGGTAGCAACAGTTATTAACACATTTACTCTTAATTACTTAGGCTAGACACCTTAACATACAAGTAGTGCCAAAAGCTAAATAATTATAACTTAAGTACCACATGTTAAGCCTATTGTATAAAATTGGCTCCATTCACTTGCATATAACCAGCCAAAGGCTTTATAACTTGCAACAGCTCTATTATGAAACCATTTTTTCCCACACATTACTAATTATATGAAGTTAATTTTTTAGAGGGCAGGAGACTAAAAATAGATACAATGCTTCACTTAAAAAAAAAATCCAAGTCACAACTTAATTGTTAAGCTGAATTACATCTAGATCTTGATTGAATTCCACTTCAGGATTATGAAATCCAGACTAAATTATCTAAATTCTTGCCTTGTCTAAAAGAAAGCTCACCTCACACTATATCATTTAGATGAAAATCTTTCTTTGCTTTATATATCATGAAAATGTAGTAGCTCTGCTAGCTAGTAAGCTTTGGTTGACCTCTAAAATTAACTGCTGTTGATCAAGTCCCAGAAGTTTGAGAAGATCCAAAATAATACTAAATAACTATTCATGGACTGTTTGAACGTGTTTACCTCTAAAGACATCAAATGAATCAATTTTCCTTTTGTTATTAGAATGTCTCTTAGTGAATCCAAAGGGTAAATGGGATTTTCAAAGATTTTTGGACTAGAATATTTTCTTTGGGAAAGTAACACTAAGGTTATAATGCAATTTAATGGAAACACATATTCTATATAAAACTATCACCCCTATTAGTTTTCAGAAACAATATGTAAAAGACAAAAACCATAAAGGTTATTTGTTGATTTTAAGTTGACCTTTTCCCAGTATTTTCCAGTATATTAAATATAATTTAGCATATATGTTTATGGTTTCCAGGAGCTCTATTCATATAAGATTCTCTGTGTAAAATTCATTTCTACACCCTTATAGACTATGAGATGAAAACAGCAAACCTAATCACCAAAAAATACAGACAGAAGACGTGGAAGTCTCTAGGGAGCAGGACTGGGAGATAGGATGAGATGGGGCTACTGTATCAGTAATAAAATACTACAGAGTTCCTCAGTGAATTAATGAAATTAATGGCATTGGAGTTTTTAAACCAGAGTGCAGATATTGCTGTGATATAATAAAACTAGATTTGGTAAATCAATCTCTAAACCCACACCAGTTACTGAACATCCACTATGTGTAAAACACCATGCCAGAGGAGTCAGGGAGGGCCCAAGCATAAGTTAGGATGTTAAATTAAATGGTTTTTTAGTTTCTTTTTAGTTCTAAAATTATAGATAATTTTATCTATATTCACTCATCTTTGAAAGTTTATATCTAAAGAACAGAGATAAAAATCAATAGAAAAATGTAACATTTATGCCTATACTCTACCACTGAAAATACAAAGATCACCCACTTTTCCAAGTCTTCTTTATCATTACCATGCAAATAAAATTTTGATTAAATTAAGAAAAACATACAAACAAAACGGGCCATATTACCAGCTAACATTACTTTAGAACTACAGCATGCACAACCCCTACACTATCTCTATATCCTGCTTCTTGCAAACTGAACAAAACAATGCATTTCTACAGGAACTCTGAGCCAGACAGCAAGACCTGGGGGGTGGGGGGTGCCGGGCAGTGAGTTGATATAACTTTTTTTTTTTAACCCTTTTGGTGTGAAAATTAAAAGTTGTAACATGTTATGATATTTGCATTACTTCCTTTGGGGGAATCATTTGCAAAACTACATTCTTTTATTTTATACGCTTTTATTTTTCAGTTAGAAAACTTGTTGCTTAATATGCAAATCTCAAACTGGGGGAGGGAGGGAGGAAATGAAGTTCAACAAACACAACAAAATAAAGTTGCTTTGCTATGTTGAGGCTGCCAGGCTTTTTGTTACTCTACTTGAAAGTAAATGTGACTTGTCTGTAGAGAGTGCTGCTTCAGCAGTTCCAAATGAATTTCAAGCCTGTGCTCCATATTTTCTCTTTTGTAAGTTTAATGTATTCAGCAATACTGAACTGACAATTTAAATAACTACATTTTTAAACAAACGAAGCATTGATGTTAATGTATGAAAATGGTCCAAACCCCTGGGAGTCTTGGTTCCCACCATTGTTTATTCTGACAACAGGATATAATTGCTTACTTACTTGGCAGCAAATTTAACCATCTGCTTGCTTGCATGGTCTCCCACCGCCACGAGCCCCTGGACGTTAAACTGCTGCTGACGTAGGACTAAGAAACACTGCTTCCCTGAATAAGACAGAAAGAACACGAGAGTATTACGGTTTTACAAAGAAGAAAAATGCTACTTCAGGTTTTACAAAGAAGAAAAAGGTTTCTCTATAAAATTAAGCCAAAATTTACCATACTCATTAGGCACGAACACACATATCCGGCTTCCACAGCCAAAATACTCCCACTGTTGATAAGCTTTGAAGAAACACAAGTTCCCACTAGAGTAACAAAACTGCTTTTAACATGTTTGTTATAAGGACGTAGGCAATTCACCAATTTCGAAAAATCATATAAATCAGAAAAGTATTTTATCATGGCATTGATTAAACAAATTTAACTTCAGATCACTCAACATTCATTCAGTGAGTGTATTCTACAGGCAAAGGCACTCTGCTAACCTCTATAGGATCTCCAACCATGCAGCCATAGAAGTGCTAATCAAGTGCTTAGTGAAGAGAACACAAGCATTCTGTGGGGGTGGCCCATTTTATTTCCTACCAAGCTTTTAGGATGACAGGCTTGTTTCTTCCATGTTCTAGTTTCCTTTATCATCTTCCCCATCCTTCATCCTTTTATAAATATCTCCACATTTTCTTCACAGAAAAAGACTTACTTTGTCTATAATAGATTATTCTCTTTATGCTCTATAACCAGATTTATTTTTACCTATTCTGGGCGTTGTGATCCCCTTTCCTTTCATAAGGAACAGCCATTCCTTATTCTTAGCTTTTTGAAAAACATTATTCATAATAGATTCAATGACTATTTATCCTTGTGACATCTCCTTCCTCCAAAGCAATTCTTCAAGTCTCTGATCAAGTTTTGGGAAATTACTTCCTCCTAAAACAAGTCTTTTCAAGACCACTTTTCTCATCAGGTTGTTTTATAAAACATCAAAAAAAGATTTCAGTGTTTAGACTAAGAATGATACTTGCAAAAAAAAAATGCAGGCTTATAGTTATTACTTTCAACATTCAACATACTATATTTTGAAATGCAAATCAGACAGCAATCACCAGTCTAAAAAAAAACCAAAAAACCAGACAGGTTGCAAACAAAGTGCAAACATAAGACATAATCTATAGACTTCCAAGTAATATATGACTGACATGTTTTTAACCACTAAATAGACCCTCATTTTCCCTCTCCTTTGGAGTATGATCCAGTCATAAAGTAAAATCTTATAAAGTTACACGAACTAAACACAGTCAAGAGGACTTTAACATACTGAATGGATAAAGACTGTTACCATAGAGAAATCTGCGGATGGACCAAAATGACATTATCCTAGGAACTACTGAAACCACAGAATGTTTGTGAAACTCTGATCAGATTATTAGAGTGAAATGGAAGGGAATGTGATTTAATAAGTATTTTAGCTGTTCTAATAGTACAGACAGGCAGCACAGTCCTAGCTGCACTACAAAGCCATGAAGCAATGAACTCCAATGCTACACAAAAGATCTTGAGAGAACAGAGCTCTACAGGACTTAACAAAGGGTTAGCACATGAAAATATCTCTGGGTCAGCACTATGGGGTAACACTTAGTGTAAGGGCTGGTAAAGAGTAAAAGGTTGGAAATCAAAAGACCTAGGATGGTATACTATCACTTCCTATGAAGGGGCCTGTGGGAAAATTATTAAACTGCTTTACGCCTCAGTATTTCACCTAAAAATGGAGAAAATAATATTACTTATGGGGTTTTTTCAAGTTTTCTCCTATAATATTGAGAATTACATAGTAATATGTTTACAGTTGTGACATACCCAACTAATGTGAAGTATGAATAAATGTTATTAATTAATGTTAATTATTATTATAGCACCACTGCCACTGGCTCCTTATTTGCGGATCGATCACCATTTCCTATTTTGTATCTGGATTATAATGTGTAACAACCATGCCAGGTGCTGGGAACACAAAATAATTATTTGATAGACAATCACATAAAGAAAGTGATAAAACCATATAAAGTATAATCCCAATATTATCTAAGAAGTGTATTAAAATCAACTGCGTAGGAAAAAAACCCACCAAAATGTGAAATATATTGTATGGAGAAAAAACACCACAGTGTGGTTACTAACAGATGGAAATTGTAGGAAATAATGCTATTTTTTATATTTTTGTTTTTCTTTCTGAACTTTCTACAATAAGCATGTACTACTTTTCTAAGAGAAAAAATACTTTTTAAGAGAACAATACAGAGAGGTGGGTAGAGAAGAAACGTAACGGATGAAAGGAAATCTTTAATACAAATACTACATAGAACGTGGGGAGTTCTAGCAGGCTAAGTACAGAAGCAAATGCACTCCCTGAGATTTGACATGACTACTAGAGAAAACAAATCAAGAAATGAATGGTTATGAGTGAAGATTGTTCACAGCCTCCTTTTAATGTTTAATATGTTTATTGTATATAATTCTAAAAATTAAACCTCTTATTTTTTAAAAAAGGAAACAGATGGAAAGGGGACATGAAGTAGGAAGACCCTGCGCCATGACCTACAAGTAAAAATGTACCAGCACAAAAAGAGCCAGATCAATGATGCAGAAGAACCTGAAATACATCGTATTAGGGAAAAGAAACTGTAATTCCAGATGGAATCAAGGAAATAAAAATAAGCAAATAAGTAAAAACTGAGTAAAAAATGAAATTGAGTATTAAATTGTACAATGGAGGGGAAACCTTTCTAAGTTTAAAAAGTACAGAATATTTACACACAAAAAATGGAAACACTGGGAAAAATTATTCGCTGACTTATAACTTATATGAATTAACATCTTTAATACATAAAGATTTATGAGTAAAGGACATTGAGATTCCAACAAGTAAATGGGCAATAAACTAGAATAAATCATTTCCTCATATCATTAGTAAGTAAATATGAGGAAAAAATGAAATGAAGGTAACGCATGTGGAAGCAAACAATGATGACACATAATTTACCCCTCAAATTATGAGAGATTTAAAAATCTGTAGTATTATCTAATGCTTGGGTGAATTAAACGAAAACCTTTCCTTCATAATTTGCTCACGGCAAGGTAAACTGCACATCCTTTTGGAGAACCATCTGGCAGTAGACATTAAAAGGCTTAAAAACGTCCCTTTGCTTCAAGAAATGCATTTCTTAGAATATATGTTAAGGAAATTGAGTATGTATAGATTTGTAGTGACAAAGATGTTCATAGCAGTATTATTTCTTTAAAAGCACTGAAACTCTTATTATCACTCACTTCGTATTTATGCTCTCTTTACTAGTGGAATGATCTACATGCGACTCTAACGCTATGGTTCCCAGGTTTTCGGTGTTCAAAGCACCTTTAAATACTAGAACCTTGATCGTCCACACTCAAAAAGATTTTTAAAAGACTCAGAAAACATCAGAACTGATTTCCTGGTAAGTAGACCTGTCTGCTCAGACTACCTTCACCAAGTACTTTTGAAACCAAGTTCCCGCCAGTTAGTAAACAAAATTGTTCCTTCTTTGGCTCTGGTTGGTGATATACTGCACGGCATGCTTTGTTCCACGTTTTGCAAGGCACTATCTTATAGCCACTGGTGATTTGACAACAGGAGCGGCATATGAACTGCCATCGCTTTTATGTAATTTAAAAAAAACAAAGAATACCGCCTATGCTTGTAAATGCACTTTCTCCCTGGAAGCATACATAAGAAACCACAGTGGTTATTTCTGGGGGAAGAGATTGGAATGAGATGGAGAAGTTAGAATTGTGAGTTCTAATTTTTCTTTTACATCTCTTCTGCACTTTTGGAATTTTAATTTTTACTACACCCATATATTACTTTTTATTCTAAGAAGCAAATATGTGATTTCTCACTTTAGCAAAAAGTTCTATGTAAGTTAGAATTGGAACTTTATAGGACAGGTTAACCAACTGCTAAATATTATTCATTTTTCTTTTTGGAACCCTCCAACCAGGAAACAGTTTATAGAAAAGAGAATAAAGACTATGTTCAAAACAGCTGAATGAATGCACTACTTTTAGATATCTTATATTTAGCTTCAAAACAGTTAAGAATTTGTGTTGCAGTTTGATTCTTAAGTTTTTAGAGGAGGCAGTTTATTTCTTAAGTTTACCCAAATGTAAAGTTTGATACCCTTTATAGTACCAGGTGCATTCTTAGTTCTAAGCTGAAGAACATGTCATGGTCAGGACAAAAAGGCTTACTCTCGTCTCCATTACAGTGATGGCTCAGTAATAAAGTGTGCTTTTTTTTTTTAAGTTAAAATTTTTTATTAATGTTTTATTTTAATTGGGGGGGCGGGGACAGAATGTGAGCGGGGGAGGGGCAGAGAGAGACACACACACACACACAGAATTTGAAGCAGGCTCCAAGCTCCAAGCTGTCAGCAGAGAGCCCGCCACAGGACTCAAACTCACTATGAGATCATGACCTGAGCCGAAGTCAGATGTTTAACTGACTGAGTCACCCAATAAAGTGTGCTATTGTGTGAGTACTAGGTTATCCAAGATGTAAGGCAAACGTTTTCATATCCTCCTACTGTCTTTTAGCTTGCCAAGCTCCTGATATCATTATTTAGATAACATATCTTAACTTCCTAATACCCAACAGTAATATTTTCCTTCATCATTTACGTTGATCTGTTACTGAATAAAATAGCAAAGACCTAAATGTTTTAAAGTACTTCCCATTTGTTATTTCCTTTGAACTATTCTTGCATGAACAGAAGTTGAGGTTCTAAACTACACAATTATCAAAATAAACTAGCTCTTTTGGAAGTATATGCAAGTTTTTAGGAAGAATAGCATTGAAAGAGAATTATTTTGCGCCAATTGACTTCAATGTAGTATATTTAAAATTTGAAAGGAGCCACAGATATTTCAATTACTCTTTCAACATGCAGGCTTAAGCTCATAAGCTTTCACAATCGAAAGAAACGAATTTTAAGCATATCATTAAGAGTTATAAATTTCTTCTTGCTCCTATACAAACCACTTGACTTTAGGGATGTGATACATAAACCTACTGTAAGAAATCTGATTTAACGTTTTAAAATGTCTGAAACACTATCCTTAATTTAAGGAAAGAATTAATTATTTGTTATAAACCTTTTTTCTTTTTTTTTGCATAACAGGATTCTAGTTGTCATACTTCTGACACTATGATTTTGACACTTCCATTTCCTTATTTGTGGTTTTCCAGAGCTTTGCTGTACTTGAAACTGCCAGCATGGGTTGTTTCTCCAAGTCCAGTTTTAATGTGTTACTACTGGAGTTACAGCACTTGAATGCTTCTAAGTAAGTTATATTTACTGATAATTTTTCCCATAAAAGGAAGAAGGAGTAGAGGCAATCAGCGTTTTGCAAATTCAAAACACAAGACTATTTATTTCTTTAGATAATCTACTTTGGCCGAAATAAAAAACACTGTCAGTCATTACTGGCAACAATATAGAGAAAGTGGTACTGTCACGCACTCGGGGAGTATAACTGAGAAGAGCTTTTTTGGGTGTAATCTGGTATAAGAAATTTTAAGCATGCACCCTTCAACCCAGCAATTTCATTTCTAGGTATCTCATGGAGAAATACTGCCTTACATAGATCTATAGTATCAAGGGAAGATCTCCAAGAAACACTGTTAACTGAAAAAAAAATGTTGCAGAATAACATATAAGATGTCTTCTATGTAAAATAAGACAAGTTAAAAGTCACACATACAAAACAAAAAACCTGTATATATGTATATGTGCATATTTGCATTAAAAAGAAAGAATTTTAGAAAGACAATGTACAAAAATTAATAGAAAAGACGGGCAAAGGATAAGGTACAGAGAAGAAAAAAGGGAATATCATTTCTGTATTCTCTGAAAAACTCGTGTGAAAATATGTTATTACTTAGGTAATTTATAATTTAAACACAGACACATACATACTTAAAAACAAAATAATAGGATTTTCTTTTTTAATTTTTTTTAAAATGTTATTTGTTTTTGAAGGAGAGACAGGGATAGAACATGAGCAGGGGAAGAGCAGAGAGAGAAGGAGACACAGAACCCAAAGCAGGATCCAGGCTCTGAGCTGTCAGCACAGAGCCCAACGTAGGGCTTGAACTCACAAATGTGAGATCATGACCTGAACTGAAGTCAGATGCTTAATTGACTGAACCACCCAGGCACCCCAATAGGATTTTCTAATAAAAAATTATGAAAACCAGATTAATGCAAAATTCCAAGAATAAAAACCCCACTGAAACTTAACCTAGAACTATACTAAAAAAATACTACCCACACCTTTGCCAAATTCTGTTTATTCCAAGAATTCAAAAATGGTTCAACATTAAGAAATCCACTACTGTAAATCATTACAATTACAAAGAACTGATTCTTGTTAATTGTGGTAGTTATGTTCTATAAAGTGAACAATGAATTTGCAAATACTGAACCACTGCTCCTAAGGGAAATAAAAGGTTATGTTCCTCTGAGCCTCTGGTCACAATATTTTCATCAGTCCATTAATATATAACCTCGTGTGTGTTTCTGTTTAAAGACACACTATTTAATGCATACTGTTGATTCATTAACATTGAACTCACGGCCAACAGCACTATAACTTATGCTTGAATGAAGCTTCTCTAACACAAGTGCACAAGCCTTCTTGCACTTAGGAACACTGGGAAACACTTTAGCACTCTGCTTGGTGGCCACTGTAAACAGCCATATCACCAACAAAAAGCACAAAACTGTGAAGAACCTGGCCTTACATAGATTGTAAAAAGGCAACTTGTTCATGGGAGCTGATATAAGAAGGCTGAGTTTCACTGTTTGACCTCAGCTGGGAACATGTGCATTGGGCGACTCAAGTTTTTGCCTCTCTGCGCATGTGTATGTCTGGTATGTCTGCGAATGACAGCGAAAGTGCTGCAGGTATTGATTTTGGGGGTTACAATTACATTTTAGCAAGCAGAATTTGCGGATACACACTCCACGAATAAAGAAGATCAACTGCATTTTAATTTTTTATTATATGGAAAACTTCAAACAAATACAAAAACAGAGAGAATAATATATGAACCTCTGTATAAATACACTCAACACAATTATATTTTGAGGGGAAAAAAACTGATCAAAAAGGGTCTAGTAAAATTTAATATATCTATTCCTGGTAACAGAAATTTTGAACTAGAAGAAAATTTCTTTTAATCTAGTCTTTAAACTTTGGCATTGTTTTCTAATGACATTTTATGTAGAACACCCAAAGTCATGAAATAACTCATCAAGAGTTAAATCTCTGCTGTTTGAAAAATTCTTCATTGAGGGAATCCCCGTAGTAGTGGAGAATCTACTAATCATTGTAAAGAGAAACAAGAAATGAGATAAACATTTGAAAGAAAAGGACAAAAGATCATAACTTGTAAATGATACCAATGTCTGCCTACGATCTCCATGTACTTCAAGAAGTATCAACTCAGGGCCATTCTTGTTTTAGCTTTATCCCAATCCACATATCCCTTGACTCCTGTACTACTGTGAAACAAATTCTACCCGTTATTTCATCTGTACATAGTTCAGTACATTATTCCTAAGAGATAAGATCTTTTTAAAAAATAACATTACCATAGTACTATTATTACAACTAAAACAAACAAGAAAAAGTTTTTAAACATCAAAACATCTAGCCAATGTTCAAATTTCCAAGAGTTTCAAGTATCCTCTGTTTTTATTTATTTGCTGATTCATTCATTCACTCACCTTTGGATCCAGTAAGTGACTGGCTGAGACATAAAATTCTTTTTTTTTTTTTTAACAGTTATGGATTTTTGAGAGACAAAGACAGAGCATGAGCAGGGGAGGGGAAGACAGAGAGGGAGACACAAAATCCGAAGCAGGCTCCAGGCTCTGAGCTATCAGCACAGAGCCTGACGTGGGGCTTGAACCCACAAACTATGAGATCATGACCTGAGCCAAAGTCGGGCAGTTACCTGACTGAGCCACCCAGGTGCCCCAAGAGATAAAATTCTTGTCTATTTTAATCATATGTTTCTCCTCCTTTTCGATTTGTTGAAGAGATCACGTCATTTTTGCTCAGTAGTTTCCTATAGTCTAGATTTTGCTGACTGCATCCTCATCGTCACTTAACATATTCACTTGTCCTGTTTTTCCTATAAATTGGTAGTTAGATCTAAAGGCTACATTGAGATTCAGGTATAAGTTTTTGGGCAAGACAATAGCATTGGGTGGTGTTGGGTTCTTTCATGAATAGACATATAAAATATTTCTGAATGTCTCTCTATAGTAACATTAGCAATCACTGGTGATGAATGGCTGGATAATCTACTAAGGGCAAAACGATGAAGCTCTAACATGCTTTTTTTCCATTTTCTTCACTGGAATATTTCTCTAGCATCTTTCCTCTACCATTGGTTAGCCAGTGATATAGAATTCATACAGAAACGATACTTTAATCAATTTTCAAAATAATGAGTTTGTTTCACCCAAGACCAACTAGGTTTTGTTTCCCTTAGTGTTATTATAAATTTATGGATTAAAAAATATCTGATGTGTCTCAATTCACTACAGTTATCCTTATTGATACACAAATTGTTCCACTTGGGGGATGGGTGCGAAGCAAAGTATTCTTGGTTCAGACCTACATGTAGCATGCATTCTATTTTTTAATTTGCTAAATAGCTATGTTTAAGAGACACAATGGCCAGTTTGGCCAGAACAAAGGCTCCCAGTCTAATGTAAGAAAGACAACTAAATGAAGGAATACAAAATAATGTGATCATCTTTTGGTAGAATAAATGGCCCAAACTTTCAGGAAAGCAAATCAACATTAAAAAAAAAAAAATCAAAACTTCACCAATATTCTTCTCAAAGTCCAAAGGGATTCAGCTGTTTGGGGGGAGTATACCAGAAGAACAGACTAACTTTTAGTAGTAGTGATCCTGAGAGTGAGATACAAAACTAAAATGTTAGAATTTTAAAAATAATGGGCCCACATTAATTCTATAATAAACACTGGAAAACACTGTAAAAAAGAATGTAACATAGCATGTATTAAATATTATAGAAGTAATCAGCTCCACTAGGAGACTAAGCGTCTTAGAAAACTACCACATTCTGTTCATATTCATCAATTACCATGAGAACTTGGGTGAGTAGCTCTCTCATTTGAAGCCTCAGTATCCTTAGTTATAAAGTAGAATAGCAAAGCCTGTTCTGCCTACTTCACAATCAAATGCGAAAAAGTGTGTGAAAAGTATAAATTATAAACTAATGTTAAGTGTCATTAATATTTTCATACAATTTTGAACATTAGGCTAGGACAATTTTCTGTAAGGAACAGGCCTGTTTAAACTGCCCTAATCTTTCTTCTTTGTTACTAATGCTAAATTCTTAGTACTGTCCAAGAGAACTTCCTACAATGATAAAAATATTCTGTATTTGTGCTGTATTTTGGGAGCCACTAGCCATCATGGCTAGTGACTTGAACTACTGAATTTAAATTTAGTTACATGTAGCCAATGGCCACTGTACTGGATAACCTGATCTGTTAGTCTTATTTCTCTATCACCTATCTTGCTATTTAAATATTCAAATATAATACTAACAAATGAAAAGCTTCTCAAACATACTCTTTGCTTAAAAAAACTGAACTTTTAGGGGCACCTGGGTGGCTCAGTTAGTTAAGTGTCCAACTTTAGCTCAGGTCATAATCTTCAAGAGTTTGAGCCCTGTGTCCGGCTCTGTGTTGACAGCTTAGAGCCTGGAGCTTGCTTTGGATTCTGTGTCTCCCTCTCTCTCTGCTCCCTGCCTGCTCACACTCTGTCTCTCTCTCAAAAATAAATAAAAATTTTTTAAAAAATCAAACTCTTGAGAGATGACAGAAAAGTACCTTAAAGTCTTAGATGTAATCTGAGTATTCAAGGTCAAAATTTTTTTAACACTGTCTTATAAGAACCTAAAATTAATTAACCATGGATTAACACTTCACAGTGATTTAAGAAAGAAAATAGATGGTTTTGTTTTGTTTTGAAAGATTTACTTTGGTCTGTGAGGAATTCACAAAACAAAAAATTCAGAATCCTTATCAAAAGGGCTGTAATCATCAAACCAATCTTACCTTTAGCTCTACTTGTATGAACCCTTGCACGCACCCAAACAACTTCATCAGCTTTGTGTACTGTCAAGTCGCTAACCCGAACCAAAACTCGATCTGCAGCAGATAAGTGAAACAATTTTGTAATTCAGAATTTACAAAGTCATAATTATTTTGGTTTGGAATTGGCATAAGTACTAAGGTATTACCTTAAATAATTTCCAATCTATGGTAACATGTTCTTTTCCATCACTCTTCATATGCAATTTGCTTCAAGTTTTATGAACTGTACTAAGTTCATCTCTAAAATCTATCCTATTCTCTTTCACCTTCATTGCCACCATCCCAAAACAAGTACCATTTCTTTTGTCTAAACTATAGCCTTAAAACTGGTATTCCTCTGATCCCCTAACTCAGTCTACATTGGAGTCAAAGAGATCGTTTCAAAACACAAATCTCTGGAATACTTCAATGGCTAAAAAAAAATACAGCTGGTGTTTACCTGCCCTTGCCTAAGTGGACATGGTATTTTTCCCTTGCCTGCCTTAGTATGTAAGTAAACTACACACAGGGGAGGATTTTCTGCCAGGTCTGGATAGTCATAGTGCTAGGACACGGAACGATGCAGGGAAGGCATGTAACTCAAAATAAGCTAATCAAAGTCCTTCTCTGGGACTTACTATAGAGAAAGGGAATGAAGCTCTCTTCGTGAGGTTGCTGAGCTGAGACAGTGCAGGCCTAGGTGCAGCCACCACCTTTCCCAATACCTGAGATGGATGGACAGAGAATGAGGCCAGTAACCTAAAGCAAGCAGAGCCAAAAAGTATAGACAGAAAGTCCTGCAGATGCTGCTTGAGCTTCTAGGTCCAACCATGCTACATGCTATCTCATACTTCGTTTCCTATAGTTATGTGAGCCAATAAATTCCCTTTTTAGTTGTTAAGTGAGCCCTCCAAGACTAATAACAAAATATTACACCCATCCAGAGTCTCCCAAACAGGAAAACTGTGATAAAACAACTGTTATGTTAAGATAGTGATATAAGGCAATCATGATCCGAAAGTGATCCACAAATCATTTTATTTTAAATACGCAGTAATTTGAACATTAAAAATTTAAGTATTAATTAAAAATACAGTAATAGACATGGTATCATAACAAGAGTAACAAAAGATCTTTACTCTCAAGACTTTTATTCCCTAACTGTAACCAAATTTGTCAGTATCTCATTCAGCAAAACCTAGTTACTACATAACTAAAAATACCTTTGGGAGGATATTATAATGAAATCAAATTATAAATCTATTTTACCTACTTTGCTAAATGTATTTATAACTTGTCTCTTGAAGCAAAGATGCGGCTTAGAGAGAGAGAATTCAATTTATAGGAGTATACCATAATTCTCATTGCCAGAAACAAAGAGAAAGAACGACGAATTTTTAAGCAATGAGGTATCACAAGAAAATTTCTGCAAAACACTGCCAACAGACCTTAAGAATTAAACCAACTTCCAAATCTGCTGTGTAAATTCAAGCAAAAGAAAGTGTGAGAGAGAAAAGACAGACAATGCAGCATAAAATTTTAAAAGACAATTCTGAAAATGCCAAGATTGACAAAGCAAATGACTTACTAACTAGGCAGTCAAAACTCAAAACCAAATGAAACACAGTAACACAAATCGAAAAGAATAAACTTCTCAATAAACAGCATGATTAGGGTAATTCTAATAAAACTTTCAAAAACAAAGAATAACATCCCTTGTTTGATGTGGCATTCCAACTAAGTAGCATAGGGCTTCCCAACCTTCAACATATCCACGCATACTTGAAGGACATGTCACACTCTCACCAGTAAAACAGGCTGAGACAATGATCAGGGGCAGCAGAGTTTCAGTTTGAAAGTCTACTGCCTCTTCCACACTTCTAAGTCACTAGCAGTATAATAGAAGGAAGGAACTTGGAGAAATGGAAGCAGATTGGAAGGAAACTTTGTGTTGAACTAGGTATTAGGATTTTTGCAGAGATAAAACCAAAGGCAGAATTCTCCTGTTATATTACTATAACCAGGTGACATATATAGTTTATTTTTCCCTCATGTAAGAAGAAATTTTAGGTGGAGGACAGCAGTCTGAATTTCCCAGCCAAATAGGAACAGTAATTATGGCAACAGGTGAATGGGGCTCATGTAAGAGATTGAAACTCTCGTGAGATTTGTTGTTATAGCTCAAGGAAGTCCAATTTAGGAAGATACCTGAGCTGAAAAAAAGTCTCGAATCACCTCTCCTGCTTGTCTGGGCAAGGGAATGTCCTATACTATACTGCTTATATTCCATTTTATACTAAATTATTTTATTCCACCGTTTTTTCTTTTCGAAATGGTTTACTTTTAGCAAACTATTTAGGTCTTTTAATGCATACTTTGCCAACAAAGTTGGGAAGTAAAAGTGATTTTGTGATGGTGCAATACATCAAATCCAAAAATAACAATAAAACTAACCTGGAGGTTTATTACTTCCAAAACTTAAAGGCAGGCTTCTAAATCAGAAGTACTTAAAAAAAATAATTTGAGGGTGTCTACCAAAAGAAAAGGGATTGTTAAATAGTTAACAATAGTATGACATTACATACATACAAATATACAAATATATAAACAATTGGAAGGCAAATGCTTAGAAACAGAAAATCTACAGGTCTGAGAGAAAACAGAATGTGACAAGCCAATTTAAAAGAAATATAATAATGTAAGGAGGAAAAGAATGAAAAGAAAAGGAGGTAGCTTCAGGCAAAAAAGTTGCATTTAATGAAGGCAGTTAATATTAACCATTCTTCTTTTATCTCCTAGGTCAGAACTCAATCTCAGTTAAATCTTTTACCTTATCTTTTTAATATAATTTACCATTTAAAGTATACTCATTTAACATATTTTCTTCTCTTTCTAGCTTAGTAACCCCAAACTGACAATGCTTATGCAGGGTTATAGCGTCTGCTTGGGTTATTTATTCACTTAACCTTTTCAGACTTATGCCTTCAGAGTTATGACTAACTTAAAACTTTATGAAGAGCTTTCCTGGAATTTGAAAGAAAAAAAAAAGGCTTTATTATCATATAGCTACTAACCTGGTTTTTCTTGTGATTGTATCATTGAAGATACTCCATATCTTTCTTTAGCATAATCCTACAAAAAATGTTTTTGGATTATGACTTTTTATTTAAACACTAATAGCATAGTATACACATAAATACAAATAACAGAAATATAAAGCTTTCAGGACCATTTTATTAATTAGAGAGTCAGTAGTTTTAAAGTGTGGAAATCTATCATTTACATATATACAGAAAAAGTTTCTGGTTAATTTGTTTTGAAGATCACCACTCCTGGATGGATATGCCATACACAATAGCTCTCTCAGATAAAATTTACACACATGTACAACACATCTTAACTACCTTCTTCAAAAAGGAGATTAAAGGACTTCAAAGCAGGGATATAAATTTCCTCTGTGAAGGGAGTAGGATGAAGTACAGTTTTATTAACTTCCTATTACAGGAAGAGATGTTCAAAGAGAACCAACGTTTTGGAGTAAGCTTTCTGAGCACCAGATGTCCTCAGGTTATAGAAATCGGAGATGGTGGGCAAAAGCTACTGCAACTTTGTAAAATAGCAAAAAAAAAATTTCCTGTTTCTTAAAACTACCTTCAGCATACAGGGTTGCAAGCAGTTGGAAATGGACAATATCTAATTTCTTGTTACATTTTAAGGTTAGCAACAAGAAACGGGAGATATAGGGTGCAGACTATTAACAACAAACTATACTTACAGAATAGACAAGTGGTCTTTCATTTTAATCTCACTTTACTTCTAAATGGTATCTTAAGATCCTTCTAGCTGTAAAATGACATACCACCACAATGCCTACCTTATATCTAGACCTATGCTACCTGCAAGGGAGCAGTTTATATAATTAATCAGATCAAGAATATGCAAAAATAATTTCCTTAGGTTTTTACAAGGTGTAAAACACATATGAAAAAATTAGTTTCTGTAACTCTATAGTTATCTGCTGGAATCCTCTCCTTTAGATCTGGTGGATGTTGGAGTTTGTGTTTATACCAAAATAAACCAGACATGTTAAGGTGAGTACCGAACAACAAAAAATACACCTAAAGACAAACATAACCCAGCCCTAATAGAGAGGTACAGTCACACAAGATTGCATGAGGCCAGCATTTATAGATTACAGTGTGTGAGTTGCTGTTCATATTTCAGCAACTCTTATTCCATCTAATATTAGGATGACCTATTCCTTACGTAGTTTATCACGAATTCATAATTCCTCAAGAGAAAAATTAGAAGCTGAGTAGGGATTAAGGCCCAATTATCCTACAATGCACAAAAGTTGTAGGACGGTTTCAAACTTTCATTTCTGAAAAGCATTGAAGGACCACTAGGTATTAAGAACTACCCACACGATTTTGAATCACTTCATCTCAAAAGCTTGCTCTGCAAACTTCTTTATCTACCTCACTGGGTCACTAGAAGGGAGAAAGTGAATAAGAATGGCAAGCCTTCTTTAAACTTGTCACATGGTAAATGGTCATTAAAACACATCGGCAGATCGTTTTACTAAGTACTGTCATTACTTGCAAAAACATTAGGAACACGAGAGCTGAAAAGAAAATCGATTACTAGGAGACATTAAAATTTTACGGGGCGAGGAGTTGGGACAGATTCCGTGAAGGACGTGCCTAATCCAGGCACGTGTGACCCCAGCCGCTCCTACTTCCGGGACAGTCTTTACTCCACGTCCACCCCACCCCGGGACACGCTTCTGTTAAGATAGGCCTCCAAGCGCCCCTGTGAGAAGTGAGATGAGAAGTAGGTCTAGCCACGATGCTCGCGCAAGGGCCCTGGAAGCCCGGGGAAGGCTCTGGGCGCCCGGCCCGCAGGCCTGCGGCCCGCAAGCTAAGTGCCAACAGGGAGCTGGAAGCAGGGCCCCGCTCACCCTACTCCCTCCCTCAGCGCGGTGCGGCCCAGGGGTCTGTCCCCCCAGTCCCGGGGAAGAACACCCACTTCCGCCGCGTCCATGATCTCCCGCGGCTTCTCCTGACTCTTGCGGCTTGCGCTGGCGCTGGGCATCGGGACAATAGGACGGGGCAGCGGTCACCACCCTGCCTCGCAGGCTTCCGTAGAACAGGCCAAAAGGGCTTCTCCCTCCCACACAGTCTCCGCCCTCGCGGCACTCCTGCCACAGCACACGCGCTCGGACTCCCCGTGGAGGGTCGGCTCCGGAAAGATCGCGAGAACTGAGACTCCTCAGCGCTGTAAGGAGAGCGACCGGCGCCGCCGACTCCTCTTGCCCCGCCCCTACGGTGTTTACCTGGAGTTTGAGGGAATCCCTGGGAATTTGTTGTACTCTCGCGGGACTGGCTCTGTTAGGTTACAAGCGCCAGGGCGCTAGAAGCCGTGATACGAAGCTCGATCTTCTTCACAATTGTTTCACCTGCAGCTTGTGCTAAGGTCTCTTTTCAGCCCTATTTACCCCGCCAGGCGTTAGCTGCATACTGTTCACTAAAACACCCCCCCAAGCACAGGCCTCGGCTTTTCTTCCCTCAGACTGTCCCGCCTTTACGCTCACGCTCCCCAGCGGCATTGTGGCTGCCTGGGGTTACGAGAGACCTCTTCGCAAACTGCTATGTACTGGGGACACCGAAGTGCTGGGTTACAAGCAGTTGGCTTGCTAAGGTAGGATTGGGTACCAGTACTCAAGCGATAAGTAAAGTGTAAACACGATGGTAGAAACACCACATAATTGCATCGATTACCCGGACCCATACCATTATTACAGGATGTGCATAGTGTTGGTTGTTAAAGGGACAAATGACATTGTTAGGTAAAAAAAAAAATCCATGAACCTTTTATCGCAATTCAAAGTAATTTGGGGGCTAGATTAAATACTGTCTCCCTGCTAGACAGCTCTGCACCTGTCAAGTTTTAACTTAGTGCCTTAGCCTGGCACCAACTGGCACAGTTGATGCTCGTTAAAGAATGCAGGTAGACCCCCCAATGCAAATGAAAGTGCTCCGGAGGCTATCTCATTCAGGTCCTGGGCTATAGTAGTAAGAAGACCGACATGGTCCCTGCCCATCTTTGTGTAGCTTACCTTGTAGTTGTAGGCGTGAAGTAGAGAGGTGCTATGGAAGTTTTTTTGAGGGGATTCTTCTCAGAGTTCCCTGAGGAAGTGATGCTTCACTAAGATCTGGAGTAAGCGTAGGGGCCAGCCAGGTGAAGAGGGGCTTGAAAAAATGGAATATTCAAAGGTAGGGAGAGAAAGATCATGGCTCAAATTTGGAGATAGTGCATATGAGATGCTTTTCAGATATCCAAGGGGAGATGTCCAGGTAACCACTGGCATTGTGGGGTCTGGAGCATAGAAGAGAGGTCTAGGCTATAGATAAAGATGGATAAGACAGGGGCAGGTAAGTGGTAATTGAAGTCTTAGACTAGAAAAGAGAATGTTATAATAAGAGAATGTTAACATTGATTGTCACCTGCTGCATAGACCTCAAGTAAGATGATGACTAAAAAATATATGTTGGATTTAGCAACATAGAGGTCATTGGTTTACATTAGTAAATACTTTATGGTAAAGTGATGGGGTCAGAATGAGAGTGAGTGACAGTGAAGATATGAAAGTACTGTAAAGGTGATTATAACAAACCTTTATATGGTGCTTACTATGTGCCAAGCACTGTTGTCAGTGTTTTACATATACTCACTTAATTCTTAATTGTTTTAAATTTGAGGTATAGATGAAACATTATATTTTAAGTATACAACATAGTGATTTAATCTACATACATAATGAAATGTTCACCACATTAAGTGCAGTTATCATCTATCACCATATAATTTTATTACAGTATATATTTTTTACCTTTATTTATTTATTTTGAGAGAGAGAGAGCCCACAAGAGTGCAGGGGGAGGGGCAGAGGGAAAGAGAGAATCCCAAGCAGGCTCTGCAGCACAGAGCCTGACGCAGGGCTCTTTCCCACGAACTGTGAGATCATGACCTGAGTTGAAATCAAGGGGCCCACGCTCAACCAACTGAGCCACTCAGGTGCCCCACAATATTATTGATTATATTCCCTATGCTGTACTTTATATCCCCATGACTTAGTTTATAACTGGAAGTTGGTACCTTTTAATCCCCTTTACCTGTTTCACTCGTACCCTCATCCTCTTCCCTCTGGCAACCACTACTTTGTTTTCTGTGTTTATGACTCTGTGTTGTTTTGTTGTTTTCTTTTTTAGATTCTACATAAAAATAAAATCATATTTGTATTTGTCTTTCTCTGTCTTTACTTATTTCACTTAGTATAATGCATTCTAGGTTCACATATGTCCTAGATGGCAAAATTTCATTCTTTTTTATGGCTGAGTAATATTCTATTGTAAGAATACCACATCTATATCCACTCATCTATCAATGGATACTTAGGTTGCTTCCATGTCTTGGCTCTGGTAAGTAATGCTGCAATGAACATAGAGGTGCTTATATC
The DNA here is from genome assembly GCA_030068075.1 of Paguma larvata. Lineage (NCBI taxonomy): Eukaryota > Metazoa > Chordata > Mammalia > Carnivora > Viverridae > Paguma > Paguma larvata. Next base: position 91,397,033 of record CM057825.1, on the reverse strand, counting down.
TTTTTAAATTAGGGTTTTCATTTTCTTTGTGTCAATACCTAGAAGTGGAATTACTGGATCATACAGTAGTTCTATTTTTGATTTTTTGAGGAATCTCCATACTGTCTTCCGTAGTGTTTGCACCAATTTACATTCCCTTTTTCCAGTGCACGAGGGTTCCCTTTTTTCCACATCCTTGCTAACACTTGTTATTTATTGTCTTTTCGATACTAGCCATTCTGACAGCTGTAAGGTGATGCCTCACTGCGGTTTCGATTTGCATTTCTCTGATGATTAGTGGTGTTGAACATCTTTTCATGTGTCTGTTGGTCATTTGTATGTCTTTGGAAAAATGTCTGTTCAAGTCCTTTGCCTGTTTTAATCAGATTTTTGGGAGGTGTTGGGTTGTATAAATTCTTTTTATTTTAGATATTACCCCTTATCAGATATGCCATTTGCAAATATCTTCTTTTATTCAGTAGGCTGCCCTTTTGTTTTGTTAATGGTCTTCTTTGCTGTTTTAAAGCTTTTTATTTTGGTGTAGTCCCTTGTCTGAGGAGAAATATCTAGAAAATGTTGTTAAGGCTGATGTCAAAGAGATTACTGCCTATGTTTTCCTTCTTTTTTTAAAAAATGTTTATTTTTTAGGTGGGAAGGGGCAGAGAGAAAGGAAGACAGAATCCCAAGCAGGCTGTATGCTGTCAGTGCAGATCCTGATGCGGGACTCAAACTTATGAACTGTGAGGTCATGACCTAAACTGAAATCAAGAGTTGGACGCTTAAACATTTGAGCCACCCAGGCACCTGGCCTATGTTTTCTTCTAGGACTTTTATGGCATCAGGTCCCACATTTAGGTCTTTAATCCACTTTGTGTTTATTTTTGCCTATGGGATAAGACAGCAGTCTAGTTTCATTCTTTTTCCTGTAGCTGTCCAGTTTTCCCTGCACCATTTATTAAAGAGATTGTCTTTTCCCCATTAATATTATTGCCTCCTTTGTTGAAAATTAATTGACCATATAAGTGTGAGTTTATTTCTGGGATCTCTGTTCTGTTCCATTGACATATATGTCTGTTTTTGTGCCAGTGCTATACTCTTTGATTCCTATGGCTATGTATTATAGTTTGAAATCTAGGAATGTGATACCTCCAGCTTTGCTTTTATCAAGATTGCTTCAGCTATTTGACATGTTTTGTGATAGTACGCAAATTTTAGGATTTTTCATTCTAGTTCTGTGAAAAGTTCTATTGGTATATTGATAGGGATTGCACTGACTCTGTAGATTGCTCTGGAAGTATGGGCATTTTAACAATATCACTTATTCCAATCTGTGATCATCTTTCCATTTATTTGTGTTATCTCCAAGATAGATTGCTTTTCGTCGTGTGGTTGAATAAAAGTGGTGACCGTGGACATCCTTGTCTTGTTTCTTTTTTTAAAAAATGTTTATTTATTTTGAGAGAGAGAGTGTGCAAGTAGGAGAGGGACAGAGAGAGAAGGAGTGAGAGAATTCCAGACAGGCTCTATACTGTCAGTACAGAGCCTGTCACAGGGCTCGATGTCACAAACCTTGAGATTATGACCTGAGCTGAAATCAAGAGTTGGACACTTAACTGACTGAGGCACCCAGGTGCCCCATCTTGTTTCTGATCTTTGAGGAAAGTGTTTAGCTTTTCACCTTTGAGTGTGATGTTAGCTGTGAGTTTGTCATAAATAAACCTTTGTTATGTTGCGGTATATTCCCTCTATGCTCACTTCGTTAAAAGTTTTGTAATGGATAGATGTTGAATTTTGTCCAATGCTTTTTCCGTAAGTACTGAGATTGATTGTGGATGTTGAACCATCCTTGCATCCTTAGAGAAAATCCTACTTGATTATGATATATGATGTTTTAATGTATTATCGAATTAGGTTTGCCAATATTTGTTGAGAATTTTTGCATATATGTTCATCAGGGATTTGGTTGGTAATTTTCTTGTTTCGTGGTGTCTGTTTGGTTTTGGTGTCAGGTAATGCTGGCCTCATAGAATGACTTTGGAAGTATTCCTTCCTCTTCTGTTTTTTTTTTTTTTTGAATAGTTTGAGAAGGATTGGTATTAACTTTTAAAATTTTTGGTAGAATTCACTTGTTAAGCCATCTGGTCTTGGACTTCTCTTTGTTGGGAGTTTTTGTATTGATTCAATTTCATTACTACTAATCAGTCTGTTCAGATTTATTTCTTTATAATTCAGTGTTAGAAGATTGTGTGTTTCTAGGAATTTATTTCTTTTAAGTTGTCCAATTTGTTGGCATAATTTTCTAGTAGTCTCTTATAATTGTATTTCTTTGGTGTTGTAACTTTTTTTCATAAGTTATTATTATTTTTCATTGATTTCTTTGAATTCTCCGTTTTATTTCTTGAGAGTCTGGCTAAAGGTTTATCAATTTTGTTTATTTTTTCAAAGAACAGCTCTTAGTTTCATTCATATTTTCTATTGTTTTGTTTATTTTATTTATTTGCACTCTCATCTTTATTATTTCCTTTCTTCTACTAACTTTTGGCTTTGCATATTCTTACTTTTCTAGTTCCTTTAGTTGTAAGATGAGATTGTTTATTTGAGACTTTTCTTAGTTCTTGAGGTGCACCCGTATTGCAATAAACTTTCTTCTTAGAATTGCTTTTGCTATGTCCCAAAGATTTTGGACTATTTTGTTTCCAGTTTCATTTGTCTCAAAATATTTTTAAATTTTCCCTTTGATTTCTTCATTGATCCATGGTTGTTTAGTAGTATGCTGTTTATTCTCCATGTTTGTGGGGTTTTTTCTACCTTTTTTTCTTGTAACTGATTTCTAGTTTCAAACTATTGTTGTTAGAAAGGAATGTCTTCTTAAATTGATTGAGACATATTTAGTGGCCTAAAATGTAGCCTATCCTGGAGAATGTTCCCTGTGCATTTGAAAAGAATGTGGGGCATCTAGGTGGCTCAGTCAGTTAAGCTCAGGTTGTGATCTCATGGTCCGTGAATTCGAGCCCCATGTGGGGCTTTGTGCTGACAGCTCAGAGCCTGTAGCCTGCTTCAGATTCTGTGTTTTCCTCTCTCTCTGTACCTCCCCTGCGAGCGCTCTCTCTCTCTCAAAAATAAATAAACATTAAAAAAATGTTTAAGAAAAGAATGTGTCTTGGGGCACCTGGGTGGCTCAGTCAGTTAAGTGTCCAACTTTGACTCAGGTCATAATATTGCAGTTTGTGGGCTCAAGCCCTATGTTGGGCTCTGTGCTGACAGCTCAGAGCCTGGAGCCTGCTTCGGATTTTGTGTCTCCTCTCTCTGTCCCTACCCCACTTATGCTCTGTCTCTCTCTCTCTCTAAAATAATGAATAAATACTAAAAATTTTTTCTACAAAAAAGAAAAGAATGTGTCTTTTTGGATGAAATATTCCATATATATCTGTTAAGTCCGTCTGGTCTAATGTGTCATTTAAAACCAATGTTTCCATGTTGATTTTCTGTTTGGATGATCTATCCATTGATATAAGTGGATTATTAAAGTCTCCTACTATTATACACAAAAATAAATACAAAATGGGTGGTAAACCTCAATGTGAGACAGGAAACCATCAGAATCATAGAGGAAAACACAGGGAGCAACCTCTTTGACCTCACCCATAGCACCTTCTTACTAGACATGTCTCAGGGGCAAGAGAAACAATAGCAAAAATGAACTATTGGGATTTCATCAAGATAAAAAGCTTCTGCATAGGGAAGGAAACAATCAACAAAACTAAAAGGCAACCAATGGAATCGGAGAAGATACTTGCAAATGACATATGACATAAAGAGTTAGTATCCAAAATTGATGAAGAACTTATCAAACTCAACACCCAAAAGCAAATAACGTATTTAAGAAATGGGCAGAGACATGAATAGACATTTTTCCAAAGAAGACATACAGATGGCTAACAGACACATGGAAAGATGCTCAACATCACTCACCATCAAGGAAACACAAGTCAAAACCACGATGAGATACCACCTCACACCTGTCAGAATGGCTAAAGTTAACAACACTGTAAACAACAACTGTTGGTAAGGATGCGGAGAAAGGGGACCCTGTTGGTGGGACTGTTGGTGGGAATGCAAACTGGTGCAGCTACTCTGGAAAATAGTATGGAGGTTCCTCAAAAAGTTAAAAATAGAACTACCCTACAATTCAGCAATTACACTATGAGATATTTACCCAAAGGATAAAAAAAAAAATACAGATTTGAAGAGGTATATGCACCCTGATGTTTATAGCAGAATTATCAATGATAGCCAAACTATGGAACTATGGAAAGAGTCCAAATGTCCATTGACCAATGAATAGATAAAGAAGATGTGGTTAGCATATATATACATATATGCATATAATATTCTATTATATATTCCAATATACATTTTACTTTATTATTTTTTTTAACATTTATTTTTGAGAGATAGAACATGAGGGGGGAGGAGCAGAAAAGAGACACAGAATCTGAAGCAGGCTCCAGGCTCCGAGTTATCAGCACAGAGGCTGATAGGGGCTCGAATCCATGAATGTTGAGATTATGACCTGGGCCAAAGTTGGATGCTTAACTGACTGAGTCACCCAGGCATCCCTATTTTACTTTTTTAATGTTTTTTTTTTTTTTTATTTTTGAGAGAGAGAGAGAGAGAGTGTACTAGTGGGGGAGGATCAGAGAGAGAGGGAGACAGAATTGGAAGCAGGCTCCAGGCTCTGAGCTGTCAGCACAGAGCCTGATGCCAGACTCAGTCTAATGAACTGTGAGATCATGACCTGAGCCAAAATCAAGACTCAGATGCTTAACCAACTGAGCCACCCAGGCGCCCCCCAATATACATTTTATATACAATGATACAATATACATTGATATATAAAATGGAATATTATTCAGCCATCCGAAGGAAATCTTGCTATTTGCAATGACATGGATGGAGCTGTAGTGTATTATGCTAAGTGAAAAAAGTAAGGCAGAGAAAGACAAATACCATATGGTTTTACTTATATATGGAATTTAAGGAAAACAGATGAACGTATGGGAACAGGGAAAAAAGAGAGAGAGGGAAACAAAACATAAGAGATTTCTACAATAGAGAACAAACTGAGGGTTGATGGAGGAAAGTGGGTGGGGAATGGGCTAAATGGGTGTTGGGTATTAAGGAGGGCACTTGTGATGAGCACTGGGTGTTATATGTAAGTGATTAATCTCTGAATCCTGAAAACAATATTACACAATATGTTAACTAACTAGAATTTAAATAAAAATTTGAAGAAAAAACACATTAGAATAGAAAAGAAAAACAAAATAAAAGTCTCCTACTATTACTGTATTGCTGTCAATTTCTTCCATTAAGTCTGTCAGTATTTACTTTATATTTAGATGCTTCTTTTTTGGGTGCATAAATAATCACAAAAGTTGGATTGATCCTTTTATTATGTGATACACTTGTTTCTTGTTATAGTCTTGTTTTAAAGTCTATTTTGTCCGGGTGTGCCTGGGTGGCTTAGTTGGTTGACTGTTGATTTTGGCTCAGGTCATGATCCCAGGGTCATGGCATAGAGCCCAGCATCAAGCTCCACACCAAGTGTGGAGCTGCTTAAGATTCTCTCCCTCTCTCTCTCTCTCTCTCTCTCTCTCTCTGTCTCTCCCTCTGCCTTTCTCTCTCTCACGAACATGCTCTCTCTCTAAAAAAAAAAAAAGAAAAAAAAAGTTTAAGGTATATTTCGTCTGATTTAAGTATTGCTATCCCAGCTTTTTCTTCACAAACATTTATGTGTTATATCAATTTCCATTTCTTCACTTTTGGTCTGTATGTGACTTGAGGTCTAAAGTGATTCGCTTCTTTATTTCTCTTTCTATTGCTTCATTGTTGGTGTAAAGGAATGCAACCGATTTCTGTACGTTGATTTTGTATCCTGCAACTTTGTCAAATTCATGGATCAGTTCTAGTAGGCTTTTGGTGGATTCTGTTGGGTTTTCCATGTAAAGTATCATGTCGTCTGCAAAAAGTGAAAGTTTAACTTCATCTTTGCCCGTCCTGATGCCTTTTATTTTGCTTTCTTGTCTGATTGCTGATGCTAGGACCTCCAACACTATGTTAAATAGCAGTGGTGAGAGTGGACATCCCTGTCGTGTTCCTGATCTCTGGGGGAAGGCTCTCAGTTTTTCTCCATTGAGGATGATATTAGCTGTGGGCTTTTCATAAATGGCTTTTATGATGCCTAAGTATGTTCCTTCTGTCCTGACTTTCTCGAGAGTTTTTATTAAGAAGGGATGCTGTATTTCATCAAATGCTTTCTCTGCATCAATTGACAGGATCGTATGGAGTGCTGATGCATAGGGGCACGTGTACCCCAATGTTCATAGCAGCACTTTCGACAATAGCTAAATCATGGAGAGACCAAGTGTCCATCAACTGATGAATGGATAAAGAAGATGTGGTACATATATACAATGGACTACTACGTGGCAATGAGAAAAAATGAAATCTGGCCATGTGTAGCAACATGGATGGAACTGGAGGGTATTATGTTAAGTGAAATAAGTCAGTCAGAAAAAGACAGATACCATATGTTTCCACTCATAGGTGGATTTTGAGAGGCTTAGCAAAAACCATGGGGGAGGGGAAGAGGGGAAAAGAAAAAAAGACACAGAGAGGGAGGGAGATAAAACATAAGAGATTCTCAAAGACTAAGAACAAACGGAGGGGTAAGGGGAGTGTGGGAGGGGGGAGAGTGGGTGACGGGCACAGAGGAGGGCACTTGTTGGGATGAGCATTGGGTGTTATATGTAAACCAAATTGAAAATAAATTATTTAAAAAAAGATAAAGTGAGCCTCTTGTAAGCAGCATATAGATGGGTCTTGTTCTTTATCTATTTAGTCACCCTTGTCTTTTGATTGGACTATTTAGTCCCTTTTAGTCCAATTAAATTATTATTGTTAGGTGTATACTTATAGCCATTTTGTCAAATGTCTAGTTGTTTTTGTAGTTCTTATCTGTTCCTTTCTTCTTCTCTTGCTCTCCTCCCTGGTGATTTAATGAATTTCTTTAGTGTTGTGCTTGGAATACTTTCTCTTTTTTTTCAATGTATCTTTTATAGATTTTTGGTTTGTGGTTACCATGCGGTTCACTTATAACACTGTATGTATATAGGAGTCTATTTTAAGTTGATTGTTGCTTAAGTTTGAACACATTCTAAAAGCACTACATTTTTACTCCCTCCTTCCACGTTTATGTTTTTGATGTCACATTTTACACTTTTTCATTTTGTGTGTCCCTTAGCTAATTATTTTAGATGTAGTTGATTTTTACTACTTTTGTCTTTTAAACTTCATAATAGCTGTATAAATGATTGATTTATTATCTTTACTATATGTTTGCTTTACCAGTGAAATTTTTCTTTCATAATTTTTTTACTTCTAGTTTATGATTTTTTTCTTTTTCACTCAAGTAAGTCGCTTTAACATTTCTCGTAAGCCAGTTTAGTGGTGATGAACTCTTGGAAATTCTTTGTCTCTCCTTCAGTTCTGAATAATAATTTCATCAGGTATTGACAAAGTATTGATTGTTGTTTTTTTCCTTTCAGCACTTAGAATATATCATGCTGCTCCCTTCTGGCCTGCAAAGTTTCTGCTGAAAAGTTAGCTGGTAGCTTTATGGGTTTTTCCTGTATGTAACTAGTTACTTCTCTCTTGATGCTTTTAAAATTCTATCTTTATCTTTAATTTTTAAAAATTATTTATTTATTTTGAGAGAGAGAGGGCAGGGAGAGAGCGAGAATCCCAAGCAGTCTCTGCACTGTCAGCGTTGAGCCTCCCCTGGGGCTTGAACTCAGAAACCACGAGATAACTTGAGCTTAAATCAAGAGTTGGATTCTTAACCAACTAGAGCCACCCAGGTGCCCCTTTAATTTTTAACATTTTAGTTATTATGTGTTTTGGTGTGGCCTCTTTGAGTTCGTCTTGTCAGGGACTTTCTGTACTTCCTGGATCTTGGTGTTTTCTTCCTCAGGTTAGGGAAGTTTTCAGCTTTTATTTTTTCGAATAAGTTTTCTGCCCCTTTCTCTCTCTGTTCTTTTTGTGGGACCCCTATAATATGAATGTTAGTATGCTTGATATTTTCCCAGAGGTCCCTTAACCTTCATTTTTAAAATTCTTTTTTCTGTGCAGCGTGAGTGATTTTTGCTACCCCTTTTTCTAGATTGCTGATCAGTTCTTCTCCATCCTCTCATCTATTGTTGATTCCCTCTAGTGTATTTTTCATTTAAGTTGTTGTATTTTTTAGATCTAATTGGTTCTTTTTTTTTTTTTATAATTTCTATATCTTTGTTGTTCTCATTGACTTCATCTACTCTTCTCCTAACTTTGTTGAGCCTTCTTATGATCATTACTTTGACCTCTATATTAGGTAGATTGCTTATCTCTGTTTCATTTCTTTCTTTTTTTTTTTTTAAGTGTTATTTTTATTCTAAGTAATTTCTACATCCCATATGGGGCTCAACTCATAACTCCAAGATCAAGACTTATATGCTCTTCCGACTGAGCCAGACAGGAACCTCTCTTTTAGTTCTTTTTCTGAGGTTTCATCTTGTTCTTTCATTTGGTACATATTTCTGTCTCCAAATTTTGTCTGACTCTGTGTTTGTTACTATGTGATAGGAAGGTCGGTTATATCCTTGTCTTGTAGGTAGTAGCCTTATATAGAAAGTGGCTTACAGGGCTCAGAAGCACAATTTTCCCTGGTCACCAGAACCATGCACTCCACGAGTGTTCCCTTTGTGGGCTGTGTGTATTGTGACTAGGCTGTGACTGTTGTAGATGTGCTGGTGGGTGGGGTTGGCTTTCCTCCTTTCCCCTGGGCAGAAGTCATTTTGGAAAATAATAGAGATAGGGTCTGCTCTGTGCTGAGTATGAAGCCTGCTTGGGATTCTCTGTCTCTCCTTCTGTCCCTCTCCCCTGCCCATACACTCTTGCTCTCTTTCTCTCTCTCAAAAAAAAAAGCCCTTTAGATTACTTTGATGCACACTCAAATTTGAGAAAGGCTGGTGTAGTTATTAAAGATGTAGGAACTTGACTAGCTTGGGTTCATATCCCAACTGTAGCACTTACCAGCTGTGTGATTTGGGGTACTTTTAGAAGCTTCTTTGTGTTCCAGTCTCCTCTTCTGTAAAATGAAGATAATCCTAGTCCTTATCTGTTAGTTTCTCTGGTGACAAATGAGTCCATCTGTATGGAATTTAAAACAGTGCTTGGCGCGTGGTTAATGCTCAACAAATGTGAACTATGACTGTAATAGCTAACATGTAAATGTTGAATCCGAATCTCATTTTAAATGGTTCAGATTAGAAAAAGAGACAGTAGCCAAGCCTACTGGAATTATTTGTAGAGCGAGGACCTGGGACTCTCTTGAATAAAGTTGAGTACTCCAGTCCCTATTTTGGCTGCTTAAAACCCTTTTTTCTGCCTTACTTCCTGGTTTATGATTGTGATGTGGAAAATGTAGAAGATGCCAAGTTCTTTACAGTTTATGCAAATAATACATAGCACACATTGTTATGTTGCTCTTCATTTTCTACAAAGGCCCCATTGTCATCAATTTTATATCCTGTTCCCATGAGAACTTTACCTTTTTCTTCCCTCCATTCCTTTCTTGATTGATTGTCTAGTTTCTCATTTAGACAACTTACCCTCTTTCTCCGATGGCCCATTTAGAACCACCTTCTATTAAAAAAAAAGTTTTCCATTGAGGCATCTGTATACTCATTTCCCTTGTTTTTCATGTGGCTTCTATCTGAGGTGATTCCAATTGTTTTGCAGTGTGCAGCTGCTACTAGGTACTAATGACATTTTCACTGGTCGAGTTGCATTTCCCAGCCTTGTTTCTGTATATTTGATTGTCTTCAGTATTTTATGTGTGTTGTAAACACACTAGGTAGAAACAACTCAATAAATGACAAAGAGTAAAATGAATAATAAAAAGTTATAGTCTCATGAAAGGAGAATGAGTGGGGCCCCTCTCCCAAATAGAAGTAAGTCAGTGATATCAGTATGCTCAGGAAACTACCGGTTAGCTGCTACTTTGCTTTAAAAATATTCTTTTAGTCACAAACTTGTTTTCCCCTTCAATGCACAGTTCATTTTCCCTTCTGCTCAGCTTCTTAATCACTCCAGGAAACACAGCCATTCATTCATCATCCACATCCCAAATCTTGGTGTCATTTCTTATTGCTTATTTCTCTTCTCCCCAACATTGAAAAATCTACCAAAGTTTTTCTGCTATTGCCTTTTTAAATTATCCATCTCTAACTTTTCTCAAAGACCAGACTTTCTATAATTGTGGGGCACTGGAGAGTCAGGGTAAATACTAATTCATTTGGTTAGATTATCTCTCGTCTTACTTTGTAATTCCATACATACTTTGTAATTCTGTATGACTAGAGCCATATCCAGAAATTCTATGAAGACTTATAGAACCACTTCCCTTAATAAATTGAAATGGAAAACACAAAGTAAGTGTAAAGTATTTCACACTTTTAAGAGAACTGTATATGAGCCAGGAGATGGGGAAAAATCTAAATTTCAGTAACAGCAATTACAAGTCTCTGTTGACCTGTTCTCTCACTTTTCCTATTTATTGTTCAGGTGCTCTTCGTTATCTTCCTTTTTTCTCACTTTAACGTAATACTTTTCAGTTTTTCACTGTAAGTTCACCATTGTCACTATTCAAGCAGTACGTGATTTTACCATCTACCATTTCTTTAAGAAAAAGCTTTTACTTTCAGAAATACTCTACCGAAAATTATTTTCTCCAACCTAATGTCCTTTATCTATTCTCATTTATGCTTCTGAATATGACTTTGACCCAAAGGAATTGTTTTCCTTATTGTGAAGAAAAACCCTATATAAACCATGTGTAAACTAGTTATGCTAAATCAAAATATTTAATTACATTTATGTCTTCATTTTAATAACTTAATGATCCAAACTCAAGTTGGTCTTCCTCATTGAGTCACTCAATCCAAACACTGTTAAGAAAATCTAATTTCTTACTATTCCCTGAGCTGTGGTAGATCAAGTTTCCAAAGATGGCTGTAACAATATCTCCCATCCCATGTGTTCTTTTGCAGTGTGCTAGCTACTCCCACATCAAGAATAGAGTTTATTGTCATTCCCTTTGAATCTAGACTGGTCAATGACCTATTTTGACCAATAGGATGGATCAGAAATGATGCTGTCTAAAATCCAAGACTGGGCCTTAAGAAATCTGTACCTTCTGCCTTAATGTCTTGGAATGTTCTTTCTTGGAACCAGCTGCCATAGTGGGAGGGAGCCCTAGAAGCCATGTGAGCAGATCTCATCAAGGAAAATCAAAGACCTTGGCCAACAACTCCAGCTGAACTTCCAGCTGGGATGTGAATCAGGCCATTTTGGTTGTTCCAGCCAACTCAGGACCCTAGCCAACACTCTGTAAACTAGAACTGCCTGATCAACCCGTAGAAACATGGAATATAATACATTGTTTCTGTTTTAAGCCACTACATTTTGAGATGGTTTGTTAATACAGCAATACCTAACTGGATCACTGGGACTCCACTGATCTTGGTTTTGAGGCCTCGTGCCAAGTTTACCAGCTTATATCACTACCCTCAGACCTCTGCAAGGAAATATAACTTATTTTCTGGGTCTTCATAATCTCCTTTTAGCTCTATGGACAAAATAGCCCATGCTTCAGTGAAATGGCCAAATGGTCATACTAATGAGTACTTTTTGAATGCTTATGATGTGCCAGGCACTGTTTTAGCTATATTTCTTAATATATCTAATTTTTAGAACAATTTTTTGAGCTATGTATTATCTCCATTTTGCAGATAAGAAAACCAAGGCACAGAGAGGTGAAGTAACTTATCCTGTACAAAGTCCAACAGCAAGTAGAGTCACCATCAGAACCCAAGTATCAGGTCCCAGGGCCACATGCTTAGCCATTGTGATGTACAGCCTCCCATAAAAAATACCTCAAGTTCATCAGGTTAATCCTAAAGTGACCGAGGTAAGTGGAGTTTCTTTGACTTATGTTACCTGATCCTCCTACTTTGGTTAAGAAAGTCCTTTATTCTCTGTCTCTCTGTGCCCCTTCCCCACTCACGTTCTCTTAAAAAATAATAAACATTAAAAAAAGTCCTTTAAGGCTTTGATTGCTTCAATCATGTAACTAGATTCCAGGCTGTGTCCCATGCTACCAGTTATATTTAGAAAAGCTTAACGTTAGGAAAGTCTGAACCCTTGACTCTTTTTGTGTTCACACTCCAGGGTAGGATAGAGTGCCTGCCTGGTCTCCCCAAGTTCCTCATCCCCACTGGACCTCCTCCACAGAGGGCAGCAGAGTGACAGGCAGGCAGCAATTTGGAGGAAGGAGCAGAGAAGCAGTGCTGGTTTGGGGCAGAGCTCTTTACTCATCTCCAGACCACAAGAGCCAGGAGGGAGCGCTGCACAAAGCCTCTCAGCACCTGTCAGACCGAGGGAAGGAATGACTGCTGATTCTGGTAACAGGCCAGAGGCAGCCAAAGCCATGCTAGTTAGACTTACAGTGGAGGGAAGCCTCTGTGCTTGTTAGGCAGTTGCGGCCCTAAGACAGTCTCCCAGGGCCACTTTCCAACGGGATTGCTGCCTTGCAGTTTCTCCTAGGCAGCCGTTTCACTGCGAGGTCGTGTGATTTTGCTTCAAGTAGTCTTAAAGTCCTTCTGCCTCTTATCCTGCCTGATAACTGCCTCAAGAACTCTGAGGGAAGTTAAAAAGCTAATTCTAGAATTCAAGAAGTCTGCATTGTCATGCTGTATTCAGAGCAGGGCCTTTGGAGACAGTTTTGGGGTCAGAGCCCCATTTTTGCTGCTTAATCACTATGTGATTTTGGGAAAATTGCTCTCTTCTTTCCGCTTTGGTGTCCTTAGCTGTAGAATGGGTTAGTGATATTTGCCTTGTGTGGCTGTTGTAAGGAATAAGTCCTATGGGCTTATATATGAGTCTTGGCCTCATATAAACCAAGCAACCATCAGGCTACCTATGAGTACACAGACAGTATATATCAGACATCTGTGTAACCATGAGATACCATTTGGCCTTAGAGTGAAAGCTGGTGTTTCAGACTCTACTACATAATGGTTGCTCAGGAAAAAGGCAACTGCCACAATCTATTTTAGAAAAGTACTATCTTTTAGGCCCTTCCCTTTTACTTTCATCTCGTAAATGGTCTGGAGATGTGTGGTATAAAACTGACTTCTCTAATTTTAAAAGGTATCTAAGTCTTGATCGCATGTTTTTAAAAAAATTTTTTTTTAACAATTGATTTATTTTTGAGAGAAAGAGAGAGACAGAGCACGAGCAGGGGAGAGGTAGAGAGAGGGAGATACAGAATCTGAAGCAGGCTCCAGGCTCTGAGCTGTCAGCAAAGAACCTGCCTCGGGGCTCAAACCACAAACCACGAGATCATGATCTGAGCCGAAGTTGCATGCTTAACCGACTGAGCCCCCCCAGACGCCCCTTGATTGCATGTTCTTAATCTGAAGTTTACTGGTCTCCAGGAGTCCATGACCTCCTTGAAATGGTACATAATGTTTTGTGTGTCTACATATATGTGCATTTTTGGGGAAAGAGATGATTCATAATTATCAACAGTCTCTCAAAATGGTCCATGTTTGGACGAAAGACTGAAAACTCTAATATAGAAAGAGCCTTTTAAAGCTTCTACTGAAAGTAACTTGGAGGCCTTCCCTGACTTAAGACAAAGCAGGCACAACTTTGCGAAACACTGGAAATGGATCCTGTCTTTGAGCCAAGGCCCAGACTTTTTCCCCAGTGTGTCTCTAACAGAGTGGGAGGCTGGCTGTTCCCGCTGGCACAGGTAATGCCATAAAGACAGGACTCTGTGGATTAAGAGGTGTTCCCTTCTCTAATTACAGCTCACAAAGACCAGAGCCTAACTTCAGCTGTACCTTCTGTCTCTGGGAAGTCACTTACGGAGCAAACCCATAATTAGGATTTGCTACCTAAAATATAATTCTCAGGATGACGAATATCTAAATTATGTCCTCAGACACATACCTGAGGCAGAGCCCTAAGGGCTGATGGCCATAAGGGGTTCGTGTGGTATTCTTCATTCAGTGGAGATTAATAAATGAGGATGATATCACTCAGAATCTCTGAAGGGGCAGGTGTCCAAGAGGCCCTTTTGGCTTTTGCAGTGGGGCCTAACAGCCTGTGCACTGGGCTCCATAATTTATGCCTCCGGCACAGAATTTGCACAAAGCAGGAATGACCACATCAGCATTTTGGGATTTAAGGCCAGCTTCTCTTTTCCACAGATACTCTCTCCCAGATTGTAAGGATGATTCGGCTAATTAATTCCACTTTATTTTTAAAGAAAATTACTGTTGGTGTATCAAGTAAATGAAAATATATTTCTTGGGGAGGGAATTTAAAATAATCCAAAAGTTCAATGGATGATGACTTATTTTGCAATTGTTATTCTTATATCTCTTTAATGAACCGATAATTTGTGACTTATGGTGTATACAATATAAGGTGTATGGACTCTGTTAGGGAAATATTTTTGACCCATATAAATAAATTGAGATAAATGGTGAGTGCACCTGTTCCTAGCCTGTCTCAGGAATATACGAAACTCTGGCACAGGATGAACGTCTGTTGGTGTCATTGTGACAGTAACAAAACAAAGCTGGCACTGGGGTCAGGAAGTCCTTGGTGGGCGGGGAGCCACCGTCTGTAGCCAGAGCCCAGCCGGCTGTATGTTCTGATGTCCATCAACCAGGAAAGGGAATCTAAGGTTTCCAAATGATTTTCCTCCTTCACAAAGCTGCTGTAAAATAAAATACAAATCCTTCCTGAATGTTCCTAGCTTTCCTTCCTTTAGGAAGTTTTCGGTCAATGGGAAACAAAGTCTTATTCAAAGGATTAAAGCCATAGTCATTCTATTGTTTACAGCTTCAATAATGTGGCTTTCCTTCCACAGACAAAATTTCCAATTCACAAATCATCTAAAAAACAGGAAATTTGCAGGAAACACGTGCTTGTGATAACAAACAAGGGATCTAGCGTGAGGTATAGAAGTTTAGGCAAGGTTTTTTAAGGTTTTAAGTTTTGTTTTGTTTTGTTTTTTACTGCAGTGTTTCTGGATGCATTCTAGGAAGATTTTTCCTTAAAGGAGAAAGCCATATGGTCTATAACATAAAACTACTCCATTCTCACTCCCACCCCCAGAAAGGGGAGAGGCAGGGGAGAGGGGAGGCAGATTCTGGCTGTATTTTCTTTTTTTCTTTTTCTTTTTTTTAAAGCTTATTTATTTTGAGAGGGAGAGAGAGCAAGAGTGCCTGTGGGGGAGGGTCAGAGAGAGGGGAAGAGAGAGAGAGAAGAGGGGGAGAGAAAGAGGGAGAGAGAGAGAGAGAGAGAGAGAGAGAGAATTCCAAGTAGGCTCCACACTGTGAGGGAGGGGGTTCGAATTCATTAACTGTGAGATCATGACCTGAGCTCAAGTCAAGAGTCAGACACTTAACTGAGTGACCCACCCAGGTGCCCCGGGTGTATTTTGAAGTTTGTGCTCCAGGCAGTGCTGGAGAGGCCAAGGGCTTCTACCCTGTTCTGCCTGCTGGTTGTTAGTCTTCAGTTTCTCCTCTCTCTCCAGCCAAGCCCCAGGCCCTTACCTGGAGGATGAAGGGAGAAGGGCCAGCATCTTTGGTTAGCAGGGCTGGAGTGAGGGGGAGGGGCAGTCAGCTTTGCACTCTGGCTGTGGGCACTAGCCACAGGGATCCACAGGAGGTTTAAGAGGTTGTGGAAACAGTCACTAATTTTTTTTTTTTTAAGTTTATTTATTTCGAGAAAGAGAGAGCAGGACAGGGGCAGAGAGAGAGGGGGAGAGAGAATCTTAAGCAGAATCTTAAATCTTAATCTGTCAGAGCAGAGCCCAATGAGGGGCTCGAACCCATGAACTGTGAGATGGGCCACTTAACTGACTGAGCCACCCAAGTGCTCCAACAGTCACTACTTTTGCAAATGGGGGGAAAGCAGAGCTGGTGGGGCCAGGAGGAAGCAGCAGCACTAAACTGTGAGCAGACAGACTCACTCTGGGAATCTATTCCAGCTGCTTCTAAATAAACTACCAAGAGAATTCTTTTTTTTTTTTTTTTTAATTCAGATTCTTCATTTTTGGTGACAATGTTTTAGTCTTTTTATCTGTATCCTAGAATGAAGACCATAGTTTCTCCTGAGTAATAATTTTTAGTGTCTGGAATTCCCCAACATCCTGATTTTCCCCCAGTTCCCCATCTTTTACCATTCTCTTTAACTTTTATCCACCCTTTAGGGAAGATAGCACTTTTTCCCTGATTGTGGGATGACAGAACCTATTTTCATCTATGTTTTTGCTACTCAAGGTGTGCTCTGGTTCCCAGCAGCATCTAGCTTAGTAGAAATTCAGACTGCCCGTCCCTACCCTATGACCACTGAGTCAGAGTCTTGCATTTAAGGGATTCCTGGTGATTTGCATGCACATTAAAATTAGGGAAGGGCTGGTCTATCTTATAGACCTGACTCATAATTTACACCACCAACACCTGCAGGATCCTATATTCACTGACCCTGCCCACCCATCCAGTCTCATCTCCTATCACTCTATGCTCATTCACTAATCCCAGCATCCAAACTTTTGCATTCCCTATTCCCTCTGTCTTTCCCTCTGCCTGCAGTGCTCTTATCCCCTCTTAGTACAGCTAACGCCTTGAATTCATGACTTCATATGGAGACCACTCTGTATGAAGAACCAGTCACAACCCAACCACTGTCTTTCCCATTACACTGTTTCATACTTGTTATCTGGAATCATTTTTTTCAAGTATGGGTCTGTTTTGTGGAGGGTTTTATTTTCAGTGCCCAAGGCACTGAAGGTGCTTAGAAAATATTTATTGGATCAGTGAATAGAGTTTCAGGGATCATGAACAGTGAAAAGCTGTGCCCAGAGAATTATATGATAAGATCGGAATCCTCTGAACCAACTCAAAAGTTTTCAGTTAATTAGTCTAAGATGAATGCTTTTGAGTCCCAGATACGTGGTTCACAAAGCCGAGTCCAGTAGCATTCCCTCAGGGAAGTTCCTACAGGGAACTTGGTAGAAAGGCACATTCTCGGGGCACCTGGGTGGCTCAGTCAGTTAAGCATCCGACTTCAGCTCAGGTCATGATCTCATGGTTCGTGAGTTCAAGCCCCACGTCAGGCTCTGTGGTGACAGCTCACAGCCTGGAGACTGCTTCAGATTCTGTGTCTCCCCGTCTCTGCCCCTCCCATGCTCATGCTCTGTCTCTCTCTGTCTCTCAATAATAAATAATAAAAAAAAAGTTCAAAAAAGAAAGGCAAATTCTCAGGCCCCACGCCAGACGTACTCACAAACTGATTCAGAAACTTAATGATTACCTTAAGTTGTTAAGTCCAGCAACCTGTGTCTTAACAAGGCCTTTACAAAGGAAACAACCAACAAAACTAATAGACAACCGATGGAATGGGAAAGGATAATCGCAAATGACATATCAGATAAAGGACTAGTATCTAAAATCTATAAAGAACTTACCAAACTCCACACCCAAAAAACAAATAATCCAGTGAAAAAGTGGGCGGAAGATATGAATAGACACTTCTCCAAAGAGGACATTCAGATGGCCAACAGACACATGAAACGATGCTCAATGTCACTCATCATCAGGGAAACACAAATCAAAACCACACTGAGATACCACCTTACACCGGTTCGAGTGGCTAAAATGAATAAATCAGGAAACTATAGATGCTGGCGGGGATGTGGAGAAGCAGGCACTCTCCTACACTGTTGGTAGGAATGCAAACTGGTGCAGCCGCTCTGGAAAACGGTGTGGAGGTTCCTCAAAAAAATGAAAATAGAGGTACCCTATGACCCAGCAATAGCACTGCTAGGAATCTACCCAAGAGACACAGGAATGCTGATGCATAGGGGCACATGTACCCCAATGTTCATAGCAGCACTTTCGACAATAGCCAAATCATGGAAGCAGACCAAGTGCCCATCAAATGACGAATGGATAAAGAAGTTGTGGCACATATATACAATGGGCTACTACATGGCAATGAGAAAAAATGAAATCTGGCTATGTGTAGCAACATGGATGGAACTGGAGGGTATTATGTTAAGTGAAATAAGTCAGTCAGAAAAAGACAGATACCATGTTTCCACAAATAGGTGGACTTTGTGAGACTAAGCCAAAACCAGGGGGAGGACTAGAGGGGAAAGGAAAAAAAGACACAGAGAGGGAGGGAGATAAAACATAAGAGACTCTCAAAGACTAAGAACAATCTGAGGGTGAGGGAGGTGAGGGGGGAGGAGGGGGGAGAGGGGGTGACGGACATTAAAGAGGGCATGTGTTGGGATGAACACTGGGTTTTATATGTAAACCAATTTGAAAATAAACTATTACAATAAAAAAACAAAACAAAACAAGGCCTTTAGATGTTTCTGATGCTATGCTCTAGACCATATCAGCATCTTACCTGTGGAGAACCCATAGTGTTCACAGCCCTTTTACATACATCACTATACTTCTGGACTTTAATAAAGCCCTGAGAAGTAGGCAAGACAGGTGTCATTCCCATTTTACAGATGAGGAAACTGAGCCCTAAGAAATTATTCCATTTGCTTATGGTCATATAGTTTTATAAGAGTCACCTGGGATACCTAGGCCTATCCCAGACCTACTGAATGAGAATCAGTGAAGGCGGGGCTCTGAAATCTGGATTTAAAAAAAAATAAGCTTTCTAGGAGATTCTGAAGCTCCCAGAAGTTTGAGAACCAATTATGCTAGAGAATAGAGGAATGAGAATTAGAACTGATAACCCCTTGTTGCTAATATACTGCTTTTACAGGGTCTTGAGAAGAATAAGCACAAATGATACTGACCTTTACTGAAAAGAGTTAAACCAAGGTCCCAATAATTCTATCATGTTTATTAGACCCTGACTCTATTTATTACTCTTTTTTTTTTTTTTAAACCTTTATTTATTTTTGAGAGACAGAGAGACAGAGCATGAGCAAGGGAAGGGCAGAGAGAGAGAGGCAGACACAGAATCCGAAGCAGGCTCCAGGCTCTGAGCCATCAGCACAGAGCCCGATGCAGGGCTTGAACTCACAGACCATAAGATCATGACCTGAGCTGAAGTCGGCCGCTTAACTGACTGAGCCACCCAGGCGCCCCTATTTATTACTCTTATAAGCAAGGGAGAATGACTCAGGCTGTATTTGATATATGAGTTACTTGTGATTATTATAGAATTAACTAAGTGGACTATCACTTAAGGTTTGGTAGTAATTGCTAATTTACCATACAAGAATTAAAAAAAATTTTCTTCTACCACGAGAATTATTGTTAAGATATTTTACCTGCTTGGGGCACCTGTGTGGCTCAGTTGGTTAAGCGCCTGACTCTTGATTTCAGCTCAGGTCATGATCTCACAGTTTATGAGATTGAGCTCAAGCTGTCAGCTCGGAACCTGCTTGGGATTCTCTCCTTCTCTCTCTCTCTGCTCCTCCCCTACTCTCTCTCTCAAAATAAATAAATAAATAAATATTAAAAAAAATATTTTACCTGTTTGGTGTACTCATGTAGTGCTTTACCAACTGCTGTACTTAATTTCCTTTGCTTACATCTTCTGGTTAAGAAGAAAATTTTAGAAAAATAAAGCCTTTCAAGCTAAAAGCTACAACTGGTAAAGCAATCATTACAACCTCAGACACCATTTATTTACCTGGCTAGCCTGGAAAAGATTAACCTTTAGAAGGTCTTCTCCAAACTGTCAGATAACTCCCTCTCTCCTGCCCAACCAACTCCCACAAACTCCAGACTCATAAATTCAAGTGTGCGTGCAACAGTTCTCTTCTTAATGTCCTGCAGATATCCTAAGTATATCCAAAACCAAATTCGTTACTGTGCCACCCGTTGTTCCTCCTGGATACGCTCTATAAGCAAATAACTATACCATTCACTGTATCCTCCTGGCCAGAAATCTAGGCATTGTCTCTGGATTCCTTCCTTCCTCACTCTGGATAGCCAACCACCCCTTTCATTTTACTCCTTAGATCTCTCTCTAATCCCTCTCTTCCTCTTCATCTCCACCGCAGCTCTACTTCAGGCTTTCATCGTCTCTCGCTTAGGCCCCTTTGATTAAGCTTCTACCTGACTTCATTTCCCGCCATTCCTTTCTTCCGTGCTGCTGAACTGCTTTCACTACTCAGTGAGGTTTTGTGCTTCTGTGCCTTTGCAAGTGCTACTGCTGCTCCACCGATTTTCCTTCCCCACTTCTTGCGTATGGCAAGCATGTTTTTCATGATACTGCTCAGTTCTCTTCTATATGAAGCCTTCCCTGTGGTCTCCTCTGTAGAGTGGAGCATTCCCTCCCTTGTGTTGCCAGTCTAACATCTAGCCTGCCTTCATTATAGTAGCTCACTCACTAGGTTGCATGGTTGCTTATACTTTTTTCTCCCTCAACAGAGCACAAGCTCCTGAAGGAAGAGAACATGTATTATTACTGTTTGAATCCCCACCTCTTAGCGCAGAACAGGGTCCATCAGATATACTCAAACATGCGTTCAGTGAAGACCTGACTAGATTTCTGGATTCTAGAGATGATTGAAGATAAGAGGAACTGAAATGTATTGAGCAACTGTTATGTGTGAAGAGCTTAACACCCATTATGTATCTAATTTTTACCAATACTAGTTTGAATAAATATTATCCTAATAATATACGTGTTGAAACTTACAGTCAAATGAACTAAATCACTTGTTTGAAGTCTCAGTTCGTAAGTGATAGTGCTTGGAGTTGAATTCAGGCTTTTCTAGCTCCAAACTCCATGTGCCTCCATCCATCCCATGTGGCTTTGACTCTTGCCTTAGCATAAGTCATAGATTTTAAAATTACCTCATGCTCTGTTTGCAAAATGTTAAAACATATCATTTCAAAGAATAGTGGTGGGGCACCTGGGTGGCTCGGTTGGTTAAGTGTCCGGCTCTTGATTTCGGCTCAAGTCATGATCTCATGGTTTGTGAGACTGAACCTTGTCACGGGCTCCATGCCATGAACATGGAGCTTGTTTGGGGTTCTCTCTCTCCCTCTTTGCCCCTCTCCAGAGTGCACATTCTCTCTCTCTCTCTCTCAAACAAATAAACATTAAAAAAAAGTAGTGATGGGTACCTGGATGGCTTGTTCAATTGAGCGTCCAACTTCAACTCTGGTCATGATCTCACGGTTTGTGGATTTGAGCCCTGCATTGGGCACAGTGCTGTCCTCGCGGAGCCAGCTTCCAATCCTCTGTTCCCCCCACCTCTGCCCCTCCCCTGCTCTCTCTCTCTCAAAAAAAAAAAAAAAAAAAAAAAGAGAGTAGTGGTGATATTATGTATAGTAGATAGTCTCCAAAGATGGTCCCTAATGAGCCCTGTCCCCTGATATTTATGCCCTTTTATAGTTTTCCTCCTGTGTATCTAGGCTTATTTTATGTAGGCAATAGAATGAAACAGAAGTTGGGGCATAAGAATCCTTGCAGTGTTCACTGAAATGCTTGTTTCAGAAAAGGGCAGCTGCCATGTAGGAGATCCGACTCCCTGGAACCACCATGTGGTAAGAAGTCCATGCTGTCCACATGGAAAGACGTCTTTGACCCGCCCCCAACTTTGCCACCCCAGCTCAGGGACCAGACATGTGAATAAAAAAGCTTTCCTCAATATCCAGCCCCAGTCACCAACTGATTACACCTGCACGAGGAGCCAAATATTATTCTCTCTCACATAATCATGACAAATAATAATACATTGTTTGTTGAAGCCACTCTGTCTTGTGGTGGTTTGTTAAGCAGCAATAGGAAACTAAAGCATCATGACTTTTTATTTTTTTAAGAAAATTAACCTAATATTTAAAAGCACAGCTTATTAAGCTTCTTTTTGTTCTTTACCCTTTATACAAGTACAGTCTGCAATATCAGTAGATTTCTAACTCAGTCCTTAACAAGGTTTATGACCTTGAGCAAGTCTCTTTATAATAATGTCACCAAGCTTCTCTTGCCTCAGTTCTAAAGTGAAGGTCTTTACTAGTTAATCACTAAAATCCATTCTAGTTCCAAAGTTGTATCGTTCCTTTCAAACTATCAGAGAAAAACTGAATCCTTGTCTGACAAGTTTTAACTTACAGTAAAATTTTACAGGCACAAGAATTTTCAGCACAGCAACCAATGCCAGAGAAGTGCTGACTCAGAGCAATGCTGTCCGTTAGCACTAGCATGAGGAAAACCCACTCAGGAGCAACTGTAAATCTGATCCTTTCAGCTCCTTCTCCCTGAAGCAAAATTCAAAGAGATGATTATCTGTAACAAAACACTTGAAAGAGGATTCTTAACTTCTCCCTCTTAAAAATCTGTCACTGAAGTCTGTGGGTGACTTCAGATCTTTTGGCGGACTATTCAGCGCTGCATGGTTGAATCAGTCTCCGGAAGATCCCTACACACAAATGCTAAGTTTAGGGCAAGTGAACTGAGTGATTCCTAGAGGAAATAAACTCTCGCCTGAGAACAACAGCTGAAGTAAAATCCCATAAGCCAGGAAAACAGCCACACAATCACAGTAACAGGTGGTCAGTTTCAAAACAAATTTCAAGGTCTGACTTGTGTGGCACCTGCTCTAGAACCACAGACGGCAGTGTAACTCTGTCTGGGTTTGAGTTAGGTCATCTCTGCCATGCTGAAGGAAGATTAACTACCTTTATTAGCTGAGCTAAGTCATGGTAGGTTAGGTGACCGCCGCTGTTTGGTAGTAACCCTTGGGTTCCCTGTCAGAAAGGACGAGGGAATCAGGGAATTTGGGAACCAGAAGGGAATGTGGAGATTGACTAGTTTGATGCCCCTGATAGCTGAGTGAAGTGAAGCCCAGACAGGTGCAGATTTGTTCAAGGTCACATGATCTATGGAAGCTGACCTCTCTACCCTCAATTTTATTAGGAAAAATTTCAAATACACAGCAAAGAATATTCGCAGGGAACATCATTACTTAGATTGTACTGTTACCGTTTCATTAAGCTTGTTTATCACATATCTATCCATCTAGCCATCCCTTAATCCTTCTATGTTATTTTTTGGGTGCATTTCAAAGTGAACTGCAGAAACCTATACTCTTTTCCTTAAAGCAGCATTATGTTTTATCATTATTTGTCTAATTATTTGATACTTCAACTTTCTATATGTTATGAAACCGGACAAAATTACAAAAAAAATCATTGGACACTACAGAGGTAAGTTAGCATCAGTTAGTGTGGAAGGCAACCCAATATCCTAACTCCAAGGCCCTTAGTGATTCTTCCTAAGAGCAAATTCCAGAGGAGGCAGAAATACTGGTCAGTACACAACACTACATATGTTGCTGCTCCTACCTGGAATCCTGGTTTTGCCAGTTCCTACAGGAATGATCTCACATGTTCGCAAGCAACAGAGGCTACTGTTACTATATATGTAGTCCTGTTTTAGGAGGAAACAGTTATTTAAAAAAATCTGAAATGCCACCTCCTTCCCAATGCCTTTCCTGGTCCCTGAGTTTGAATCTTTCTCATTTGAATCCTCACATACCTCCCTTGCCATTTTTCCTACTTCATTCAACCTTGCTACAATTTAATATGCATTTGTTTATTTACCATTGCTACTGCTACTCCTATTACTATGGTTAATTCCTCTCTGTGAGGGACCATACCTTAAGACACATTTATGTATCTCCTGCAGCTCCCTGCATAGAGTCAATGTTAGACATTAAATAACTTCAAACTTCAAACCAGGGGCGCCTAGGCAGCTTAATCAGTTAAGTCCCTGACTCTTGGTTTCAGCTCAGGTCATGATCTCATGGTTTTTGAGATCAAGCCCTGTGTGCAGCTCTGTGCTAATGGCACAGAGCCTGCTTGGGATTGTCTCTCTCCCTGTCTTTCTCTCTCTGCCCCTCCTGTGCTCATTCTCTCTCTCTCAAAATAAATAACTTAAAAAAACAACAACAACACACATTCGACTCAATGTTTGGGCAGTTTTGTGAAAATGAGATCTTAAGGACCTGAGGGATTTGTTTAATGTGCAGATTTCTAGACCTCCTACTCTCAGAAATGCTGACTTAGTAGGTCTGAGGTGGGTTCCAGGAAGCTGCATGCAGCTTTAGCAAGTGCCCCTGGTGATTTCAGTGCAGGTAGCACAGAGATTGCACTTGGAGAAATCTGCTCACAGGTACAAATTACCACTGGCTTTATTCATTTTTAAATCTGGTTGACCCTTTGCTGGATCCCGGATAAAGGTGTGGCTGTCACGGTGGGGTGTGACAGTCACGGCATCATCCCTCACCACATCATGTGCTGCCAGTCACCACTTCTGCTGTTGCCACCAACCCCCAAGTTTCCCTTTGTCACTTCCCCCTTGCCACCACCAACTGCCACTACCTCTCTTGCCCCTCACCCTCCAAGGCTGAGTCAGATCCACTGCGGAGCACTTGAGGAAGCATATTTTGGAAGACAGGATGAGGGTGTTCACATTCTACATTCACAACCCCATGTCAGGGAGCAAAGGCACACCTACTTCTGACCATGGCTTCTTCAGAAGTTCTGTAAACCTGGTTAGAAAGTTGGGCCCGTGGTTTGGAGTTCCTGCCACCTTTGATTTTACAATGAGTGGAAACCAAAGTTGAGTAACAGACCTCTTGCCCAAGCATTAAGGGCCACCACAAAGCATAGAGCAATCAATGGGACAGGAGCTCATAAGATGCGGTCGCTCCCTCCTCCAGGCCCAGTGTTTCTGTGTAGATGTTGTCAGTTGCACTCATCTCCAGTATCTGGTCTTAATAGTATTTTTTATATGTGCTGAAATTTACTTTTTAGGTGCCCAGAGGATGATAGTAAGAAAAACTATGGACCAGAGAGTTGTTTCATGAAGCATAAACTGAGATATGTTTTGAGTTGAATATACTTGAAATCATTTTTCTGAAACATTCACAGCATTGTCTTTTTTAGTTCGACATATTTCTTTATTGTGGTAGTTCCCAAACTTCAACAGGCATCAGATTCATCTGAAGGGCGGATCTCACTTACAGACTTTCTGATTCTCTAGGTTTGGGGAGGGGCCAAGAATTTGCATTTCTAACAACTTGCTAGATGATGCCAATACTGCTGATCTGGAGATCATGCCTTAGGGAAGCACTACTCTAAGAGAAAGTAAAATGGTGCTACTTAGGCTATTGGCTGATCTGCCTGCCTTGTCTTCTTATATCACAATGGCTCATAGCAGTGATTCTCAGCCTGAGCTGTCCATTAG
This sequence comes from Paguma larvata, assembly GCA_030068075.1. NCBI lineage: Eukaryota > Metazoa > Chordata > Mammalia > Carnivora > Viverridae > Paguma > Paguma larvata. The sequence goes on along the minus strand of CM057825.1, from coordinate 91,371,632 downwards.
AATTACCTGTGAAGCCTTTTAAACATAGGGTCTGGGTAGGATACTCAGACCCTACCTTAGACCCAAATAAATCTCCAGCTCTGGGATGGGGCCTAACAATTTTTGAAAAAGATCCCCAGGTAATTCTAATGGGCATCCAGGATTGGGAACCACAGGCATATAGCAAATTCTGGCATTATTCTGTGTTAACATACGGTTCTCATTTGACACATATTTATTGACCACTCAGTATATGTGATAGAAATGACAAAGTGTTTAAGAAATGGTCCCTGACCTCAAGCAGAGATAGATCACATACTCGAACATTTGAACAAAAAGCTGGTGTGTGGCGAATGCCAATTAGAAGAGTAAACCATTACTGAAAACAGAAGGCTGGGTGATCCAAGGTAAATCAATGCTGTACTAGAACCTCACATTGTTTGTGATAAGTTATGTATGCCTTTGCCACACAGGAAACCTATTCCTTTGGTGGGGGAAATTGCTCATTTATTGCTTCATTGAGGATGCTCCAACTGATTCACCATGGTAGGCGTGATTGAACCATGGAAATGATAGAACATTAAATCAATAGCTAGTCAGCTGGCAAATATTCCTCTGCTAAGTATGCTATTAAGGTTCCATTTCACAAACCCTGTGCTCAACAGAAGTGGAGATTTTCAGTGGAGAAATAAAACAAGAATTATGTTTAGAAACCACTTCAATCTGGAGTTTTAAGTAAACATTTCTTAAATATATAGAAAAAAACTTGAATTTATTTGTGAATTAAAAGTTAAGGATCTTAAAAAATGTGCACTTATTTACATCCACTGGAATACAAAATAATTTAATGATTCAGTGATAGCTGGCCCGTGAAAGAGAGAGTTTCTAGAAATGAGAAAATATCCTCTTCAGATATTATGTATTAATGCATTATTTAATTCATTGTGCTCTTTAATTTGGTTACTTTTTTGGAGTTGTTCTTTTCATGAGGGGGACTTTTCCCAAGAATAAGAGATCCCAAGGACAACAAAAAGATAATTGTTTTCAAGAAAAGGAAATAAATACTTTTTAAACTGTTGCATTTATTTCCATTCAAAAACACTGGAGGCAGCATTTTAGGCGTTGTGGGAGATAACATGAATATGACAAAATAACTGGCTCTCAGGAAACTTATAACCTAGTAGAAGGGAAAGATAAGTACCTATTTGAAGCAAAATATGATACATGCCTTCAGAGAAGAATAAATTTTAATGAGGCTTCAAAGAGCTGGAAGAAAAGGAGGTCAGGGTTCAAAGAGCCTAAGATAAGGTGGAGAACTGAGCTTCTGGTGCAATGCATTACTGCATGGCCAATTTTCAAAGGCCAGCTGTTCCCAGTCAGACGAAGACAGAAGATGAGGGTGGATGCAATCAATGGGAAAATCAGGCCACCGTCCCTTATTTTCCTGGCAATGTAGTTTCAAGATCAATAGTTTTACAATCTCATTTCAGGAAGCAGATGAAAATGAATCTGATGTATTCTCTTTAGTTCACTTCTTACTAACAAAATCCAATATAAAGGATTTTATATGTTAGCTATATGGCCACTAATATTTAATAAAAATGTCTAACCTCATTAGTAATCAAAGAAATGAAAATTAGAATAGCAATACAGTTAACTGTTTTTGGCCTCTCAAATTGACAAAGATTTTATTTATTTTTTATTTTTTTAAGTTTATTTATTTTGAGAGGGAGAGAGAGCGCCTGTGCACAGGAGAGGCAGAGAGAGAGAATCCCAAACGGTTCTGCACTGACAGCAGGGAGCCCAATGCGGGGCTCAAACTCACGAACAGTGAGATATGACCTGAGTCGAAGTCAAGAGTCAGATGCTTAACCAACTGAGCTGCAGGCACCCCTCAAAGTGACAAAGATTTTAGATGACTACCAAATGTTGGGATCTCCTCTTCCTGCCTGTAGAGTGCTCTTGGTTCTGTCTTGTTCCCCATAGCTGGAAGACAACCCGTATTCTACAGTTCATCAATTCTAGCAATATATTCTAAGGAAATAGTAGAGAGAGATATGTGCAAACACTCACGTGAAAATATTCCTCAGCGCTTTGTTGATTATTGAGAAAAATCAGTAAAGAAATAAGTGACCAACAATAGGTTAATAAATATAAAATGTATTAGGCTAGGAAAGGAACAGTAGTGGTCCACTCACCTGGAAACCTAGAGACCGTGGTCTATAAAAAAAAATCTTCCTGAGTGTTTTAGGTAAGTCATTCCCTTCTACTGAAGACCAATCCCCTTCCCTTCGTTACCTCCTCTTTGGATATTCTGTATTCCTCCGAATAGGACCAGGTGCTTTATGTGCCCTGAATTGGTCCTCTACATTTTTTCTGCCTCCTTGCCATTGCTCATGCCTTTCCCTGTATCTGAATGCCTTTCCTTAATCTCTGAGGTCTCACATCTTCAAGTTTTGTAAGCCACCCTACGTGATTCAATAATGATATTCTCCTATATCACCTGGACAGAAGGGTTTATTCTCTTCTCGTACCCTCAGAGCAATTTGGTTATCTTCTGTGGCCCTTTGCACGCTCTCTACTGTATTAGAATGATCTGAATATGTATACTTTATTTTCTCTATTAGATTTTGAACCAACTGAAGACAAGGGCCAATTTGTTCAGATTTATGTCCCCTCATAGTTACAAAGCATGTTGGGTATGGATGCTACAGAAGTGCACTTGAAGCCAAATTCTAATGTTCTCCATAGACATAGGATGAACTTGACTAGTGCCAAAGATGCTCCTTGCTGCCTCTCTTTTGTATGGTATGGGGCCTGAAACCTTCCATCGGAGCCATGGTGATGAGAATAGTGAAGACCAGGACTGAGAAGGAATGGTCTGAGGTGGGAGGCCAGGATGATGAACCAAAACTACAATTGTCCCCCATCCTTACCTCCTCCCCCACCCAATTATTGGAAGAGCAATAGATTAGACTTTTAACCAGGAGGGAAAACTGATGAAGACCTTTTGCAAAGAAAAGTAAGCACTTCTGATCAGTTATCAGTTCTTTGACCATCCCAATAACATCTGTTTTAATCAGTAGGTCTTAAAAACAGCACATTTGTCAACAAAGTGAAGAGAAGAGATTAGCAGATAATTGAGGGGCAAGATACAAATGAAATGTTTTCAGTGGGAAGAAAGGACTTTGAAAGAGTTTTAATGATGCATGTTGATTTATACATTCCCAGATTCAATAGGCAGCATAAATGCCATTCATGTGATGGTGAAAATTCCTTGATGCTATCAGTAAGGAAGTTAATAAGCTGAGCAGGTGAACTACTATTCAAAATAGTCAAGCTTAAGTCTTGCTAAGGCATTTTCTATCCCCACCTGATATAACCTACATGTCCTATTATACTTAGCAATACACCTGCTGGCTTTTGTGGGCCTTCAGGAAATGCCTTTACTTCCTGAAGAATGCAACAAACTACAACACAAACACCACCTTGGCCAGCTGACACTAAACTGTAAACTGTAGTTACCTCTCTGAAAGGGTTAGGTGCTTGGGTGATTAGTGTTTGCAGGTTGTGCTATGGCCAAGTTCACAAAGGTATTTCTTACATTAAAAAAGAGATATATATGCTAATCCACATCGTATGGATTCTATATATGTCTGTATGTGTATCCATACATACATAAATCCATGTATGTGTATATGTATGCATTTATAATTTTGGTGAGGGGCATTACTTGTTTTCTTATAAAGCTCCCTAGTGTGACAAAATTAAGCCTCACTGGAATGTATTATTTTTATCAGTAAACAAAAACAAAAACTGCTTTTCACCAGACAAAGCTTCAGTCCCTCTGCCAAGCAGCAGTGATTTACAGAGCTAACATGTGAGCAAATGGGAAATACTATATTTCCAGACTTGGGTAATGAATAACCTCTGAGGGCTTGAACTTTTCTCCGTTCCCACAGACTGCATCCACAGAGCGGTGCTCTTGCCCTGAAAGGAAGGATTTACTCCGGTTTGGAAGGAAGTGGAATAAATAGAACTGGAAGTGGCAAGGTCACCTTTAATATCATATGAACTGCCTCTTAACAAGCTTCACAATTGCTTTGTTTCTTCCTCCCTGGGTTCTATAAACAGGCAAAGTCAAAGCAAACTCCTAGAGCACACACAGTGCGTGGAGGAAGCTCCCAGAGCAGTGAGGAAGGGGAGGCTGCAGTCTCCATGGGGCCCATCCCGCACGCCAGGGTTACAATTGTGTTATGGTCTGGTGGCCAGAAGGGAAAACTGCTTGTTTTTAAAGGAAGGAGTTATATTGTCCTAAATGCCTGTGTATAAAATATAGGACAAACAAGTTACAGTGGGAATATTGAATTGGAGTATGTGGAATATATGGCATATTTGCCTTTCACTTGTCTTTTCCCTATTAGCTTTAATTATCGCATGATGACTGCATAAATACAAAAATGTTATTTCAAAAACATTCTTCTCTAGGACCCTGTTCAGTTGGTATTCGAAACACCATGCAAGCTCTTTACTGGCATTCTACTTCACAGAGAGAGTTGTCTTCTTTTCCAAGATCCTTCAGCCACACGCAGTTGGGCTTCCCTCTACCTCTCTGTTGTTTTTCTTTTTTCTTTTTTGTTTTTCTTTCGTTATTTTTTTGTTTGAATGTCTCCTTACTGAGGAGAGAAAAGAATATCTAGTATGGAAAAGGTGCTCACCATGTTGGGATGTCAGAAGGTTGGTCAACAGACAGGACTGGAATTTTGCTCCTGGCTCTTAGTAATTCTTAGGTAGTCCAATGTATAAGTCATCTTGGAAGACATTGTGGGTGAGTAGTACTGTCGTTATCAAAGCAAAACAACAATTCGGATTGGGCTTAAAGTCTAAGGTAAACTTGCATGGCTTAAATACAGATTGTCAAAGAAAGCATGAATCAAACAAAACTGAGTCGGTATTCTGTAAATTTTTACTTATTCCCTGTATGGATTCTCCACATTTGGTGAAGGTGTCTAGGAAAATCTCCCTTATATTTTGAAAGTGCAGTAGAGCTATGGAGTGCTGTAATTTCAAAAAATTGTGATTAAAAGGACATAAGAAAGATACAGTAAAAGTCTCTAAGGGGTAGAAAGAGAACCTAAAGGGCAGTCTGTCTAATCTGAATTTTGGCCATTTCTTTACACTTTCAAGATAATATGAGTTCTTGGGATTACAGATAATGGGTCAGAGCTGAGCTATTGTGGAAACTGCTGGGTGGAGCTAGAGCTATTATGTGGCCAAATATTTTGATCTTTGGATAACATGTACTATCAAGAGATTCTGATCTCTAGTAGGTATGTTAAATTGTCTACAGAGCAGAGCAGACATTGAGGGATCAGTCTAGAAATTCTAACAAATGTGCTCTACTAAAATGCTATGCTAGAATGGACCTCAGCAGGCTAATCAACCTCTAAAGTGCCTCCTGCATTATAATAGCTAGAAGACATCGGCTCCTCCTCCCCCGCCCACACCCCCATTCTTGTATGAGGGGTAGGCTGGGGAAAGTGGAGCTCTTCCTTTGTCCTCTGACCACCTAGAACAGCATGGCTAATGTGCTTTGTCTAGCAGTAAGAATCTTCAGTATATGTTTAGCTGTGAGGTTGGGTGTGTGCATGTGCATACACACATGCTCACACTTACCTCATATCTTCATGATTTTCACCTTTTCTATATTATGAAAACAGTGAATCCAGACTGAAACTTGCCACACCTTTTAATCCAACAACTCTTTTCCCTGAGGACAGCAGGGCACCATCCAAACGTAGCAGCTGGGCAGTTGTGCTGTTATTTCTTTCCAGACAACAAAATAGCAACATGCTTTATGATGATGAAATCCAGTTTTATTTTTTCTTCTCCCTTGTAGTTCCGTTTGTGGCAGGAATCTGACAGCATTTACTCTTTGGGCAGTAAGTCCCGAAGTCTGAACTATGTGATTGCAGGAGCCCTGCACTCTATTCATTAAGACTGCCCCTTTTGAAATGGAATTGATGAGTTTTCAGTGGCCATTCGTAGCATTTGAGATCCATAGGCATCAGGGCTTGATGCATGGCCCTCATCTCCGTGGGCTTCTGTGCAATGATTCTCATCTGTCTTGGTTAGAAAGTAAATTAATCTTGACCTTGGCCTCTGGGGTGTGGTTCTCTGTCCTCTTGCACATCTTCAACTCACTTTTTTATCAGAAGCACTTCTTGTTTCAGGCCCAGGCTCCCCCAATTTCGATTTCAGCCTTTTGTAGTTAAACTGCATTGCTTTGATTTTAGCCAAAATCTCTATTTTTAGTATTGTATATTATGTTTCTAGAAAGTTCTCATTCTGTATAACTTAATTATATGGATCATTAAAGCTTTGAAAGACACTGAAGGGCAGAAAGGGATTGACAAAATGAAAGTTATTATTAGGAATTACAAATCACTTAGCATTTCAACATCACTCGTCGGATGTGGGCATTTTGTTGAAAGAGACGTTGTTTTGAACAGTGACAGTGCAGAAGACCTTTGGAAGAAACAGACTTCCAACTTGATTTCTACTGTTACAGCATGCATAGGAAATTATCAATTATATTTTGTATCAATAAGATAATACATTTAGAAATACAACTAGCAGAAAACTTGACATATTAGTGCTATACCACCTCAGTCCAACGACTCAACTGTACTTACTTCCATCCATACTTTCTTTGGATGTAAATGATATTCGTATTTCACAATGGAAATAAAATTGCTAGATATTCTTGTTTATGCCTTCAGTGGGCTGAAGAATTGAAACATGGTGACAGCTCTGTTTGGTTAGGAAGATAATGAAAACTTAAGGTAGTTTTTGGTATTCTTCTTTTTTTTTTTAATTTAATAGATTTTATTTACTTATTTTATTATTTTTATTTTTATTGAAGTATAGTTGATACAGGTTATTCTTATTAGCAAGCATTAGTTAAAAGTTAAATATAGGAAGACATCACACAAATATATTTTTTAATTTTTTTAATGTTTATTTTTGAGAGAGATATAGAGACAAAGTGTGAGCAGGGGAGAGGCAGACAGAGAGGGAGACAAAGAATCCCAAGCAGGATCTGGGCTCTGAGCAGCACAGAGCCCAACATGGGGCTTGAACCCACAAACCGTGAGATCATGACCTGAGTCAGAGTCGGACGCTTAACCGACTGAGCCACCCAGGCGCCCCATCACACAAGTATTGAAAGTATTTAAGCCATACCATGTGTTTAAGGTTAATAATGAAACAATGTATGGTTACTTTTATATTTTTACCAAATTTCATTGAGTTTTCATATTAAACTTTTGTGCCTCGGGCAGTGGCACATCAGAAGTACTTTGTATTCTTGTCTGAAATGAGGAGCAGAACAATAATATTTCAGGTACACAGACAACAGACATGGTTGGACAATCACAGATAAGTTGTTAGTTATTCGTGTCAAGTTTAAAGCTCTCAGGTTCTGCTGATAGGCAATAGAGAGAAAATGAAAGAAACAGAATGGTCTCTAATTAAGAACATTTACTACCATTGTGTCCCCAGCCCTTTCCCACTCAGTTGTGCCCTAATTTAATTGACTCCTTTTATCCAGGCCATTGCAGGGAGGGTGCTAAGCAGTAAGGACAGTGCACGCACCACTATCTGGCTTTCACTTTGGCCGTTAGTTCTATTTGATACGGCTGCAAATGGAAATGCTATACATTTATTTATTTATTTATTTATTAAAAAAATTTTTTTAATGTTTATGTTTTTGAGAGAGAGACAGAGCATGAGTGGGGCAAGGGCAGAGAGACAGGGAGACACAGAATCTGAAGCAGGATCCAGGCTCTGAGCTGTCAGCACAGAGCCCGATGTGGGGCTCGAACTTGTGAACTGTGAGATCACGATCTGAGCTGAAGTCGGACGATTAACCGACTGAACCACCCAGGTACCCCCGTTTATTTATTTTTTAATATTTTTTAATGTTTATTTAGTTTTGAGAGACAGAGTATGAATGGGGAAGGGACAGGGAGAGAGGAGACACAGAATGTGAAGCAGGTTCCACGCTCTGAGCTATCAGCACATAGCTGATGTGGGGCTCCACCTCATGAACCATGAGATAATGACCTGAGCCGCAGTAGTATGGTTAACTGACTGAGCTACCCGGGAGCCCCTGGATATGCTATATTTTGAAAACAATGGGATCATGGAGATTGTTAATATTGAGTTGGAAGTCAACGGTTGTGTTCTCCAAGGAATGACCAAACTCTGGGACAACATATCCATAGAGAGGAACGAATAGAAATAGATGTAGTGGCACATAGAAAAATACTCTCACTACATACCATTGGTTTTGTACTATCCAGGTAAACAGGACGGGGAGAAACAAGACACATTTTGGTGGTGGGAAAAGAATGCATTTAGAGAGAAATAGAGAAAGGAAAGAATTTTGGAGGGGCTGGTATGAAAGAAGGGAAGAGGGAATGCAGCCAAACCGCATGGAGTAAGTGGAATTGCTATTAAAAGAGATTTTCTTTTGAATAAAAAAACTCAGGTACCTTCTAAGTATAAAAGTAATAAGAAAAGAGAAACAAAAGTAAACATGGAAAGGTATAGTTATCCAAAAGGGGCTGCAGAAGTAGAAAGAGACAAACTACCAAGGCTGTCCCAGGTAACCTAATGTAGTAGAAGGTTTCTTTTATTTTACTTTTTATGATTTATCCTTTAGAGAAAGGTCCCTGCTTTATTGAGTCAGTGACCAAGGAGCTAATTATAGATAGCTGCCTCACAGGAGACTTGAATCAAATGACATTTTCCCTTTTAGAACTTAACTGGTCTAATCAAGTCATTTAAAAATTGCGCCAAAGTGCATAATTTCCCCTAAGTCCCAAGTTCTGTTAAACTACTTCGAGGAACTGAGAGTTATATTTTTATGTAATCTGCACATCAGAGTAATTTGTGAAGCCCTGGGAGGGAAATGTGAGTTGTGATGGTATCTCAGCTTGAAACACATGAAGAGGAACCTGAGGTCACACTCATAACCTATCAGGACTTAAAGGAAGTGATTCCACTTGAAAGACCCTAATGTATGTCAAGATTGGAGAAAATAGGTCCCTCTCCAGAGTGGAGAGAAAGGGACAATGAAGATGAAGAGGTGATCAAGGGGGAAAACAGTTACATGTATTGTCCCTGAGTGAGAGACTATCCTGTTGTGCTATAAGTTCTGAATTTGCATGTCATTGATCTCCCATTCAGAGTTCCTTTAAATTCATCAAACCACTGAAGCCACGGCTCAATTCCTTCATCAAGTTCACGGTGTAGGTTAATATGTGTTTTTATTGGACTGGGATATCTGCTGCTACCGAGGCAGAAAAGAGCAAGCTGAGGGAAGACGATCCTGACTCGGCTGACTCCAACCCATCGAGAACACTAGGTTGCACTCGGCACCCTCTACACAGACCTTCCTAGGGAATCCTTCACCAGGCAGCAAAGGAAACCAGAAAGCACAAAAGAGCTTGTCTGAGGAGCACAGGATGGGTTTGGAACTAGTTGGCTTTCCTCTGCTTCCTTAAATTCTGTGCATACCTCTCTGATCACTTCTCGTGGCTTAGTAAAAGATGGATTTCCAAATGACTTATTAAAAATATGGCCACAGAGTGCCTGGGTGGCTCAGTTGGTTGAGAATCCAACTCTTGACTTCGGCTCAGGTCATGATCTCATGGTTTGTGAGATCAAGCCTCATGTCTGGCTCTGTGCTGATGGTGCAGAGCCTGCTTGGGATCCTCTGTCTCTCCCTCTCTCTCTTCCCTCCCTCTGCTTACACTTGCTCTCTCTCTCTCTCTCTCTAAATAAATAAATAAACATTAAAAAAAAAGGAATGTGGCCATGGGGTACCTGGGCGGCTCAGTTGGTTGAGTGTCCCTCTCTCGGTTTCAGCTCAGGTTATGATCTCATGGTTCAAGAGTTTGAGCCCTTTGTCAGGCTCTGTGTTGACAGCTTGGAGCCTGGAGCCTGCTTCGGATTCTGTGTCTCCCTCTCTCTCTCTCTGCCCCTCCCCTGCTCACATGCTCTCTCTCTCTCTCAAAAATAAATAAATAAACATTAAAAGAATTTAAGATAAAATAAAGAATGTGACTAAGAGCTAGACTGCTTGTGTTCACTTACAGGTGCACCTTGAATTAGATGTATGACCTTGGGCAAGTTACTTAACCTCTCTGAGTCTCTGTTTCCACATCTGCAGAATGGAGATAATCATAACATCTACCTCCTAGAGTTGTTGGGATCAGTGTGTTAATATGTGTAACATGCTTGGAACACTGAATGAAGTTTTAGCCATTAATGTTATTATAAATCTATCTTTTCTACTAGAATATCAAGGAAATTCTACTAGAAAATCAAGGGAAATTTTGAAGTTTATTTTTAAGAGAGAGAGAGGGAGAGAGAGAGAGTGAGTGAGTCAGGCTCTCTAACAGCATGGAGCCTGACAAGGGGCTAGATCTCATGAACCCTGAGATCATGACCTGAGCTGAAATCAGGCATCAGATGCTTAACCAACTGAGCCACTCAGACACCCCTAGTCAGGGAAAATGTGTATATCTAACCCTTAGCATAGTAGAATATTCCGTATGTATTGAATGTTACAAGTTAGTTTAAGTGAGGTTCCACATTCACTCTTCATTTACTTAGTTACTCAACAAATGTTTCTTGAACCTCCAAGTAAGTGCCAGGGATCCTGCTGAATATTGGGTGAACCAAAGGAAGATCTCTCCCCTTAGAATTTAGTGGTAGAAATTACAAATGAATAAACATAAAAATAAATTTACAATTATAATTTGTCTTAAGTGCTTTGAAAGGAAAGACTAGAGAGCTATGAAAGAGAAGAACGGTTGTTGTCCTCAAGTCCCTGATCAGCAATACCATGGGGGAAAAGATACTGGAAGATGGAAGAGAATTTGTGTATGTGTTCCCCATATTATGTTAATAAATAAGAGTAGTCAAGGTAGAAACATCTCAATAGCTGATCTTTTGCTGGGTTTTCTTATGCTTTGACTTAATCAACATATAATGCTCTTTGATGTCCATGGCTGGTTAGCTCATTTGATTAGCTAATGAGGTCAAGGTCAGAGGCCAGCATGGGTCAGTGAGCTTTTCGCCCTTCTGTGGCCAGATTGCACTCTTAACCTCAGTCATCTTTCAAAAGTGTGTGTTTGGTCACAGGAAGGCTGCGTCAAGAGAATGTGGATAGGGGAGACCCCAAATTACCCTCACTGATAGTTGCTCTTCACTGGCATTCTTACACTTACGATAGTATGATATAATTTATTATTCTCTGTCAGTAGTTAGGGTCTAGTCCTATTTTTTGACAGAGTTAGCCAATAATTTTTCCCCCAGGAAAGGAAACTACCATTCAAAATATTCACACCACTTTTAAACATTATGTCTACTGGGTGGAAGCTCCTCCAATGGTAATGTGCATAAAAACACCTGAGGTATTGTTAAAATGCAGATTCTGGCTCCGTAGGTCTGAGTGGGATTCACGATTCTGCACTTCTACCTTATTCACAGGTCATGCTGTTGCTGCTGATCCATGGAACAGCCTCTAAAGAACATGGGACTAAGCAGAGAGTAATGAACAAAGCTAAGTCTAGATTTTAGAAATACAGCAAATACAAAGCATGGTGAGTTTGACCACTGGTGCAACTTGCTGGAACTGTTTACTGTTTAAGGCATTTCATTGTTTACAGACAAGCTCTTTACAAATGTTTCCTTTTAGCTTTTTTTAAACAGTGTTGTATTTTCTGGGGAGGGTAAGTATAAGAAAGAATTCAATATACTTTCATTTTAGACAATGTATTTATTATCTGCAGTATATATGAACCTCAAAGGGCTGGAGCTAGAGCTAATTCCATGTTATGCAACATAAAATGCCTTTGAAACACACACAAAGCCTTTTGTTTTATGGTGGAAATTTTAGTTTCATCTTTGACTTACTTCACCATATGTGACAAGTATAGTAAAAATCTTTTGTGTCTCCTATATTTATTTTTGGTAATAAAAGGAGACAGCTCCTTTTTCCCACTGCCCAGAAGAGGCCTATTCCCCTGCTGACATGTCTGTGTAGCTCCTATTGATACTAAGATGATCGTGAGCATGAAGTTGCCAAAGAAACTGCTTCTCTGAGGCAATTTCCATGAGTGTGAAATCATGAGAATCAAAACTGATGGGAAAATCCCTTTGAACTTGTGAAAATTGCCCGGATTCTTATAGGAAAAGAGCCTAGAAATGCCATGATTATCTTATTTGCTATTTTAGTGAGATGCATTTCTATTGCCTTTGGAGAAAATGGTCAAACTCTGCTCAGTGCAAAATGCTTCATTTATTTTGCTTCATGCTTTAGGTGGATATATATTTGTGAAATTTGGGTTTCATACTTTAGATTATTTGGTCCCATCTCAGCATTTAACAAGCCAAGTCATCCAAGAGCAGAGGCTCTAAATGATCTTTAAGGTGTCACATCCAAGCTAAAGGCAGAGTGCAAGTCTCCTGGTCCTTGCTATTGCACCTCTGTGCCTTGGGTGCTTCCAGACAGTCAGAAGAGCAGAAATTTGAAAACACATTGATTGAGGAAAAGTTTAAGATTTACACATATCTTGGTTCTCAATTTATTTAAGCATTCAGTCTATCAATAAATATCCAATTAGCCTCTACATGTGCTCAGCACTGTTTTGCATAATGTAAAATAATTTAATTTTATTTATTGGTTCAGATTTTCTGGCAGTAAACTACTTTGGGGTGAGTTAGGCACTTTGGGTTGCTGAGTTAACTCTTGGAGCCCACTCAAGAGCTATTTATTATAATAAACTTCCTCAAATTTGAAACCTCCATCACTTTTTACTCCTTTGTCTCCTATCCCCCATGTAAATCAGTGGCTAAGGTTCTTTCCCAAGTGTGTCTTACATCACTTCTTTCCTTTCTTCATCTGCTTGTCTTGAAGGCCCTGTTACACAACTGTCGTCTCTAGCCTGTGGTTGAGGCTTGGGCCCCTTCTTCCAGAGATCCCCCATACCCCTAACACCCTATTCTCTTTTCCTTCATAATATACGTATCCTGTATTTGCTCCCCTGAATTCGCCAGTTAACTGAAGCTAGTTTACTACCATCACCCTAGATTCCTTCCTACAATCTTTGACCTAGACTCTTCCAAACTTCTCCTACTCAGTGTCCTTGATTGCAGCGTTTTCTTCTTCATATTTGTCTTGCACATACTGCTACTAACTCCATGTTTCTAAAACTTTTTTAAATGTTTATTTATTATTTTTGAGAGAGAGAGAGAGAGAGAGACAGAGTATGAGCAGGAGAGGGGCAGAGAGAGAGGGAGTCACAGAATCTGAAGCAGGCTCCAGGCTCTGAGCTGTCAGCACAGAGGCTGACGTGTGGCTGGATCTCACAAACTGTGAGATCGTGACCTAAGCCGATGTTGGACGCTTAACCAACTGAGCCACCCAGGCGCCTCCTAAATCCATGTTTCTAAAGAGTAGTCGTCTGTATGCATGACCTATCTCACCTGGAATCATCCCTGAAACACTGCAGACAATAAATGTCTTCGTCTTCTTTTTCTGCCTGTCTTGTATATATAAAAGCTGGAAGAAGTCCCTAATGATTCTTTGTTTCCACATATGTAAAGTGGGGATAATAATAGTACCAATATTTTCATAGAGTTGTCGTGAAAGTTTAGCTATTACTATTACTGAGAAAAATTCCAAGCTACAAAGAGTTTAATCTTATTGTCCTCTGTCCCTTGGTATCATTTAATGTATGCTAGCTTCACTCTATTAACAACCAAGTAAGGAAAAGGCAGTGCTTTGCTTTTTGGAATCTCTACGCCCTCCACTCTGCTGCCCAGCACAGGGCAGTGAGCCCAGTGGGTGTCAGCAGTAGTGTTCAGCTGGTTCACACCCATGCAGGCTACCCACGCAGGGTCCATGCTCATTGCTAGGGTATCTCTTCTGATGGCTCACTGCTTATGCCACATCAGTTGACAAATATTTGCACATAACCCCCTGCTTGATTGATCTGAGGTAACTGGAGTTTGACATGGGCCAACTGAAAAAGTTAAAATACATTCAAGGCATACAGGCTTTTGCTCTCTCCCTTCCACCCCATAATATGAGTTCTGTAATAAACATAAGATATTACTCTATATTTGAATCCCCCTCATGGCCTCCTGTTATGAGGAGAGGGAGCCGGAATAATGAGAGAAACACGAAGAGTGGCAGGAGACTGCATGTGCAAGTTACACCCGATTCAGACCTGTGCAGGAACCAGCTTGCTGAGATGTGGGATGAGTGCCTGTGCCTCCGTCCCTGGCCTGTGGATGGCGCTGTGGGTGGAGACCACACTTGGGAACGTTGCTAACAATAGGCATTTCACACTGGTAACAATATAAAAAAAGCCAGGTAGCTTACTGTTATCTTTATGCACATCTCCCTCAGCAAGTAAGAATTTATATATTTTGTCCATGTTACATTGTAGAAGGAAAAACACTCATATCTTGGCTTGTTTTTCCTTTGAAGAGAGACCCCTTCCAGCTTTCACATGTAATTGCCCCCCAGTGTGACTTAACATTTCTCCTCCCAATTCATCACCGAATTTCCCCGAATCCTAACGCACTGCTGAAGAGTGAGTCAGGGTATAAAGAGTGGTGAATTGAATGTTACTCTCTTCAGACTGGAGGAAGGGAGAGCGTTGGGAAATCCCAAAGACTCTACGCTGACTTCAGCCTCTGAAGTTTGGGGAGTTTGGCAGACACCATAGAAAAGCGCCCTTCATCTCTTAAATTGTTTGAGTTCCATGGCAACAGCAGCCTTAGAAACTTGAGAGAGAAAGGGATGGGGGTAGCGGGGGATGATTGAGAAAGAGATAAGAAAAGATGACCGAATAGGCCTGGGATTTTATATTTGGTGCTTAATGTGAGAGAGAAGGAAGCGAGTGGGGAGGAATGCCCAAGACCGCCGCCTGAGTGATCTCATACCAGTCAAAAGGCAAACTACGGCCTGGCAGCCAGCTGAAAAGAACAAAGGCGGTAGGTGGGTGGACGAGGCAGGGGGATTGGGGGGGGGCACAACTCGCCCACGCTTGCGAAGGCGCTTCAGCTAGCGTGTGACAGGCCCAGAGTTCTGGCACCGGGAGGGAAGCAACCCAGCCCACAAAGGCTCTGGTCCAAAGAATGACCTGGCGCGTAATTCCATGCAGGGTCCGTGACCACACTGGAGTTGTAGCCTTTTGTGTGAGCTACAACAATGGAGGGGAAGAAATCAGGCCACAGGCTCACGGCGCAGACGGGCTGGTGCGGATGTGTCTCGGCCCTGGCGGCAACTTGTGCTGCCTTTTAGGCCGTTGCCGGGCAACCGGACGCCGCCCGCCTGTGCCTGCGGAGCCCATTGAAAGGCACCGCAGCCTGGTGAAAGGGAGAGCCTCGCTGTTCGCAGGCCAGGCTGGGAGAGGAGGAAACAAAGGACAGGGAGCTGGGGCAGGGATCGCGTGGGACCTGGGGAAGGCCTCCCTCTGTACAACGGGGAGCACTGGAAGCCCCTTCTTCTGAAGACCTGAATTGGCATCCTGCTTTGGCCTAGCTTGTGGACTGCTTGAACAAATATAGCTCTTCCTCCATCTTCAAGTTCACAGCCTTCCTGGCCCAGATGTATTAAATTGTTTGGCTATTGTGTAAAACATGTAAACAACAAAAACAAACCCTGTTCAAGTGGCCAACAGAAAGTCATTTATTAGGCAAGAATGTTTTCCAAAGCGGGACCTTGCACGTGGTGGGTTGAATAGAGGTTCACCATATAAAAGTGCTCGCTAAATGCGATGTGGTATCCCGGATTGCATCGTGAAACATGAGTGGAAAAACTAGTAATATGAAGTCTGTGGTTAATGGTAATATTACAGTGCTAATTTCTGGGCTTACACAAGTAGTCTGCAAACTTTTTCTGTAAAAGACCAGAAAGCAAAGACTTCAAGCTTTGTGGCTCTATGGTCTTTGCCACAGCCACTCAACTGTGCCATAATACTGGTCAAGCCTTGACAGACAATACTTAAAGCAATGGGCTGTATTCCAATAAAATTTTATTTATGGACACTGAATTTTGAATTTCATATTCTTTTCACATGTCATGAAATATTCTTCTTTAGATTTTTTTCAACTATTTAAGAATGTAAAAACTCAGGGGCACCTGGGTGGGTCAGTCAGTTGAGCATTGCACTTTGGCTCAGGTCATGATCTCCCAGTTAGTGAGTTCAGACCCCCCAACTTGCTTGGTGCTGTCAGTGCAGAGTCCACTTCGTATCCTCTCTGTCTCTCTCTCTCTGCCCTTCCCCCACTTGTGCTCTCTCAAAAATAAATAAAAACATTAAAAAAATACATGAAAGCTCTTCTTTACTTGCAGGCTCTACAAAGCAGGCAGTAGGAAGGATTTGGCCAGTAACCTGCTGCCATATGTCATCCTCTGGTTTAGACAAATGGACTAAGTTATGTAAGATGTTAACATTCGGAGAAAAATGATGAAGGTGTATGAGAACTCTCTGTGCTTTCTTCGCAGCTTATCTGTAAATCTAAGATTATTCCAAAATAAAATGTTTATTAAAAATATGTAAATGGAAAGCTTTTTGGATAGAATGTTTGGAAATGGGTTTGTAGTGGGGACAGGGGTAAATTAGAGTTTGTAGTGTGTGTGTGTGTGTGTGTGTGTGTGTGTGTGTGTGTGCGCACGTGCCGGAGACATAAAGGAATGTTTTTCTTAGTATTTATTGACATATGTTACTAAGACCTCCCAAAATGTAACTCCTTGCTATATCACTATTGGGTAATTAAGCCATTAACATCAAACAGCCTGAAAACAAAATAACATTCCAATAATACAGAACTCTTTGAGCCTGAGGGTTGGGTGAAGAATATTTTTAGCTCCCATGGAACCAGGATGATGGACACCAGAACAAGGAATAAAACGCATTTTGCTCTAATAGGAAACTAGAAAATTCTCAGCAAGCTCATATTTAACCATACCCACATGTGTGCACACACACTCCTTTTTTCTTTTCCAATCTGGGTAATATCTATACCAAATAAAGCAAACACAAGACTTTCCCTTACAAATCAGGATCTGTATCCGTTTCCCGATATTATTTGTTGTACAAATGCAGACTCTTCTTTGTATTTGCCTGAAAATGGTATGGTATTATGAGATCCTCTTTTTGCCTTCTTTCAGATTGAATTCTGTAATATCCTATCTCAGGCTGGACACTACTGATTAAGAATTATGAGAAAGTCCAGGCGGGCATTTAACAGAAAGCACACCTTGTTTCTGACTACAATTCTAGAAGGGTGTGGGATATAGTATAAAGATGATACAGAAGTCCACAAGTGTAACTGTGGTGTAACGCCAGGCATGGTGGGCAGAGGGAAGCTCAGTAATGAGAGTTGACACTGAGAGTGAGGCAGAGACTTGCAATATTGTTTCTTGGCAAAATGTGAAGCAACTGGAAATTCGGCATCAGGGATTTTTTATCACTCCTTTCCTCTTATTTCTTTTCCTGGTCTCATACTCTCAATTGTTCCACACTAAGACTTTATTTGATGTTTGTTTTTCTAGCAGAGAGATTTTGGGACAACTTTTTTTCAAGAGTGGAATTTCCCTATGCTCTGGATTGGTCCTGGATTGGAATGGGAAGTATAACGATGAATTAGAGTTGGCTTCTAGCCTTCAGTGTCAAGGGGCTCTGGGTGCAGATAAGGCCGAGTTCTCCAGTGTTGTTGGTGGACACCAGCATCAGAATCAGTTGGTAGAGTTTTATTGACAAATGCAGTCTCCTGGGCCTGTTCCACACTCAGTCACTTGAGTTCTCTGTACAAAGCAAAGGGAATCTATATTTAGCAAATTCTTCAAGTGAATATTTGACATCCCTAAACATTTGACATCCACTGAAAATGTTAATAGATGTGAAAATGCCTTAAGTATGCTGCTGCTGCTGTTATGAACCGGCTATTACAGAAGCATAGAAAAGGGGTGAGGGTGAAGTCAAAAGAGAAGTTCCCTAAAAATGACATCTGAGCCTAATCTTAAAGAAAGAGAAGACAAGAGCAGGGATGAGGGTGAGAGATAGCATGATAAAGGGAATGAATACAGGAAGTGAAATC
Source organism: Paguma larvata (assembly GCA_030068075.1). Classification (NCBI taxonomy): domain Eukaryota; kingdom Metazoa; phylum Chordata; class Mammalia; order Carnivora; family Viverridae; genus Paguma; species Paguma larvata. The sequence goes on along the minus strand of CM057825.1, from coordinate 91,353,461 downwards.
CTGAAGTGGGAGAAAACCACACCTTCTTATGTAGTTGGAGTATAATCAGCAAAGAGGAGTGAATGTCTAGCGGTAGACTTTCAAGCATTTTGATAGAATATGGAAATTCATTTTGAACAAGGGATCCTCCTTTAGGTCACTCTGCCTAATTCAAGTCCACTCCCCAAATATGGGTATATAGTTTTTGGTAAAGGCTTGGCTTTTTCCTCATAGTATATTCTCTGTAACACAAGTACCTGGAGTGCACACGTGCTCAGTGTCAAAGGGTGATAGCAGATACGGTTGTATCAGCTCATTTATGTCTGCTTCCAGACTTGAACATTCCTGGAAATAGAGCTATCTTCCTTTTGATGAGAGTTGGGCTGTCAGCTCTGTGAGGTATAACTGAGAGAGGATGTGGGTTATCCTTTGGTGCTGTTAAAAGAAGGCAGGCAATGCTTCTTTTGGGGGGGATGGTTATGAGGGAGTTACGGGAAAAGAATGTGGTCTCTCCTGGCCCCTCAACCTTCATTTCTAGTTTGGTCTCTCATTGCATCCTCATCAGTACTTCTATCCTCTTCCATTGTTTCTTTTCCTGGACTTTAGCAGGTGGCCTTGGCATTGCCAGACTTTGATTCTTCTGAAAATGAGATGATTGGGTAGTCAGCCTTATCTTCTTTCCCACGGTTTCACGTTTCCTTCCAGGTTGATCTGGTTTCTTTGACTGTCCTATTTTAAGAATGAGGCATTTTGCTTGGTCAAGTGCGTGAATTAATGTAGCCAGGGCAGCTAATCTAGACAGAAAAATACACAACAACAAACCTCCCAACAGCTGCAGAGACCATTATCTATGCTGTTTTTCTTCACCAGCGTAAGAACCTCAATTCATCAAAATAGTTGAAGACACTTGAAAAGTTAGTACTGACCATTTGGCTCCTGGAAGAGAGAAACATTTGTTTTGTGCTAAAAGTAACCCTTTGTGTCTTGTGGTAAGAGGCCATAGATTTAGGTGAAAGCGGAATGGTGACCAGTTATACTAAGTTAGAGAAGAGGGTATTGAGGTGGGGGGGTGGGGTGGAAATTAGGGCAAAAAAATACATTTCTATCCCATTCTTACACAGCCATATCTGCTCCTAGTTGCACAGAGCAGTTGTGAAAAAACCAAACAAAACTCTAGTTCAGAGAATCTGAACCTAGGTGCTATTGACATTTTGGACAGGACAATGTTTTGCTGTAGAGGGCTTTTCTAGGCCTTGTAGGATGTTTAGCAGCATCTCTGGCCTCTACCCACCGGATGTCAGTAGCAACACCCCTCTTCTTCCCCCACAGCGGTGACTATCACAAATGTTTCCAGACATTGCTGAATATCCCCTGGGAGGTAAAACCAGCCCCTGTTGAGAATCACTGCTCTAGTAGAATCACTTACCAGTTTAATAAATCAAGCAGTATCCGAAGTGTTTATGGTAGTGATGGGAAGGCAGGATGCTCCAGTGGCTGCATATTTGTGGTTGGTAACTTTCATGGGCAGATCGGGCTTAAGTGGACATGGATCATAGCTTCACCTCAAGAATGTGACAGTCACAGCTGTGAGTTGCAGGATGGTTGAAAGAGTAAATCCTTTTGGATGGTGTATCCTGTGAGCATAATATGTGATATTCATCGGTTTTCAAAAGTAGCTTTAAAGTTTTTTTTTCTTCTGAGGCTTTATGCCATTGCTTGTGTCTTCAAGCATATAATTTCAATTCTTCACAGTTCATGGGAGTTGCAGGAGAAACATTTTTTTCTCCCTCATGTAGCCTGTGGGTCTCCTTGACAATATACTAGTATCTATAAAAAAGAGAAATTCACCTGAACTTCTAACTTGTGGTATTTGATTTCACCCAGAGTTGGAGAATGTTCCGTACCCCAGGTCCCATTAATCTTATGGTAAAAATTAAGCTATAGACTGGTACATCCTTCAGTAGGAAATTCCCATGGTTCCAGGCCCCTAGGGTGGGTCCTTGTGCTGATTCTGGAGGAAGTCCATACTGCCTTCTCCAAACTGTGTTAAGCCTTTCCTTTGCTCTTATCAGGCTTGCCCTGCCTTTTAATACAATAAGTCCCAAACAATGAAAAAGTAATGCTGAGATTTAGACCAAAAAATCACAAAGGAAGGAAATTTCGAATTACTGCTTTCACTCAGGCTCTCTTTCAACAAGTTCCAGTATTATCAAAAGATCAGGGAATCATATTATACATCCCACAGCATATAATTATCTACAAATATATTATTATAGGCTTAGAATCTTAAAATATCTCAATCCTTGAACTGTTAGGTAAAAATTCCAGAGTACTAGCCAGGATATCTTGGAGAACCTGGAAATAAATTATGGGTACCACTGTAATTCAGCTAAAGAGTATGTGGTTAAGATTAGTAGTTACCGTATCTTTGGTCTTGGATCAAATTTAATTTGGTCTAGATCTTAACGCCATGCCTAGATATCCTGACCTTCTGCAATATTTATATTGTCATCACAGTAGGATATGCATTGACATATTGACATTAATATGCAGGAATCAAGTTGCTTTCATCTTTCCAATACTGACATTAGTTATATCTCTTTTAAAGCAGCAGTTTAAGTCTGGGTTTTTTGTTGTAAGTCGGCTGTATCTGAAAGATTGTAGTTTCACTCTATTCTCGTGGGTGTAACTGAGCGCTTTTGGGTTTACCTTGGCATGTGAGATAGTCATAATAACATTAAACTTTAAAATCTCCAGGACAAAATCTAGGGTTTGAGTTTCCCTAACTCTTTGCAGAGCTGTTACTTAGCTGGAAAATTACATTTCAATTGAACATTCTGTAATTCTCTGAGGTATTACAGTAAATGAGTGTGAAAATGCCGAGCACATCCCATCCTGGAACTTCTTATTAAGCATATAACATTCTTGAGTGAAAGTAATATCGCAGAGTAATTTGGTTATTAAGGCAATAACAGCATATCTTGTCCTGGTGATAAAGTTACCTTTTCTTAACAGTTTCTTCCCCATTTGAATAGCTGCATTAAGAAAGGTGCATAATTTTCTTTCACTGCTATGCCTAAGGCTAGATGACAAAGATGACTATCCATAGGACTAGTGAATCTAAAGATTTCACATAAATGATTAATAAATTAAAGACTTTGTAAGTCAGACCTAGAAAGATATGTTCTTTTTCAAAAGATTTTATTTTTAAGTAATCTCTACACCCAACGTGGGACTTGAACTTATAACCCCAAGATCAAGAGTTGCATGCTCTACTGACTGAGCCAACCAGGTGCCCCTAGAAGGAAATATTCCAGGTGCTTATTCATAGATGGTAGGGTTATAGGTGATTTTTTAAATAATTTTTCACTTGTGCTTACCTGTGTTTTCAAAATTTCTGCAATTCACATGTATTATTGTGTATTTCAAAAGCTTTATTTTGAGAGGGTTAATGGATCCAGCTTTCTAGCTATTTTACCACAGAAATCCACATTATATTAAACCACAGAAATTCAGAAATTTTTTCCTCCCATGAATATATTTTGATTGCTTAAAATGCATAAAGGCAATATTTTCACTCTTACAGCTTGTTTAACAAAGAAAGAAGGAAGTCATTCTTAGCTTTTGGTTTAGGATATTCCTAGGGATATGTGAGTATATTATGTATTCATTTAAGCATCTCAGTTGGATAAAACTGAAACAAATGAAAGAGTTCATTATGCATTCAGTTGACTTGCTTTTTAAGGATAAGTGGTGCTTGGAATGTATTCAGATACATTCTTGATAAATGTTTTTAATTTGGCTAAATATGATTTGAGGAGGTCATAGCTACACAAGAGCAGCCTTGTAATGTAAAGGTATGAGAAAATAAGCCACAGCTACCTGCTACTCACTTTGCTCCAAACTTTCATGTTCTTTCTATGCATCTATTATTACTCAGTGGAAAAAAGAAAGAGAAGAAAAAACATAAGTAGGAAGCAAAAATGCATATCAATAGCCAATTAGTCAATGATGTATGTCGAGTATGTATTCCATGCAAGTCATTTGACTGGGTGCTGTGGGGAACTCAAAGCCTTAACAATTTTCTACCATTATAGAACCTGACACTTAATAGGTGCTTAATAAATATTTGTTTTGAGTGAACACATGAAATCATGAAAGATAAATTGTGATAATGCATAAATAAATGTAGAAATTCAGAGGAAAGAACCTTGACTATGGTCTGGGTAGTTTTTACCAAAAAGATGGAACTTCACTTTGGCCTTGAAATATGGGTACTTCTTAGATGGAGAAGGCAGGGAACAGATGGATTCACAAAGATCAGATCTTTCCTAAGTAGGAGGGAAGGTTGTACTTAGGAAGAGAAAGAGAAGGTGGCCAGGCAGAAGAAGAACTGTTCAGATATAGAGATAAACCCAGACCTGCTCATTCCACCTGTGTGTTTGATGGACCCCAAATTGTTTTGAGGGGATTCTTGGGTCCATTTTCAGGGAGTTAATTGAGATCTTTAAGACTCTGTTTAGTTTCCAGTTCCTGTCTAACTTCTCACCTTCTCACTAACATTACTCACTTGTGCCTCAGCAGGGCTGATAGTTTAAGCTGCCTGACACCTACCTGGCTCTTCTTATGGGTGTGAGTTTAGACCATTGCTGCTCAGAGCTAAAGGAGAACTGAGTGGAGAAAATAATCTAAAGGGAAGGTTGTCTGAAGAATTCCTCTAGCTAGTGGTTTTCATGGGAAAAATACATAGTGATGATAAGATATATATTATATATGTCATGATGTCATATATGTATCATAGTTACTATGCTTTATATATGTGTGCACACGCATAGAAACATGTTTTATTTATTATGTTAAGTTGTATGTTTTTCATATATTAATAATATGTATATATTCACAATTAAAGAATACTCTAGGGGCACCTCAGTCGATTAAGCATCAGACTCTAAATTCCAGTTTAGGTCATGATCTCATGATTGGTGGGTTTGAGCCCTGTGTTAGGCCCTGTGCTGGCAGCATGGAGCCTGCTTGGGATTCTCTCTCTCCCCCTCCCCAACTTGAGCATATGCACTCTCGCTCTCAAAAATAAATAAGTAAACATTAGAAAAAAAAAAAAGAATACTCTCATTCTATATCCTTGCAACTTGGAGGACATATATTCTGGTCCATTCTAGATGTATTCTATTCTGTTTTGTGTTTCATTTCTTAAAATGCTCATCTTGCCTCCCTGAATTCATTTCACACCCCATAATGAGTCTACCCAGAGACCAAAAAACTTGACTCTACTCAAAGTTTCTCAAACATCAGTGTGCATCAGAATTACTTGGGAAACTTTTAAAAAAGAAATCTAAGTTTCTGAAGCCCCTTAAGTAAAGAGTCTGATTCATTACATTTTAGGGGAGTTCTAGGAATCTACATTTTAAAATTAAGTATCCCAGTTTGTATTGATGATAGATAGATCATATCTTGAGGAACCTGACATCTAGATATTAAAAAAAAATCCATCTTCATATTAAGCTAGACTGGCTAAAAATAGATCCTGTTGCTTTGGAGCCTCTCATTTCTATTTTTCTTACTTATTTTCACTCCCCCTCACCCCTGGTGTTATACCAACTGCCTATATTCTTAGAGTGTTTACTCTAAGAATATTATTGAGGACAGTTATTGTTCACCAAAGAGCACAATATCCTTCTGTGTGCAGACCTTAGAGAGAAATTTCTGTCTGTTCTTGGTATCAGAAACTATTAGCCTTTCCTGAGAAATTGGTTTGTGTTTTATCTTACATACACAATGACTCAAGTGTCAGATTGTGTACTTCTCAGAACATGCATTTTTTATAACAACATTACTCTTGGTTTTATCTTATTTTTTAACCATAATTATTCCTTTGTTCTAATTTAGTGACCAACTTATTTTAAATTTTCTGTTATCTTATATGAAGTTTTGTAAACTCCCTGAAATTCTATTTTGGAAAAAGGGAGATATATAAGTAAAGGATAAAAATGATATGGAAAAATACTTAGGACTCATCTAATAGATGTTGTGGTTCCATTATCAAGCCTTCCACCCATTGTTATCTGTCCTTTCCCCGGAACTACAGCCATTCCTTTCTGCCTTAAGTCCACAGCCGAACAACATTAATCCTTAACTATTCTATTTAGTCTTTTTGTCTCTAGTTTGCCCTGAATTTATCCATCCTGTATAATTCCATCAGAGCAACTCTCTTAAAACTGTCTTTCATTGTGTCCTCCTCCTACTTAAAGACCTTTAGTGGTTCCCTTGGTCTTGCATAGGGGGCCCTCTTCAATCTGATCTCATTTGGATTCTGTGCCATATCCTGTACTCCTGCAGATCTAGCGTAGTACTAAGCTTCAAGGGTAATGTTTCATACGTGTCAATGGAAGATGATGTAATCTGCTAAAATCCTACTGCCCTTTTTATATGTAGCTTCTAAAGAAGAAAAAGTAACAATATTAAAAGTTATATATTAAAAAAGTTTATTTGTTATGAGAGAGAGACAGAGAGCATGAGCAGAGGAGAGACAGAGAGAGACACACACAGAATCTGAAACAGGCTCCAGGCTCAGAACCTGACGTGGGTCTCAAACTTATGAGCTATGAGATCATGACCTGAGTCAAAACCAAGAGTCAGACACTCAACCGACTGAGCCATCCAGGTGCCCCAACAGTAAGATATGTTTAATATCAAGATTCAAAGAGGCAGATACAGTCTCTGTCTTCAGTTAACTCACAAATTTTGTTGGGGAAAAAGAATCTATACACTGAAAATAAGCAATAATGATGCTGAGTGTACTCTGCCAAGGTCCATATGAAAGGTTCTGACAGTATATTAAATCCATGTTCAGAGTGAAAAGTGTTTAAAGTCCTTGACAGCATCTACATTACTCTAATTGTGCCTCTCAATGGACACTTATATCAAAGGTGCCAAGAAAGAAAAGGCAACTCATGGAAGAGAGAAACGAAGAAGGTTGTTCATTGGAGAAAAGCTATTTGTCTTATTTGCAAAACTAGAAATGTTTAGAAGCATTAGTTTACTTAATATCTTCACCTAACTTACTATTCATAAAATTATAAAATATATTGATCTTCCTCTCTTCCTTCTCAGTATTGTAGAATAGGCTTGTATGTATGTAATGCTATCAATGTAATGTATGATTGCTTTAATGATATCTAGTAAGTTAAATACTGGGTAAACTGCCCTTTGGTTGAGAATCACATAAATAGAGAGGTCATCAATAGATCTCCAGGGAAAGTCTGCAAAGGTACTTCAGTCTGCCATGAAAACAAATAAAGGTCCACATGCCTAGAATTAAAATATAGTAACACAAAGTGAAACTCATGGTATTCAGATTGTGTCTAAGAGAATGAGTAATATTTGCTCATTTGATTTTTTTAGACTCCTAGAAGGCCACAGTTGTTTTAAGCAACTGCAAAATAACCAAATAGAATTTTGGGGCAAAATTAAGATTTGGTTGGAACATCCTAAATTTTCATTAAATCGTATGTTTAAGTCTCAGATGCTCTATGAAGCACTCATAAATGATGTGATTTCTGGCTTTAAGAGCTGACATTTGCAAGGAGCTTCTTGGTTAAAGTGTAGATATAAAATACTTTCTTGTAGAAATATAGTGTGATGTCTTTTGTATAAGAAGATAATGACCTACCATCACTTATTTCGAGGTTTTTTTTTCTCTCCATATACTCTCACCTTGCTATCCTCACAACCAAGCACGTATTTACTGAAAGAACAATTCATGGAATAAAATAAGATAATATGGGCTGCATGAAGTTAGTTTATCACTCCTGCTTTTAGAATTTCAGTGGTCTATGATAGCTGACTGAATTAACCAGCAAAAGACACTTAGATTGGAGAGGGCCTTAATCTGGTTCAGGGCAAAAGAAATATTCATTATACAAATTAAATTTTTTACTGAATTTTACATTATATACATTAAAATTTTTTTAATGTTTTTATTTTATTTTTTGAGAGAGAGAGAGAGAGAGACAGAGTGCTAGTCGGGGAGGGACATAGAGAGAGGGAAACACAGAATGTGAAGCAGGCTCCAGGCTCTGAGCTGTCAGCACAGAGCCTGATAGGGGTCTCGAATCCACAAACTGTGAGATCATGACCTGAGCTGAAGTCAGACACTAAACTGACTGAGCCACCCAGGTGCCCCACATTATATACATTTTAAAAATAGCTTTCTTGAGGTGTAATTAGTATATAGTAAACCGCCCATATATATACACAATTTAATAAATTTTGACATATGTGTACACCCATGTGACCACTGCCACAAGTCAAGATAACAAACATATTCCATATTCATTACTCCCCAAAGTTTCCTGATATAATTGCCTCCCCCCCACCTCTTCCTTCTAATAACCCCAGACAACTACTCATTTCCTTTCTGTCAGTATAGATTAGTTTGCATTTTCTAGAATATTATGTAATGTAACCATACAATATGCACTCTTGTCTGTCTTCTTTTACTCAGAGATTGTTTTGAGATTCTCCCAGATCATAGCATTCATCAACAGTTCATTCTTCTTTATTGCTGAGGCATATTCCATTGCATGAATATACTGCAATTTGTTGATCCATACACCTATTGAAGATATCTGAATCATTTCCAGTTTTGGACAATTACAAATAAAGTTGCTATAAATATTCATGTATAAGTCTTTATATAGATATATTCTTTCACATCTATTGGGTAAATATGTAGGAGTAGAATGGCTGGATTATGGGGTAGGCCTATGTCTAATTTTTTAAGAAACAAACTATTTTCAAAGATGGTTGTATTATTTTACATTCCCATCAGCGTTGTATGTTCTAGTTCTACACCCCACAAATGTGTGGCATGATCAATCTTTTCAGAAATTTCTTGTTTAATCTCCAAATATTTAGGATTTTCCAGGATTTTTGGATTTCTTGTTTAATTCCGTTGTGATCTGAGAATATGCTTTCTATGATTTCTATTTAAAAATTTTTGTTTAGGTGTTTTATGGCCCAGAATATGGTCTATCTTGGTGAATATTCTATGTAAATTGAGAAGAATGTATATTCTGAGAAGAATGTGTAGCCGGGGCAGGGCTAGAGCTCACGAAACGCGAGATCATGACCTGAGCTGTAGTCAGACACTTAACCTGCTGAGCCACCCAGGCGCTCTGTACCTCACGATCATTTTGATTTGCATTTTCCTAATGACTGATTACGTTGAACATTTTTTTTATGTGCTTACTGATCATTTGCAAGTACCTTTGACCTCTACCCACTGATAGTGCCACTAGTTATAACAACCAAAAATGTCTCCATTCATTGTCAAAGATCCTCTGGGAGCCAACATCACTTCTGGTTGAGAACCACTGATTTAGAGATTTGAACACAGACCCCTCAACCTGTTATTTTAGGTCTCCAAGGTACAGTCCCATCTAGCCTCTCCCAGCCTCATCATCCACCACTTTACTCAATCCACTCTGCAGCCCAACAACTATGTGCTGTTCCCCTATCATGCCTTGAATACCAGTGCTCTTCTGCCCTCTCTTGTGCTGTTCTGTTTGCCTGAAATGCCCTTCCCTATCTCTCTGTCTTCCAAAACTCCCCTGCTTTAAAAGACTTACTACAAACACCAACTTTTCCATGAAGCCCTTTCTGATTTTCTAATCTGGTAAGATTTTCCTTTACTAGTGGCTTTGTCTCACTCCCCCTATTAGTAATGGTAGGCCTCTTGATGCATCTTTCCCTTACTTTCTGCACACTTAGGCCACTGCCCTAAACTATACATAGCAGATGATCCATATGTATTTATTGAATTGTTAGTTTGTGTTTTTACATATTAAGATTCTTTTAAAAATATATATGTCTGTTACAACTCAATAATAAAAAGGTAATGCAATAGTAAATGGGCAGATGTTCTAAGTAGATATTTCTTGAAAGAAGAGATACAAATGGTCAGTAAGCACATGAAAAAATGTTCAACATAATTAGTCATTAGAGAAATGCATATCAAAACGACCGTGAGGTACCACTTCATACTCACTAGAATGGGTATAACCAAAAAGACAAATAAAATATGTATTGACAAAGATGTAGAGAAATTGGAACCTTCATGTACTTCTGGTAGAAATGTAAAATGGGGGGCTCCTGGGTGGCTCAGTTGGTTAAGCGGCCAACTTCGGCTCAGGTCATGATCTCACAGTTCGTGAGTTCAAGCCCCACATCGGGCTCTGTGCTGATGGCTCAGAGCCTGGAGCCTGCTTTGGATTCTGTATCTCCCTCTCTCTCTGCCCTTCCCTTGCTCACGCTCTGTCTCTATGTCTCTCAAAAATAAAATAAAAACGTTAAAAAAAAAAAGAAATGTAAAATGGCATAGTTACTTTGGTGAATAATCTGGCAGTTTCTCAAATGGTTTAAACATAGAGTTACCATATAATCTAGTAATTCCACTTCTAGCTATAGACAGATCCAAGAGAAATGAAACATAGGTCCTCACAAAAACTTGTATTCATGTGTTTGTAGCAGCATCATTCATAATATCCCCAAAGTGAAAACAACCCAAATGCCATCAACTGATTAGTGGATAAATAAAATGTGATATATCCATACAATAGATTTCTATCCTTCACTTAAAAGAAATAAAGTACTGGGGCGCCTGGGTGGCTCAGTCAGTTAAGCCGCTGACTTCGGCTCAGGTCATGATCTCACAGTCTGTGAGTTCGAGCCCCGCGTTGGGCTCTGTGCTGATGGCTTGGAGCCTGGAGCCTGCTTCGGATTCTGCGTCTGCCTCTCTCTCTCTCTGCCCTTCCCCTGCTCGTGCTCTGTCTCTCAAAAATAAATAAACGTTAAAAAAAAATTAAAAAAAAAAAAAGAAATAAAGTACTAATACCTACTGCAATGTGGATGATCCTTAAAAATATATGAAAGAAGCCAGTCACAGAAGGCCACGTATTATATAATTACATTTATGTGAGTACATGACCCTGAATATGCAAAGCAATAGAATTTTACACTTTAAATGAGTGAATTGTATGGTGTGTGAATTATATCTCAATGAAAATTTTAAAGAGACATATCTGTAATTAATATTCAAAAGAGAGATATGTAATATGTAAAATACCAATATATATAAACTGTCTTGATAAAAAACAGTCCTTTTCTATGAGAAAACAATTGGACAGCAAAGCTAGTTTTCTTGGCAAGAAGAAACTTGGTCAAACTTTTACAAATCTGCCTGCAGACTAAACATTTGAATTCTGCTAGGATGGATGCCACTTTTTTTTTTTTTGCTAAGACATCATCCTTTTTGGCACATTGTTATTTTTTTAAAATTTTTTTAGCGTTTATTTTTGAGACAGAGGCAGAGTGTTAGCACGGGAGGGGCAGAGAGAGAGAGGGAGACACAGGCTCCAGGTTCTGAGCTGTCAGTACAGAGCCCAACGCGAGGCTCAAACTCACAAACTGGGAGTTCATGACCTGAGCCGAAGTCCCATGCTTAACCAACTGAGCCACCCAGGCGCCCCTGGCACATTGTTATTAAGCTTTAGCTTTTTATCACAAATTTGATAAAGTCCTACCTGAGCACTCTCTTTTACTATATTTTATATTTATATATTATATAAATATGTATATTAATATACATATACATATTAAATATATGTATTTATATTATATATTATTAGAATATTCATCTGAGGCTGGTCTTTGGTCTTTTCAAAAAGCAAGAGTAGCTGTTACTTTCTATATTCATAATATGACCATCCTGAGTTAAATAAGACGGGCTTTACTCACATAAGGAGCAAGTGCTTGAGGCAGAATAATTAAGAAGCAGGTTTGAAGAACAGATCTAATATATTCCCCTCTGCTTTCTGGACAGGCTCTCTAGAATATGCCTGTACTTCTTCGGGTACACAGTTACATGTTAGATGTTCTTCATGCAAATTGTTGTAGATTTATGTCTTGAGTTTCACTGGTTTAAGCACTCAGAGAAATAGGAACAAATTTTCAGAGAACTCCAAACCAACTTTCAAAATAATTTTGTCACCTGCTGAGAAACCTTTATATGCCTAAAGAATGGTAGAATTGGTTGGGCATTTAAAATATTGTAAATCTGTATTTTTGATATTATTATTATGGGTTAGTACAGAAAACTAGGCACTTAATGTATTTTCTTCTTTTGTTATAATCAGTAGAGTGAAAACATTATTTTAACTCTTCTTACTAGGAATATTTTAGGTTATTAATTGGGATATTTTTCAGATACAAAATAAATAATATGTTATACACACTCATTGTCAAGACAGGCATTTTAAAGGCCACTTGTTAATAAACTACTGAAATAAAATTATGTTAATTTTAAGATGTTTTAGGATAAAAATGTACCTTGCTGGAAATCCCTCCTGTCTGTATATATATTTCAGTGCAGGCTGTAGAATTGTACCCCTCTGATGGTTAATTAGTTTTGGATAATCTGTTTTACTTGAAGAGCCAAAAATGTAATGAAAAGAGCTTTTTAAAAATTTTTTTAACTAGCTTTATCTTAGTATGTAAGTAGTAAAAGCAAATCAAAGGACTGCTTGACTGGGAACCTCTTGGTAAAGTAATCAGCTTTGATGTTTGTCTTTTGATAACCCACATAATTTTGGATAGAGGAAAGGCCAGCTCTTCAAGGTTTGCCTCCATTTACCAGGATCTGATAAACATGCAAATTCTGACTTTATATGGCAGCACCTGGAGAGCTGGGCTTCATGAGCAGGCAAATAATAAGCAATGGGAAAAACATACACTACTCAGTGGAAACCATGAAACAGAAAAGCAATGAAGACCAAAACCCATGGGAATCGGACATATTTGAATTTTGAATGGGAGAAGAGTTTTGAGGTTTTGATTTTAATTTTGATCATGGAGAAAAGTGGGGCCTGAAGAGATTAAATGAAATATCCACAATCAATAGAGAGTTGATGCTAGACTCAGAAGTGGAACCCAACATCTTGGCATGTTTTTATTCCTATACCAATCATTTATTCACTTGGTCATTCACTCACTTCACAAATATTTATTAAGTGCATATGATGTTCTAAGTTCTATGGTAGCCACTGGGCTTTTAATAGTGAATAAAACATAAAATGATTCTCACCCTTGTGGATCTTACATTTGGTAATATTGATATTAATCTCTCCTGTGTACACACATAACTGTGAACTCTGGAGACAGGGTACTTACTAAGAACATATCATAAGGAAGCCTGGCTAGTGAGGACAGTCAGAGATGGGGCCCCACCTATTCATAAATCCAGACCCAATTTTTCTTGTCCCTCAAGTCTACTCTCCTATTTTGATTTCCAGGCCTGATTGTGTGCATGTTCACATCTCTCTGCCTGAAATGCAGTCTCTTCACTTTTTTACATGGCAAATATCCACTTGTCTTTCTGGGTCTTTAAATGTCATTTCCACAGAGCAGCCTTCCTTGACCCCACTGATTAGATTATGTACCCCCCATGATATATTTTCATAGTACTATATACTTTTCCACGGTAACACTTTCTATTTAATTGTGCAATTTGTTTATTTAATATCTGGCCTCCTCACTAGACTGGAAGATCCTCAAGGGCAGAGACCATGACTGTCCTGCTCAATCCTGTGAATAGTCCTGCCAAATAGTAGATACTCAACAAATATTTACTGATTTAAGTAATATTAAGTGAATGATCCTGTCTCTGGGCTGTCATTAATAATGTTGACTATCTTTCTCCTTGTAGCCTCTAAAGTCCATGAAGTCAGAAGCAACTTGATTTATCTAAGGGACACCTTCTCCGTTGCCCTTTTTCCTTGCTTTTCCTTCTATCCTGAATTTTTGTGGTTCTTGACATAAAACAATCCTTTCCCTAGGCCTTGCTTTCCTCTTTTAGTCTTTTGGGGAAATTAGCCAAAATTAATGCAGGGATCTATTTAGTTTTGGTTTCAAATGGAAACTCCTTATTTGAGGTTTGTCTGTTCACTGCCTCTCCTTGTATAGCTGGTATAAATGCTCTCCAATAAAGAAACCTCCTCTGATGGTGCTGTGAATTCTCTTTCAAAATATACATTTTCTTGACATGTCTGGGCAGGGGCATGTTCTGATAAGAAAATTCTGTCAGTGTATACTGGTCCATGCTTTCCTGAAGTGGCCTGACTTCCTGGTAGAGATAGAGACACAAAGGAAGAGTAACTCAGAACAAAAATAAATTTAAAAAAGGAGAAATATCAAGAATTACAGAAGTCTGGAGGGGAAGCCCATGGAAAAAGCAATGTGCTGATATAGAAAGCAACAAAAGATACTAAAAAAAGAATTTTTATGGACTATCCAGACTTTACTTGTTGGCTGTGCTTATTTAAGGAAAACATATTCATGCATCTTGTTTATCCTTCAACCCAGTCCTGTGCATTAATGAACATGTGTTGAATACCTACTCTATGTAAATATAGCAGGACTATGGAAATGAATAAGATCATGATTTCCTTCAGAAAAAACAACAATCTAGTAGGAGCTATAGTTAGATTTATGAATAAAATGCCAGATATAAACAGTGTCCACCAAACAAGAGGCATAAACAAAATGTAATAAGAGCCCAGAAGAATGCATGGCAGTTGGACCAAGAGGAATCAATGCTGTTCTTCATGGAGGCTTTAGCATTTAATTAGGCTAAAAAAAAGGGCTTTGGCAGTCATGTGCGATACAGCAGAAGGAGTGGTGGCAGGGAGAATGGGGACAAGAGAGGAAGATAGTCCAGGCTGAGAGGATGCCTTGACTGAAACCATGGAGTTACAGTACATTTGAAAAACTGTTGAGTTGACCCTAAAGTATATGGTATGGGGCTGGAGAGGTTTGGTAGCAGATAAGGATAGAAAAATATTTGAGGTCATGTAGAAGGTCTTCAGTTCTGTGCTAAGGAGATTGAATTGGATTCAGTAGGCTGGGGGCTTTACAAAGTTCATGAAACTCAAAGTGCTTAATCATTCTCCAAACCAATAAACTCTATGGACCTCTATTTTAATTTATTTCCAGTTTATAATTTTTGGATTAATTTCATGGAATAGTTTGGTTAGATGTTTATGTTTTTTGTTTCTGTATTCCTGGCACTTTGCATGCAGCCTCGCTCATATAGGCATTTGATAAATTTGTTGAGTGTTGTTTGCTCCCCCTTGGGCCTTAGTTATACACAAATTAAAAACTTCTATCACAACACATCAACTCAGTTCCATACAAGTGACCAATCTGGACCATTCAGGCTAAACGAAACTTTCCCACTGGTTTCCCTGTGTATTCTAACCTGTCTGTATAATCAAGCCAAGATTTCTAATTTGTCTTGCTTTTGTGGGCATAGCCAACTTAAACTCCTTTCTGATTTTCCTTTGGATTGCCAACATCCTATTTGGTAAGAAGGCAGCCAACTTAGATAATTGAAGACAAAAAAGAAAAAAGAAGTGTTTTTCCACTCTGAGCAGTCAGTTCTTCAGTTCCTCTTAATTTTCCTGATAATTGCTTTAACCCAGCACTCCAAGCTGCCTAGCTTAGTTTCTACATTTCAGGGTCTGATGCACAATTCCTTGGAATCAGTTGACATGTTAACTCTAAACCTTCAAAGGAGAAAAGCTTTCACTCCTGCACGGTCGCATATGCCTGAACGGCTTGCCTCTTTACATACCGAACAGGCTTGGTTGCCTTTGCAGAAAATTAAATAACTCATCCTTTTTATACCAGTGCCAAACATCAAAAGGGCCAACTACCTACTGAGTAGTGTTCAAAGACCTGCTTAAAAAATCAAGAGAGGAATGAAAGCCAAGGTTTTCTGCAAAGCAAATGCTTGCAAGTAACCTCTGGTAGTCATGGAGTAAAATCCCATTTTCATAGTTTCACTTTGTGCTTTTAGATACATTGGGCTGGGTTTTTTCCCCCACTCATTGCCTGTCTTATTCCCAGGGGTAAGTTGGGTGTTTTTGCCCTTTTTGAAATGGAATTAATTTAGGCCTATTTGATGAGATGTGCAGTAAAAATGTGTTATAAATTTTGATATCAGGGGAAGAGATGACACTCTGTGGGAAGAATGGTAGGACCCACAGAATGGCTGAGTCCATGGAATGCTTTCCATTGGGGCAGGATTGTACCACAGGAGCCTGTTGGATTAGTCTAGTTTATGTCACCCATTAAAACCTTTGTCTTGCGTGAAACCACCTCAGTTTCCCATTGGTTCTAGGCTGAGTTGGGAGGTGGTTTGGACCTCACTCCTCCATGGCTTTGCTTTCTGTCTCCCTCTCTTGCTAATGTGCCAAGTCTTTGTCATGAACACCTGTCTGTGCCTCATCAACACCTGTCAGTGCCTGTCAAAGACTATAGCCTCTTGCCCTTGCCCTGTTCTTTCTTCCTTCCTTCCTCTCTCCCTCCATCTGTTCTTCCTTCCCTCCCACTCTTTTTCCTCCCTCCCTCTTTCTCTCTCTCCCTCTTTCTTTCTCTCTTTCTTTCTTTCTTTCTTTCTTTCTTTCTTTCTTTCTTTCTTCTTTCTTTCTTTCTTTCTTTCTCTCTTTATTCCCTTCCTTCCTTCCTTCCTTCCTTCCTTTCTTCCTTCCTTCCCTCCCTCCCTCCCTCCCTCCTTCCTTTTCTCTTTTCCAGTAGCAGCAACCAAAGTTTATTTGGAGACAACTTGTCTTTTATTTGTATGAGACAGGAATAACAAACAGTAATAACAAACAGACAAGAAGTCTTAGAACCAGACTAATTTGGTTCGAGAGGGACAGAGATAAAGGATAAGAGCACAGGACATTGGTATCTCCACTTTTCTGCTCCAAAGTGCTGCTTCGCTAGACCCTATGTGTTCTTGTGCCTGACCAACCCAACGTCCCATGAAGTCTTGTTGAAGGGACCGTTCTCTATGGCTCAGTTTTATATCATGTAACCTTGTTGCTTAGAACATAGTTGATTGGACCAAGACAGTATACTTATGCCAAAGATAATCTGTAAACTGGCCAGTGACTTGTGGTATGGCTGACAGAGAAGATGTGCTTGGTCAATTGTATTTTCTCCCTGAAGGATTTCAGCAGAGATATATTGACAATTTCTAGGGGACTGTAGCTAAAAGATCACTAAATTAAGAGAGACTTGAGATGCCCTAAGTGAACCGTATTTGTATGCAAGCAGAAGATACGAACAGAGAAAAGAGTATGTGCAGAGTCAAGCACCTGAGTGAAGATCTCTAAAACTGCAAGTGAAGATTCTGCCTTTGATTTAGAACTACTGTTCATCTCATACTGTGTGAGGCCTGACCCTGTTACTAAAGTGTTATGAGATTCTATGTCCCTATTAGCCATGTGAATCCTTTTAATAAACCCCTTTCTTGTGCCAGTCTGAGTGAGTGCATGTTAGAAATGCTTTCAGCTGCAAGGAACAGAAAACTCAACTGGTAGTGTCTTAACTGAAGGGCATTTATTATTTATATGACATGAATTCTAGTTCCCATGTTGCTTCAGTGGTTTGATGATGTCGTGAAAGATCCAGGAGCGTTTACCCCTCTGCATTGCCTTGTCTGAGGTAGCTGCAGTTCCAGGCATCACAGGACAGTGCCTTCAGCAGACAGGGAGGGAAGTGGGTGAAAAAGTCTTCTCCTTGAATCTTTACGATAATTTTTTTTTATCAGGGAGAAAAATATGCCCATAAATCCATAGAGATGATGCAAGACTTTCCCAGAACTGGACTATAGGGTTCCCAATTTTAGGCTATTTATGAGCTGTCTTTATTCCAAAATTGCATGAGCAAATAGACTGCTTAGGACACTACAGTTTTTTTTTATAGAAATAGTAATAATTAGGTTTCCTAGTAAGCCCACAGAATACCATACATACCTGAAGTATAGTATGATTTCACCTTTACCAATTGCTATTTTAAAACTGTTTCTTCATGGGGTGGCTCAGTCAGTTAAATGTTCAACTTCAGCTTAGGTCATGATCTCATGATTCATGGGTTTGAGCCCCGCGTCGGGCTCCATATTGACAGCTCAGAGCTCGGAGCCTGCTTTGGATTCTGTGTTTCTCTCGCCTTCTCTGCCCCTCCCCCACTTGCGCGCGCCTGCGCGTGCATCCTCTCTCTCTCTCTCTCTCTCTCTCTCTCAAAAATAAACATTAAAAAAAAATCTTTAACTGTTTCTTCACAGTAGGATCCATTCTGGATTCCAGGAAGGGACACGTCTCCCATGATAGGTGATTGGAAATAGAGCCACAGAATAGAAGGCAGCACTTTATTTCTTCCATAAGAGAATCAAAGAAGTTTGGAGTGGGAGTTAGGAGCTTTGGATTGCATTTCTGGTTTGGCTCCTTTCTTACAACTTTCAGGGTATCTTTTTCTGTTCTGTCAAAGGAACTAAGAGTCTAAAGGGTCTAAGTAGATCATCTCTAGAGCTCCTGTCTCTAGCATTCCATATCTCTTTAGAGCACATAATCTGAATTAGTGAACAAAAGATTTGTATCCAATAGGGTAAGAACATGGTTACAAATTCATATTTTTCTGAGGCTTATTCATATGCATAGAATTACACGGTGACATAATTAGTAAAAATGGGCCTCCATGCTGAATCTAATGTGAATTTCCCCTGCATGTAACAAAGAGGTCTCTGTCTTTCTCCAAAGGAGTGAGGTTAGTTAAAACCAAAACAATGTCTTAGGGAACAGGATGAAAACAGTGAAATCCCCTTCCTTCCAAGCCCTGCCTTTCGATAGTGTAGAAGGCAATTCTTCAATCCCTTTGCTACTACAGTTGCTTGTAGTCCCAAGATATCTTGGGAACTGCCTGAGATCTGAGCAGAGGTAGAGACCCACCCATATGTCACTGTGCCAGTCTGGTCTGGCCTGGACTTGGTCCTTTTTAGTTCCAACCTTGCAGCATGATGACACTATCCCCACCCCTCCCTTAGAATATCTAAGGACATTCATAGTCCATAGGGCCTGTGTCAGTGCCCTTGATGGGTAGGCTTATTGTGACCATTTATTTAGGGCAAAGCTTCTCTTGTAATTTGGAGGTGTTTACATTCAGACCAGAGTATAATTTTGAAATTCTCATTTCCATATGTAAGCTTCCAGTTAAACCATTTACAGTTGTCATTAGAAGTCTCCATGTAAAGTTATTTGTAGGATCATAGTGGATAGGACCATAGACCATAGCTACGGTCGTTCGGGAAATAGTCTCAACTTTGGGATGAATTCCAAAGGTGATTCAGGTTAACGTCCCTGCCTTTGCTCGAGTTGTCTGGGAAATTAGACAGAACTGACACGCTCCAGAAAAATAAATTGTATACTCAGATGTATGCCTTAAGCTCTGCTGCCTAATATTATACAAAAATTTCAATGATCACTGATCTGCACTGTGTCACTGAGTCTCCTTGAGACTTAATACAAGTCACTGAAACTTGTTTAGCTTCAACTTCATTCATGAAATCGGGGATGATAAAAAGGGTTTAAAATAATGGAGTGTTTTTAGTCTTTCATATGGTAGATTATCAATCCCTTATGGATACCTGATATAGAAGAAATTTATATCCAATACCCACCCTAAATCTTACGGATGCCTCACTGTTGACAGTGGTGATTAATATTCAGGGATCATAGATTCCAATATATTACCAGTAGCCAGTTTCAAAATTTCTTCCCTGATGCATCTTTTTACCAATGCTAATAAAAGTGTTTTTGTCTATATTGTTTAAGAAGAATCAAATAATAGTATTTTTTTTAGTAGTTTCTAACAGAAAACTTGTTTGCTTTTCTCCCCAGTGTGCACCATGCTCTCTTCTGCTACTGATACACATGCATATGCGATCACGTGCACATGTGATCTGATACACATGCTTAGTGTTGCAGGTCAGGCTGACGCAGCTCTTAGCTTTGGCTTTGTCACCAGCTAGTATGTGGTGCCCAACAAATGTTAAATATGTTTCCTAAATTCTCTTGGCCTCAGTTGTCTTATTTGACAACTAAGACAGTTCTTCCTTGTGGCAGATACTATTGGTTGGCTAGCCCTCTAGAAACTTCAACACTCCTTTCCTGCCTACTTCTCAGGATAGAATAGAGCCTGAAGAATGACACAGGACTTTGCTCAGCCTCCCTTGCAGGTAGGCCTGGCTCATGTAACCAAAGGGGCAGTCTGCTGGAGGGTTTCTGAGAAGGGTTATTTTCCTAGATAAAGTGTCAGAGACATGGGAAGAATACCTCTTCTTTGCCTTCTGCTTCCTTCCTTGAAAGAAGTTGTACAGGGAAAAGATAACTGGAATTGTGACAGCCATCTTTCTTCCATGTATAAACAGGCCTGAGGATGAAAAGCCAATAGTTTGAGGATGGTGGGGCCTGGAGACAGAAAGAGGCTAGGCGCTCGGCCACACTGCTGAGCCATTGCAACAACCTTTGAGCTGTTTATCCATAGACTTATTACATAATGATATCTCTTTAGTTCTTAAACAAAGTCAGGTTTTTTTTCTTCCTTGCAGCCCACATCACATCTAGAGGCATCTTACTCACTACTAAGTGATGATCTCTAAAGACACTTCATTCTGTGGTTCTTTTTCATCCAGTACTGACTGAAGCAAATGTTTTCTTGGTTTTGTCTCTTTGTAGATGAGTTTCATTTCCTTTCCTATGCAGTCTAGTAGAGGTGCTAATGAGCACTGAAATAACAATAAAGCTAATTAATAGGAGGAAAAACAGTAGGGAATTAAGATTTCAAAATAACTCACACTTGAGTTAGAAAATAACTCATGAGAGTTACTTAGAAATTAATCATGAGAAAAATACCCTGAGGAAGCTGGAATGCCTTGGAGAGATGTTGTCCATTCCCCTTGCCTATTCCCAGTAGGCTCAGGATGCTGTGAGCAGGAATATAACAAGAATTTTAGCAAGTCACTTTCCCCATCCTATGAAAGAATTTTAACCTCGACAACTCCCCTCCCCAAATAATCCAAGGAGAACGGTGGCTTCCCTGTATAGGTTGGAATAGCCAGTGAAGTCACACCAGGACAGTGGGGAAAACAATCTGGTTTTGTATTTGCATTGTGTCTCTAATTCTGGCTTCTGCTAGCCCTTTACAAAGTCCAAGAAGATGGAATTGAAAAGCAACTGTGGAAGCACCTGTTCAAAGCCATTTTTGAGCTGCCTATGTGGGGTGCTGGTTAGTTTCTTCAGAGAGGCAGAGCACCCAATTGCGTCAAGACGGATGGTGTAGGTCTGTGTGAGGACAGAATTTGTACCCCAACATCTGTGAAGGTTTTGCTCTATTTGAGTCGCTGTGAATAGCGGGGCTTTCCATAAACATACATTATAACCATGTAGATCAGCTTGACTAAAAGCGCTGCTCTGGGTGTTCTTCCCGTAACCCACCTGACCTTATGTGAATACTCAGCGTGTGCCTTCTGATGAGAGTGGTCAAAGCCTTTTAGGTCTCATCGAAAAATGTGGTTTTGACTAGATAATTTTTAGATAACAGCTTTTTTAAATGGGTGAAAATAGTCAAAATCATTGATAAAACAAAATTATATTAAGAGAATATTCCTCAATCATGCTGCCCTTTTATTTTTTTCTTACTAATCTCACATATACACAGAGATGTAAATTCTCTCCCTTTAGGTGCATGTATATCAGTTCTCACATTTATCTAAGTTTACAGTCAAGAAATGCAGTAGTTTGTGAGGTTAGTGCAAATGTAAAAACTCTGGCCCAGGGAGGTGACTGGTCATGGGAAAGGTGATGAACAATTGATCCTGAGTTACTCTTATCACCTCTCTGGGCCTGAGTTCCTAATCTGTAGAGTGGAGCAACTGTCCTAAAGTTACCTTTAGGATAATTTCTCATACTTCTAATGCACCATAGTTCTACTGAGCCTTCTGAATAAGGGTTAGGCTAGTCATTACTTTTCTTCTAAAATGTTCTTCTTAAACTCTGAAAATGATTTCAAAGGAACAAATTCCTTGCAATTTCAAAAGGAGTTTGAGTAATTACTTTTTCACCACAACATTTTCTGTAGGCAGCTGACATGTTGAATGAACTCTCACTATGTTCCTTTGGTACTTGGTTTCTCTTTTCAAATAGTGATGCCTGCCACTGCCTATAGTATGATATCCGTTTTTTTGATACTACGGAAGCCAAGCCTTTCTTTAAAAAAATTTTTTTTAACATTTATTTATTTATTTATTTATTTTTTAAATTTTTCTTAATGTTTATTTATTTTTGAGAGAGACAGACAGACAGAGCACGAGCAGGGGAGAGGCACAGACAGAGAGGGAGACACAGAATCCAAGACAGGCTCCAGGCTCCGAGCTGTCAGCACAGAGCCCGACGCAGGGCCTGAACTCGGGAACCGCGAGATCATGACCTGAGCCGAAGTCGGACGCCTAACCGACTGAGCCACCCAGGTGCCCCAACATTTATTTATTTTTGAGAGACAGAGGGAGACAGAAATCAAGGAGGGGAGGGGCAGAAAGAGAGGGAGACAGAGAATCTGAAGCAGGCTCCAGGCTCTGAGCTGTCAGCACAGAGTCCGGTGCATGAACTGTGAAATGCATGAACCTGAGCCGAAGTCAGATGCTTAACCCACTGAGCCACCTAGGCATCCCAACCCTTTCTTTTTTGAAAGGAGTTTTAAATACATGTTTCAATGCATAGTGTAATGAAACCTGGGGATTTGTTTAAAATATAAACAGGTCATAGGGCACCTGGGTGGCTCAGTCAGTGAAGCATATGACTCTTGATTTCAGCCCAGGTCATGATCTCACAGTTTGTAAGTTCAAGTCCCTCGTCAAGCTCTGTGCTGACAGTGCAGAGCCTGCTTGGGATTCTCTCTCTCTACCCCTCCCCCACTTGTACTCTCTGTCTCTCTCAAAATAAATAAATACACTTTAAAAAATATATAAACGGGTTGCAAAAATTATTTCTGGAGGGGATAGCAGGAAATGTTGGAAGTTAATGATTATGTTTATGACATAGATTGTGGTAATGGTTTCACAGGTGTATACTTATCCCTCAACTCATTAAGTTGTATACATTAAGTATATACAGCTTTTTATATGTTAATAATGCCTCATTAAAGTGGTTACAATTTTTTTTTTAGTTTTCTCTAACGCATCTCTTTTAACTGGTAGGAAGTATTAGAATTACAGAGCCCATGTTAGCTTTCATAATAGAAGCTATGAACTTTTGTAGAAAATTTACAAGCCTCAAGAATATAGCTATCTTTTAAAAACAAGTTTCAACAGTATGTAAAATTACTCTATGAAACGTGAGGGAAACACAGTTCATGATACTGATGATGATGAAAGTTGCTATCATTAATTGAGTGCCTACTGTTTGCCAGCAGGTTATTATATCCATCATTATTTCTAATTTTTATAACAATGTGAGGAAAGTACTATTAACTTCACTGTGCAAATAAAGTTATTGAGATTCAGAAATGCTAGGGAGTGGCTCTGGCACTTGAACTTGGGTCTGCTGCACTCCTTCCATTATGCCAGGCTGAAAGGCATTTCTTCTGATTGCTTTTGCAAAAAATTATTATATACAGTGAGGAGACCTGTTGGGTCCAATCCATGGTATGTAGAGCTATAATAAGGTAAGCAGTCTGAATGGAAGCCTTATTTTAGTAGAAAATAAAATGTCAGAAGAGAGTAGGGCCATGAAAAGTGGCAGCAAACATGTATAATGCCATTTTGTACAAGGCACTCTTCTAAGTGCTTTATGATTATCAGCACATATAAAACTCATAAAGCCTTTTGGGATAGGTGCTATTATCATCACCCTGGTTTTCCAGATTAAGAAGCAGAGGTATAGAGAGGTTAAGTAGCTCACTCAAGTTAATAAATAGTAGAGCTAGGATTTGATCCAAGCCAATCTGGTTCTAGAATCCATGTTCTTAACCTCCTCACTCTGCTACCTCTATCTTGTATTTAATTCCTCTTATAAGAGACAATCTAATAATAGATCCTGTTGTGCCTCCTATAAACCAAGGTAAGACATTTGAAGATACCTTAGATGTAAATATTATTTTTTGCTTGCAGTGGAAAGAGGGACTATTGCCCCTCCTGTGGCTGGAAGATTTCTTTCATTTTTAAAAATTTTTTTAAATGTTTATTTATTTTTGAGAGAGAGAGAGAGAGAGAGAGAGAGTTAAGGATAGAGGGAGAGAGAGACAGAGTGCGAGCAGGGGAAGGGCAGAGAGAGAGGGAGACACAGAATCTGAAGCAGGCTCCATGCTCTAAGCTGTCAGCATACAGTCCGATGAGAAACGGAGCTCAAATCCACAGACTGTGAGATCATGACCTGAGCCAAAGCTGGACGCTTAACTGACTGAGCCACCAAGGCGTCCCTTGGACGATTTCTGTGTAGTTGTACCGTGTTCAAGCAATACCATCTGTCTCCTAGGGGTGGATTGGGTAGAATCACCATGATAATAACCTCCCTGTCTCCATCTAGTCTCCTCCACACTCTCCCCTCCACGTCTTTACAGCAGGAAATAATCAGCAACCCAATGAGTTTTGTAGTAGTTGCCATTAAATATACATAAGTATAAGGTATTATTTGTGCCATTTGGAAGTTCATCGGGCAGTCAGAGAAAGAGAGAGAGAGAGAGAGAGAGAGAACAATTACACCATATTAAAGGCCAACATGATGAGGAAACAGTGTGGGCTACAGTTGTCTAGAAGGGCTTCACTAGAGATATAAGATTACTCTGGGTCTAGAAGATGGTTGCAGTTGGCCAGGCAGAGGAAAAAGAAAGAATGGTCAGAGGTATAGTGAAAGAAAGAGGGTAGAAAGGCTCTGTGGTTGAGGAGGAACCATCTTTCCCACTCCCACTGCATCTGTTTGTGGTGTGTGTCCTGCTGTGGCTGAGTACCTCTGATTTACCCTCTCTGGAGTCCCAGACCTTCCTTAGGCTCAAGAAGATGGATGGCTAACATATTCTATGTGCAAAATGGGTTACCTGGGTCAAATGAGACATTCATCTTCTAGTGAGTTTTCTATGAAGAAATGAAAATTTCGTATTTGAAAAAAGTCAATGGAGTAGCTACAATACATAGGCGTTGACACAATGACTGGATGGATTGAAGCCTTAGGCTATTAAAGACCTGGGAATTACATAGTGCAATAACATAAAATTGGACATGGGCTACAGTTTACTCTGCAATCAAGAGTTCATGACAGACACATTATTCCTTCACAGAAGTGTGCAAAGACCAGTACATTTTGCAGATAAGATTTCTCATCTGTAAAATGGGGATAATATCTGTAACTAACTCGTTGAGTTGTTGTGAAGATTAACTGAGTTAATAATATATGTAAAGTGCTGAGACCATTCCCTGCTGATTTATATTATACACATGGAGAAATGTTCTTAGGAAGATGTGCTAGCTAGCTACAGAATGATACAGGCCACATGTGAAAAATGTATGTTGACAGAGGTGAATTTCAGAAATGGGGCCCAGAGGGACAGATTCTTTCCCCAGGCCTAATGGGGGATCTTTAGGAGAAGTATGCTAAGTCTCCATTTCTTTCAGGCTATAAAATGAATGACTTTCTTTAAGAAATGTCATGTGAACCAGGTCTGATTTATTTGAGCACAGTGAGGTATTTAAGAAATAGACTTTGCTTTATTTTACACACATTTTTAACAAACTGGTAGTTGTTTAACTAAGCTTTCTTATATTTAACGTGAAGCAAAAATTGATGAAAGGCTGTAAAAAAACAATCCCAATATGATGACTCAGTAGCTCTCATTCTCTTTGAAAATTATCTGCATTTTGGGGAGGGAGGAAAAATAAGATCAGAAGGATTGCAAAGGCGGCTTCAATTAGATCTTCAATTAGATATATGTTTCCATTAGATTTTATTAGAAATAACATCTTATTTCTTAAAACAAAGCAGTTGAAGCAGAAAGGCATAATGTTAACATTTGTTTAATCTGGGCACTATTTAGATTGTTTTCTCTACCATTCTGCATGTTTGAAGATTTTTCATCTTTCATCTATAAAGAAACAGCCCCCAGCCCATCTTCTCTTGCTATATAACCGACTTTGTGCTGTATTCCCGCCCCCACTCCCACTTTGGTTCCACAAATCTCTCCATCCCTACTAGAAACCATAGAGTGTTTTGCATCTTTCTCTTTGGGGATTTCCACTTCAGCCTGACCAGTTTCGGTAAATACTAACCCCATTTTTCCTTTCACCGCAGCCAGCCCACTTCATGGCAGCTTTTTTGCAGGGCTTCATTCTTAGGGTAAGATGTCTGCACCCACTCCCCAGTGATGCAGCAGACATAAGAAACCTACTAAAAATGAAACTTCAAAGGCAGCCTTGATCAGTGTGAGCGTCAACACCATGGACAGCTGTGGGTAGAGTTGTGGGGGAAGCAAGGCAGTCAAGGGGTGAGATGAGGGATATGTCACCCAAGGGCCAGAGGGGCCGGGGGGCGGGGAGGGCTTTGGCTGCTCATTCCAGGCGTACCCCTGTTACCTTGGTGATGGAAGGTAAGCAAGAAGGCAACTTGCTGATTGGATAAGAGCTGGTCAGATGACTTGTTAGCTCTGCAAGCCCTCTATCTGATGCTTACTTGAGTCAACATGCAACTTGAGCTTGTTGGTTTCTGAAGAGGAAAGAGATCCCTTGAGTTACATGGACCATAGGGACAGCCCTCTATGATGGCAAACCTATAACTAACATTGAGCCCAGTGTATAGTAGGTTCTCCCAAATGCTTGTTGACTGAGTGACCATTGTCAACACTGATGCACCCTTAATTATAAATATTATTAAAAGCAATAGTAGCTTTTCAGTACATAAAGACTTTTTGGTGTCCCTGTTTCCTCCTTGTACAGAGTGGCCAGGGGCTGTGCTCCCTGGTGAAGCTGGTAGGGTGTGTGAAAGCATGCTCTACCGCTTGTCCTGTCACCCTTGCCAGGTCAATTTTCCCTTGAATTCTCATGTTGAATACTTTTTCAAATGTAAGGCCCTGAAAAAGAGAGCCCATGTCTTCTGCAGGCTCTTGTATGCCCTGACAGGACTTCATGGGCTTTCAATAAATCGTTTGAGGAGTTCCACTTGGTTGGCAGATACAAAAACAGTTGTGATTTCCAGAGAGAGAAATAACTGCTGAAATTGTTGCCTTTGACTCTGCATTGTGTCTTACCTCCTGCTTTAGACAACAGACTTCGTTGGTTTGCATTTTACAGTCAAATAAACTAATTAAAGATTACCCTTTGACTGTTTTGCTATCTCAATGCACTTGCTTTGAGTTGCATCCTTGAAATAGTTTGCTTCCATACTTCCGATATAAATTCTAAATGACATCTTAAACTTGCTTGAGGAAGAAAGTTGAAAGGATGTTTTGAAAATGTACACATTGCTTCTCATTGATTTACTCTTTTATTCACTAAAAATGGTAAGGATCCGCTCTCTGACTGTGTCATCTGGATTACTTGCTTACTCATCTCTCTCTCTCCACCTCACTTTCCTCCTATGCAAAATAGAGCCAGTAATAGCACTTATCTCACAGGTTGCCATAGAGATTAAGTGCTTAACATAAAAAACTTGCCCTCAAGAATATGACCATCTAGTTGGGGAGATACTGACTATAAATGATGTTAAATAATACCACAAAGTTGAGTTGCCAAGTGAATGTGTGGATGACAAACACTCTGGAGCAGTAAGCCCTTCTCTCGAGTTCTGTCCCATCCTCGATCTACTTCCAGGTCAGGCAGAGCCCCACTGGCTGCAGAAGCCCCACTGGCTGAACTCCCAGCTCATCCAAAGAGCCCTTCTGTTCCAATTCTGCCTCCTAGCTCTGCCTGAGCAAGCAGCATTCGTGGCTGAGCCCTGAGCTTCAAGGCTGGTGATGTCTGCCTTCTCTCAACCGGCACAGGTCTCTCCTTCTCTAAGAAACCATTCCCACTCTGATATAGCCTTACCTGGTGTGAATGTCTCTCCTTGGGTTGCCAAAGCAAAATTCTTTCTTTTTCTTTACTTAAAACTTGTAACCAGCTCTAGCCATTAATAGATGTCAGTCTGAGAACACCATTTAGAAAGGGTGGTGCTAAGCAAATTGGGTGCTATTTGTCCACTTGTGGCAGAGGACAATCGGCTCTTGACATTAGTCAGGAAATAAGTCCCTCTGTAGTCTAAATTTGTTTACGTTTATTTTTGTCTTTTCTATTGCTGTTTGTCTTTGAGGTTGCCAATTTTAAATATTCTTGCAGTTGGCCCTTTAAGCTCAGACTACATCAATGTTAAACACTTTTCTTAGCTATCTTATTCCTTATGATATTCCTAAAGTTATCCTAGGTAATCATCTTTAATGCTCACCCTGAGGCACTTTGTACCAATATTTTCATTGCTTGCTGTGATGCAGTTTCTGCCACCTCTTTAAGGTTACAAAATGAACAAACCTTATTTAGGATCTTTGAAAGGAGAGATGTTAGGTGAGTTTCTTATCACTCTGAAGCACTGGAAAGGTATTGTGATTGACAGGTACAATCTAAAATTTAAATGGTTTGTGGCACTTGTCTTTCCATCAGAGTTCGGCAAGAATCCACGGTGTTTCCCTTGGAGCCTCTGCATCAGGCAAAGGCATAGTTCTGTCATTCAGCCACACAATGGCCATGAGAGAAACAGAGCTCTTTCAGCTTATTAATTTAAATAGGCAAAATAAGCTATTTCCTGCCCCAAACGTAGCCATCTAGAATAGAGATGATGTGCATGTCCTAGATGCCCAAGAACTGGAAGGAGGCCATCCCGGGAAGCTGAGAATCTATTTCTTCATTGATGTCGCTGCACTCCCAAATGTGGATAAGTTCTGATTAAAACAAACACAGAGGGTTAAAACGTCTTGAAAAGGAATTGAGCTGAGAAGTATGGGCAAAGGCTCCTACACCCAGTTGCCTGGGAGGGAGGGAGGTGGTGGTAACCAACATGTGAGTACTTCTCTCTTCCCTTCAGATTCTCCATGGGAGGTCTGGAGCTAGGGTACCCAATTTCTATATATTTTGACAGGGTGTGTCAGTTCAAAGGCTTGGAGCAGAGCTTCAGTGCTAAGGGAAATTGAGCTCATTAGCGTATTCTAGTGCACAGGGTGGGAAGCTCACGAAAACGATATTCGTGCCTAATATCTGTGCTTAAGTCCCATTGCTGCAGTAGATGCTTCCCCTGATGTCCAACCCTTTCTGATCTCTCAAATTTCTGATCCCCTCTAGTAACTGATCTGAATCATGTACCCCCGTCTAGTTACCTGCAGTTCCCACTGTGGGAGTGCTCACAGTCAAGTGGGTTTGGCTATTGTACATAGGTGCTGCTGTACAAATCTGTGCTCCCCAACCGTGTTGTACGTTCACTGACTGCAGGCAGGATCCCTACTAGTCTTTGTATCCCTGAAGCACCAAACATGGTGCCTAGGGGAGTAAAAGCAGTTACAACATTAATCCTGGTCTTTCAGATAAGACAGTTTGAATGAGAGAAAAATGAAGAATAGAGAGACTCTAAACAACAGTTCTTTTCAGGGGGACAGCCTTCCCAGTGGCACCCTGCCTGAAACACATCCTTTCCAAAGCCACAGTGCTGAGAAAATGGCCTCTCAAGATCCAAGAGAGGAGAGCAGAGGGATGGGTGCTTCCTAAGGACCAGGGCATACTGAAGACAGGACAGAGAGCCTTATGTGAGGATTGCTCAGACCAGAAGGGTATATAGTCAGTTAAAGTTCACTGGTCAGTGTGACTACACACCTCAAGGGGACATTTAGTGCTCCCCAGTGATCCATTTATTGTTGACATACTCTTTGTTGTCTTAGATGTCTATTTTGCACCTTCTCTCTCCTAAACCGTCAACACCTCCTCCCTCTTTCTTACTCTCAGTTGATGACTTTGCTTCTTATTTCTTACTGAGAGAATAAAAGCATTCAGAGGAGAACTTCCACAAACCTCCCCACCATAACTCCTTGCCCATCTCTGCATTCATCTTCCCTGTCTTCCCCCTTATAACCCAGAATAAACTGACCTTGCTCCTATTTAGGGTCAGCTTGTCTCTGCTGCATGATTGACCTCTTTCTCTTTCCCACATTATTTTTTTCCCTCTACTGAATCATTCCCAGCAACTTACAAGTTAAAATAAAATAAAGCCTTCCTTGACCCCATGTCCCCTCCTCAGTTTTCTGCTTCTTATTATAGCAAAATATTCAAAAGAGTTAGGGGAGATACTTATTGGGATGAGCACTGAGTGTTATACATAGGGGACAAATCACTTTCAGTATTCAGTATTCAGTATTCTACTCTTGAAATCATTAACTTGGACGTAAATTTTAAAAAAGTTATATTTCACCTTGACTCCATTTGCTTTCCTCCTATTCCTCCTCTTGGACCTATTTAAGCCAGGTTTCATTTACACTGCCTTTGCAAAACAGCTCTCTTCAGAGTCACCTATGAGTGCTACATTGCTAAATCCAGCAATCGATTCTCAGCCCTATCTGATTTCAACACAGTTGGTTACTCCTTTTTTTTTTGAAACACTTTCTTCATTTAGCCAATGGGATCACTCTCTGAATCCCCTCCTACTTCATTCAGTTGCTTTTGCTGGATCCTCTGAACTCTAAATGATGGTAGGCCTCTTCATCTGCACCACCACTTACTCACAGGATGATGTCACCCAGGTCCATGACTTTAAATACTGCAGATAGACCAGTAATTCTTTAATGTAGAATTCTGGTCCTGCCCTCTCCTCCAAACTCCAGAGTTAAAAATCCATTGCCTACTTGTGATCTATACTTGCATATAGAACAAGAATCTCAGGGTGCCTGGGTGGCTCAGTCGGTTAAGCATCCGACTTCGGCTCAGGTCATGATTTCACAGTTCATGAGTTCAAGCCCCACATCAGGATCTCTGCTGACAGCAAGGAGCCTGGAGCCCACTTCAAGCTCTGTGTCTCTGCTCCTCCCCTGCTCACTCTCTCTCTCTCTCTCTCTCTCTTGCTCTCTCGAAAGTAAATAAATATTAAAAAACCCAACAAGCATCTCAAATTAATATTTCCAAAAACAAACTTCTAACATCTCACTGCCTTCATATTTTGGTCAAAGCTGCTATCATTTCCTGCCTAGACAATTAGAAATGCCCATTAATGGTTTTCCCTGCTTTCATTTTTGCCCCTCTGCAGTGTATTCTCCACATAGCAATTAAAACTAAAGTCAGATCATGTTATTTTTCTGCTCAAACTCTCCAGTGGCTTTCCCCTTTTTTCAGAATAAATTCTAAAGTCCTTACCATGGTCTATAAGGCTGTTTTTGTTTGGGTAGCTGTAAGAATATACCATACACTAAGTGGCTTGCAAACAACAGAAATTTATCTTTCATGGTTCTGGAGCCTGGAAGTCTAAGATCAGAGTGCCAGCAGAGTCAGGTTCTAGTGAGGGCCCTCTCCTGCATTGCAGACTGCTGGCCTCTCACATGGTGGAAGGGGCGAGGGAGATTCTTGGGATGGCTTTTATAAGAGCACTGCTCCCACTTAGGAGGGCTCCACCCTCATCACCTAATCACCTACCAAAGGCCCCACCTCCTGATACCATCACATTGGGGTTAGGATTTTAACATATGAATTTGGGGGTAACACAAACATGCAGTCCGTAACAAATGCCCTAACTGATTTGGCCTTCTCCCACCTCTTGTGATCTCATTTCTTATCCCTGCCTTCATGTTCACTGCACTCCAGACACCCTGGACCTCTTGCAGCCCTTTAAACTCTCTAAAAAAACCTCTTCCTCAGCCTTATATTTGCTGTTCCTTCTACCAGGAGTGCTCTTCCCCTGACATCTGTATGCCTTACTCCCTACTTCATGTCTCTGCTTAAACATCATCTTTTCGGGCATGGCTTCCCTGACTACCATCCACTTTGTGCTAATTAATTAGACCTCCTCCACTTGTTCCCTCTCACTCTCTATCCCTTAACCTGCTTTATATATACATTTCATAACTCTTATCATTTTATATTTGTATGGAGAAGGATACTTATAGGAAGAAGATGACACATTCATTGAGGTAATTTGATGAAAGAACTATTTCCAAGGATGTGGGTAGAGTTCAGAGAACCAACCAGGGAAGGTTTAGCATCTAAGCTTTGGCCATAGTGGGAATCTCTTTTAAGGAAAACTTGGTGACTCTGAAAGGACAAAGGAAGGAAGCTAATACTGTAACCCAGAAAGAGCTGTTGCCATGAAAGAGGGGCCTTCTATTAGAAGTGGCCTTTGGTAGAGGAACAAGTGACCACCTGGTAGAGAGAGAGAGGGCCAGGAGAATAAATACCATTTTTTCTAGTTTTGACCTTCCAGCTCTTGCTGATACCCCACATTGGCCAAACCCAACCAGAAGCCAGAGGTCAAGGAAGCTCAAGTGATGCAATAGATAGAGGTCAGCTTCTTGGTGTAAAGTGGAAAAGGGCGAAGAGTTGACCTGGAGTAGCAAAGAGAGACTGTCTAGCACTTACTGTTTATGTTTATTTGTTGATTATATTTTTCTTTTATTAGATTGTAAGCCCCCCAGAAGCAGGAACTAAAACAGTGCCAGGCACAAAGAAGGTGCTCAATAAATATTTTTAGAGTGAATGAGTGGGTGACATGTGGCATGTATCAAGGTGGGCAGCAAGGTGTGATCTGTGAGGTCAGGACCTTGTGAGCATGTCTGAGGATGGGAGGTTACTTGGAGAACCAAGAAATCTGGAAGCCATCTGTGGAGGCAAATGGTCAAAAGTGGACACAACAGCCCAGAGTCGGCAGCCCCAAATTAAGCCAACAATGGGATTATGTAGGACACACAGATGTGCTGACTATAAGAAGTTGCCAGCTGCAGCAGCAACAGCAGCTATAGCAGAGAAAATTTGCTGGCAAAAAGAGGAAGTCCTTACGTTATAATCACTAGAAATCAAAAAAGCATAGAGGGACCCCAGAGAGCCTTGTAGTCATCAGGAAAATTATCATAAAAAGCAAGAAGCAGATAAACTGTATTGATTCCCTTTGTGACATACTCATGCTTGGGGCATATGGTGTTGCCCTCTTAACCTGGGCTTGGCACTGTAACATTGGTAGGCAGACCTGGTGCCTTTTTCATTTCTACACCAAAAAGAAATTGATCATATTCATGTTTTGTGATTTTTAAAAAGAGTCTATAGAAGATTTTCATAGAGAAAACAGAAGAAGTCATTTCTATTGCGCACTACATAGCAAACAACAGCAAATGTGGTCACCAGACAAGTTTATTTACTCCAATTCCTTTCTCTTTCTCCATCTCTTCCACTTGTCCCATCTGACAGCTCAGTTCAGTCCCCAGTTTGTATGCCCATTCAATCTACAAAGCAAAGGACCTCTTTGGAGGGCAGTTTAGGCAAGATCTGTTGCGGCCAGAAAAGACCCCTTAGGGGTCTCATCCCCAACTCAAAGGAGCAAATAAAATATTTCTCTCAAATATCCACAGTCTTCCTGACAAGAGGACCATAAATGGAATTTTGTCTAACTCATTACATATACATAAAGAAGTTATCTAAGAGAGTAGGTTGTTAAACCTATGCGTAGGTCATTCATCTTCTTCCTTCTCATCTCATTCATTTTGTTGCTTCTTAAATCTCAAGTTAAAGAAGCCCCTCAAGTATTATCAACCAGACATCCCAAGCCAGAGAGACTCAACTCACCACTCAGCACTGATGTATGTGCTGAGGCAGGACAGTCCTGTCTGAGGCCCCCAGGCTGCCTGTCCCACAGATGCCGGGTACAGCTCAGGCACCAGCTGTGTTACATTGGAACTGGCTGGGGGTGTACGCCAGAGCAAGAGACACTGCTCTGTAAGACTCTTCAGCCTTTCTGTGATACCAAAAGGCTGTGAAAGCAAAAGATTGTGTTAAAATGCATAGTGGGGACATAACAGGTCATACTGGGAGACAGTACGTGAATAAGAAGAATCAGCTTGGAAAAGTCTTCTGGAGTATGTGGGTACCCAGGGGTATAAGACGCAGTTTACATGAAAAGCTGTGGTGCAAGGTGAGGTGCGTTTCACCTGTTGGAGAGACATCTGAAGCCTCCAAGTTACTGAAGAGCTTCTTGTGCTCACAGAGCGCAGGGAAGTATTTAAGATTTCTGAGCTATCTCAGCAGAAGTCAGTAATGAGACAGAAGGAAGGCCAGTCTGGCTGGAGCCATGAGCAGGGGAAGTGTAGCTGAGGGCCAGATGCCGGGGAGGAGACAGGTGATGAGAAGGCTAGGGAAGCACCCTAGTTGGAAAGAACTTCATCATCCTGTCCTTGTGTGGCCTTGACAGTGGTGTTTGATCTGGCCTGAGAGCCATGATCCGGAGCTGCAATATTAACACAAATTTGGGTAAAGTCATACTTTCTCTGGAAATTCCC
The DNA here is from genome assembly GCA_030068075.1 of Paguma larvata. Lineage (NCBI taxonomy): Eukaryota > Metazoa > Chordata > Mammalia > Carnivora > Viverridae > Paguma > Paguma larvata. Next base: position 91,319,051 of record CM057825.1, on the reverse strand, counting down.
TGAAAAATCCAGTTGTTCTCAAAATTAGTGATATTTTCAAAGAGCTTACTGCACAATTTATGCACTTATTTATCCTCTGTGCTATGGTAACTTCTTTCAACAAATTCACCATATTCACTCTTCTCTGCAGAGTTAATATAGATGTGCTCCATTTTCTGTGCTCTAGAGTGGATGACCAACCTTCAAAATCCTCAATACTGGCTTCCTTTCCCTTTGGGTTCATGTTGAATCAAAATAACCCTAGAATTGTATCAGCGAGGGCGAGGTGGGCAGAGAAGCTGTGGCTGGGCGTGTATTCCCAGGAGAACCTGCAGGGTTGGTTTGTGCCAATTGGCTGACATTCCCAAGCACTGAATTCTTCAGATTCAGAAACGGAGGATGGAGAAAGGCTCACATCTGCCCTGCACTTAGTCTGCTTTGAGCTCCAGGAGCTGGCCCAGTCCAGGGAGCTAGCCTGTGGAGGGAAGCAGAAGAGCCAGCCTGCAGTCGAGTGGACCTCCTTAAACAGAGACATGATCCAGATCCACATGGGCCGTGCAGTGAAATGGCAGAGCTGGGCAGAGCATGGTGCAGACTGGAGATGGGTAAATTCTGGGAAGCCAAATTCCATTAAGATGCCACACTGCTTTATACTTCTAAAAAGCACTGAACAACCTGAATTTGGGCCCGGGAGACAGACTCTCACTGACAAAGTTTCAGCAGACTGCTTTGAACTGTTGGGAGTGTCCAAGGCAGCGAGCAAAGGGCAGCTGGTGGGCACTTAGTAGACTAACATGACCGTGGGAAGCTTCCAAACTCTGCCCTGAACACAACTGCTCGGCCCAGAGCAGCTGCTCAGAAAGGAAAAAAATAATTAGACACCACAAGGCTCCCTTATGGTTTAAGAGTCTCTTTACCTCCTGGTCTAACACAGCCCCCTCCCCCCCTCGGTATGTGGTGCTTTGGGCTATGGTTCTTTGAGTTTCTGTCTCATTCAAGATGTCTTTGAAGCTATACTCAGCGTAAGCCAGGCTTGGATAATAGAGGGCAGGTTGTAGCTTGATCTCCATTCATATTTACAAAGGTTGCTTAAAAAAGAAAGCTAATTGTGGTGTCCTAATACCCAGGTGACATAAATGCTGTTACAAATTGCCTTCTTGGGCCTGGTAGTTCTGGGTGGTCCTCTGTCCTCTGTCCTTGCTTCACCTTACCTTCTGCCTTCCCTTCCTTCTTTCCTCTCTTCCTTTCTGTTTTTCCTTTTTCTTATTCACATATTTTACATAGGGCCTGACCCTGTCACTACCCTAGGTTTGATTAACTTAGGCAAACCCTTCATCGTACCCAGCTGCTGATTTCAGATGCAGACCAGGGAGATAAAAAACTGTCAAGAGGGGAAAATGGATGAGCAGCAGATAAATGGGGAGAACTGCAATTTTCTCAGGCACGGCTTGCCACTTGCTTGGCTTATAATTAGAGGCGTAAGAAATGTGTTTTTCCCCCTGGTTTTGGACTCTGTTTTCCCTTTTCACAAAAACATCCGAATCTTGTCTTTAGTGTGATCTTGTGCTATTTTGCTGGCAGTTCCACAATAGCCACCAACTTAGGGACTGCGAGAGAAGGCAGATATCTCTGCCAGAGAAAATACATTCCCGAACCTGACATCTGGGTCTTGCAGCTGGAGGGAAGGAGGAGACAAAAAAGAAATAGTCCTGAGTGTCATCAAAGGCAGTTGATGGTGCCAAGTGAGTATGGAAATTACATACACTACAGATGCCATTTTCAACATCAGACAAATAATGTAGCTATTTAGGAAAAACAAAGATGTGCTTAGAAATTGATCATCTGTGTACGTGCAATGAAAATGTTTGTAGCTTCCAGAATGATAGGAACAGGCTGAGTGCTCATTTCCAAATGACTCACATTTTTTTCTGACTGTATTCTGAAAGGGTAAGGCTGAAGTAGTCAAAATTTCCCCCCTTTTTTTTTGAAAAGGAAGAAAAAAGTAACTTCACAGACACTCTCTACATGGATATTTAAGTTTTTCAGATTTATGCCCACTTTCCTCATAGGCAGCACTTTAGATTGCTTTGTGTGATAGACAAGGGAATATGAAAGCAAGAAAGTACAGCCTGTTATCTACAGGCCATGATCAATCACAAAGAATTAGTTCATTGTGCCAGATTTGAGGGAGGAGGAGGGTGAAAGAGGAAATTGGAAATGCTAATGAGCATGAAAGCACCTTGCTCCTCTTTTCTTTCTTCCTCTTTTGAGTTAGATCTGTTCGAGATTAGAGGCTTCAGGATGCTGAGTGCCACCAGTAGTCAGGTTAGAGGCACAGTAAAGAATGACTTCTGTGTATGCAGAGTGAGTATTGAAGGAAGGAAGTATGGGGCAAACACCAGCTCTAGGCTTGCCAGCAAACATTTTAGGAAAGGGCTCTATTACCCCTTCAACATTAGTGTTATGTGTAAAACACATCTTCAGGGAAGAGATCTTTTCTTTGAAAAGTGTCTTGCCAAGGAGAAACCTGGCAGGAGATGGGATCCCTCTAGTCTAAGCGAGGACTTGAAACTGGGAATCTTGCGTTTCTGTTCAAACAGCAAATAGGTTTAAGGTAGGTGGTTCTTATTTTTAATTGCTCCTTTAAAAGTCTTATGTTTGTTGATGTTTAAGGTGAAATCACAGCTTGGCAGTCAAAACAACGTTCTAGAACTTCTGAGTATTGAGTTCTGAGCATGCTCAGTGATATCTCTAGAATCTCTTAATAACAGGGCTTAGAGGTAGAGATTGGTTAAAATAGGGGAGGCCCAGGGACTTGACTTCAAACTGCATTTATGTAGCAAGCACTAATTGTCATTAGATCTACAATTATTTGTAGTGGCTTGGAGAACTTTTGAAGCTGAAGCCCGTAAGCCTCTCCCTTGACGTCACCACTAAGCTTGTCCTGAGCTGGTGTTTCTCAAAGTAGGTACAAGTGGCATTTTGGAATGGACCATTTTTCTTTATGTGGGACATCCATGCTGCAAAATTTTCCGTGTCCCCAGCCCTGCTCACCAAATTCCAAGGGATAGGAGGTGGTCATTGTGACAACAAAATAAAAACTCTTCCCACATTTCCATATGCCCTCATTAAAAACCAGTAGGTTTATTTCAATCCTCAGGCAGCTACTTTTATTTGTTTTTTTTTAGAGGAGAATTTGAGTGAAAAATGAATAAACACAGGCATCAACAAGGCAGAGTCATGGGGAGTCTGTGTTACCTCCAACAGTGGGTCCACATTGTTTCCCCACTTCTGTACCATTGTGCTGCACAATACATGCTTATCAGTAACAGCTCTCATTAAAAGGAAACATTAAAGATATTTTCCGTCTACGAGATGAGGATAGTAATCCACGTTCTACCTACTTCATAGAAGGTTGTAAGACAAACGTATAACTATAAACCCACTTTAAGGAGTTTAAACCATAACAGATAAAATGGTGTGACTGCTATGGAAGAAAGATGGAGTTTTCTCAAAAAGTAAAAAATAGAACTACTCTATGAACCATGAACCCACTTCTGGATATTTATGCAAACAAACTGAAGGCAAGGTCTTGGGGGGATATTTGCGCACCCATGTACAGAGCAGCATTATTCATAATAATTAAGAGGTGGAAGTAATCCAAAAATGTCCATTAAGAGATGAATGGATAAACAAAATGTGGACAGAACACTTTTCAGAATATTATTCTGCCTTTAAAAGGAAGGAAATCCTGTCGCATGCTACAATGTGGATGGAACTTGAGGACATTATGCCAAGTGAAATAAAGCCCCAATGCCTCTAGGCCTGATGCTGCTGAATTCTAAACCCACTCTCTGTTACTTGTTTCAGATCCACAGTCCTCGGTAGCAATATCCAGTGTACTGAGCTGAGTTCATGTGCCATGGCTATAACAGGGTTAAGATAGCACCTGGCATTTTCAGTTTTGTGGTGAGAGACAGGCCCTACTTGCCACCAAGACACACAATGGAGAATTTCCCCAGAAGAGAAGGGGACTCAGACATTGAACAAATGACAGAAGTCCATTATGTATGTTTCCATTCCTAATCCAAAGCAATGTAAGAACAGAGAGGCAAAAATCTTTCCCAAGTGAGTCTAAGTCTTCACCTTTATTGCTATCATTGGGTATCTTGCTGTTGTAGAAACAATGATTTTAACAATCATTATATTCTATTTTCTTAAGTCCTAATGACAATGAAACCATCACTGGGGCTGTGGCTAACAGTGAGAAAATCTGTCTAAATTCTGACTGTACCTACAGGCTTCCCCCTGGGTTGGACCGGAATGAGGATGCACCCAGATCCAAGACTCTGAGACCAGTTCTAGCTACCTTTTTTTTTTTAATTTTTTTTAACGTTTATTTATTTTTGAGAGACAGAGTATGAGCAGGGGAAGGGCAGAGAGACAGAGAGGCAGACGCAGAATCCGAAGCAGGCTCCAGGCTCTGAGCCATCAGCACAGAGCCCGACGCGAGGCTCGAACTCAGACCGTGAAGTCATGATCTGAGCTGAAGTTGGATGCTTAACTGACTGAGCCACCCACGCGCCCCAGTTCTAGCTATCTTAATCAATTTATTGGGAGTATATCAGGGCTTATAGAACCAATAAAAGACCAGAAGTGTGGATTTGGGGGTGGGCAGCAAATAAAGTAGCTCTCGAGGGCTGAGAAGCTGGTGTTTCAGCGGGAATAGTTTGGCCAACATCACCTCTGGGTCTGTGGGACTCTGCCGGGATTTCACTACCATTAAAATATTTTAGCCACCTCTTCTCAGTCGAGATTTAAAGGTCATGAGCCTGCCAGGCCACTTGTCTGTACCTTGATTCCTGAAGGTAGCAAGAGGGAAGATCTGTCTTCAGCCTCTCCCTTTTCCTAAGATTACTCACAAAAGAGAAACTTCTCCTAAATAGGAAGGGAAGCCAGATGCTGTACAGTAAAAACTAAAACAAAACAAATCACATAAGACACACACACACACACACACACACACACACACACACACACACACACATGTCCAATACTACTTTTCTAGCAAGCAAAGTGGTGAGTAGTCCTGCTTATATTTTGCATTGGCCTTTTTGATCCTGCGTTGCCCTGATTCAGAATCTATTTCTAAAATTTGGAGTCCAAATGATCTGTCCCTGTCTCTTCTACTGGTTCATATTTTTCTTCTTATTTCCTGTGGTTGTTATCAATGCTGTTCACTAAATATTTTCCATTTCTATTCCCTTGGGGTACATGATTGTGTTATACTTTCTCAGTCCCCTTGAGATTGATTGTGAACATATGTTTTATTTTGGCCAATAAGAAGGGAATGGAAGTGGTTTCCATGAGGAAGCTTTCAGAATCTGTTCCTGATTTGCCACACTTTCTTCTCCCTGACATGGTTGGTGATCATTGAAGCACTTGTCCAGTTGGAGCCTCTGTCAGCCTGGGTCCCTGAGGATTATGGTGAGTAAAGCCACCAGCCAACTCAGTGGACATGAATCAGGGCAAGAAATAAATCTTAATTGCCTTTAAGATCTTAGCGTCATTTGTTACTGGAGAATAACGTAGACCATCCTAACTGATCTAGCTGATATTTCCCCTCCCTCCATCTCCAGCTAAGCTTCTCTGAAGATTGTAGATCTCCTTCTCTGTCTCTCTCTAACAGCTTCAGCTTTTACCTCCACACAATAAAGTTGCATTTCCTGCCTCCTACTCGCACTTCCAATTTCCCTTGGATACCTCTAAATTTTCAAAATATGCAGGGGTGAATTCCTCCTAGAGTCAATTCTTTATGTAACTTCTCTGTCTCTATAGGTCACTATCAATTTTCTAGCCACTGAGTTCTAAATTTGAGAGATGTCTTTGACTCACTCTTTGCCTTCCTCGCTTCTCATTAGTCACCAAATCTCTCTCATCTTCGTTTGTGAGGTCTCTTGAGTTTACCTTTAGTGCTACTTACTATCTACTTCCCAGACTCCTTGCATCTAGTGAAAGGCATATGACTCAGTACACTGTATTCATCTGCTAGGGCTGTCATAACAAATACAATAAACTTGGGGTCTTAACCAACAGAAATTTATTTTCGCACAGGTCTGGAGGCTGGAATTCCATAATCAAGGTGCTGACAGGTTTGGTTTCTCCTGAAGCCTTTCTCCTTGGTTTGCAGACAGCAGCCTTCTCACTATGTTCTCACAGGGTTTTTCTCTGTGTGCACACATTGCTGGTATCTCTCTCTTCTTATAAGGACACCAGTCATTTTGGACCTTATGACGTCATTTAGCCTCAGTTACCTCTGTAAAGGCCTTATTACCAAATACAGTCACATTGGGGGTTAAACTTCAACATATGAATTTGGGGAGTGGAATACAATTGAGTCCATAACCTTTCACCAATCAGTCATAATGGGATCAGGCTTTGACTCAGCGACTAGTGAGGGAAAGATACCATGCCAGAAATAGTGGCGCAAGACAAGGCCAGATGAGCTCCTGTTTAGACATTACAGTGGGGCTGGCAGCAGTGGACATTGGTCTGAATTAGAGTTCCAAGCCCAAACATTGCTCAAGTGGCACAAAAATGGCTGTGCAAACTGACATGCCTGATGCTTGGTGGCAGCAGCTTGTGGTTATCACATCAGACGAGTTCTGCAATGAGGTGGGCATTATTTCTAAAGTTCAGCTTCAATGGTGATTCTCCAGTTCTCTTACCAATTCCATTTTGCCTTATGTATATGATGTTTATGTTATGCAAGTAAAATAATAAGGCCCTTGTAGCTTATTTATTATAAATATTCAATATGGCTTATGTCTATAGAAAGTGTTTTGTTCAAATGTTTTCTAAAATACTCATTGAAATAATAGTGATTTGGCTACTTTCAAGATTAAGAAAACATCTTGCTGACTGAGATCATCTACATATTAGAATGACTTGGCCAAGTTGTCTCTTATATCTTTTACAAAAGCTTCCTTCCTGTCTAATCACTTAGAATTGACTTCCACTGCTTGAAATAAAAAAATCCTGATGCCTCGATTATGCTAACAGGCTCCCAACCTGCTCCTTTACTCTAATTTATCTTAAAAATCATTGTCAAGAAAATATTCCTAAACCATGTTTTCATAATGACTATATCTACAGGTTTTTAGGGAGACTTGAATGTTGTTATGTTAGCTTTTCGTCCTCTCAGTTGCAAGCGTCAGAACACTAATTCAAATTGACATAAGCAAAAAAAAAAAAAAAGATCACTTTTTGGCTGACATAGCTATCAAGTCCAAAGGGATAGATAAAAGTTAAGACATTCAGGCATAGCAGCATTTAGGGACTCCAATTAAGTTTTGAGGGCTGTGCCTTTCTTCATTCCCAACTCTCTCCATGTGTCACCAGAGATAGACCCTGGCTACTTGACCTTTGAAAGAGAGGTAGATATTCTCTTTCTTTCTTTTCTTTTCTTTCTTTCTTTCTTTCTTTCTTTCTTTCTTTCTTTCTTTTTTTTCTTTTCTTTCTTTCTTTTCTTTTCTTTCTTTCTTTCTTTCTTTCTTTCTTTCTTTCTTTCTTTTTCTCTTTCTGTCTTTCTCTCTCTCTCTTTTTCTTTCTTTTTTTCTTTCTTTCTCTCTTTCTTTCTTTCTTTCCTTCTTTCTTTCTTTCTTTTTCTTTCTCTCTCTCTTTCTCTCTCTTTCTCTTTCTCTCTCTTTCTCTTTTCCTTCCTTCCTTCCTTCCTTCCTTCCTTCCTTCCTTCCTTCCTTCCTTCCTTCCTTCCTTCCTTCCTTTTTTCTCTTTGTCTCAACAAAACTCTGAATGGTTTTGCATGAGTCATGTGTTTTTCACTGGCCCAATCAGTGTCCAGAGGATGGGATTCCAGTGGGCCACCCTGGGCCGTGCACTAGCTGCTAATGTGGGAGAGGTGGCCACAGTTCAGTCCCTCTAGGTCAGGGAATGCCAGTTTCCCCAAAGGAAAAAAAAATGTCATAACAGAATAATTTCAGAAACACACCAGGTTTTGTGGGCAGTGTATTCTCCAGCCCTCCAAATCATACTGGCAGTTTTCCTGTTCTGCCAAGGGGAGGTCAGCTCTGGTGTTCTGGACACTAGTGATGACCCTGGGCTTTCTTAGGAAGAAGCTGCCTGTGTCTGAGGGGAAATAAGCTTTCTCTGGAAGAGAGTGGAGATTGTCCTCCTGGGCCAGACAGCCATGTGCTCTGTTTCTGCTTTCCACCCTATCTCACTGCTTTTGAAGCTAACCTAATTCACTTTTCACTAGTTCTGGCAGCATCCCCAACCCCTCTTTCTGCTCACAGCCCTGAAGGAGGCCCTATGTGATCTTTCGACAGCCCACTCCTTGCACCCAGGGAGAATTGAACCCATTGTTTCATGGAGTTTCCTTTAGGCTAATCTGAGGAGTGTGAAAGAACCCATTTAGAGGGGTCCGATGAAAAAGGACAAAATAAAGATCAAACCCAGACATAATCAAAAGCTGTTTGTTAACAGGCAAGATGTTCTTCAAAGCGTTTATCAGGAGTCAGGGGAGACTTATCTTGCAGCATTATGTGGAGAAAGTAGGCGGGTCTGAGGGCATTCATTTGAAGTTCTAAACAGATGACCGCTAGCCTGGCAGCTGGGCTGGGAATTATCAGTAAGTCTCTTGGGTTAAGTGGGCAGCACTGGTAGATAAGTGTCTGGGAAAAATAACAAGTCATGTAATAGGTAATGTTTTTTGGGAAAGTCCCCCAAACCCTCCTGTCCTTGCATCCACTTCCAGGAAGGAGCCACATGCTGAAAGTTTTCCTTATCCTTAATCCCTAGTTTAGGAAATTGACCTATTCTGGTGTCATATAAGCCTCGTAACCTACTTTGAGATAATAAACAAATGCGCGGAGGCATTAACTTCCTCAAACCAGCACTAGACTGGGACAAAATGGTACTTCTAGGGCTGGCCTCTATAGTGCCTGTTATTAATGGTAATAGGTAACATTTATTGAATGCCTACCATATGCCCGGTATGCATTGTGCCCACATGATCTCATTAGATTCTCACCACACCCTAAACTCTTATTACTCCCATTTTATAGACGTAGGAAGTGAGACCCTGAGGAGTTCATGTAATTCACTTAAAGTTGCACAGCTAATACATAGTATAACTGGAGCTACAGCTCTATGGCTTGCTATGTCCAGAGCCTATGCTCTTAGTTGGTTATCATTTTAACGAGACCTACCAAGGACTTCATCTCCCTTTTTCCTTAGAAAATGGGAACTGAGGTTTTCATCTGAAACTTTAATCCCAGATGGAGAGACTGAGGACATGGAAGTTAAAGGAACTCAGCTGAAACTGTGATCGTTCACAGAATTGACCGTAACGGATAGATTTTTTTTCTTATTGTAACAGACAAGCTATGAGTCAAACACCAACAGATTTAAGGACATGGGGTGCTGGTGGCAGAAGGGTATCCAAAATTCAGAGTTACTCAGATACCCATTTGAGTTAATGTTTGTAATGATTCCTATTAACATACACATTTTTTAATATCACTCCTTAGAAGAGCAACTACAAATTGTGTTGCCCCAAATAGTAGCTGTTGTAACATGTAGCTATTTAAATTTAAATTAGTTCAATAAAATTTAAAATTCAGTGTTTCAGTTCTATCAACCACTTCTCAAGTGCCCAATAACAGATACAGAACATTCTCAACATTGCAGAAAGTTCTGTTGGACAGCAGTGCTACAAAACCTCCCTTGACCCACGCTCCACACTAGTTACCACCCCATTTCTTGCTGTTCTTCTCTGCAAAACTCCTTGGAGAGTCAGCTCTACTTATTATCTCCCCTTTCCCACCTCCCTTTCTCTCCTCAGTTTACTCTATTCAAGCCTTTCATATCAACCACTTCACTGAACACTCTCTGTCCAGGGTCATTAATAATCCACATTTGCCCAAGAGGGCAGTCAATGTCCTCACCTAGTCTGTCCTCTCACTGTGTGGAATGCTTCTGGTTACACTCTCCCTCTTCATACACTTCCTTCTCTGAGCTTCGGGAAGACCGTACTGTCTTGGTTCTCGTCCTACCTACATGAGACACATGGCAGTCTTCTTTACTCCTCTATCCTCCCCAAGAAGATCTCTCTTTACAAGGTCTCTGGGGCTCCATCCTCATACTTCCTGTCTTAGATATCTACACTCTCTCCAAGGGTGATCTCAACAGACAGAAAGCAGAAAGCACAGCACTCATCTCCTGGCCTTAAAGCCCTGTAGTAGCTTTCCATTGCAACCAGAATAAAATCCAGGGTCCCTACTATGATCTTCAAGGTCCTGCATGAGATAGTTTCTGCCTTCCTCTCCCTCTGTTCTATCTGTGCTCGTTTTCTCTCTGTCCTTTAACTAGGTTGTTTGCTCTTGGCTTAGAGCTATTAGATTAAACTGCTTTCTTCCAAATCTTTCAATGGCTGATGCTTGTCATCATTTGGGTCTTTTTTTTTTTTTTGAGAGAGAGAGAGAGAGAGAGAGAGACAATCCCAAGCCGGCTCCACACTGTCTGCACAGAGCCCAACATGGGACTCAATCCCACAAACAGTGAGATCATGACCTGAGCCAAAATCCAGAGTTGGACGCTAAGCCGACTGAGCTACACAGATGCCCCATCATTTAAATCTTAACTCAAGTATCACCTCAGAAAAGTCATCCTTGACCACTCTAGATCCAGCAGCTGTCCTCTTTACACACTAATATACCTTGTCCTATTTTATTTTATTCATAGCATTTATTAGTAATTGAACTTCCCTCATTTATTTATCTTTTTATGGTCCTTTTGTTGACATTGGCATATAAGCTCCTTGGGGGGCAGTTCCTCTATTTCTCTTACTCACTACTCAGTACCTACTACAAAGTTTGGCACATAGTAGGTGCTCAATTAAGGCTTCTTCACTTAAAAAGTTACTTGACTAACAATTTGGCTAGGAGTCAGAATGGGGATACTAGAACTATAACAGATTCCCTTGAGTCAGTGAGAGGCAGAGAAAGAACCAGTTGCCATTGGTGGGATGTATAGCTAGGAGTAGATAGCTTCGTTGAATGAGCTTTTTGCCCTAGCGAGGTGGGCGTGGCTCATGTTTTAAACCAATTTCCTTTATATTTTATAACTCTACCTATACCTTGAGAATGTCAATTTCCCTTAACCTTTTTGCTGATTTTTTCTGAAAGATTTTAACCCAACATCAGTACGACTTTGAACAAACCATTCATGGGTCATAGTTTCTTTATCCATAAAGCAATTTGGTTTTTGGTAGAGAATTCCTACTTTCTCTCAGCATTTATTTCTAACTGCCTGATGTCCCTTTAAAGTACCTTAGGTTAAACTCTTTCTGAAAAGCAATTTAACAATAATTTATAAAAAACTTTAAAAATAATTTCACTTCCAGAATGTATCCTAAAGAAATAGTTATAAATTTGAACAGAGATTTATTCACAATTATGTCCATCTTAGACTTATTAATAATAATTAAAACATCAGAAACAATTTAAATATCAACAGTAAAAAAAAGCTAAATAAATTCAGATACTTGTATGTTTGAATATTAAAATATTAGAATATTAGAATATTGGAATAAAAATTCCAAGAACTGTTAGAAGTGAATATTTCTCCCAAAAATATAATAATGAGGAAAAAACTTTATAATTCTTGTTAAATTATTTATAATTTTGATCTATAAAATACCTGTGTTTATGGAAAGAAAAGCTGGAGAAAATCAAAATGTGCAGTTATCTCTGGATCATGAGATTAGTCTTTATTTATTTGTTTATTTTCCTAGACAATGAGTAGGTAGTTCTTCTTACAGCCAACGAATTACATTTTTAGGCAGAAGGAATGGATTCCAGTGTTAGGAATTTGGAGTTGGAAGTCTCAGTTTCAGTAAAGTTTACCTCAACACTTATTTATGGAATACCTTTTATGATTAGGCACTGTTTCATGAGCTGGGGATAAAACATGGAGAAGGCAGAGTCTGGCCTATGAGACAGACTGAAAACTGAATATTTGCCTGGGAAGTTATCACAGTGTGCCATGGGAACATGGGGAAGCAGGAGAGGGTGTTCGGGAGAGAGCGATGAAGGAAGACACAGTGCTTCAGGAACAGTGTCCTGAAAGTTCCGGGTCACGATTCTGGTCCTACTTACTTGCTCATGACCTTGGGCCAGTCATTCAAACACTCAACCTCTCAATTCCCCATCGTAAAATGCAAATAACACTACCAACCCTGTCTACTAAAGCAGGTTGAGATTTTTGCAGATCATATGGAGACAGTATAGACATGCTTTTGGCACCTGAGAAGAGCTCTCAGGGGCTTATGGACTTAATCTAAAGACAGCAGGAAGTAGAAGCCTTGATTTAATGATTAACAGTTCAGTAAGGCCTGAGGCCAATTGGATGACAATTCTCTTGTGTCTTGGGTGAGGTTGCCTTTTCTCCCTTCCTCTGAGCCTAGCAGCTATCATTTGTGGTATGTTATCACTCAAAAGAAAAAAAGAAAAAGAAAAAAAAAAGAAAAAGTGCAAAAAAGCTGATAGGGGTATAAAATGGGTCTGTGTGGGAGATTCTCAGCTTCTGCATTGTACTGTCCCTTCCTTCTCCTTCCTGAATTTAGCTCTGGGGGTGACTTTCTGAAATCATCATGTTTCACGACCCAGAGGAAATTGTGCTGCAGTTAAGGACCCTGATCCCTATTATTTTGAAATTCACAAGCCTGGGTACAGTCTGGAATTAGACTGGGGGACATGTGGGACTGGTAGCGTTGATGTTCAGTTTGCAGCTGTTGAAGCTGTATTCTTTTGTGTCAGTGGCATCTCCCATTGGCTCCAGTCCCTGGGTCACCACATGTTTCAGAACAAAAAGGAAAGGCTGAAGCTCCTCTTTGCATGGCCAGATCTCAAATCTGCTTACTCAGGAAGCCAATGCCACCAGAAATGGGATTTGGTAGTTCCCTAAGATAGTCAGTGAGTCTGCTTTTTCTGCTCTTCTTTTCGGGTGGTGCTGGCTTTTCCTAGGGATCCTTGCACAGAATATTTGATTCATTCTCTCTGTTTCCCTCTCTTCCTCTGGTCTTTCTCCTTTTTATTTCCCTTCTCCTTTTCCCTCCCTTTCATGTCCAACAAATATTTATGAGAATCTATTATGGTTCTGGCATTGTGTTGTGCACTGTGGGGAAAACAAATGGAAAATGCTGCCCCAAATTTTATTTTATATTATTTTGTTTTTAAGCTTATTTGTTTATTTTGAGAGAGAGAGAATCCCTAGCAGTCTCCATGCTGTGAGTGCAGAGCCTGCTGTGAGTGCAGAGCCAGATGTGAGACCAGAACCCTCAAACCACAAAATCATTACCTGAGTTGAAACCAAGAATTGGATGCCCAACTGACTGAGCTACCCAGGCACCCCTGCCCAAAATTTTAGATGAATACTCTGGAACTTTCAGAGAGCTGTCACTACCAGGCAAGATGATCAGATTAGACTTCATGGGGTTCTATCAGTAAGGCTCAATGGGAAAGGTTTCTTTTCTCCTGAGTTTTACAGTAGAGCTAGAGTCTGGATATGCAGAGCAGATGTGGAGGGAATGGCCCAAACAAGGGCGTGGAAGTGGGGACCAGGTGCAGTGGAGGGTAAGGTGCCAGAATGGACAGAGCCCAGCATGCCTTTGTCTCTCCTGTCTCTCACAGGGGATGGATAAAATCTCACTCAGCCATGAGAATTCCATTTCTTAGCATAAAACCTTCCCTTTCTCTCCTGGTTCTGAAGGAGTAATTCTGTGTGGTTGGGCTCTTCCAAAACTTTTAACCCACTTCCTGAAGAATTTTGGCATAAAAAGATGACAGTGAAAACATTAATACCTACAGTCCAAAAAAGGTCTTTCCTTTTAAGTTACAGAAAGCATTAACATCATAATTAGCAACACCCATGTTTTTTTTATAAGCCTGCTCTTTCTGTGTGACACTAAATAAAACCATTTTATAATTTCTGCCCCGGATCTTAAGAAGTTTCATTGTACTCTTCTACAGGGCAATAAGTACCTTGAGGGCAGTCACTGGGTCCTAATTACTCTTGTAACCTAATATGACGCTTCATAAAAGTTTGTTGACTGACAGCACTAATGTGAACAGACACCTAAGGGCATGTATTCTGAAAAATCTGGAAATAAGAATAAAGTGGTTGCAGCCTTTTTTCCAGGAAGACAAATCGAGGCAAAGTACATGAAGAGCTTTGCTTAGTCTTTCTGCCAGAATTTGACAAGTTTCTCTTCTGAATTTCGGCCCTGTGGCGAGCTCTGCATGGCCTTGGCAGAGTGGGGCCTGTCATGTCTACCACATGGTTGCTTCCCTGCAGTGCCAAAGGATGAGGCCATTTGGAGACAATCACCTTCTGTCTCTGGGCTCTGACATCTGGAAGGTGGACGACCAACAGGCCTTGGCCGGGCCTCTTGGCCCTTCAGCTTGCCGCATGTTTGTTGGAAGCCGCTTCTCAGGAGAAAAGTGCGGTGGTGAAGGTCACCTTCTGGACAAATAATTCCGGTCCAGGGGCACCAGATGCAATAGGGAGTGAGAGGCAATGAACAAATGAGCAAATGACTTTGTCTTAAAAGAAAATAAGATTTCAACAGAGCTGTGAGTGTCCTTTGCTCAATAGGATTGGCACTCTATAGAGAAATGACTGAGGGTGGCTTGGTTAGAATCCAATTTTAGTAATTAGTTCTATTCACAATAAGGCATGTTAATAGGTCCCATGTTGAGCAGGCAGAATCCCCTGCCTCAGGTGCCAAGTGCCAATTAATGAAATCAACATTCAGGTCTCACAGGTAAACAACCATTCTCTATCCTCTTGGAACCATAGGCAGGCATTTCCCTGAGTAGCACAGATCATGGATAAATAGACTGTAAGCTCCAAGAAGACAGGGGTCATTCTTATTTTGTTCACGGCCATATTCTCAGATCCCGGGCTTATCGCTGGCATTTGTATTAGAACACAGAATAACCAAGTAATTTTTTCTCTCCCTCTATTCTTGCCTTTTGCAATTTGACTTTGAAGTTCCTGGCCTTGGGACTTGATTTGGCTATACAGTATGACAGAAGATACATGGTCTCAGTTCTGGGCCTAGACTTTAAGAGCCCTTGCATACTTCTCTCTCCTTCTTGAAGCCTGCAGAGCCTCCATGTGAACAAGGTCAGCCTGGCCTGCTGAAGAGCCAAAGACATATAGGCCCATTCACTCTTATCACCCCAGCTAACAACTAGCCAACCCCTAGAAGTACAGTGATCTTGATGATGAGTAGCTGACCCTAGATGCGTGAGTGAGGCTAGCTGAGACCAGAAGAATTTTCCAACTGGGCCCAACCCAAAAGGTCACCCGGGACATATGAACTAAGGAAATGGTGATTGTTTCAACCCACTAAGTGTAAGGTGGCTTGTTATGCTATAGAAGCTATTTGATTGAGCACCCAGTATATATTTGCTGAGAGATAAATGGATTATTGATTAAATGCCAACCAGTCTTAGCTTGCCCAGATACTATCTTATATAGTATTGTTTTCCTTTTTTCCTAACATTTAACCACAAGCAGAATTATCTTGTTCCCTGATTGGTCTGCTTATTTATTTACTATCTCTTTTTCAAGTATGTAAGCTCCATGAGGATAGGAGGATATAGTGTCTATCTTACTCATCTTTCAGTTCCTATGGTCTGGAGCCGTTCTTGGCACATTATGGGCTGTCCAGATATTTACTGAATGAAACAGTGGGCTATCAACAAATATTTATTGAATGAAGTGTGAATAGATTTCATTCATATTACTTATAGTGAGACTAGACGAGCAAAGAGCTTGGGAAGTGGATATCACATGTATTGGCTAAGGTATCTTTTACTCTGTGTTTTCCTTGACTCTCTTAGTGTCCCTGACTGGGTCTGAAAATTAAACTGACAAAGACAGATTAACAGGAGAGAAGCAAATTTATTTAATATAAGTTTTATATTATACAAGAGCCTTAATGAGGAAATGAAGATCTGGAGGAATGGTTCAACCTGAGTATTTTTATGTTGGGTTTGATGAAGGGTTGACAGTCATGTAGGGATGATAGGGCAAAAAGCATGAGGTAAATGTAGTAAACTTGGAGAAACTTAGCAAGTCCTGTTTGTTCTGATTCATCTCTGCATCCCTTTGTTTTCAGAGGTAAGGATGCTGCTTTCTTCTGGGTATAGGGAAGGCACCTCCTACATGAGGGTTTTATGACTTGTTTCAGGGGAAAAGAGTGGCAGGGAGCAACCTTCTTTCTTCTACTTTTTTCTCACAATGCTTCAGCTTAGAGTCTTCAGTATACCAAGATGCCTTGTGTTGGGGCAGTGTGTTCTGAACCTCATCATCCTTAAGTTTTTTCTTTACAAATCAGCACTTATTGAAGTCTGGCAGGTGAAAGTAAAGCACTGTACTTTTGTGGAGATATTGTTATATTTCCTTTCTTCTACCTCAATTCTTAGGCCCCTGTTTCCCTTCCCCCATAACTTTTAATTATTTGTGTTTAGATAATTTGCTTGGATTTTCTCTATTGAAAATACCACCAGTATAAAGTTGCTATTCAACAGGTTATAGTTTCAGTTAAGCAAGAAGAAAAAGTTCTAGAGATATGTTGTATGAAACTATGCCTGTATGTAGCAATGTTGTGTTGTACATTAAAAAGTGTTAAGAGAGTAGATCTCATGTTAAGTGTTCTTACTGGAGTTTTTTCAAAAAGGAATATAATATGGCAGTAATTTATTGGGATTGAGAGGGTTCAGAACACCACTATCTGTGAAGACAAAGGTATACCAAGTGGAAGCTGAACAAACAGGCCTTGCTATTTTTTGCCGGTTTACTGCACTTACTTTATACCCTTTTGAAAGGTATTTTGAAAGTCACATCTCCGTGACTTTCCACTTTTCATTAAAACTAGTATAAAAAAATGCTCAAATGAAACTGTTTCTTCAGGTCTTCATTTCCCTTATGAAGGCTCCAGTGTTATGTAAAACTTACATTAAATAAATGTGTTGGCTTGTCTCTTGTTAATCTGACTTTGGTCAGCCCAATTTATAGGAGCCCCAGCCAGAGAAGCTAAGAGAGAAGTAGGAAAAAGATGACATTTAGGAGAGAATAGTGGCAGTTTTTGTGATTCTAAGGATTAGTTCTTTGGCTATGCTCAGAGTCTGAAAGTGGAAACATCACTCATGGTATTAACAAATACCTCCTTAGCAACTGAAAAATGAAAACCATTTGAAAAAGCACCACCACCAGCATACCACCATCAGCAGTACCATCATCAACAACAGAAATAGCAACAGCAAAACTTTGTTTCTAAGATTTCCTATCTCTTCTTTCCCCCGCTCCTACCTCAGATATTTATCTGGATCTCTTGGAATTTACCTTCCTAGAGGCAATAAAGATTTCCTTTATTTACTCATATTGGTTTTCTACCTTAGGTCTAAGTGGACAGAGAAATGACACAGAAGACAATGCAGACAAGATCTGTGCTTTAAAATCTGAATTATATTTATTCACTTGTTAATAATAAAATTACAGTGCACTCTTAACATGCCACCAAACGAAGTCTTTCTCTTATTTCTTATCAACTGTTGTTAGCAAAATGTATAATGAATATTTTATTATACAGCTTCATTTTGTAAAAAGTATAGCACAATAAATGAGTAGATCTGGATTCAGTTTGGAGTCTTATAAAGCAGCCAAACATGTGGTAGATTTCCTTTTGCCTTTATAGTCAGGAGCTCCAGCATCTAAACATCATTTGGAACAAAGATGGACCTCAATTGTCCCAGAAAGGCTTCATGCTGTTTAAATCTGTCATCTTTTGCTTCTAGGGTCAAAAAGAGTCTAGCGTTCCTGAAGAGTCAAGGAATAGATTACTTTGTAGTGTAGTGTAGAGGAGGAAAAGTTTTCCTTGATCCTCTTAGGGTCCCTGGCTAACTGACAATTAAATGGACAAAGACAGGTTAATAGGGGAAAAGCTTACAGATTTATTTAATAGAAATTTTACATGACATGGGAACATTCATAAAGAAATGAAGACTCGGGGCGCCTGGGTGGCTCAGTCGGTAAAGCGGCCGACTTCAGCTCAGGTCATGATCTCGCGGTCCGTGAGTTCGAGCCCGGCGTCGGGCTCTGTGCTGACGGCTCAGAGCCTGGAGCCTGCCTCGGATTCTGTGTCTCCCTCTCTCTCTGCCCTTCCCCTGTTCACGCTGTGCCTCTATATCTCTCAAAAATAAATAAACATTAAAAAAAAAAAAGAAATGAAGACTCAAAGAAACAGTTAAACGTGAGTATTTTTATATTAGATTTGATGAAGAGTGGACAGTGATCAGAACATGGTAGGTTAGAGTGTGAGGTAAGAGAAATAAACTGGGGGAAACTTAGCAAGAACTGTTTGCTTGACTTCTTCCCAGTGTCCCTACGGATAGGAAAGGCATCTCTCACATGAGGGATTTTTTTTTTTTTATGTTTATTTATTTTTTAGAGAGAGTGGTGGAGGGGCAGAGAGAGAGGGAGACAGAGGATCCAAAGTGGGCTCTGCACTGACAACAGAGAGACATGGGGTTCGAATTCATGAACTATGAGATCATGACCTGAGCCGAAGTCAGAGGATTAACCCATTGAGGCACCCAGGCACCCCTCATATGAGGGTTTTAAGACCCCGTTCAGGGGAGAAGAGGAAGTAGAGGTCAGAGTGACCTTCCTGCTTCTGCTGTTTTCTCAAACTCCTTCAGCTTAAAATATTTAATATGCCCAGGTGCCATATTTTGGGGTGTTGTGTGTTGACCCCCCTCATTAGACACCTCAGACACTTTGGACATTGTCACAGATTATAGTTATTTTTACTTTAGGAGTAGGGAAAGAGAGGTGGGGAAGAAACTTCCTTTCGCCACTCCAATTACCCCTCCCAGATAACTGACAACATTGCTTCTCTTCAGCCCTGGCTCAGACCATGAGCCACACATGTCAAATGTGACATGAAATATGTGACTGGCTGAATGCCCAGTACTCATAAAACATCTTATGGAGGGATTCAACTGGGTCGGTTAAATTTCTCAATTTTTTCAAAGACAGTGTATACCAGTTCCCTTTCCAGTTCCAAACGTATAGTTTGTTAGGATCTTTCTTTTCACTCCTCTTTTCCATGTGGCACTTTCACGTCATTCTTATTTTCCTTAGTCTGTTTTTGGGGCCATTTATTTGGCTTTCAAATCAGCCCATCAGGGCACTGACTTCAGGGGGTGAGTGAAAAGAAAGGAATCCAGAGGAAGGCCCACCTGCACCTATGCCTGTCATTGACATCGTCAAAAGGGATTTATTAGGCGCTGACTTGTGCCTAATCTCCCCTGGAGTCTAAATTTATTGTTGAGAAATCTCAGACCTGAATGGGTATCCAAGTGTTTCAGATTCAATTGCAGATGAACTTTAATGGCAATTCAAATGTTTGAAGACAGTATTCCAAAATTTCTTCTCATGCTTTTATTCAATTACTACTTGTTATTATGGGTTTATAAATTGATCGCACTAGACTTACACTTGCTGAACAAATTTTTATAAAGATCTTAATCCAGAAAGTCAATGTAGGTGGCATTTTTAAGCTAATTCTTTTGCTCTGGACAGCACACCCAGCCAATGCTTCCCATTTCCCCCTATCGGTGCTCTGACCCTTGCTTGCAAGTAGCCAGGATATCAGATCATGAAAAGCCCAAGGACAGGGATCAAAATGTGGATGACAGGAACTCAGCAGGAGGATATTAACACTAATTAGAATACTTTTTTCTGACCACAGATAATGATGGCTTTCTTTGTTCAGCATCATGAGTAAATCCCCTCACTACGGATTTCCATACTCGCAACCAGTCTGAGCATCTGGATGGAACTGCTGTTATGGCTGAATTAGCCATTCCAATTAGAGAAGTAGGGAGTTGCCTCTGTGTTTCGATTCCCCAATCATCTGTGATAACTGGATTTAAGGGGGTTTTATGAAGCCGTTCTTAGAAGGAAGATGCATTAACTATGACATGACCTATTAAGCATGTGCAGAAGTTATGAGCTGAGAAAGGGTAGGGACACACATAAGTATTTTGAATTGACACTTAATTTTTTTTCCCCTCACTGCACTGGCTCTGTGCTGAATTAATTCCACTTTTATCTTGCTTTTAAATAAAAATTGATGGATGGCAGCTGAGGTCCTTCTTAGGGTCTTTATGATTTGGGATTAAGATCCTTAAGTGTCTGGGCAACTCATTAGCATGTGCACTCTAGCCACTTGTATGGAATCAGTGGAGGAAAGGAAATGATGGGGGAAGGAGAAGGATGGGGGAAGAACAAAGAAAAAGTAGGTAGCCATTTTTAGATAATAATAGGTATAATAATAATAGTCATTATTATTAAACTTATTATTACTATATCGCTGGAACAGTTAGGAGTCTTCCTTTAAAGGCTAAAGATCACATCCTACCCCCAACTACAGCAGAATAAGCATCTTTGTCAGAATTTAAATTCATTTTGAAAGTAGGGGTTTAAATGCCTAATTTAAATTCTAAAACATGAATTTTTAAAAATGTTAGGAAAACAAACATGCAAACAACATTCTACTACACAAAAATCTGAAGACATTGTTGAGATGAGAAGCAGTGAACTTGTATCCTTTCCAGATACACAGCATGGCTCTTTCAACATTTGCATCTTTGACCAGCCCAGTGGATTTGTGTTTGTTGGGCAGGGCTGAGTGGATACAAAGACTAATGTGTAACCTTGAGCCCTCCTCAGCCAAGACCCACATCCCAAGTGCTTCCAAGCCAGATAGTCTCCTTTCCACTCCACTAATGACGAGGTAGCGAAGGTGACAGGGTTTGAACTGGCCTACCCTTGACCTTTGGGGGTCTGGGTAAAAGTGCCTCCTGTCTACTTTCTGTGAATTGCACAGCCAGGTCAGCACAAACCGGCACTACCCAGTGTTAGAATAGCTTCTTAAAGTGTTCATAAGGATTTCTCTGAAAGGAGATTCCTCGAAGCTTTCTTGGCACCTTTTGAGTATTTAATAAATTTTTTTTCATCCCACCCTTCAGTGGCCTTTCCACAGTGCTGAAAATAAATACTGAGAGGTTAAAAGCTGGTTAAGAACATCCTTGATCCACAACAAACAATTATTGTGTAAGTCGTCATATGGATGACTGACATATCTCAGTAAGATTCATAGAGGGCTTTTTGAATTAGAGAAGAGCTTGATACCTCCAAATATTAAATATATTTATTTACCCAATATAACTTACACAAAATTTAGCACACTCTGTAGCATATGAGTGGAGGGATTGTAGGGAGGTAAGTAAAATTCAGCTCATGCAGGTGAACTTGTTTTTGTTAACTGAAACAGTCAAGATGGGGCTTTCCTCTATGTCTATACTATGATTCACTGTTCCTTGGAAAACTGGACCAGAGCTGAACATCAGGAAGGGAGAAATTGATGCAGACTCCAGCTTCTATATCTGTAGAGTCCCCAAAGGCAAGACTTCATCTTGTTCATAATCACAGAAGCTGACACTTACCAGGTGTTTAATGGATGCTGGATAGGGAATTATAGAAGGAACTGAAGCAAAGAGATATTAGCGAAAGGTGCAGTTAGTGGGGTATGGTGTTTCAGTGGTGCTCATTGATGAGGAAGGTGATTAAATATTAACTTGCATTCTGTTTTAATACAGAGAAAACATTTTCATGTTTCTTTGACTTTAGATTTTTCATGTGTGAGTTGGAGAGTTGGATCAGATAATACCAAAGGCCCTACCACATCTAGCATGCCAAGAATCTATTCCCAATTACTGTACCCAGAGAGTATTATATTTGTACCTTAGTCAATAAATATTGAGTACCCATTAGCTTGAGTACCTGGCTCACCCATTAGCTTGTTGGGAATATGGAATAAATGTACTATGGTCTCTACCCTTAGGAGTTAGAAAAAAAAAATCACATAAAATGCAATGAGAAAACAGTTTATTGTTCAACTGTGGCCTCTAAAGATGGCTTCATGAGCGAGGAGTCTTGGAGAATGAGGCTAGCTTGGGTAACTAGATAATGGGGAGAAATATCAATCCAGGTTGAAGGAAGAGTATGATCAAGAGTGAGAACCAGTGGACTTGTTTGGAGACTCTGAGAATATGGACATGATTTTAGAATGGAAAGTAGAGAGAAATATGTTTGGATAGATAGACTAAAAGCAGATTCTAAAGTCTGATGGAAAGTAGAAAGTGGGAAAGGTATTAGAGATACATTATCATCGTCCTCATCTTACCAAGCTTCTGATTAAGTTGTTATATGGTGGGCCATCCTTCTGGAAATGGTCTCTACTTTTAGCTTCCATAGACCACATGTTTTTTGGCTTTCCTTCTACCTCACTGGCCTCCTCAGTCTCCCTTGCAAACTCATCTTCCTCTATCCAACCTCTAAGTGTTGGAGGCCCTCGGGGTCCAGTCCTTGGCTCTCTTCTCTATCAACTGTACTTGAGTTAATCTAACCTCATACCTTTAAATGCTATCTGCATGGAGGTAACTAACTCCCCAATACATACCCCTGACCTCATCCTACCCCTTGAGTTCCTCAAACTCATATTTCCATGTACATACTTGACATCTCCACTTAGATACCCCATAAGAACCGCCTCCCCCCACTTACATATTCATCATTCCTGCTTCTATATTGACCACTCTCCATTGAGGCTGCTGTGTCTACCAACATCCTTTTGATTCTTTTTCCTTTACTGCAATAACTTTCCAATTTTAGCTCAACATATAGCTGCCCAGCCAAAGGCTCTATTTCATGGTCTCCATTTCAGTTAGGTGTGGTCATGTGGATGGCTCTCACCAATGAGATGTCAACAGAAGTGGGGTGTGCCACTTCCGGTTGGTGGCCCCAAAACTGTGCTTTCCTTGTGGACTGGCATGCAGTTGGGAAAGCTGAAGGCAGAGTAGCTAACTTAGATCCAGAAATAGAAACATTGCAGTTAGGATGGCTAAGCTATCCTACCAACCGTGGACTCTCTACCTATGGCTTATTATGTGAGAGAGAAATTGTTCCTTATTCTTTCAGCTACTATGGTCAGGAACCATTTTGTATAGCAGCTTACATTGTACCCCTAACCAATCTTCCCAATCTTCCCCATCTCAGCAAGTGATATCTTCATCTACCTAATTTCCTGAGCCAGAAACCTGTTGATTCCTCATTTTTCTTCAAATCCAATTTATCAGTAAATCCTATGGATTGTACCTAAATATATATATATATATCTCAGATCCATCCACAACCCAAATTCATTCATAGCTACTGCCTTACCTCCGAACTGATCACCTCATTTTGGTTTTGGCTCCCTATAGCCCTTCTCCTGACTGCAGTGAAAGATAGCTTTAAAACTTAGTGCATCATGTCATATTCCTGTTTGAAACCTCTCAGAGCCTTCTCATTTTATTAAGATAAAATTCTTTGTCCTGAACTTGACCCTCTATGACCAGGTTTCTGCTTTTCCCCAACCTCATCCTGTGTCACTGTCTCCTTGCTCACCAGTCTTCAGCCACAGTGACCTTCTTTCCATTTTAGTTCATCAAAGTGTCCAAACTCTTCCACACCTCAGATCTGTGCTTACGTGTTGAATGTATAGGAAAGTTCTCTCCTTCAATTCTTTGTCAGGTTGGTTCCTACTTATCCTGAGGGTATTGGCTTAATCTCCTTGCTCAGCTCTCTGATTGTATTTCTTCCTTTTCTTTTTTAATGTTTTATTATTATTTTTTTGAGAGAGAGAGAGAGAGACAGCGTATGAGCAGGGGAGGGGCAGAGAGAGAGGGAGACACAGAATCTGAAGGAAGAGAGAGCAAGTGTGAGCAGGCAAGGGGCAGAAAGAGAGAGAGAGAAAGAGAACTCCAAGCAGACTCCTCACTGTCAGTACAGAGCCCCAACGCGGGGCTCAAATCACAAGCCATGGGATCATGACTTAAGCTGAAATCAAGCGTCATATGCTTAACTGACGGAGCCGTCCAGGTGCCCCTCTGTGTTTCTTTTCTTATAAGGACAGCCTTATAAGATTTATGGCCTACCTAATTCCAGTATAGCCTCACTTTAACTAATTATGTCTACAAAGACCCTGTTTTCAAGTAAGGTCACATTCTGAGGCTCAGTTAGACATGAGGTATTTTTTTTTTTTTTTTTTTTTTGGGGGGGGGCGGGGGGGGCTCTATTCAACCCAGTGTGCTGGAGGTATAAGGAAACCAGTTTGCAATATTTCAGGCAGGAGGTAAAAAAGGCCTGACCTATGTTGCATTGAAAATCAAGCGGGAAGTATAAGACCAAATGACAATTGGTCATGATTAAGAAATGATAGACCATAGAATTTTAGGCCTGGAAGAGACCTTAGAGGCCTCAAGTCTAGTGATTTTCAAGTTAAGCTTCTTATATCCTTCAAATAAGGTACCTCAGGGGTAACTAGAAAGTTGGGGGGTAGGGCATAAGGAAGGTTTTCCAAGGCTACCACCCCTTGTATAATCAGAACAATTATAATTTTATGTTTTAGATGCTTGTTGTCCACAGAAGATTTTGTTTGAAGATTGATTTTGTTATAAATCTCATCTAAATCTCTCATTTCACTGATCCGGAAATTACAGCCAATTAAAGAACAAGACAGTGATTCAGAAGTAATTGCATAGTGTGGACTGTTGGATTTAAGAACTCGGGGAGAAGCCAACCAGAGCAGTACAGGAAATTTACATGAAAGAGAAGAGGTTTAAACCTATTCGCCACATTTGTGAAATTTAATGAGAAAACAAAGTTCAATTGTCTTTGTTCCCATAAAACTATAGTTCTTCTGGACAGAGACGTGGAGTTGGCCTTGTCCCTGGAGCAGGGACACAGGACATAGTAGAAGGAGCCAAGAAATCTGTCCTGCTCAGGTCACTTAGCAACAGGCTAGACACAGAGATGAAGGAGAGGGACGTGCCATAGATGACATCCTGATTTCACAAGTAAATAAGGAGATAGGATGGTATGGCAGATGGGGAAAGGTGGCCTGGACAGAGATCTAGTTTATAGAGGACCTTTTTTTTGGACATACTAGGTTTGAAGTGACACTGGAAAACTAAAATTTTGGCAAGTAAGCCTGTCTATTTTGTAGAACCCATGACTTTTATTCCAATGATGGACAAGGTAGTGTCTCCTATTCCATGCTGTGGAATAGTGCCTTCCCAAGGGGCCCATTTTGGAATGCACATTGTAAGAGGTTTAAGAAATGGTAATCCATGACCATCATCTCTCACCTGGACCACATACATACTCTCTGACTAAGTGGTCTTCCCAAATTGATTCAATCTTATGTTAATTTTTTCTCCACATTGCAGTCAATTATTTCAAAACACAAACCTGAATGTGTTATCTATTCCTGCTTTAAAACACTTTTCATTGCTCTTAGAGCAAAGATCAAAGTCCTTGATGTGCCTTATGAGATGTGCTTATTCGGGCGGGTCTGACCTCTGCCTTGACTTCCTAGCCTCATCTGGCACCACCTCTCCCCCTGGCATTGGAGATCTAGCCACACTTAATTTTGCTGACTTCTTCCTGCCCCAGGGTCTTTGCATATGTCCTTCATGCTGTCCTTTCCTGTACCTTTAGCCCTTTCCAAACACACATTCATCAGTAAGATGCCAACAGAGTCAACACGTCTTAGGGATTTTTTTCCTTGACCTAGGTCTAAGTCAGTTTAGGTCAGATTCCTTTGTTTCTTTTAGAGCACTAAGCTCAGTTCATAAATATGCACTTTTTGCCTTAGATATTTGTTTACTGTGTACCTCTCCTACTCTAGGTCCATAGGAGCAGGGCCTGTGTATGCCTTGCTGTGCTCAGCACCTGGCACAGCACCTGGCATGTAGTAATGGAATGAATGAATGAATAAAAGTCAAAACCCAACTATTTGACTTCTTTAGATTCCAAATTCTAATGTTGAATTCTAAAGCACAACTTTTTTGGGGGGACGGGAGTGGCAAATGGTGCTTTGCCTATAGGATTATATCATACTATAACAAAAATTTAAAATTCAAATCTTCCCACTGTATAAGTACTTGGCAAGTTATATTGGGTATTAAAAATGCATTTCCTTAAAGACCTTGATTTGGGTTATTAAAGCACTTGCCAAGAGATACTCTCCTATTTTAAGAGAAAAGAAATTGTTTGACTTAAAAAAAAAACCTCTCTAGAAAACCAGGTTTTGAAAAACCATTTTGCCTTTTGAGGGCTACAGTAGCCATGGAGGTGCTGCTCAGAACTCCCTTGAAGAAAGAACTTGCCTAGAGCCTGATTAGCTATCAGTCTCCAGCTGTGAGTGCCTTCAGGCCACACCCAAGCTCCCTAGCAGAGGTAACTGTGCTGGCTCTTCCTAGTCAACACCCAGCAAATGATTGAGCATGGTTGGAATGCCAGGACCTGGCCGTTTCTGCCCATCTGCTTCTCTACTAGGTGCCCTTTCCTCTGGAACTCCTGGTTGGGTGACCAACTGGGTTGGACAGCTGGTTTGCTGAGTCTGCATTGTGGTCAGAAGCTCTCTCTTCCTAATCCTGCTTCCTCTCTAAGATCACGGTCTGAAGTCTTTCTCTTCCCAATTCCCTACCTTTCCCTTTGATCTTTCCTGAGCTATCCCCTCCAATAGACCTGTTGGCGTTCCTAACCCTCTGTCAACATCTGCTTCCCAAAACATGCAACCAACATAGAGGGGTTCTAGTAATTTAACTATATAAGATTAAAGTGTTAGGATGGTATTTGTTTTGATTTTTCCATTTTCCTTTCCTAGCTCATTCTCTCTGAAGATTTTTAGTAACTCACTATATAAGACCTATTTCTGAAATGAAGAATAATTCCAGAAGAAAGATAAGTCTTGTTACTAGTTTGTAAGGTCCTCAACCTGAGATTTTGTTTGTTTCTGTCATATCCCAACACTTGACCTGTAGCAGATGCTCAATGAGTATTTGTTGAATGATTGAATGTATAGCTTAAGAATCACTTTTTTGTTTATATTAAATGGAAGAATATTACCAATATTACCAAGAATAAGACATACCATAATAGCATTTTAGATAGAGACTGTATTAGTTTGGTAGAGCCATCATAACAAAGAGCCATAGACTGGGTGGCTAAAGCAACAGATTAATTTTCTTACAGTTCTGGAGGCTGGAAGTCTGAAATCAAGGTGTCAGCAGGATTAGTTTCTTCTGTGGTCTCTCTTGTCAGCTGTAAATGGGCATCTCCTTCCTGTGTTTTTAATGGCCTTCCCTCTGTGAGGATCTGTGTCTTAATTTCTTCATAAAGAAGTCAGTCGCGGATTAGGGCCCACAGAGACCTGATTTTAACTCAGTTACTTCTTCGTCTTCTTCTTCTTTTTTTAATGTTTATTTATTTTTGAGAGAGAAGAGAACCAGTGGGGGAGGGGCAGAGAGACAGGAAGACAGAGAATCCCAAGCAGGCTCTGTGCTGACTGCAGAGAGCCCAATGTGGGCTGCGAAATCATGAATTGTGAGATCATAACCTGAGCCAAAGTCGGATGCTCAACCGACTGAGCCACCCAGGTGCCCCTAACTCAGTTTCCTCTGTAAAGACCCCATCTCTAAATACAGTCACATTCTGGGGTACTGGGAGTGGGGACTTCAACATACGAATTTTGAGGGATACAAGTTAGCTTACAAGAGAGGCCCATAAAAACATGCCTATTAGCAACTCTTTGATTTAAGATGTTTTACTTTGTGTTGGAAGCAGATGGAAATAGAAATAAAATACAATAAAACAATATAAAAAATAAAAATTATATGAAATAAGGCAAATGTCTGATTTATAGCCGAAGAGTTATATAGGTATGACAATGAGGTATGAGGCTAAACTTCTTTGTAATTCCTGGGTGAACTTGTATGCTTGACCAAGTAAATCACACATCATAAAAAAGAAACAAGTTACAACTCATAAATGACCATGGGATTGAAACTACCAATGGAAATGTCTTTACTGTGTGGATTTAAAATCTAAACTAATCAGATAGTATCTTTCTCACTAAAACACATATTTTTTGAAGAGAATTTACATTCATGGTAGAACAGTTTGTTTCCCAGAATAATACAAATCATGAGATTATTACTTATTAAAACATTAATTTCATTTTAACCACAGCAAAAGTGTTAATTTTTCCCTTCTAGTCCCTGTTATCTGCCTGATTCCTGAGCCTATCGCAAGTAATAAAAGTAATGGACTTGTGGTATGCCCTCCACAAAAGTGAACATTGGTCTTTTTTCTGCTGGCATTTCCCACCTCTGAAACTTGCATTATGTTACATGCTGTAAACCACCATTGTTGTGTGCTGCTATATTTTGGGGACTTATTAGAATGAAGGAAGTTCTTCCCTAACATGACATTTCCTTTCTAATACAATACAAAAATGGAGTATTTAGGGTTGACCACTTACACATTGTTCCCATTTCAGGCCCCACGGTATTGCCGCCATGTATGAATGCCTAACCCTTTTAGAGATTTCCTTTAAGGTTTTCTAGTATGTTTACTTTCCTGTGGGTTATGAAAGACTTGACCTCTCTGGGAGAAGTCTTTTGAGAGACCTCAGATGCATATCACCTCTATGAGAGCCTTAACTGGCCAGCCTTGTAAAGATGGTGCCATGACCGTGTATTGATTTGAAACCACTTCACTCACCATAAGCACAGTCTGACCTGTGGTTACCATTCTCTATTTGTAGAATTCTCTAGAATCCTTCCATGAGATCACGACTGTCAGTTCAGGAGCACTGGATTATATCCAAGTCTCTATCGGGAATATAATACTAAGATTTCTATTACTAGTAAATTCTACTACTAGAATCTAAATACCTTGAAGATAATGTACATGTCTGATTTGCTAAAAAATAGAAAACTGTTAAAAGATAAACTGAGGCACAGTAAAAAGTTTTTAGAGTTTCTTTGAGCAAAAATTGATTGGAATAGGCTAGCATCAAACCAGAAGTGGTTAGGGGCTCTCCTTGATAGCTGGGAGAAAGACTTACATAGAAAAGATGCAGAAGTAAAGAAAGGAAGTTATTTGATTGTCTATACCTTAAAGCCTGTTGGCTATTTGTGATTGCTTGTCCTTAGCATTTTGATTTTGTAACCTTGAGGCATTTACTACAGGCTTAGATTTTGATTTACTTAAGTAGGCTGGCTACTCTGGTGGCTTAGATCCACCTCAGTATACTGGCCTTCTCTTTTAATTAGTTTAACACTACAAATGCCAAGTTCACTTCAGGTCAACAATCATTTATTTAGCACCTACTTGGGCTCTGAGTTGATTTAAAAAAAATAAATAAATAAAGGAACAGACTGGGTTCCTATCCTGGAGTGTTTATAGCCTAGGAAGGAGCTTGTACACTTCCTTATCTCCCTGCCCTACACCTTTTAAAACAAGCTGATTATCTTTTCATTATTCATTACAGTAAGTTTGGAAAATACAGAGAAACCAAGATTTAAAAATCAACCAAAAAGTCTATGACTTAACTACTGCTAATAACACTTTAATTTCTCTTTTTTTAAAGTGCATACACTTTTAAAAACATTTATAATCAGACAGCATGCACAATTTTGTATCCTGCTTCTTTCATTTCACACATCATAAAAGTTTTCCAGTGGTCTGTGTAAACATGATTTAAGAAGCTACATTATATTCCAGCGAGTGGATTCACCATAGCTTCCTCAATCCTCATTTTGCTGCCAAGTGTTTATTCAATCTCCTGCCTTTTTCTTTTTTTTTTATTCTAAATGCAAAACTCATCTTTGGGCACAAAACATTTTTAATATTTAGGATTGTTTCCTGAAATTAAGTGTCCAGAAATGGTCTCTCTGTGTTAAAGGGAACGAGCATCA
Organism: Paguma larvata; assembly: GCA_030068075.1. Classification (NCBI taxonomy): domain Eukaryota; kingdom Metazoa; phylum Chordata; class Mammalia; order Carnivora; family Viverridae; genus Paguma; species Paguma larvata. Next base: position 91,289,106 of record CM057825.1, on the reverse strand, counting down.
CAGCTTCTGGAGCACGTGGCAGTGACTTTGGGAGGATCTGATCCATTTGCACCTGACCAATAGCGCTTTATGATGCCTGGCTCACAGGGTCCTTACACTTGGGACATTGTTACTCTGAAAATGTTTGTTAGTGTAAGTAAAAAGTATTGTGTTGTTGTTTTGATTTTTATTTATTTGGTTGCCAGTGAGGTTGAACATTTCCTCATATTTTTGTTTATCAGTTTTATTTCCTCTTTTATAAATTGGCACTTTGTGTCCTTTCTCATTTTGTTTATTATTTCTCACACATCTCTCTTCTCTCCCTCCCTCTCTCTCTCTCTCTCTCTCTTTTCAGTCTATACTGATAGGATTTTGGCTGAGCAAGAGTTTTTTCCCCCAAGGCCACTTTAGCCGGTATAGCTTGTCTTCCTTCATTCTGGACCATGGTGACTGACCAGTTATTTTTGAATTGTCATGCAGATAGAACAGATAACCCACTTTAAAACAGAAAGTACTTTAAAGTTGCTTCAGCTTCTTGGAGTCTTCTCATCTGAGACAGAAGTTGGGCTTCTCATCTTGGAAAGAATGTTCTATAAAGTAAGGAAGTTCACTTGGGGACATGTTTAGTAAGAGACATAATAGTGGCAGCCACTTGGAAATTAATTCTGACATTCCCACGAGGTACCTGAAGGCCAAAAGGGAATAGCAGAATTATCCACGCTCCCCCAAAAGCTGGGGTGAGGTCCAAAAATCCTTTCTGCACCATTGATTTTTCTCGGGTTTTTGTGGCTCAGCTTGTGGCTATGAAACACTATTCATTGCTGTGGATTATGGCTTTTTCTTTTGTTCTATTTACTAACTGGCAAGCTGTTGCCAAAAGTTGTGACTGGTAATTATAATTTTTGGAGGAGTACAGCCTGTGCTGCTCACCCCTGAGAGAGGTTAGTCAGCACCCCAACAGGTTTTATTGGTGAGCTGTCGTTCTAACTACAGGGAGTCATAAAAGGAGATGCCACCTTCACCCGCATTCTGGGGGATTAGAGAAGTAGAGGACAAAAGTGGATTAAAAAGTGGACAACTCTGCTATCCCAGACCTTTCTTTCCTTAATAACAGACCTAGTAAGACAGCAGGATCTTGCCAACCAGTATAGCACAAAGCAGCGCACAGACCCATGTTGAGGTCCCACCTATGAAAGCATTTTGTGAATGGTAAAGAGCTTCACAAGTGGTAAGTGTCATATTTTTGCAAATAGTTGAAAGTCGCTGGTTCATTGTGTTTCTTCTTAGTTCCTTAAGCTTAAAGAGTAAACTTTCCTATATTTAGAGTTTCACTTATTCATTCATGTTTATTGAATTTCTACTCTATTTTAAGCGTTGTTTAGACCAGGGGTTAGCAAACTATAACCCACAGATCAAATTTGACCTGCTACCTATTTTTCATAGCCTGAGAGCAAAGAACGGTTTTTACGTTTTTATAAAATTGTTGAAAAAAATCAAAGGGAGAATAATATTTTATATTTAAAAAGCATGTGAAATTCAAATTTCAGTGTCCACACATAAAGTTTTATTGGAACACAACTATGCTTATTCATTTATGTATTGTCTCTGGATGCTTTCCTGCTACAATGGCAGAGTGGGTAGTTATGACAGAAACTATATGGCCTGCTGAGGCTAATATATTGACTACCCGGCCCTTTTCGCTCCTGTTCTAGACAGTGGAGTTACAGCTTTTAATAAGATAGACATTATTCTTGCATCTATGTGTATCATTACCTCAGAGATGGCCCCGTGGGACTCACCCTTGATCCTGGCTTTAGAAACATTGGTTCTTTTCTTTCTTTTATAAGTTTATTTATTTTATTTATTTTGAGAAGGATACAGAGAGCAAGTGTGGGAGGAGCAGAGAGAGAAGGAGACAGAATCCCAAGCAGGCTCCACACTGCTCATGCAGAGCCTGATGCAGGGCTCAAACTCATGAACCATGAGATCATGACCTGAGCCGAAACCAAGAGTTAGATGCCCAACAGACTGAGCCACCAAAGCACCCCGAGAAATATCTGTTCTAACCAACTGAGCTAACCTTATATGATTTTAGCCAACATTCCATTCCTTATGGAATCCAATTATTTTTTCATCAAATCAAATGAAATCTATGAATTAACTATGTTAGACTGCAAGGGTCTCTGCACTTAAGACATTAAAGTAGTTAAGAAGCAAAATTCATTTTAAAAATGAAACAAGAATAATGGTAATGACACACAATAGCTGCTTTTAACTTTGTGCTAGCTTCCATGCGACAGACTTCATGTGCTAAGAATTTGTGATGAAAAAGCTCACTTTGGACTGATAAAGACTGAGTAGGGTTGCCAGAGGAAGTAGGATGTGGCCCAAAATGATGGTCTTGATTTCCTTCTTCAGTCCCTGGGGCCTAACAAGTTGTGTCCTGTGGACAGACGGCCAAGAAACTGCCTTTAGGGCTCTTTCCCATATCCTATGGTTTGGCAGAATTTCTGCTCTTATCCTTATGATGTGGACAGACAGCCACCATTGAACTGGTGAAACAGAGACTAGTATTGGGAGCTTCTCAACCAGCTGGTGAGGTAGGCAGGGATCTGCTCTTCCCTAAAAGGGGAATCAGTAGAAGCAATATTGGGAATGAGGGGGGATTAAGTAATAGAAAAAATTGGGTAGGTGGGTGGAAACTCTGAGATCTTAAAATGTAAGGCAGTTTGGAAAGCCTTAGAGTCCTTTAGCTAACTTTGCAGTGTGTCTAGAACACAAAAGGATTACATCTTCTACTATACTGTAAGCAGCTTTCATATGTGCCTAGCCCAGGGTGTTGTTCAATAAATGATTCCATTAAAGAATGCCTGAAAGGGGCTCCAAGTAGCTCAGCCACCTAAGCATCCAAGTCTTGATTTTGGGTCAGGTCATGATCTCACGGTTTGTGAGATCGAGCTTTGGGCTCTGCTTTGACAGTGTGGAACATGCTTGGGATTCTCTCTCTTCCTCTCTCTCTGCTCCTCTCCTGCTTGCACATGCACACATGTTCTCTCTCTCTCTCTCAAAATAAATACATAAACTTTAAAAAATGCTTAATTAAAAAAAAAGAATGCCTGAAAAAATGAGGGAAAGAGGTCAAGTCATATGCAAACATTAATCAGAATGGTTACTATGGTGTGCTCTTAGGAGTAGAAATTCATTGGTGTTCATTCATTTGTTCATTCAACAAATATTTATTGAGCTCCTACTATGTGCCAGGCACTTAATGCCATTTTACTTCAGTGTCTAATAGTGAAAATCTTTCTAAAATATCAGTGTCTGCTTTGTTGCTTTACAAAGTACGGTCATGCAAATGTCTGTTATTGAACCCTGAAGAGGATTGAAGAGCACAGAGTATATTTTTGACCTCATGATTATTCTCCTGGCTAACATGATAGAAAATAACAAAATTACTGTAGTGCTTAAGAAGGCACACTGTGAGGGTGCCTGGGTGGCTCAGTCGGTTAAGCGTCCAACTTCGGCTCAGGTTGTGATCTCTCAGTTCGTGAGTTCAAGCCCTGTGTCGGGCTCTGTGCTGACAGCTCAGAGCCTGAAACCTGCTTCAGATTCTGTATCTCCCTCTCTCTGCCCCTTCCCCATTAATGCTCTATCTCTGTCTCTCAAAAATGAATAAACATTAAAAAAAATTAAAAAAAAAAAGACGGCACACTGTGGTGTCAGACTGCCTGTATTCAAATCTAGGGTTTACCACTCATACATATGTGATGTTGATAAATTTTGCCTTGGTTTGCCCATCTGTAAACAGTCAAATGATAATACCTACTGCATACAGTGGTTGTGAAGATCAAATAATCAAAGTACCTTGGCATGTAGGAAGCCCTCGAGATGTATGGTGACTGTTTTTGTTTTCACACAGAAGTCAACCTAGGAAAGATAGAGGTATTTGGATTGAATATATTGAAGACTTGAGGATGTGCCCCAGAACATGGTGGTTCTGCTTCAGTGACATTTATAGTATACATATGAGAAAGGACATAATTCCTTTCTTGTAGTTTAACTTCTTTGAGAGTGTTCTTGCCTGAAAATGGAGAGAGTAATATCTAACTGGTAGGGCTCTTCCAAGGAGCACATGGATGAGTGTGCCTGGAATTCAGTTAGCTCTCAATAAACATTACTTTCCTTCTGACAGAGTCAAATAGGAGGAAGTAATTCCCTTTAATTAAGAGTGTTGATGAGTTGGGTTCTAGTTAATTGAACTGTAATATGTAAATCAACTTAATCGTGGACTGGCTCTACCAGATAAACACTCAGCACCTGGCTATGGTTTGGTTGGGCACCTCTATTTGTTTGATTTTAAAAAATTCTTCCCCCTTCTGTGGCTTCTTAACACTGTGGAACCCTCCACTCAAGCCTGCACACAGTTTGCATTTTCAGTTGAAAGAAGGATTTTCAGAAGGTTTTAGATTTTAATTGTTGGACTTAATAGGATTGATTTAAATTAATCCAAGTCACTTGCAGACAATGAAACAATGGCTTGGTACCTTGTCACTCCTTGTTTATTTTCTAAATAAAAGGAGAAAAGTGGGAAGTGTTCCAAATTGAGTCACAGGCTGTGGTGAGGATTAAGTGAGTAAACACTGTGGTCTTTGGGGAGACAGATATTGGGTGCTAGCTGGAGAATTGCAGCAGTCACCCTCTACCATTTATTTCCCTTTGTGGGATGTCTTCCTAGCATAGCACGAGAGAAGATGACAAACAGAATGACATGTTCATTACAACAAAGTGAATTTGAAGTAAAGGTGGAAGAGAATTGTGTGTGTGGAGTAAGGGGGAATGAGAGCTCACTGAAGTGAGACCCCCGTAGAGGTGCTGAAGGGAGGCTTTGGAACTCTGCCCATTGATAATTTCATGGGATTCCACTGTTTGGATATATCCTTATTTTCATAATTATCATCATCCCATGGCCCTCATCTTGAAAAAGCATTCTCAGTCTTGAGCTCTTTTGGACTCTTCAGGCTGATAAATTGTGGAAATGTTTCACAGCATCCATGGCCCCTACCCATTAGATGCCAGTAGCACTTTACCTACCCACCTGCCCACCTATCCCAGTATAATAACTCATAATGTTTCCAGAGTTTACCAAATATTTCCTGTTTCTGGGAGGGGCAAAATCACTCCCCCTCTCTCCCCCATTGAGAGCTACTGCTTTGAAAGGAATCATTTCAACAACATTTCTCATAGGCTGTGCTCATGGAAAGGTCATTCCTCTGGCTAACTTCTGGACCTCCAGCACTGATGGGCTAAGCTACATTGACAGCCAAGTGGAGACCTCCTCAAAGTGGGCTGGGAATGATGCCCTACGATGCCAGGCTGCAATGGCATGTTTTTAAGTGTTGGAGATGCCTAGATTATTTTCTAAGGTAATGTGAATTTTGCCTTCAGTGGTCCTTGCCCCTTCTAAGTGAGTATCACATGGAAAAAATGACAACTCACTTCTCTTTGTGGAGTCTTCACTATCTGACAATAAGCTTGGAGAAAGTCAAGCTTGTTAAATTGTTCAAATAAAACCTGTAGATTATCCTCCTAAAAGAGTACTCCAGAATTACTATTTTAACATAGACGTAACCACAAAAGGGGGCTGAGAAGCCCACAGTAGGAGGAGGTGACTTGCTAAGTGGCATTTTAGGAAAACAAAGGCTTTGCAAGATAAAAACATCTTTCCTCCCCAGTTACAGACTTACTGTTATTAATAACTCAGATGTCATATTTATGCCATTAGTGGCAGCATGCATACAATTTAAATATTTTAGCTTCCATTATACAACTGGATCTACATTACTGACCTTCAAGGGCCCCATTCATAAGGGACGAGGAGAGGGAACAATCAGCTACTTCATGCAAGGGCTAGCTAGCAGACTGGGTTTCCCAGCATTGTCGAACAAACCACGACACAGGGAATGCTTTGGAGCGGCTCAGAACATGGCAGGGTGGGGACAGAGAATGATGGGGGGTGGGGTGGGGCTTTCAGGGCTGGGAGAGAGCCAAACCTTTTTTTTTTTCTTTTTTAAAGAGTTATCCCACCTTTGTTCTAAGGGAGAATGAAATATCCATTAAGACTGGTGACACTGGGAATTTTGTTTCAGCTCGGTTCCTTTTGTTGCGACTCCAGGGTAAAGGAGAGGAATCCGGGGTGACTAGGTTTCAAGCCAAGATGAGAATGAAAACGAATTCCTTCCAAGGATTTCTTCTATTGTCTCAAGAATAAATATTTATAGAGAAAGTTCAAGTGAAGTCTTTTACAACGGTCATGGTTTTAAGACTAAGCCTTTGAAAGAGTACATGTAAAACTATGCTTAAATGAAGGGTGATCCAATTAGGCTTCCCAGGGAAAACCAAGAAACCTCAAGATAATTTCCTATATAAAATCTAATTGTGTTCTCAAGTGGAATAGGAGTACCACTCTGAATTATTCCAGATCCATATACTGCAGCAGAAATGTACAGCCAAATTGGATTCTATTTTAAGTAATTAAGTTATTTCCCTTCAAAGGATCTATAATTTGCCTTCGACAAATGTGATTTGCCTCAGAAAGATAATACATTGCAATTTTTCCTCCAAAATAGATTTTCTGTGCCAGAAACAATTACGAAAAGTAGACCAAATATTGCCTTAATTATATCCTGGTTATTATCTTTGAGTGCATGCCTGGAGTGCCCTGTTTTGTGTTCCAGAATGAGATAGGTATGGCTGCTATATAGTTTAGAAATTATCTTTAAGCAGAGACTGGACTTGGTATTTACTCAAGAGCCTGGGGCTTGCACAATGGTAGTGTAAATAGCTATGGGTGTTGTTACATAAGACTCCAAAATCTTGTGCAAAATATGGGCAATCAGGAGCTTGCTTCAGTGGACCTTTCTTCTGAGCTCTGAAAGCACCAATTTAACTTTTATCTGCTTGGCTAATCCCTTCAGGTGCTAGGTGTTGCAATAGATTAAGTGTGGAGATTTGCATAGAAGATATTGCAAGAGGGGTATTTTGGGCATGGTTAATTTTATGAAGAAAACATTCACTTTTGGCTTTATTTTCAACAATAGTTCAGTTGACTTACGACCAGGTGTTCTGGGGGGACAACAGTGGGTATGGTAAAGAGCAAGGGGTGGACTGATGAATGGAATCAACTCCTGGTCTGTCCCCTTGAAAGTGCAAGTTGTGGAAAGTCTCTGAATCTGTTTCTTTGGGTGAAAAAGGAGTAACGTATCTAGATTGAGATGATCAGAGGAGAAAAGCTTGCAATGCTTGGCATGGCACAGACCTGGATTATACAAGGGGTCAGTTGTGGTAAAATCTAAAACATGGTAATGCATACCTTTTCTCCTTTGCACACGTTTATCCTTCAGAAAGATTACTTTTCGCAGGAACAGGAACTGGCTGGATGTTTCTAAACGTCTAGGAGTCAAAAGTGGTTAAGACTTCAGATTTCAAAGACAGATTCCCTGGTTTGGAATGCTGCTGTGCTACTTGCCACATGCCTTTAACCAAGTCACTTAGGATTTCTGTGCCTCAGTTCCCTGCTCTACAAAATGTAGTTCTGTTGGGGCACCTGGGTGGCTCAGTCGGTTAAGCGTTCGACTCTTGGTTTTGGCTCAGATGATCTCACAGGTTCATAAGTGTGAGCCCCACTTTGGGCTCTGTGCTGACAGCCTAGAGCCTGGAGATTCTCTGCCCCTCCCCTGCTTGCACTCTCTCTCAAAGTAAATAAACTTTAAACTTAAAAAAAAAACTATAGTTCTAATAATAGTAATAATAATATTATTATTATTAATCAAGCCAGAGTTCCTATGATAGATGTGTGATAAGGGTTAAGTAAAATATTCCAACTAGGATAGGAGCTGACATGCCATAAATGTATGCTTATTTTTGACTTCTGTCAGCCAAAGGAATGTCAACAGACATCAGAACATAACAGCGAGTAAGTTTATCATGAACTTTTTATTAACAACTTGATATAAGACTGTACATTGTAGGTACTGAAATCAAGCCAATTCTGAAAACTAAAAAAACCAGCATTTCTATACCACTTCAGGCTTTGGTTATTAAGTGCCACCTTCTACAGCAAAATCACATAGTGTAACCAAACAATTTAAAAACATTAAAAAGAAAATGTTCCATTGGAATGGAGAGATTATTTATGTACAAACAGCTGAGGATCCTTTCTAGCTTAAGTGATTCACTATACACTCTGGAATGTTTAGTTCCCTTTTCTACAGTCCTACAACCAGACATACAGCAACTAAGAACTTGTCCACAGGTCCTGCCTAGACACTCATCAACATGAAACAAAAAAATATTTATATAAATAAGTCAATTAAACCTCATAAAAACTAAAGAAACACAAGGGAAAAATCCAATAGTCAATAAAAACTGTACAGTATCAGTCTTTTGTATCTGAAAAAAATGTGTAACGTAAAAAAAAAGTTCTTTAATGTATACAAGTCTTTTAGATCAGTGTTAGCTGGAGTGAAAACTTGAAGACTCGGACTCGGTTGAAACAGAAGAATGTCCCCCCCGCTTCCCTTTGGAAAGGATCTTGAGGCTAGACCCTCTGCTCACAGAGGTGAGTGCATGCTGGGCAGAGGTTTTAAATTTGGCTCCAAGGAAGGCATAGAGGATGGGGTTCAGGCAACAGTGGAAGAAGGCTAGGGCCTCAGTGATGGAAATCCACTTGTGCACAGTGCTCTCAAACTCACATCCTTGCTTGATGATTTCCAGGAGGATGAAGGAATCGATGCTGATCCCTATGTAGTAGGGCAGCCAGCAGGCAAAGAAAGCCAGAATGAGGATAACTGTGGTCTTGAGGGCCTTGCGCTTCTGGTAGCCCTTGGAGTGGGACAGCTTGGAGATGATAATGCAATAGCAGGACAGGATGACAATACCTGGCAGGATAAGGCCAACCATGATGTGCTGAAACTGGAATACCACCAACCACGAGTCATTGGGATAGAAGCGGTCACAGATATACCTCCCATCTGCCTCCTTGACATTGGCAAAGATGAAATCAGGAATAGTCAACAGGAGGGCAGGTATCCAGACGCCAACATAGACCACCTTTTCAGCCAACAGCTTCCTCGGCCTCTGACTGTTGGTGGCGTGGACGATAGCCAAGTACCGGTCCAGACTGATGAAGGCCAGGATGAGGACACTACTGTAGAGGTTGACTGTGTAGATGACATGGACTGCCTTGCACAGGAACTTTCCAAAGTACCAGTTTGCCACGGCATCAACTGCCCAGAAGGGAAGTGTGAGGACAAAGAGGAGGTCTGCCACAGATAGGTGCAATCTGTACTTGTCTGTCATGCTTCTCAGTTTCTTCTGGTAACCCATGACCAGGATGACCAATCCATTGCCCACTATGCCAGTCAAGAAGATGATGGAGTACACAGTGGGCAGAAAGATACGGTTGAAATGGGCATTTTCCTCCCGGAAGCAGGGTTCCTTCATGGAATCATAATCACCTGAGCCCAAGTCCTCTTCGGTGTAGTTATCTGAAGGGTATATCTGCAAAAGAGGCAAAGGAATGGACATTAACTTTCAAGTTCAGTTGCCATTCTCCAAGTTCAAAAAGATGTCTCTGGGATTTTTAAAAAGCAATTAAAAAACCCAACTCAGCCCAGGCTTCTTCAGGACATTCTGCTCCCACTGAAGTAGTGAGGGAAGGGTACAAGAGAATTGTTACAGACTGCTCCAACCCTCCTCCCCATGTTCCCCCAGAGTCGCTTCATTATATTCCTCTTTAGTAGAACCAATTACAAAATTCTTTGTTTAGAACAAAAGCGTGCTGAGATTCAAAGGGTTTCAAAGTCACATCTTCGGTAACTCTTCTACCCCGCCCACTAGGGAGAAGAAAAAAACCTTGGGAGGGAAAAAAAACAAAACAAAACAATAAGAGGCCACTCCTAGACGGCGGGGGTGGGTGGGGGGCGGGTAGGCAGGCGGGGAGTGGGGGCCAAATCTCCAGTTCCGAGAAGCTGGGATTAACTTTCGGTATGAAGATTCGCTAGGACAACGAAGATAGGAGGAAGGAGCACTGGGGAGGGGGGGGGGCGCAAAGACTTTCCCCTAAGGCACAAAACATTGCCTTCCCCACGCTCGTCCAAACACAAACCATTCTGCCATTCTGTACTTCAAGCAACATGTAGTGGGGAAGGAGAAAACTGGTCTTAAGCGAGGGCCTTTGGAGCTTGGGGTATTTGAACAGGGGTTTTAGAAAAAGATACCGCCACACACTCCCCTGTAGCTGGCGCTCCTCGGGGGCCTGGGTCTTTCTGTCCTACCTATGTTTATCTCTTGGCGCATTTGGGACGTTAGGGAGTGCAGCATTTTCCTGGGAGTGGAAGGTCACGGGGTCTGCACTCATGGTCCTCGCCCCAAGTTTCATTTCCTCACTGCCCGGGTCGCTTCCCACCCCGCCACTGACCCAGTAAATGGGGTCGGAGGTCTGCAGCTGGAAGCCTCCAGGCGGAGGGCGCACTGAGGGCCGGGTGGTCCGACTCCGGACCTCCGGGGATGCCCACCACGCCCACGCCCACTGCCAGCCGCTACAGCTCCCTGGGTTCCGCCCGGCAGCACGCCAAGTTCAGTCCCACAGGGTGCTGGGGGAGAGAATGGGCGGCTCCTCCGTAAACGCCTTTGAATTACGCGCCGCTGGGGGGAAACGAAAAGCCTTCCTGGTAAGGGGTTCTCAAAAGTCTCCAGGAAACCACCAACGGTTAAACAGCGCAATTGGGATCGGTGAGAGCCAAACGGTCTCCCCACTTGCACCTGCCCCGTCTGCGCCGCAACTACCGCAGCCCAGGTGCCCTCCCAGGCCCTTAACTCCACCCTTAGTCCCCGCCGGCACACCTCGGGGTGCTGCTCCGCAGTGACTGTTTAATTCTCCTCCCTCTGTACGATCCCAAACTACCGAACCTGGGGTTCACTCGAGGAGCTTCCATTGCCCGCGAGTCTCTCCCTCAATCCCTAGGCGCGGGGACTGCTCTTGGCCACCTCCCTGCTACGGCCAATTCTCAGACCTCTTTCAGGCAAGCAGCATCTTGGGTGCACCCGCCTTTCCCGCCCTCTGGCTCACTGTGCGGGGGGTACTGACAAGCTCCGCCGACTGTGTGGAGTTTAGCGAACACGCGCCCAACTGCAAGAGTGGTCCCAGGAACCTCTGTCTTAAATTAACCAGGGGAAAGGTTTCGCCCTGGTAACGCGGCCGGGCGCACCGCCTTCCAAGTCTAAATTCAGATCATGTAATTCGCTCCAAATAAACCCCCGCGCCGCTGCGGGAGACCCTTGGTCTGATTCCGGGGGCAGGACGCACGCCTTCTCTGCACTTGTGCACTGAATGTTCTTATGTTTGCAAACAGCGTGCAAGCCTAACGTACACCGTAGGACTCAAGGGGGAGACACACGCAGCTACCAAAACAGTCGTTCCAACATTTTCTCCTCTACTTATAGAGAAAAAGATAACAATCCTAACCCATCCCCACCCCCTCCAGTGTAACCATGTTCACGAAAACTCCTTTCCATCCTCCTAGGGGGGGAACGCACCTCCCACATTCTGGTCGCTTCTGCCCGCTCAGAGAGGGGTTGCGCTCTAAGTTTACGAGTTTGTACATTTAAGAAAAAGCAGGTTGAAACTGGACTTACACGGAACCCGTCCATGATAACTGCTCACTTTCCAGCCGCAGTGGTTACCGGGGCACCCAAGTTGTCTGGGTCACTTTGCTACTTGCTGCCGCAGCCAACAGACTGAAGTTTGTGGGCGAAGCCGGACTTTTATAAAAACACGCTCGGCGGGCAGCGCATGCGCAGCGCGGGTGGGCGGGCGGGGCGGGGAGGAGAAAGACGCGGTGGGGGAGAGACGTGGGGAGGAGGGCGTGAGGGAGGGGTGAGGAGCACGCACTCTGCAGTCCCAGTGAGGTTAACTGGGGTAAACCTGGGGAGACCCCGAGAGACTGCTGTTAGCTGGAGGTCACCTTGTGAGTCCTGAACTGCGGAGGGCATCCCGGAGGCGTTTTCCAGCCTGGGAAAGCGGGATGCGCCTGAAGGAAGGTGGAAGCACCGGCGACCAGTGCGTCCCTCTGTGGGGCATCCATCGTTGCTCACGTGGATGGGATTCCAGACCCGGGAATCCTACAAATGGATACACTGAGGCCCAGAGGAGGGAAGTGACATGCCAGAATAACCCAACCAGTAGGCGGCAATGCTGGAAGTGGGTCCAGCGTCTGACTCCATTCCCTGCGCTTTCAACAGATGCAATCCATTTTATTCGGAAAATGAAATAAGTAAAGATTCTTTAGAGCACAGCTATACAGAGCGTAACCATACATGCACACCCACAGTAATTATACCAGCATCAGGTACACATAATCAGGAAACACTTTCAGAAGAGGGTAGGATTCTTTGGCATAATAAGGAGGGAGACTGTGATGGAGAAATAGATGTGTATTTCCGGGCAACCAATTCGTGAATAGTACTTAAAAAATATGTTAAGTGTGCTTTATTATTAGAGAAATTTAGCGAATAGTACTTTTTGTAATAGATCACAAGGTAAATTTGCATGGAATCACTCATTCATTTTCACAATACCCTATGGGTGTTACCATTACAGCGATGCATTTCGTCAACATATTATATATATATATGCAACGCACTTTTCCCGACGCTGGGAATACAGCAGTGAACCAGAAGATAAGGCTCCTGCTCGGAGGAAACAGAAAGCCGACTCGCAGAGATGAAATGCCAGGGTTGGGTTGGGACTCAAAGCCAGACTTGCACCAAGATCTGCCCGCTTGGAGAGGGTTTGCGCTCTAAGTTTACGAGTTTGTACGTTTAAGAAAAAGCAGGTTGAAACCGGTCTTACACGGAACCCATCCATGGTAACTGCTCGCTCTCCACTCGCGGTGGCTACTGGGGCACCCAAGTTTAATTCTACATAATGTAATATTATGATTAATTTTATCTAGTCATTATTGTGTCTCCTGACACTATGTCCAGCGTCTTCCACAACTCAATGGGGAGGACAAGCATCGCGGGGGTAAAGATTTAGGTTGAAGAACAGGGCGGGGTGGAGTGAGGGTGGGGCTGGACGTTTAAAAGAGTCCACGACTGGCTAGAGTTTGCAGTGGGCGCAGAGACGCTGCTTTCCATCTTCTAGCGGCTTCCCGCCGGCGCGGAGGCTGGGTGGGGCAGGGGAACGATTGAGGGGCGGAGCCGAGAACTAGTGCGACCGCTGGCGGGGTGACAGCACCAGTGACAGCCGGGGACGGAGATGTGAGCATTCGCCAGCAACGCGCGCGCCCTGAGACGGTCCTAAGAAGAGGACTTGCCCAGACTGGACCCTAAACACCAACCCCCTTTACTTCAGATAAAACATTTCAGTCTGGAGGTGTTCCAGAGATAGTCTGGAGGCTGGTAACTTTTCTCTACAGAGCATAATTTTCCTCTTTTGTTTGCACCCTCTCCCCAATGTTTGTTGGTGAAGGTCCTCATTTACTGAAAGCTGTTGTTGGGATCAGGAGGTGGGACTCTCAGAAACTTCCAGTTTAAGATACAATAATGACTAGATAAGATTAATCATAATAATACATTATGTAGAATTAAAAGAAACTTTTAAAAGTACTTTTATTTTGTCCCTGACTAAAGCTTGGGATCTTATTCTATGATAGGATGCCATATTGAAGGACCAGAATTTCAGACAGTTTGCATGACTTGCTTTTCACAAAGCTCAGTAATGGCAGAATCAGTACATTTTGACCCAGAAAGTCAGCTGCATTGTACCTCAAAACTCTTCTCTTCATAATGACTGAAACCCGCCCAAAAAGGGGACAGAGGATAAATCCAGAGTAAAATGATTTGCACAATAAATTTTTGTTGATTACAGACAAAAGAAAGCACTTGCTTTATCTGTGGACTCCATTAGATCCTTTTAGGTATATCTGCTGAAAGGAAGCAGATAATTAAGAGAACAATGAAATGCTATTCACTGACTGTCAAGTTAGGCAAATTTTTTTCTTTTCAAAGATAATATTTGGATATTAAGATAAGACCAGGTGTGTCCCCTGTGTGGCTGGTGGGGATGTGGATTGGACATCCTTTCTGGAGGGCACTTTGTGTGTAGTCAGCAGGAACCTTAGAACAGCAATTCTACCCATAGAATCTTATCCTGAGGAAATAGAATTTTGCCACAAAGGCATTCATGGAGGCATTGTTTACAACAGTAAAATGTCTGAACAGCTCTAAATGTCCACCATTAGTGGAAGAGGGGAGAAATTATCCATACGTGGAATTTCACTAGCCGGCCACTGCCAGTGATGTTTGTGAAGAAGAATTTTTAGTGACATGAGAAAATGCTTATAAAACATTAGGTGCAAAGGGTAGGATTCAAAATTATGTATACAGCATGGTCTCAGTTATGTTAAAATATGTACTAGTAAAAGATCGGAAGAAAAACCAAAATGTTTACAGGAGTTTTCACTGAGTGCAGAATTATATTTGATTTTTTACTTTCTTCCTTGCAGTTTTCTTTGCTTTCCAAATTTTCCATAATCAGCATGAAACATTTTCATATTCAGAAAAAAAGTCTATGTGAAAAAAGGAACGGAATGCCTCCCTTCTCATACCTCTCTGCTTCCTAAAGTATTCACTAAATTTAGGATGACTTTTTTTCATAATAATCCTTCTTTCCTCTAAGGAATGGTCTCTTCTTATTTTCCCTGGAGCCAAACCTACCTAAACTACTTTTAGGTAGAAAACAAAACAAAAAGCTCTAACATTTGTTGAGTGCTTGTGATGTGCACCTGACCTCATATAATCCCCTCAACGGACTGCTCTGCAAGGTATGTGTCATCTCTATTCTGCCAGTAAGGAAACTGACTACCAGAGAGGGCGAGGAACTTGGCGGAGATCACACAGTGAGGATCTGCACCCAGTCGGCTGGCTCCACAGCCCAGGCTCTCTTCACTACTTTACAATGTCTTCTTTCTCTGATGGCTGCTAGTCACCCTCTGAAAGCTCCCTCCTCTGAAAGGTCATTTGGCACCTATTACATACTGCTTTGAGTGGCATCTCTTGTTATTCAACTTGTAAATGAGTGTATGTCTTTTCTCCTCTTCCTTAAATATTCTGGGTTCCTTAGAGTGATTGCTCAGATATCCTCTATGCAGCTAGGCCACTGATGAACAAATAATGGGCTCCCTAACCATTTACTGAAGCTTTATTTAATGAATTAATGACTTTCCTGTGTGGCTGTGGCAACAGAGCTAGGCTTAGGGGCTGTCTGGGCTTTGGCAGGGTCCCCAAGTTCTCAGGCTGGCTTTAGCCCAGGGAATAACTAGCTTTGGCCATGGTCTGGAGGGGATGCTTACAAATCCAGTGCCACAGTGACAAGCATTCTGCCACCTCCTGTTGCTCGTTCTGCAGCAGGTTGATTTGTGTGTGAGTGTGTTTGCATGTGTGTGCATGACAGAAGGCTGTACTCTGTCCCCAGATAGGTTCAAAGCCAGTCAGGCAGAAAACATAGGACAGACCTCCTCCTGATGGTGGATGGTAGGAGGCAACAGCATTAAAGGCCTTCTGAATGTACCAGGTATTCCCCCACACCCTCATCCCATCCCCTCACTGGCTCGTCCCCTGTCTGTTAAAAGAAAAATTGCCACTTTAGCTTCTGAAAGAGAAAAAGCACAAACTTCATTGATGGCAGTAGGGAATACTCAAACGGACGAAGTTAATGTTTCCCAAATGATAAAAAAAAAAAAAGGAGGCTATTTCCCAAGGGGCACTTAATTCTACCAGAGGATTACAAATTTCGAAGAGACAATACTATCAAATGTCAACTATTCCCAAGCTGGTGTTAGATGGAAGAAATGGTCCCCCACCCAACTGCACCCAGCCTACTCCTCCTTTCTCAACGTCTTATGTCTCTACACCTATAAGTGAGAAATGATTTGGGGAAATAAACTGAATTTAGGAAAATTATTACTGGTTTTCTGGGTACCATTTTTATCTTAAGTCTAAGCCATATCTTGAATTTCTAAAAGGTTTGACTTCACTAAAATGAGATTATTAGTGATTTTCATTGAAGCTTTGCATCAGTCAAGACGAGTCAACAAAATTTCCTGTACAAAGAGAGAAGCTAGACTGGTAAACAAATACAATTTAGCGTCACCCTGGTAAGTCATTTTAACAAAGCAGCCACTTAATTAACAATGCAATGATCATTACTTAACTAGCTCCCCTGCCAGAGAATGCCTCACTCTCAAAGTCTGCTGCGCTTGCTCATGCGGCAGGTTCAGTGTGGCTTTGTGGATCTGCAGAACAACAGACCCCGTGCTGTTGCCTCAAAAATTATGGTGTCAAGCTGGGAAAGAGGGCACGACTTTAGGAAATAATTGAGTGAGCAAACTCTGTTCTCCATGGAAAAGGCTTGTCATTGTTTTCCTTAAACTAGTAATTTACTGGCGGTGACCTCAGGCAGCTCTATAACAAGAGGAAGTGCCTAGAGAGCCCTGTGGACAGTCTCTCTCTAAAGAGAACTGTACGTCCCATGGTACAGCCAGGGTATGGCCAGAAACGCAGTGATCTGATCACGCATACAGATGGGCTTTGCGGTCTTGCTGAGATCATTTTACCAAGAGTTTTATATTAGCAGAATGACAGGGTGGGAATTGTGTGTGTATGTGTGTGTGTAGGGGATCTATGCAATGTTTGTGCAAGAGCAATTTTCTAAATTCAGAGCCATCATTATGCCTTTGGAGCTACTTGTAGGAATAAGGCACAAGTGACAAACCCTAAAAACCTGCAGATATTGTAAATAAAAGGAGGCCGTAGGGTGTGCTGGGGACTGCGGAGAACTGGAGAGGCATGCCCTGTCCAAAAGGAGTAGCCATCAGTCCTGATTTCCTATGTAGGAATTTGGGCCATATCTTCCATATCTTTTTAATGTGAAATCTCTTGACTTTAAGTGTTGATTCAAGGGGCTCCTGGGTGACTCAGTCGGTTAAGTGTCTGACTTTGGCTTGGGTCATGATCTCGCAGTTTGAGAGTTGGAGCCCTGCATTGGGTTCTCTGCTGTCAGTGTAAAGCCTGCTTCAGGCTGTCTCCCTCTCTCTCTGACCCTCCCCCACTCGTTCTTGCTCTCTCTCTCTTCGTCTCATAAATATTAAATAAATAAATAAATAAATAGAATGTCGATTCAGAACAAACAAACAAAAACTATATGAGATTCCATTTTACTCTGGCCTAAGGTGTTAATACTAGGAATCAAAAGAAAGATTGGGGGTTTGGGGGACTTGGATGGAAGAGAAACACAAAAGTCAGCAATGGAAACAGCCAGAACTGGCTATGGAATTCTTTTAGGATAGTACTGTACCATAATTTGTCCATCACTCAGAGACTGAAATGAATCACTTTGGATTTCCTGCTTTGGTCCTTTGGCTTCCAGCTGTACTCAGGTTAATATTTGGGACTCTGAAGACTACTAACTCATCCTCATTATGGCTCTATTATATTTTCTCATCCTTTTCCCCAGCCTCAGGCTCTCAGCCTTCTGGGTTACCTCAACGCATGAGCACCGGGCTGTTATTTCTTTTAGCTTTGTAGGACAACATCTTTCGAGAAGTGGAACATTCTTCCCTCTTCTCCTTAAACTGGAGGACTGATAGTAGAAAAAAGGCAAGCTCGATGAATAGAGTAGCTTTAGTGGTTCAGAGCATGGGGCTTTGGATCTGGCTCATATAGGTGCTTGAGTTCTGACTCTACAATGTGTCTTCCAGCTCCACATTCAGGGACATCACGCTGGTAGCTGGGCAAGTATATCTCTAATATGTTTCCTTAGCTATAATCTGCAGATAATACTAACATCTCGCTTTGGAGATTGTTGGGTGGATTAAATATGATAATGCATGTAAATTCGATAGCACAGTGTAGGACTCATTGTAGTGCTCAATAAACATTGCCTGTTATTAATATAGGCTCATATCTCAGCTGGTAAAACGTCTTCCTTGTCGGTGGAGGGCTCTGATTAACCAGGCAAATGGATTTCTCCCCCATTACCCACAGAAGTGAGGTAAAGGT
This sequence comes from Paguma larvata, assembly GCA_030068075.1. Classification (NCBI taxonomy): domain Eukaryota; kingdom Metazoa; phylum Chordata; class Mammalia; order Carnivora; family Viverridae; genus Paguma; species Paguma larvata. The sequence continues at coordinate 91,271,007 of CM057825.1, read as the reverse complement.
AAATGGAGGCTTAACCGAGTGCGCCACCCAGGTGCCCCAATGGAGGCTTAAATAAAGTGTGAAGTATTCTTACTTCTAATCATGGGGCAGAAGACATATGTGATGGGGGGAGGAAAGAAAAATAATTAAGTTTCTCATACATGGCCTTGAACCCCTCTTCTGTGGTTATGAGGATTCAGATTCAAGGTTGGAAGGGACATTTGAACCCATTTGGTCTCCATTCCAGGGAGCTCCCTCTACAACCATATGGGATGCTCCCACCTCTGGGGATGGGCAGCCCATTCCCCAGAAAGGAGCTTATCCACGGCTGACTGAACCTGAGCACTAGACAGCCCTTTTCTCCAGGCACCTGCCTCCCCTATTATCTATCTTTTGGGTCTAATTTAACTAGAGCTTGGCTGGATGGGATGCCATGAGAGGAAGCCAAAGTCAGCTGCAGCCAAAACCATCCGCAGGCTAAAGCAAAACCTGTCCTTCCAGAGACACTCATTTCTGAGGCCACAAGGATGAGCCCAATGAGAGCCCTCTTTGTTCCATTAGCACATTTGAGAGGGGAATTTGACCAGGTTAGGGTTTCTTTTCATAAAGGAAATTATCTCCAAACATGGAAGATTTGGGGATTAAATGACTCAGAAGATTTAGTGCTAGACTTTTTAAGGCCTCCTGAGACTTTCAGATGTACTTGCCTGGAGAGAAAATGTGGGGAGGCTGAAGCTTTGGAAGCAGGCTAATAAAGAGCAAGATTAACCCCATCTTTACTTGGCATTACATTAGGGGAAACCAGGTTAAAATGAATCCCTGAAAAAATTGTCTGAAGATTCACTCCTAAATGGGACTCTTTTTAGCAGGTGCTCCAGGCCCCTCCCCTGGAGAAAACATCACTTTATTATCCAGTTGCCCTCCAACTCTTTCCAATCAAAAACATACAGCATTTCCTGGAATCGGGGATGGCTTCACGTTGGAGCAGTTTCTTTTCAAACAGAGGAAATGAAACCATTTTCAGAATCATTTAAATATACCAAGGTGGTATGTTTCAGGTTTTCTTCTTTGTTTTTCTACTCCTTTATTCCTGTGATTAACATATTGTGGGATTATCCTCTGGGGCACATTTGTTGACTGGGGTCCAGTTTGCTGAGTGCTGCCCTCCATGGCCCTGCTTGCCTTTGAGAGCTAAGATCGGGCAGCCCCTCAGAAGGAGAAGGTATTGAATAGCTCACGTCTGCCTCTGTTGTGTGTCCCTTTTCGGCTTGGAAACTGGCTCACTGATATTTTATTGCATGTTTGGGGGCAGAAGGTAATGACCTCCACAGCAATACTTTGAACAACTTGGAGCAACTTGGATGAATCCTTTCCACGAACGGGTCCCCATTTGCAAGTCCAGATTGCTAAAAGCTTTATCTTTGATGATAAATGGGAGGGCATCCAGCTCCATCTTTAAGCTTCTCCCCAAATTGATTTAAATTAAGCTTCTCAAGATTGAATAGGATTTGTTCTCTGCCAAGTAAATTTTCACTTCAGGGTTAGGGTCTGGCTGCTGATTATTTTTATAAGAGGGATTTTTCCTGTGTTTCATGCCAGCCCATGTGGGGTATGCTCAGGTTTTTATCATAAATTGGCCATTTACCACCCTAAAAAAAAGAACTGGGGGTGCCTGGGTGGCTCAGTCTGTTGAGTGTCCAACTCTTGGTTTCAGCTTGGGTCATGATTCTTGTGGTTTGTGGGATGGAGCCCCCTGTTGGGCTCTGCATTGAAAGCACAGAACTTGCTTGGGATTCTCTCTCTCCCTTTCTCTCTGCATTTGTGTGTGCTCGCTCTCTCTCTCTCTCAAAATAAAGATATAAACATTTAAAAATAAATAATTAAAGAACAACCCTCTGCCCTTCAACTAAAGCCCCTCCCCCAATTTCTGTCTCTTTTTCACACATACCCACACCAACACACCCACCCACGCACCCAGCTACACACACACACACATACTCACACATCATCATAACCAACTGCACCACAAACCCAAGATCTCTAGCCTTTCTGGATTTTTTGATGTCCCAACAACTCCTGTTTTCTCTCTTCTCTGTCATCTGTCTTCCCTGTGACCCGCAGCCTCAGTTCTAGTAAGGAGAAGGGCCCACTCCAGCATTGCCATGAATTTCTATCCAGGCTTCTATTGAAGAGTTTGGGTGTGGAGGGTCCCCAGATTGGTCTAGGAACTGAGAAGACCTCCCTGGTTCCTGGTAGGCAAAGGCCTCCTCTGTCCTTTTATGCTAAACATAAACGTTTAATTGGCCCTCATTTCTCATAGGTTCCATGAGAAATCTCTGACCTCCTCCTTGAAAGTGTGAATATATACAAGACATTTCTTCTGCCCATCCTCCACCAGAGTTTTGTTGAACTTTACTTATTTTCTGTCGTTTGTATTGTGAAAACAGACTCGCTATCCATATCTGAAAAAAATACATATTTAGGTATATTTTTTTCAAACTGTAAGCTCTATTTCTTTTCCTCAAAAATGTTTGCTTTACTCCCACCTTGAGTCCCAGAGAACCACTTAGAATGCTCTGCTCTTCTGACCTGTTTGTTGTCTGCAGTCTCTGGCCCCTTGCCTTGTGTCCCCTGTGAATAGAATGAGCTGTTTTGAATAAATTCTGCAGAAGAAACAGCTGAAAATGGGGGCGTGTGAGGCCTCCACAAGAATCAGCAACTAGCAAAAAAAACCAATACAAAATCAGAGTTTCTCTTCTTGCAACCACTGTCCCACTTTGTTGTAAGTATAAACAGTTCTCCTCTTTTCTCCTAAGCATAAGGGAAGTGGGTTTTACTATGCAGCTCTCCATTCTCTGTGTTGCCAGGGGCAGATGTGTATATATGAATGTCTGTTTCATCACTGGCCAGAGACAGTGTTGTGGGTCCCCTAATCTCCCTGGGCCTGAGTCCTCTTCCTGAACTTTCACAGCTGCTGAGGCAGCCATAGAATGCCTGGTGTGCCTGTTGGGTGATGCATACCTCCACCTCCCCAGGGAGGAATCTGGAGAGTCCTTTGCATGCTGCTACCCTGGTCTCCCCCCACCCCTGAGACCTGACTTCTAGAGGTGAAGATTGTGAAGAGCTAGAAGAATTCTATCCAGAGAACCATATGTGCAAAGACATGGAGGCTGTGTCCTGAGAACTGTAGTAGAAGGGCTTCCCTGAGTGCGACTTGGCATTACGCAGTAATAGCAATGTGAGTGAATACCAAACAAGGTGACCAGGTAAGATGAGGAACTTTGCACACTCTAAAGTGCCAGACACTTATGAGGGAATTCTATTAACTGTCTTGCAGGATTGATATGACTAACATACAAAGTAATCTATAGGACAGCTTCGTAAACAGGAATAACGTTAATTAAAAGTTAACTATTGTAGAGATAAGATGTTTTGAGTAAATCTAGATGAAGTGTTAGACAAAGGTGAGTTTCTATTCATAAATCCCAGGGACCAGGCTTTGACCTGAAGACCCCAGCCCTGCTGTGAGAGGTGGGGAGATAAGGAAATGTTGGAATCTGTCACTGCATCAAACCAACATTGGCGATGAGTCCACTCATGGTGCAGGCCAGTGTTCTTTGTTCTTCTTCCCTGCAAATCTGGAACACACATCTCTCCACTATCCGGGAGCTGTCCCACAGCATTTCGGTTTTTTCCATTTCTCTTTAGGACCTTCTCTTTCTTTAGTGGATTCTCTTCCAGTTCTTCCTGGCCCCTTCTGAGCACCTTTTTCATTACCTCTGAGACCTTCTAATTCCCCTCTTCTCTCCCTAACTGCCGCCCCCCCTTCTTCCTTCTGCAAACTATTTTGAATGCCTGCAATGTGCAGAGCTCTGTCAGGCACTGGAATAGATGAATAACATATAGTCCTTAGTCTCATGACACAAGTGCAGCTTGGGAGATGATTATAGGAACATAGATAACTATAATACAAGCTAGAGCAGGATGGTCCATGTAAGCAGAGTAGAAACAAGGTACAGCAGGAAAGGAGGAGATCTTTCACACAGGCAGATGTGTATGAAAAATGAGTAGGGTTTTGACATGGTGAGAATTGGACCAGAAGGAGGACATTCTGAGCGAAATAAGAAAGCACGAATAAAAGGTTGGAACCAGCAACAGGGATCAGCCAGTTTGATTGGAATATAGTTGGAGTTCTGTCTGGGAGGGTACGTTGAAGCTAGAGCAGAGATGTTTTATAGGCAAGGCTAGGTCTGAACTGGATTCTGTAAAATAACAGGAAAGCTGTGAAGATTCTGAGTTGGAATATAATATGGTCAAAGCTATGCTTTAGAATAACTAATATTAGGTAGAGTGTAGAATGGGTTGGAAGGAGGAAGCTGAGCTGGAGGGAACGGACGGAAACCTATATGGGTAGCTTGGGCAGGGGACTGCAAAGGTCTGAGCTAGCTGGGGAGTAGTGGAAGACTGCTAAATAGAAGAGATCTTGGAACTAGCATCTGGTGCTCACTGACATGAGCTGGGGAAGAAGGAGGAGGTCAGGGTGACTGAATTTCAGCTAGGGTATGATGAAGAGGTCAGGGAGAGAAGCTATTTGTGAGGGGAGAGAAAGTCTGAAGGCTCTGCTTTTATTTTTCAAAGTCTACGTGTCTCGATTTCTTATCAATACCTGCATCTGGCTTGTGGGCTTTTCTGCGACACAGGAAGGGGAGAAAAAGTGTGAAGGCTCTCCTTTTAATTTTCAAAGTCTGGGTGTCAATTTCTTACCAATACCTGCGTCTGGCTTGTGGGCTTTTGTGCAACACAGGGAAGCCAGTGATATCCTGTTACTGATGTCATTGGGGTGACTTCATCTATTTGCACCTCTTCAAAAGATAACCATCACAGTTGGCCAAACTTGGCAGACAAAAAAAATAAGGGTAGATTTCGAGGTCCTCCCCTTATGCTTCTAAGCTCTCTGCCTGGGTATGATCCAGAGTGTATTTTCTGGGCTAGGACACTACGGGTGATTAAAGCAAATTGATATGCGGTTTGTTAAACACCAGTTAGAGGTGGCTACTGTGCTAAAAAGTATAGGAGAAGAGGCAGAAGGAAAAGATGCAGCCTTCTGAAGTAACACTTCACATACAGATGTCTGTAACTTTTATGGTCACAGATGAACTCTACAGAAAACAAGGAGCTGATGGCACCCACCCTCCTTACAACTGCAGAATCAGACTCACTGTGCCCAGCTTTGGGGCACAGTAGTTCAGAGGAAAGAGCCATTTCAAGCCAGTGTGCCTGAGGGAAAGCTTTACAGAGGAGATGGAACCTTACAGGGAGTCCACAATGCCAGTATGCATTTACCTCCTAGTTGGACACATAGTTGGAATGTCCTACCCAAGGCACCTGCAGTTAAAATCATTTCAGGGATCCTAAGCTACAAACATAAACTTTTAGCAGGACATTGAAAATAACTTGCTCTAGGGGCGCCTGGGTGGCTCAGTCGGTTAAGAGTCTGACTTTGGCTCAGGTCATGATTTCACGGTTTGGTTCATGGTGTTCGTGCCCTGCATCAGGCTCTGTGCTGACAGCTTGGAGCCTGGGGCCTATTTCGGATTCTGTGTCTCCCTCCCTCTCTGTCCCTCCCCCAACCCCAAAATAAATAAACATTTAAAAAGATTAAAAAAAAATTTTTTTTTAATATTTTTTTATTTTATTTTTTGAGAGACATAGAGACAGAGTGTGAGTAGGGGAAGGGCAGAGAGAGAGGGATACACAGACTCCGAAGCAGGCTCCAGGCTCTGAGCCATCAGCACAGAGCCTGACGCAGGGCTCGAACTCACAGACCGTGAGATCATGACCTGAGCCGAAGTCAGCCGCTTAACCAACTGAGCCACTCAGGCGCCCCTAAAAAGATTTTTAAAGAAAATAACTTGCTCTATAGCTGTGCCTTTATTTGTGAATTGTATCACAGTCAATTTTGAGGAAAATAGGCAACCTTTTGCTTCTAGTCCTTTACTCCATTGCAATAGTTGCTCTGCCGAGTGTTCTTATCTACTTTTGGGTGTCCAGCTTTGGTTCTCAGAATGTGGCTGAAGGCTGTAGGAAGAATTTATTCTTAGATTTGTTTTTTTTTTTTTTTTGTTCCTTTTTGACCGTAGATCACGTTTCTGCCCCTTTGGTTACTCAGTGGTGGGTTATTTCAAGCACTGCTATTCCAGAATTGAATTCTTTGAGTGATGTTTACTATTCAGGAGCAAGTGAGTGCAGATGAATGGGCCACTGGACTTTCACCCTGATAGGGTGGTGCATGTTGCTTCTCAAGCTTTGGGCAGTGGGCCCCCAGGGAAGTTATTGTAAAGGGTATACATAGTCTCAAGTCCCAAATTTTGCTTCAGACTGAGTAAATAATGCGCTACAACTTTTCAGATGCATGTGGATGCTTTGTGATAAATAAAATACCAAATTTATTTGAAGGTGTCTTGAATTTATAGTTTTGCTAGTTTGTTTTTGGTTGTGTATGTGTTTAAGAATGTTCTTCATTAACAGGCACTAACAGCACGACCAGCTTTCATATGGTTATTCATGAAACTTTGTGGTTGTTAAAAGTGATCTTGTTTGGTAGAAGAAAGGCAGCCTTGGAAGAAGTGTAGTTTTTGTCTGGTGCCCTGAGCCTACCTATACTGGGGCTACCAGAGAAAGAGACGGGGAGATAACCAATATGGAATGGGACAGAAGGAATATTTCCCTGTACACCACTTACTACTCAGTTTGCAGGAGGGAGCTACGAATAAGATGGTTGTTATTTGGAAGACAGCTTCTAGGTCCTCTAGACCTGCCTCCCCGCTCTCCCCCTCCCCCCTCCCCCCCCCAAAAGAATCCCTTATGGAACCTTCTGGAAAGGTAAACATCTAGCCCAGTCCTCCCCTCCCCCACTCCCCTGCACAATAGGGAACTTACTAGTAGGCAAAATTCAGATCCCTGGACCTCAATCTTGGGGTTTCAGATTGGGTAGGATTGAGGTGGGGCCTTTGACATTTGTGTTTTTAAAAAATGGTCCAGGTAATTCTGATGTCAGCCAGAATTGAGACAGAAGACTGCCGTGAAAGGACAAAAATACTCCATTATAATGCTTTTTGTTTGTTAAGTGCTCACTAATGCATGAACAGTGTTATGGTGAGGCCCCTGTGGGCTTTATGTTTACACCCCTTTTCTTACTTCTCCCACCCACTCTGGTAGATAGATCCCTATTTAAAAACACACGCGCACGCGCACTCACACACACACACACACACACACACACACACACACGAATGAATTAGGGCCCAGGGAAGTGAAACCAACATGCAGGCTGGGGAGTGACAGTTGGAACCCCAATGTACAAATGAAACCAGGGAACACTGGGTGTGACGAGCTCTTGAGGAGGGACAAACAGTTGTGACCTTGAACCCATAACTGAGATTGGCAAACATAAAATAGACACTGGCTTGTTAGTAGGAGACTGATGGGGCTGAAATCAGGGGAGGGGAAGTGCTCCACAAGAAGCTTCTGGCACACCCAACTCCTTTGTGTATCCAGTCTACCTCTGGAACAGGAGAAGAGTCAGCTTAAAGCTCGGGTTCTGGAGCTAAGAGACCTGGGTTCACTAACCAAGGGGCTTTGGCAAGTTACCTAATGTTTTTAGGGTCTCAGTTTCCTTATCAAAATGGAAATAGTGCAAAGTGGTACTTACCTCTTGCAACATCAACATTGATGGCACACCTGCTCTGTGCCAGTCCTATGCTGAGGATACAACTCCTTAGAAGTCGATAAAAGCCCAAGTCAAGGATTCAGGGAAAGGAGGAGGATGGGGCATCAAAAACTACATCATTCTTTTTGAAGGAGTGTAAGGCCAGGGAAGCCAGATGTTTGCATGCTCTCTCCTGCACTACCTGGTACGTGGGTGCCTCACTGGGTTCCCCCAGAGGCTGGTGGTGAGCAGGAAGATGGTAGCCACCATTTCTTATGGCAGCTGCAGTGTATGACAAAGAGTTGCTTCCAGTGCAGCAGCCCAGCCCCCACACTGCCTTCTTGGTCCCTGAGGAGTGGACTTCTCATTAGGAGAGATTTTCTTTTGGTCACAGGGATCCCAACGATCACTGAGACTTGAGTTGTTTCAGATGCCATGTAGCAGTTCAAGTCCACTCCCAAATGGGCCCAGAGAAAGGGAGAGCTCCTACGGTGAGGACAATCACATGATATATCCTCATCTATATGGGGTTTTGCTGCCTTCTGTGCAATGACATCTTGGCCCGTGGGACTACCGAGGTCTCTACACCTATAACCTCCAGGTAACCTTCCCCTGGGGAGTAGCAGAACTATCATGAGCCAGTTCAGGACTTTTATTTAAAAATAAGTCATACCTCTCTTATTTTTTTTGTTTGTTTTTTAATGTTTATTTACTTTTTTTGAGAGACATAGAAACAGAGCGTGAGCAGGGGAAGAGCAAGAGAGAGAGGGAGACACAGAATCAGAAGAAGGCTCCAGCCTCTGAGCCGTCAGCACAGAGCCCGATACGGGGCTCGAACCCACAGACAGCGAGATCATGACCTGAGCCGAAGTCGGCAGACTGAGCCACCCAGGCTCCCCCATACCTTTCTTAAATATGGAGAACAACAGAGGGTTGCTGGAGGGGTTGTGGGAGGGGATGGGCTAAATGGGTAAGGGGCATTAAGGAATCTACTCCTGAAATCATTGTTGCACTGTATGCTAATTTGTTTGTAAATTTAAAAAAAAAATTTAAAAAATTAAAAAAAAAAAAAGAAATCATATCTTTCTACTAAGTCTGCTCCAGGTTGGGGTTGAATGCCACCAGAAATAGTCCAGGACTGCCTAGTGGCTAGGCGTCCCTAAAAGTATGCCCCCTGTCTCTTCCAGCCTCTCATTTTCCTGGCTATTCCTCTAAGATACTGTCTTATGAGAATGGTATGAATTGGCATTAGATGCCTGCTATGTTTTACCCCAAAGTAACACCTTCTGCCTTGGATGTGGGGGAGGGGCATATTTTATATCCCCAATTCTATTGATCTTTTGACTCTCTTCCTGCTTCACACCCCCTTCTCAGACAAATCATTTTGCTCCTTGATTTTGATAATCCTGTGGATGAGCTTTAAGATAGCAGAAACTGAGCCCTTGCTGCTGTTGATAATTATAGTTCTTTTTCTCGGAACTCCTTTCTTTTTTGTAAGCACCTTACCAGGTGCCCCCAAGTGAAAGAAGATACTTGTTTGTTTGGTAAAGGCATCTAGATAAGAAGAGTCAGAACCAACAGCTCTCCCAGGAAAAGTAGCTTCCTTGGTCATTGAGTCACTACATTAAATGTTCACCCTGGCTTACTGGCTGAAATGAGTCAGTGGTCCTTTTATAATTCCCTTTGCACAGTATTTCAAAGAAATCTGTGATTGAGATTGCAATTCATTTTTTCTTCACTGCAGCTGACTATTTTGCATTTTCCCAAGGTGAAACTCAGTCTCTTTTCCGGTGTTGAGAAGAGTCAAAACTTAAATGTTGAGGAGTGAAAAAAGCCCAGCTATCAAAGGCAAATCCCAAAGATTTCTTTGCAAGTGTAGGGAAATGTTTCTCAAAGTCAGATTCTAAAATTGAGTGAGTGGTTTGCTGTGTGCAGCTTTCTTGTGGCTTGGATTTTTAAAATTCTCTTCTATTTATTTATTTATTTAAATTGTTTTTAGCGTTTATTTTTGAGAGAGAGAGAGAGAGAGAGCATGAGCAGGAGAGGGGCAGAGAGAAAGGGAAACACAGAATCCGAAGCAGACTCCCATCTCTGAGCTGTCCGCACAGAGCCCAATTCGGAGCTTGAACTCACAAACTACGAGATCATGACCTGAGCTGAAGTCCAACGCTTAACCAACTGAGCCACCCATGTGCCCTTAAATTCTCTTCTTTTTAAAGAGTGATACATCTTCCTTCTGTTTGCCATCATCCTCTTTGTAGCCACAGTCTCCCAGAGTCTGGCCCCAATAGCATCTTCCTGATCCTCTTCATCACAGGTGACTGTTCCATCCATGGGAAAGGACCTTTCACTGGCACAGATTGTGGTGACTTTTCCATGGAGAGGGGGTGTTAATCCACCTCTTTCTGGACCACCTTCTGCATCAATACAAATCCTTCCAATCTTAGAGCTCATCTTCAATCCCACTAGCTGGCTAAAAGTTTCCCAATGGACATGCAGCTCCTTCTGTTCCCAGACATTTACTGAGCACCAACTATGTTCTAGGTACAACACATGGGAATACAGCTGTGCATAAGGCTGGCCAGGAACCTCTCCTCATAGAGCTCACAGGGACCTAGACAAGTGCACAGGTACTTACAGTCCAACCTGAACTGAACCCAGGAAGGCTTCCCAAAAGACATGAGCTCAAAACTGAGATAAAACAAGTAACTTAACCAGATGAAGGGAGTAAAGAGGGAAGAGCATTTCATTTTTCATTATACTCACACTTATAGCATCTTCTTATACCCCATATGCCTAATGTGTACCTCTTGTTGCTTTCAAAATACTGTATCTTCTTGAGGACAAGAGTCTTTGGTACTTTCCCACTCATCCTTCTCAGGGCTTAGCACAGTGCTAAATACTTTGCAAGGAAGGGCAGTAGCATGTTTTCTGCCTACTCTGTGCCCATCAGGTTGTGTGCTAGTGGTTTAAGTTGCCATGTTACTGAAAGAAATTGGAGGTAGTATGACTAGGGCAGTATACCCATAACCTGGAAATCAGGATGCTGAATGGTTGTGTGATTTTGGGTGAATCTCTAAACTTCTTCCAGGCCTTGATTTCTCCATCTGTGGAATGAAGGGATTCCACTACAGTGTCTCCCAGCTCTGTAATTCGCTTTCTCTGTGGCCACACGGGGCCATCTGGTTGTCGTTGAACCGGTAGAAAGATAACTGCAAAAGGCGGTTCAGGGGTTAAGTCAGGAAACCCAACATGGAAATGAAACCGCAACCCCAAATGCTCAAGTGCTAGGCCAGTTGGAGATCAAGGAAAGGATGTCCTTCAGAAATGACCCCAACGTGAGCCCCAGCACCTCTATCCTGTTCTCTGTGCCCAGCGCCAGACATGCACGACGCAAGCTGCCACCTAGGGAGGAACAGTGCTCGCTGGGGCTTTGTTCTGAGGGGGCCAATGGAGCTTTCACTCCACAGTATCAACACCTGCGGTCTTGTAACCTAGGCTACAGAAATAGCAAGTGGGTGCGCAGAAGGCAAGTTGATGAGATAGACAGTGCTGGGTACTGACGCTCACAGCAGAGCTCAGTGCTGAAAACACCTCGTTCAGGACATCATGTACCAATTCAAGGGTGGCCCCCCTTTTCTGTCTCAAATTTTTCAAAACAGGAAGAAAGTTTTGTTGAACTGCAGACACCAATAACCTACGTCCTTCTAGAAAGATCTCTTTGGAAGCCATCCAAGAAAGCTACCTTCACTAAAGGATGCTAATCATTTTTTTTTCTCTTTCTTTCTTCTTCTTCTTCTTCTTCTTTTTTTTACTCTGAGCTTCTGGTAGCATTTTGGAAGGTTGGCACAAGGCCATCTGAAACCACAGTGGGGTGTTAGGTAATCATGTTCTCATTAAAATGCTGTTCTGTGGTTTAATTTTCAACGGTTTCTTTACAGCTTGGAAACACACATACTATATTTTTGGGGCAAAGAGAGACTGTTACACAGGCAAAAAGGCGGGAAGATAGGCTGCCTATAAGACACTTCCTTGTATGTTTCCAGAAAAGCAAAAACCAGCTGTTTTCATTCTAGAGAACGCAAATTGAGTGGAGGGTAGCATTCATGGGGCTTCCTAGAAATTGATGATATTTCATTGACCTGGGAACAAATGCCTCCAAAATATCCCAAAACTGTCCAGGTTGAAAGTATCAAGTAATGTCTATTCATAAAGATCTGTCCACTTAGTCATTGAGTTGAACACTTTTATTGAATGTCTACCAAATGCCAGGCACTGGACTAAGCCCTAAGGAAAGAGAAATAGAAGAGAGTGGCCACAAGAAAATCACCACAGTTGGGTTAGTGGAGGAGTTAGTGGGCAATGCAGCATGGGGTAAGTGGGCCCTGTTTCTCCTCATCTTCCCCTCTGAGGAATTCCTACTCGGGGGCCTTTCAGTTTTATCAGTGAAGACAGCAAAAACTAAAGCCCAAGGTTATCATTTCCTTTTTAAAAGAGAGTATGTGAAGCGTCCAAATGTTCCCATTAGATAGTCTCTTAGAACTGCTCCTGACTTCTTCCTACTTCGTCCCAGCCAACCTGTTCCCACCTGACCAGCTCCGGCTCTGTGACCGTGACAGGTCCTTGACTTGGCCACTCCTGCTTTGCTGTTTGTACATTCCCAGCAGTGGGATCTTGGCTTCCTTCCCAGTTCTTCAATTCGGCTTTCAGCTTCCCTGAGGCCTCACAGAAACCAGACTGGACCCTGTCCTATACTTTCAGAGGGATGTACAGAAGAGTACCCGAAATGCTGTCCAGTATGATGAAGATGGCCCCAGGTAAAAGGAACTGAATAAATTTAGCTGCAGACCAATTTGTCCCTACGACTGATTTGAGTATTTCAAATCAGATGAGCATTACCAATCAGACCTATTCTAGTAATAGGTGTAATTCTACCTGTTCTAGAAATGGGTGAAAAAGAAACCCATTTTTGGATCTTTTCCCCCCTCCAATGTCCTTTCTCTTTCCTCCCCTTCTGCCCTCACTCACTGAGCTATTTCTTTTTCTCTTTTTCTCTTTTGTTCAAGAGTGTCATTGTATGCATATTAATGGAGAAATTTGCATAGTTACTTTTGGCATTTGTTTTGGGGGATTCAGGTTTTCACAAAGCACCTACAGTAGGTTGAATTTAGAAGTGCCTAGTTTTTCCTCTCTCAACCCTTAAATACATGACTGGGAAATGAGACATTCTTGCAGGGATCTTTAAAAACATTTAAAAAATCAATGTGACGTTTTTGGATTTAATTAAAAACCTTCTCACTGGTGAGCATTTCTGAGGCAAATCAAACTTGCTGACACCTCACAGGAGGTTTGTATATAGACCAAAGGTGAGTGTGGAGTGAAGTGGACTGATTTAATGTTAGTTTCTCAAAATACTGACATTAAAGCAGGTAGAAATCAGTGTGGTTTTCTTCATGGGGGGTTTCGCTTTGACTTTCAACATTCAATCTGAGGGTTTGATGAACCCAGAAACGCAAAGTGAAACTTGGGAGTGTGAGTGCGTTTCAAGCCAAACAGACTTCTATGAATGGAAGCTGGGTCCCAGTTGGTTTCTTATCACCATTTGTTAGATGTCACCCTCTAGTCTTCATAAAAAATATAGGCTCTTGTCTTTAAGGAACTTACATTTAAAAATAAGATATATTGTCAATCAGCCATATGGCAAGGCATTTTCTAGTTCTTCTCCTCAAAGTTCCACATTTATACAGATTACTTTATATAAACCAGAGTTACCATCCTTAGAGAGTGGATTGGAAGGCCTTCCTGATCCTCTCCCTGTCTTCTGGAAAATTGGGAGAAAGAGTGAAAGGCAAGAGAGCTCTGCCTAACTTTGATTGTTATCCTGTCTGGGCAAGGTCCCTCCCTCCCAGTCAGCCCCCTTCCCTAGCCCTCCACCTGCTTTGGCTGTGGCAGCTCTGGAAAGAAATGGAATGGCCAGAGAATATGGAAGGGAGGCCTTGGGCCACAGAAAACGCATTTTTCTGTCTTCCTACTTTTGACTTGTTGGGCTGAAGTAAATCAATAAAATAGCATAATGGAAGCCTAACCAGCATATTCCTCTTTAGTATACATTCGACATCTTGAATGCTGAATTTACTCAGACTCCTAAAAGTAAAAAGTAGAAAAGGTACAGAAGAACCTTTTGTTTTCATAATAGTTTAAATGGATTTAGTGTTCAAAGTGGATGTCTGGGTGTTTGCCTGTGCAAAACGCTTAGGTCCTAAAATCCCATGAGTCAGGGTATCTGAATTGGAAAGGGGCTCTTCCCCCACCCGCCAACTGCTTGCTTACAGTTGTTTAAGTTTAGCTGAGGATGGATCAAAATCAGTGATCAAATAGCAAGGTGCTATTGTATGGCTCTGTGAGAGAGTTTACACATGCTCAGAATTTCAGACGTGATTGACAGAGGAGTGTGTGAATCAAGCCCCTTGTTCTGTTTTGCAGTCACAAAGAACTCTTTCCCTTTGAAACCCAAGAAAGTTCCCTTCTCTGGACCTGTGGAGGAAATTAGGCAGTAAATAACCATGAATTTAAAAAAAATCCATTAAAACTTTAATTGATGTAGCATTTATGAAGCAGGAATTTTAGGATGGCTTTCTTAACCTACCTCTTAAATGCAGCTACCTATAGAGAGTGCTAATACTAATAGGTATAATCATCTTCTCTAAATCATCTGATCTGACCTTAGTTATTATTTAAACTTTACATAAATTGATTTTTATCTAATTAGATAATATTAAAAGAAAACTTACCAAATGATTAAAGGCTCTCTTTCTCTCTCTTTTCCTGATAATAATTCAGATCAAAATCCTGCATAGAGATTAGTGACTCTTTGGCACAAAGATTTGGTGTTTGGCTTTCAGAAATGGTTGTGCAAATATTCAGTCTGAAAGCCCTTTTAATGGCCCGAGATGGAGGAGGTTGACAATCCGAGAAAGGCCAGGTGGACCTGAGCTGGGATGAGTGGTGTCTTGGCAGACAGCCCATTCTTATGATGAAAGCTGGGAAAATTTGCTTGGCGAGAGTAATCCAATGATACGAAAGGATTAAGCAGGCTTACATTTAGCAAACTGTAAACCATGAATCTGAATGGTGCACCTCTTTTCCATACAGGCAGCTGCTTTTCTTGTAAAATAGAGCAACTAAAATTAAGTGAGAGGGGGTGCCTGGGTGGCTCAGTTGGTTAAGTGGCCGACTTCAGCTCAGGTCATGATCTCACGTCTGTGAGTTCAAGCCCCACGTTGGGCTCTGTGCTGATGGCTCATCAGAGCCTGGAGCCTGCTTTGGATTCTGTAGCTCCCTCTCTCTTTGCCCTTCCCCTGCTCACAGTCTGTATGTCTCTCAAAAATAAAGAAACATTAAAAAAAATTAAAAAAAATTAAGTGAGAGGAGAAAATAAAGAGAGAGGGTGGGCAGAAGTGTATTTCAAAATGATATTGCATGCATAGCAACCAAGTTTGCCAGCAGCACTAATTCCTGATCAGTGCTAACAGAAGAGTCATCTCAGCAAAGAGAACAACAGCTCCCCAACACCACCCCAGAGACAGGTGGAAACTTCTACCACCTCAAACCTGCACAGACTTCAAGTTCACCTTCCATCCTTTGCTCCTATTGGTCTAGCCACTTAACTATTTCACCTTGGAATACTTAGCTATTAGTGACACTAATTAAAACCTGCCTTGCCGTTAGATGTATTATGAAGCTGTTTGTAAAATGCTGTGAAGGCTAATTGTTCCAAGAGCTATCAATTCTGGTAAAGGCCGTGTCAGCTTCAGTTACTTGCTCATAAATGCAAATCCAACCTGGTCAATAATCTCCAGGGAAGGTCTGAATTGCACAGCTGGCTGTTTAGAAAATGCATGTGGAGGAACATGAAAAGATTACTGAAAATGCCTACATGAGGTTAGATAATAAATGGAACTCTATGGGCAGAGGGAAGGCAAAACAAAGAAGATATTATTGGGCATCACATATGTACTGTATTGTACAAAGGCGTCATTTAGGCTGGGTTAGCAAAGTATTGGAGAGGAGGTTATTAAAATAAGAAGTCAGCACAAAGCATAATAAGATTGATGAAACAAGTTCTGGGAAGTGCCTGCTCCAGGTCCTTTTCTTTGTTTCTTTTGCTGGCTGCCCTCCTGTCATTACCCCTGGCAAAACTGGGGAAATGAAGGTGGAAGATGACTCCTCCTGTCACCATTTTTTTGGGTTTATGGACTTTCATCTTGGGACTTCTTCTCCAGAATGTTATTTCACATAATATAAATATAAAACTTACTCAGTCCTTCAAGTAGATAACAAAACTAACTCACAAGACTTTCTCATATGATGGATGCATAGGTTCATGATGGAGAAATAGATGGATGGATGGATGGATGGACGGGTGGATGGATAAGTAAAAGCATCATTCATTTAGTTATTCATCAAATATTTAGTAAGTATGTGCTTTGTGCCTGGCACTGTTCTAGGTGAAGGGGATACAGGAATGAAAAGACAAGGACTCTGTACTCAGTGAGCTTATATTTTATTTAGGAAGACATGCAACAAACAAGTAGACAAATGTGCCTGATAATGAATGAAGAAATTAAAGCAGGGTAAAATTTGCAACATCATGGATGGACCTAGAGGGTATTATGCTAAGTGAAATAAGACAGAAAAGACAAATGTCATATGATTTCACTTATATGTGGAATATAAAAACCAAAACAAATGAATAAGCAAACAAAAAACATAATCAGACCTGTAAATAAAGAGAACAAACTGATGGTTGCCAGAGGGAAGAGAAAGGGGGGCTGAGCGAAAATAGATGAAAGGGAGTGACAGATACAGGCTTCCTGTTATGGAATGAAAAAGTTGCAGAAAAAAAGGTGCAGCATAGAGAATATAGTCAATGGTATTAAAATAGTGTTGTATGGTGACAGGTGGTAACTACACTTGTGGCAAGCATAGCATAACATATAGAATTGTTGAACCACTATGTTGTACACCTGAGATTAATGTAACATCATGTATCAACTCTACTCAGATTTTTAAAAAATTATAAAAAAATAATGAAACAGGGTAATATAATAAAAACAGACAGAATAATTAGATAAATTATAGCCCAAAAAAAGGGATTCCAGATAATTTAGTGTTGTGGTTTTTTAACTTGATTTTAACAACAGTATCTATATCTTTTCAATTGAAAATACATGTCCTATGAGGAAATCTTAATATTTAATAAGGTAAAGGTATATCTGTTCTGGTTGAAAGGTATGTGTATATGTATGGGGATGTCAGACCCTTATCCATCAATTTCGGTAAATTATAACAAGTTTATTACAAAATTATATTCATCACAAAATAAAAATAAGATGCAGTGTTAAAAATCAAATAATAATTGTCTTATTGCAATGAAATGGATGATGTTGCTGGCAATCTTTCATTAAGACATTTGTAATCTGTTTGTAACCACTTGAGTATTGATCTGGGTTACACCAGGTCACTTTCTTTGTTCTTTGCTTCTTTTATCTTTTCTTATTTCTTTTTTATATTTTCATTTCTTTCTTATTTTATTAAATTAGAAAATGATGTCTCACAATTAGAAGGTTTGGGGAAAAGCACATATATTTGCTTCTGGATATTTCAGTCATAGACAGATCCAGAAATTATGGTGAGAGTGCTCTCTGAAGACTGCATCTGATGTTTGTCAGATGCTCAGTGGATGAGTTTATCACACTCAAACGTGGGACAGTTGGATGCCGCAAATCAGGAGATAATGCCAAACAGATTCCTAGTCTATTCTTGGGTTCCATTTGACTCAGGAAACTATTTAGTTATGTCCTATTGCCACCATCAGGGGTCTGTGTGTGTATGTGTATGTTTTATTTTATTTATTTTATTTTTTTTAATGTTTATTATTTTTGAGAGAGAGAGACAGAGAACAAGCAAGGAAGGGGCAGAGAGAGAGAGAGAGAGGGAGACACAGAATTTGAAGAAGGCTTCAGGCTCTGGGCTGTCAACACAGAGCCTGACATGGGGCTTGAACTTGGGAACAACGAGGTCATGACCTGAGCCGAAGTTGGACACTTAACCGACTGAGCCACCCAGGCGCTCCTATTTTATTATTTTTTTTAAGTTTATTTATTTATTTTGAGAGAGAGAGTGCAAGTGGGGAAGGAGAAGAGAGGGAGATGGAGAGAGAGAATCCTAACCAGGCTCTGCACTAATAGTGCAGAGCCTGATGTGGGGCTTGAACTCACAAACCTCGAGATTATGACCTGAGCCAAAATGAGATGCTTAACCAACGGAGCCACCCAGGTGCCCCAGGTGTGTGTTTAAATATATAAAATAATACATAATAGGATTTTCTTTCCAACAAGTGAGGAAAGCTGTTGAATCCTGGCAACAAACCAAAAAAATTTTTTTTTTTGTATTTTTGAGCTGTTTACATAATGATTCAGTCTTTTTTTAAAAAAAAAAATCCTGGTATTTTATCCTTAACATGTCCATATAGGTTGAGGCTATTGATGATGGTAAATATACCAATGACATATATATACCTTATGACAAGCCACTGGAAATCATAATGATCATGAAGAAATTATTATTTTTAATTTTTGTTTATGTTTTTACTTTCACTTTATTTAAATGACTCCCACCCCTGCCTCTGGCAACCACCAATCTGTTCTGAGTATCTATGAGCTTGGTTTGTTTATTTATAAAATTCCACATATAAGATAAATCATACAGTATTTGTCTTTTTTGTTTCACTTATTTCACTTAGCATAATGCCCATGAAGAAACTATTTTTATCTCATCTTTCGTTTCAAAATCTCCTTCCTCATGAGTAGCCAACATATGTCATTATCTATCAGTGATGGCAATTTCATCTTGTTTCCACTTTTCACCATTTCCTCTGTGGTGGGTTGTGATGTCCACTGCCTACCTATCCTTCCAGAAATGAAAGACTTGTTCACTGTCCCCCACACCTCCCAGCTGCCCAGAGAGCAACTGAAGGTGGTTCTCAGCTGTCAGCCCTCATCAGCCCTCCTTGGGGATGCCGATAATGAAGGCATTTTTATGCCTCACCCAAGGTCATGTCTCCTTCCAGGTACAGACTGATCAGTGTGAGGGTAGAGAGACTCCATCCTTTGTTCCAACTGGGGACAATTCTGAAGGGTTGTCCCAGCTTCAGAACTCTCTGTGGGGTTGACTTAGGACTAGATCACAGCTCAAATTCTCCCTTTGCCCAATCCTGCTTCCTTTCTCTCTTTTTTTAAGTGTCAATCCTAAGAGTAAGCCCTAATAAATACCCTGCATGTTAACATCTCTCAAATCTGCTTCTGGGGAAATCCAACTTGTAATAGCTAGCACCAGAAGAGATAGAAGAAAGCAGTCACTGGAATAGGAGTTTGGGTCACTGGTGTAGGTGGGGCACAAATAGCCTCTAATTTAATGTGACAGTATTAAACTGAAACTCTTACCGGTGGTGAACTGGGATGATACACAGATGGAAGACAGTGTGATAGCTCACGCAATCTATTAGGCTTTTGAGAAATGAGGGAAATGGTAACCTGAAGGACAGTGGAATTTGGTCGCTATAACTGAACTTCACTCTGGAAACAGGACCAAAATCTGAGAGTCATTAACTGGTAGTTGAAATCTAAGTGTGAAATTCAAAGGGCCTTCTTGGTAGCAACAAAGAGGTTTTCATCTCCTTCAATAGGAGAGAATGCTGAGGCTCTGGCCCAGGATCTAGTTTTAAGAGTAACTGAGCTCTAGAAAGTATTACAATCCTCAGCCAAGGCTGGTCTGATATTATAAGTTTAAGGGCTTGGTCGGGGAAAAATGGGAGACTAAGACATGGGCCTGGGACACCTAGATTGATATATCTAAATATTTTGAATTCTGAGATTCACCTGAACCCTCTGAACCTGCAAAGGTGGCCCAAATCTCCTTATTAAGGTTTTGTGCTTCCCATTCACCTGAAGATAGTAGAGAACTCTCCCTGTAAGACAACATACATTTCTTCCATCCCTTCCTTTTCTGTCCATTAAATCAATGACTAGGACTAAGTCACAACATAACCCTGCTGTGGACATGGGAGGGAAGTGCAAGACCTGGCCAACTTGTACCAACAGGACTCAGGAAAGTGTTGGATTCTGAGAATGTAGGACTGAGAAGGGCAGAATATACATTTGATAAAAGAGAGTTTACTGACATGGGAGCACTCTCCTGAGATCTAGGATTTAATACCTTGGTAAAGACCCTCAGGAAATGGTACAAACATGGAGCTAGAATGGCTCTTAGAAGCTTGGAAAAAGTAATGGTCTACACTAATTGAAGCAGACACAACAGAATTTCTGTGGCAGATGGTGGAAGAAGGAGTTAAAAGGCTCAGAGAAGTGGGCATATGAGAGTTGACATACTAGGTAAGCGTATAAAACCCACATGATGATTATGCTCTATGGAAGGGCCAGGAAGACACAACATTGACCAAAGCAATAAGAAATACTGGTGCATCACTAAGAGTCTCAGTGGTTCTTGTATACTGTATCCCAGGTTCTACAATAGGAGATGCTATTACAGAACTGGGTTCACAGAGATCATAAGAGAGCAAAAGAATCCAAAACAGTAGAGGCTGTTGGCAGTGCTTTACTGTCAGAATCCAGGTGGGGACAATTATTGTAATAGGGAGCAAGGTAAAATGGCATCCAAGAAAGCCTGACCCACAGGTGGTTGTAGAGATAGTCAGTAAAATTCAGTGGTGTCCTTAGGTGCAAAATAATTGGACAGTTCATAAGTGTACTACTCTAAAAGAATAATGAATCATGAATGAACGATCAGGAGCCATTATTTCAATAAAAATTCATGATCCCTTGCCCAATTTCTGGACATGAGTCATTTTTTGGACCAGGAATGCATCTACTGAGGGAGATCCCCAGGAGGAAGGATCTCAAAGCACCTCAGTGTATTCAGAAATGAATCCCTTAGTTCTTCCCCAAAGGGACTGTGGCCACTTACTCTGGTAACTTTACATTGGGAAAGGGGAATACTCAAACATTTTCAAAGACTGTTGAGCACAGAGCCAGATTTGACACTGATACCTGGAGACATAAAGCACCATCACGGGCCCCATTTGATATCGGGGGTATATGAAAGCTCAGTAATAAATGGAGTTCTGGATCAGTTATGGCTCACAGTGAATTCACTGGATCTGTGGACCCACCTGATGATTACTTCTCCAGTCCCAAATGTATAATTGGAGTATATATACTTAGTAGTTGTCACAACCCCCACACTGGATTCTTGGCCTATGCGGGTAAGAGATATTGTAATGGGAAAATCAAGTAGAAACTCTTTAAATGGTCTCTTTCCACCATGCCCACTGACAAGGGAGAAAATCAGAAATAATATTACATTCTGGGGGTAATAGCAGATATTGGTGCCACTCTTAAATATGCCAGATGGTGGTCCAAATCATGTCACACCTAACGTATCAGTGCGGCACTTGAACACAGCAAATCAGTCCTGAAAGATGACAGTGGACCACTGTAAACTTAACCAACTAGTAGCCTCAACTGCAACTTCTTTGTTGAACAAATTAGCTTGAGGTACATGATATCTGGTCCTTCCTTTGGCTGCTGCTTTCTTTTTCAATCCTATTGGAAAAGAGGATCAGAAACCTCTTGGATTGACTTGGAAAGGACAAGAATATCCATGTATGGTTTTGTCTTAAGGCCATGTTAATTCTCCTGCCCTCTGTCATAAAATAGTTAGAATTATCTGGATGTGCCACAAAATATTACTTTGGTTCACCGTATCAATGATATCATGCTAATCATATTGCGTAAGTCTTACTTTGGTAAAATACATATACTTAAGAGAGTGGGAGATAAGCCCTCTAGAGATTCAGGGACCCACCGTATCAGTAATATTTAGGGTCTCCTACTCGGGAAGAATGCCAGGATTTCCCCTCAAAAGTAAAGAACAAATTATTGCATCATATACCTCCCACCACAAAGAAGAAAGTATAACACACAACTCTTGGTATGCTTCTTCTGGTTCTGGAGGCAGTATATTCCATATATGGTTGTACTGTTCTAGTTCATAAAGTAGATGACATGGAAGGCTGCCAGCTTTGACTGGTGCTCAGAGCAGGTATAGTCTTAGGCCATATGACTGGGTAAGCCCTATGGTATTAGAGATATCAGTTGTGGGAAGAGATGCCTTATGGATCGTATGGGAAACCCAGTAGGAGATGTACAATATAGACTTCTTAGGTTCCTGGAACAAGGCAATACTATTTGCAGTGACAATTATATACCTTCTGAAAACCAGCCTGTAGGGTCTAGTAGAGACTTCATGCTTGACCGTGATGGTACATCAAGTAATCATATGGCCAGAGGTGTCCGTAATAAACTGAATTCTATCAGACTCTTAAGGATGAGAAGGCCCAATAATAGTCTATAGTAAAATAAAATTGGTACATCCAGGAATGAGCACGAATAGGACCAGAGGGCATAAACAAACTGCAGAGAAAGGAAGTCTAGAGCTCCATGTGATTTATCATGGTTCCACCAGTGCCTTTCCCTAGGCTCACTTCTATGACTACATATGATTTTCTATGACCAACTGATAGAAGAGGAAAAACTCTGATCTTGGTTTGTGCCTGGCTTGACTTGGTATATTTAAACTGTAAATCATAGTGGTTGGACTACAGGTTTCCTCAGGGCGGCCTTGAAAGAAATAGGGATGGGAAATCCTCCTAATGAATAGAGCTGCTAGTGGTGCACCTTTGTGTAGAAGATATGGCCTTGAGGTTAGAATATACTCAGACTCTAGATCAGTGGTGAATGGGTTATTCAGGGGCCTGGAAGGAGTAAGATTGGAAAGTCAGAAACAAGAATGTCTGGGCTATATTCATATGGATGGACATATGGAGGTAGGAAACAAGGGAAGAGATCTTTGTTTTTCATGATAAAGCTCACAGAGAGTGTCCAGTGTGGAAGAGGCACTAAACAACGAAATAGACAAGCAACTTGGCCAGATAACATCAGCCAGCCTCTGTCATCAGTGGCTCCAGTGCTGGCCCAGTGGGGCATGAATTAAGTAGCCATGGTGGACAGGATGGAGGCTATGCATTGGCCCAACAGCATAGATATTTGTGCTTCTCGTCCTCAGAACCCTGGGCTTTATGGTTGAGAGATCCTAGCTCCTAGGACCATGAACACTTCCATCAGGGGACAAAACAATAATCCCATTGAACTACAAGCTATGGCTGCTACCTGCTCAGCAGGGAAGAAGAGGAGTCACCATCCTGGCAGGGGCAATTGGCCCTAATCATGAGGAAGAGATAGGGCTGCTGTTACACATTGAAACCAGAGAGGGATATGATATTCGGGTGATCCACTTGGGTACCTCTCTGAACTCTCTTATCCAATTTTGATGGTAATTGTCAAGTTCAGCCACCCTGGTCTGAGAAGGGCATGGCGACCAGGGGCTCAGGCCTTTCACATGTGAGGGTCTGTGTCATGCCACCAGGAAAGCCAGTGAGACTAACTAACTGATATGCTAGCTAAGCGGGAAAAGAATCCAGAACCAGTTGTAGAGGTGAGAAATGACAAGTATCAGTGACAGCCCTGAGACCAGCTGCAGTGAGAGGGGCTATAATTTAGCTCACTAAACTTCCTCTCCTAAGTTTCCCTCAGAAATATGTAGGAGCTGCTCCCAGAGCCATGTGAAGAGATGGAGCTGAGCAAGGTGTGGAGTTTTCTGGATACGAGGATGCACTCCCAGATCTTCCCTTAGGGCTGAAGGACAAATTCTTCTTCCTGCTGGGAATGTAGCTGGAAGATGGCTCTCAGCTTTTAGCCCTTTTGGGTGATGGCCTTGGCTAAAGAAACGTCTTTGCCCAAGGGACAGCCTATATCCAATGACCGATCTGTAAGGGAGTATGAAGTTTCAGTCCCATTCCCTCAATTCATTTAAGCCTCGAAGAGCTATCTCCTAGATCCATAGCTCCCTGAGGGATAGATGAGGACTTTCTTGGTGTATTGCAACTCCTCTTCTCCCTCTGGTCAGTCTTGTATCTTTCTTTCCCTTCAACGGGTATCCCTCCCAAGCATATGCCTTAATACACACCCTGTATGCTAATCTCCACCTCATAGCCTGTTTCCTGGAGGAACACCTTCAAAACTGAATCAAGAGCATCAAGGCATATTGCCGATGGCCAAGAGATCTCTTTGACAGAAGCAGTGAATAGATTGGTGTTCAGACATACCCTCTTCAACCCACTGGGAATTCCTTCCTCGAAGCACAGAGATGGAACTTTGCCAAATCTGTGCTAATGTGCTTTCCCACTTTCACATCACAACTCACAAGTGTTGAAAATCGTCTTTACATATAGCATAGCTTCTTTAGTGATAAACCGTCATCAGATAGACTATAACTCAGTGAAAGGAGTCTTGTAGATAGTGGTGATTGCACAACATTGTAAGCGTATTTAACGCCACAGAATCATATGCCTAAAAATAGTTAAAGTGGCTAATTTTAAGTATATATTTTTACCACAATTAAAAAAGATCAATAATGTAACATACCCCAAACCACTGACTTGTATAAATGGGTGAATGGTATGTACATAAATTATATCTCAATAAAGCTGTTTTTAAAAGAGTCTTGGGGGAGTACTTCTCTTTCATATATGTGCCCTCTTACTGAACTGAATTTTATCCATATAGAAAGTGAAATATCTGCACAGACATGATACCAGCTTTTCCCCACAGTACATACTACTGACATTGTGCAACATCTACCAGTGTTCTTTGATAAAGAAATCTTGCTGATGTTCTGCTTCTTCCCCAACATAATATTATCATTACCTTCATAGCTGGTTTTACATACTTCTTGGCAATAGTGCAACATATTCTTGTTTTTCTGTGAAGAGTGCATTCTTTATGACACCTCTGTAGTTTTGGTTTCTCCATCACTTTTAGCAATAAAATTAATCAATTTTGTGTTGGGAAGCACTTACAATGTTTGCAGTTGTTCTGGAAAAACTTTATTGTTCTATCAAAGAACATTTTACTTTGTTGGAAAATACCACTGAAGCTTTCATGGCTTCCTGCTGTTATTGGAAATCATTTTTATAACGGATGTTACCCTGGAGGGCTAGGGGCAAATGCATTGCCAGTCCACTACCATCCAGTCTTCAGATTTTTCAGGTCATACTTCTTATTCTTATAGACTTACATTTTTGCTAGCTTGATTATCACAGTCATAGTCTCACTTCTCCCAGCATATATTGCTTTACCTCCCTTTATTTGTCCTTGAATCTATTCTTTATACTTTAGATGTTGTCTTGAGTTATGGTATTTACATTATTATTTTCATCATTACCAATTTTGAACCATTGATCTGTTTTTGTCAATTAGGGATAATCATAATATTAATAACTAAAAGTACAAACTCAATAAGCAAGAACAATGACACATGTTAGCTGAGACAAAATCTACTGACACCATGTAGCTGAGTTGAATTGATGGGGTGCTGGGATAACCCAGGGGTTTAAGGATCTTATTTCAAGCAACCTCACCTGATTTTTCTCTTTCCCTTTCTCTTCTTTTTTTTCCTTGTTGGTTCTAGCTGGTTTCCTCATCCATCTTCTTCATCTTCTTACTTGTCTCTCCTTTTCCCATTCCTCTGTTTCTTTTTTTGAGAGTTGTGACATTAAAATGGAAAGATTCCTTGCAATCATCAAGTCCAATGATTTCATTTTATGGGTAAGGAAACTGAAGTCCGGAGAGGATCAATGAACTCATCCAAGTCAGATGGATCAGACCTGATCTTCTGGCTCCCTTGGCTTATAGACAGGGTATTTACATTTTGCCAGGAAGTCTTTTCCTTCAGCTCTTCTTCCTGGTCCTTTCTTGATGCTGAGAGTGGTTGGACCCATAGTGATTAAGGTTGTTTGTTATCAGGGCTAAGAAAGTAGGGTGTTAGGGAGTCAAAATTTCTCTCTTCTATCTCCTCTCATCTCTGCCCCTATAGAACATTCAGTCACTCATAGTCTTTGTGCATTATCCCTTCAAACATATGTCAAACTTATACACTATGCTGGTACCATTGTCCTACTTCATGTGTTGTGATCATCTTTCTCTATTTCAACAACCTCTCTTCTAGTTGCTCTACTTTTAAGAACTACTTCTACTCTGTATGCCCTAAATCCAAATACCCATCCATCCATCCATCCATCCATCCATCCATCCATCCATCCATTCATTTCACTGTGGCCAGAATGGTTTCATGTCTTTCTCATTTCTTTTTTTTTTTTTAATGTTTATTTATTTTTGAGACAGAGAAAGACAGAGCATGGGTGGGGGAGGGGCAGAGAGAGAGGGAGACACAGAATGTAAAGCAGGCTCCAGGCTCTGAGCTGTCAGCAGTCATTCTCATTTCTACTCTTTGATGATTCTTAAATCTCTACAAGATAAAGTCCAGATTTTGAGCAAGGCATCTGACCACTAAGTCTCTCTGTGGTCTGGCCCCTGCCCTCCTGTCTAGGCTTATCCCCGTCACCCTGTATATTAGTCAGGATAAGTTATGATATACTAAAAAAACAACTCCAAAATCATAGTGACTTAACACAATAAAATCTTGTTCTTGTTTATGCAAAGCATGCTGGAATTTTGGGTGATTCTCCAGAGGACCTGTTTTCTATGCACTGACTCAGAGATCCAGCTGCAGTGACAATGTGACATTTCCATTTCATTAAGTTTCCTCCACAATTGCCATGGGGAAGGAAGAGAGAGCTGGAAGGTGAGCACCCACACACCCACAGCCCATTGGCCAGTTTATCACTTAATTGCAAGGGGACTGAGAAATGTGGGGACTACTGTTTCTACTATGGTTCCCTCCTTGCAACAGGAGCTCTGGAAATATCTGACTACTTGTTTCCTGAGTAGAAATCTTGCATGTCTTTCCAGCAAGGCATTCTACCCTGTCTAGAATATCCTTCTTGCTGATCTCACAAACACAAACCCAAGTCTCTGTTTTTTTTTTATGCCATCACTGACTTTCTCTGACTAACCTAGTGCTTATTCTCCAAAGTTCCCATGCATCTTGTAGTTGTCTCCACCACAGCTCTTTTTTATTATTATAGTCATTTGCTTGGCTGTTCCCCTATAAATGGAAATTTCTTTATAGAGAGAGAACATGTATTTTCATCTTTAGGTCTTCAGTTTTAATACAATGATACATAGAGACTTTTCACACTTGTGGTTTAGCGAGTAAAGGAAAGAAGTGACTATTAAAAAGTGTACAGTTTATTGTTATATCCCATCCCCATCACTACCACCTTAGCCCAAGTAGTCACCTTCCCTTGCTGGACAACCACATAGACACTTTCTGATATTCCTCTTCCATTCTTGTCCATACTCAATCCACTGTTCACTCAGCAACCACATCATTACAAAACATGAATCTGAGTGGGGTTCCTATTTCCTTAGAATAAAATCCAAACATCTGAATTCTTTCCCATGGCTCCCTGCCTGCCAGTCTGGCCCGAGCTCACTCTCTCTCTTGTGGCTCCACACTAGCCTCCTCTTAGTTTCCTGAACACACTAAGATTTTTCTTTCCCTAGGGCTTTCTCAGGGCTGGTTCCTATCCCTGGAATGCTCCTACTTCCTCTTCTCTCTTGATTAGTTCTTTCTCAGTCTTTAGCTTAAATGCTGCTTCTCTAGTTATGATTATTTTGTTTTGATTACAAATGAGAAAATCCCACTCAAAACTACCCTAAATAATAAAGGGAATCTATTGGCTCTTTTATCTAACAAGTCCAGAAATAGTGGTTGATTTCAAGAAAACTTGATGCATGTCATGCATGAGGACCCTGTTTCTCTCATTTACTATACAGCTGTAGCTCTTTCCTCATGGCTGCAAAAATGACTGTCATTGTTCTAGACTTGCATCATCACACCATAATCTCCAGGAGAAGAGGGAGGATCTTTTCCAGTAACTCCTGTTTAACTCCAGGGGTTCCATTTCTCTCATTGGTCTAAGTTGTATCACATGCCAGTGTCTAAACCAATCACCCTGGGAGGGACATGAAGACAGTGGGGAGGATTAAAGCACTTGCTTAAACCAACAGGACCCTTCTTTGAAGCTGAGGATGGGGCTGCACATAACCTAACAACATATCTGCATATAAGAAAGAGTTTAAATTTCTAAAGGATAAAGAGTAATTTGGGAGGGAAAAATGGAAAATAAATGACTGGAATTCAACAACAACAACAACAACAACAACAGTAACCACAACCACAACAACCACAACCACAACCAGAACAACAACAACATGTTCGTCACTCTTTGTCAGAGGAGCCTTGGTTGTCCACCCCCATATAAGGAAGTTCTCTCTGTTACTTTCTGTTAATATGAACCCTACTCACTTCCCTCAAAGCAACTGCTACTGATTATACTAGTTATTTTATTTGTTTACCTGTTTGTAGTCTGAATCTCCCACTAGGCTCTAATTTCTAAAGCACAGATACCACGTATGATTTCTTCACCTCATGCTTAAACATAATAGAAAATTAAATAAATACTTTCTTAAAGATAAAATGAGTACTTTTCTTCCTTTTCAATTTACCCGTGGTTTTTACCAAGAGACAAGGAGAGGAGGGGTTGGAAGGATAAGGGTGAATGTGAGCACTCTTGAGTGTTAATTTAGGTTTTCTTTGTCTAGAAGCTTAGTCCTCTTTCCCTCCCAATAATCCCTCAAATTCCCCATCCCCAAATCTTTTCTTATTAACCCATCTGCTCCTGGTTTTTTGTAATTTGATGTTCCTTTGGGTTTTTCTTTTTAAAACCTAGCTTGAATTAGAGTCTCAAAAGGAATCTTGATTTTTAAAAGAGAGTTAGTTAAATTATGTTTATTCAGAGAAGATAGGAACCAAGTCTTCTCTCTTTGTGTTTTCCCAGCTCCTACAAATGTAGCAGGTGTGCTTTACTGAGTGAAATTCAATCTCTCTCCCAGAAATTGATGCTGAAATTGATGCCAGGTAGTAGCAAGAGAAAGGTGAGGTAGGAGTGAGCCAAGAAAAAAAGACTGCCAGTAAAGAATAAAGGTTGGTAAACAGTGAAGTGGGGGAGGTCTTTGGGCTAAAGGGTCATGGCTCCAGAGAAGGAAAGTTAGGATAAATTTGGGAAATGGAGTCAAAACTTACAGAATAGAAATAGAGCTGGAGGAATCTTCTTTCCTTCTTACTTTTATCTATTTATTCATCAAGTGTTAAGCATCTAGTATGTGCCACACACTATTCTAGGAGCTGAGGATATAGGGGTGGCCAAAACATACCAGTTCTTTCCATCATGGAGCTCATATTCTACTGAGGGAAGATGGCCAATTAGCGAAAAAAGACTTAGAGATAGAAGATGGGCTGTTGGATACAGACGTCAGATTGAAAACGTGTCCGCTTTTACTACCTTCTGAGATCCCGTAGAATGAAACGAAGGCACTTTTTAAGGCATAGATACAGATAAGGCAAAGGGATGGGGAGAAGACAGGGCTGAGGGTGGGAACTAGAAGGCAAACTTGAGAAATTTGCATCCTTGGTGGGCAGAGGAGAAAGCTGTGAACCAACCCCATTTACACGCATCATCTCCCAATGTGCAGGAAGTGATGTGTCAGGTGAATCTGCAATAGTACGTGTGTGTAGGGAACAGAAGATAAAATAAAGATCACCAGTTCACAGTTAGCTCTCCAAATGCTCTCCTTTTCTCCATAGAGAAGAGCTGGGCACCTCTGGTGGATGTTGGAGCCTTATTCTCTGGAGACTTCCTGCCCAGTCGAGGATGGCGGATTGGACACAAATCGGTGGATTAATCGAGTGTATGTATACTGGATGCCGAGGCTCCCTTTTTCCACGGATGATGGCAGCCAGGCGTATACCCTCCAGCAGGAGTATGTAGAAATAACTCTCTGGAAAGCCTGACCATCTCAAGAGAGAAAGACCTAAAGGTACTGATACTGGAGTTTTCCAACCAAATAGTGCAAACCGTTCACACCATGTAGTGAAACTCTGCAGTCAGCAAGCCCCACCTGTCTATTCACAGCTATTAATCAGCATTTTGTTCCCTGTTCCTCAGAGGACCAGATGGCCAAGGATTACCAGACATCTGAGGACAGATTCTCATAAGAAAGACGGAACGAAAACCAAATGCATGGGAGAAAGCAACCTGGGAGGAAACAGACTACAAAGGAAAAAGAAAACTTATAAGAGGGAGGGAGAGGAAGGGAGATAACTCATTAAAAATTTGAAGAGATAAAAATATTGCAACTTGGATATAAAAACAGAATGCTACATAAGAAAGTAATATTCAGGGGACAAAAAGGAGCGGCTGGCAATTAAAAATGTGATGGCAAAAATGAAAAATGCAGTAGAATAATTGCAAAATTGAAGAAACCTCTCTAAAAGTAGACTAAAAAAACAAAGAGATAGGTGAGTAGAGGAGAAAAGGTGAGAAAATTAGAAGAGTAGCCCAGAGGTCCAAATAATAGGGATTTGAGAAAGAGAAGAGGGACAACAAAGGAGAGGGAGGGCTGTCAGAGAAAGAATTCAATACAAATTCCCAGAACTGAAAAATGTGAGTTTCCGGATTGAAAAGGCCACCAAATGCCCGTCACAATTGCACAACGGGTGAAAATAGTCCCACACTCACATCATCGTGAAGTTTCAGAACACTAAGCCGAGGAAAGGGCTTAAAACCTTCCAGACAGCAAAAACATGTCACTTACAAAGGACCATTAATTAGAATCGTTTCTATTGAGAAACTTCGGGGCTGGAAGACAATGGGATAATGCTTTCCAAATTCTGAAGGCAAATGATTTCAGACCTAGAATTCAATTAGCAACGAGCTGTAAGGACAGAACAAAAGCAATTTCAGATGAGCAAGATCTCAAAAAAGAAGAAGAAGAAGAAGAAGAAGAAGAAGAAGAAGAAGAAGAAGAAGAGGAAGAAAAAGAAGAAGAAGAAAAAGGAGAAGAAGAAAAGAAATATGTCTTCCATGCAGCCTTATTTGGAAAGGTTTTGGAGCATATGCTCCACTGAAATGATAGAGTAAACCAAGAGAAGAGACAGATGTTGGTGTTGGGGCACAGAGGGTGCCTAAGATGATCGTGAAGAGAAATTCCAGAAGTCAGAAATGTCCCAAATGTACAGGGAAACCATTTTAGTTTGGATCATGTCAGAAGGTGAAAGGAGGAGAATATCCAAGAAATTAAAATACATATTCAGATGCAATGTGCCTGTTGAGAACCTTTAGGCAACTGGTGAAGTTTGTTGTCATTTTTGTTTTTTTACTGATAAGGACACAGAACTAAGGAAACCATAAAAAAGGAAATTATAAAATTAGTAACTCCAGCCAAACAGAAGTAATCGCAAAGAAAAAGTAATATTATAATATTACATGATTCATTGTGTTTGCTTAGTCATTATTATGTAACACTGAATGCTGTCTGATCCTAAAGTTCTATATATTAAGAGGACAGAGGGATGGAAGTGTGTGCTTACATGTGAGAGCAGAGGGGAGAGAGAGTCAAAATCCTCACCTTCCACAGTGGAAAATCAAGTGATAATGCCTAGAAGTATTTTGATTCTGTTTTGTTTTGTTATGGATTTGGAAGCAATAACCAACAAAACCAAACAAAACAAAAACATTAGTTGCAGTTGTTGAAAGTGGTTGGCTTGGGTAGGGGATATGGAACAGGTAGGAAATTGCTGCTTTTCATAATGGATCTAGTTGACTATTTAACTTTGTATACAATTAACAGTGAAGAAGAACCAGGCCAAAAGAGGGGAAAGGAAAATACTAGAAAGAAATATAGCAAAATGTTAGTTTTTATCTCTGGGTTTATGGTAATGAATTATTTTTATTTTCTTATATTTTTTTCAGATTTTCTCCAGTTTCTAAAATAAACATGGCCTAGTTTTTAAAATCATAAAACACATATTTTAGGTTAAGGGGAGGGAGAAAGAGCTATAGTGAGAATAAGCCATTTTGATAGGAGGATTTGGGAAGGTTTCACTGATTGTGACATTTGGCCATATCTTTGAGGGAGCAAACCATGTGGGCACTGAGAGGAAGAGCATTCCAGAAAGCTATGCAAAGGTCCTGGGGTGAGAATGTGTTTGAACTATAACTAGCACCTGTGAGGAAGGGCACAGAGGCCAGGTTTGTGGTAAGTATGGTGAGAGAAGATGAGGCCAGAGGGTGACCTTGGGGCCAGACCCTGTACAGTCCTATGGGACATGTAAAAGTCTTCAGATTTATCTTGACTGCTATGGGAAAATGGCAGAACCTCGAGGAGAAAAGTGAAATGATTTGATTTGCATTTTAAC
This sequence comes from Paguma larvata, assembly GCA_030068075.1. Classification (NCBI taxonomy): domain Eukaryota; kingdom Metazoa; phylum Chordata; class Mammalia; order Carnivora; family Viverridae; genus Paguma; species Paguma larvata. The sequence continues at coordinate 91,238,900 of CM057825.1, read as the reverse complement.
GGGATCACAATGACTGCTGCCATGTGTTGGGATGGGGAGGGGATGTGGGGGAGGAGGGGAGAGGGGAGATGGTTAGAGTGGAAACTGAAAGACCATTTAGGAGCCTCTTGCTGTAGTTCTCATGAGGGGTTTTTTAGGCTTAAACACTAATGTTCAAAGAGTTTTTACTTTCTTTTAGTAGCAGAAACCCTTTTTCAAAGGAAATCTTACATTGATTGATCCCTCATCTATAAAACATTAAAGTGAAGCATAAAAGTGAAGGGGCTTTCATTGAAGTAGGAGGTGGGGGGGGTCCAGAACCATCCCCCACCCCCCATCCTCTAGTCCCAGCCTCTGCATACTGGTGATCCCTGGGAGGTGTGCCTTTGAACCTTGAGTTCTGCAAACTCTGATTCCACCTAGCTCCCTCCTTTCACTGAGGAGGTCCAGTGGCGGGAGGAGTTGGATGAAGAGTGGGTTTGGGTAGGAGCACTTCCCAGGTGGGGTTCATGCCATGGGAAAAGTTGGGAAGGTAGGAAAAAAATTACGCTCCATGCGCCTGTGAGGCAAAATAATAACTAGTTATCTCCACTCCAGCTCAGGGCACTTCCCACCACACATACTTCTGGCCACTTTTGGGCCAAGTGCAGTTTATCAGGCTTTTACCATGTTTAGTTCCTCTCCTCTCCCCATCCTTTCCCCCAGAGGATGATTTGACCCAACTAGAATCCATAAGAAAAGCTAGGGCACAGCACGGGAACCAGTGAGGACAATGGATGAGGCCTCTGATGTAGGGAGGATCTAGGTTCTTTCTAACTTTTCCCACCCCACAGTGTGCTAGTAAATGTTTGACAACTGCTCTGTGGAAGGAGGAAAGAAGGAAGGAAGGAAGGAAGGAAGGAAGGAAGGAAGGAAGGAAGGAAGGAAGGAGGGGAGAAAGAAGGAAGGAGTCAGGCATCTGATTTGTAGCATTTGCAGATTTCCGTGGTGTAAATAGTCATCATGACAGATTTAATGGCAGCAACATGAAGCTGCTGAGCATGAATTTGGGAAGTTGCCCATCATTATACTGGACTCCAGCATACAGACACAATAGATGAAATAACCACATGATCTTTGATACTAGTAGAATCTAGTAACATAATTTTACAGTGATGAGTTTTGAGTATTTAGTTCCTTTACTCTTAATTTAACTGTTTAATGACTGTGTTTAGCAACCAGCTGGCACCGTTTCTGAAAAGTTAACAATCGGCTCTCAACCAGTCAGCTTCAAGCAGTACCCCACTGCCCCACCTCTCAAAAAATCCCTCTGAACTTTGAATCAAGAATTTCAGTCTGCAGATAAACTGTGGTATATCTATACAGAGGAACAGACATTATGGAAGCCCATATTAAAAGGTTACATGACTTTGCTTTTCCAATAGGCTTTGAAGGCAAAACTATTGTGATGGAGAACCCATCAGTGGTTGCTGGAGGGGGGGGGCAGTGATGGCCAGAGAGAGTGACAATAAAGGGGCAACATGACACAATTTCTTGGGGTGATGGACTTCATAGAACTATATACAAAAACAGTTTTACTGTATAATAATTTTTCAAAAAGGAAGAAAAGTTAGCATATTGTTAAAAATAACAACAAACAGAATTTCAGTCTGAATTGAGCAAGCCATTCCATCATTTTGAGCCTCCTTGGAAGAAAGGTTTAGACAGTTGGGAGCTGCAGAATTAAATGCCTATGAGGGGTGCAGTGGGAAATGCAAATGGGAGACAATAGGGGGTGGTAAGGACTGTGAAGAACTAGTCAGTTTTCACCTGCCTAAATAGAGTAGCTACAGCTTCTGCCTCTGTTGATAACTACCATGCTGGATCGTGGGCCTAGTTTGTCTGATCTTTTGAATTTTATGATAAATAAGGACTCTGGATTTTTAAAAAAATTTTATTTATTTATTTTGAGAGAGAGAGAAAGTATGAGTGAGGAAGGGGCAGAGAGAGAGGGAGAGAGAGAATCCCAAACAGGCTCTGCACTATCAGTGCAGAGCCCTATGTGGGCTTGAACTCCTGAACCATGACATCATGACCTGACCCAAAGTTGGATGCTTAGTCGATTGAGCCAGCTAGGTACCCCCGGACTCCGAATTTTTTAAAGGTGAAATTTCCTTATTGCTAAGTACTCCCAGAACCCAACAAAACATGTATATGAATCATAATCACCTTAAGGGCTGCCAGCTTGGAGCTGCTGGATAGGATGCTTTGTACTATTTTTTTTTTTATAACTCTTTGGGCCAGGGTTATAAGTCCTGATAAGCAGTTTCTTCATCAGAGGGTGCATCAGAGATTTGGAAGTAACGCTGAAGGTTCTTGCATCACTGAAAGTAAAATTAAGCCCTGCATTACCCCATGATTTAAAAGTTGTGCAAATGAAGTACTGTGTTTCTGTGGTTGTTGGAATCCATATGTGGGGAAGAGGACCTAAGGCTGAAGTGGACTCAGTGGTGCTGCTCCTCTTGCTGGCAGCCGTGCAGGAGTGCTTGGAAATGTGTCATTTGGCCTGTTACAGATCATAGCCTCTCATAAATGGGCCTGACTTCTCTGCATACATAACTGAATTTGTGATGATGAATGAGAATTGAGGCCATCTTTCATCCCCATTGCCAGACCATGATTGATGCTCTTGCACACTTAGATTTGCACTTGGCACGTAACAGGGGAAGGCCCATTATAAAGGGCTGAAAAATGGCATCAGAGAAGGAAACAACATGTATCCGGAGCAGAAAGCTGGTGAATGCAGTATAAATGCGAGTAGGACAAGTGAGTCATGAACTGGAGGGCCTGGATGGCTCCTCTTCCCTGTCCAATACAATTACATTACATACCAACATTGCACACCAGAGGAAGACCCTGTTTAGGAGTCTGTGGGGGTGAGCCTGGGGCTGAGAGGGGACTAGAAAGTGGCTTACCTGAAGGTGCTTTAATCCTCAGGAATGCATCCCCAGGAAGCCCAGATCCAGGCTGAAGGAAAGTAATAGGAAGAAATCTGTAGACTCAGGAGTCTCACTCTTGGGGCCAGAACTCATGAAGGAAAGTCATGGGTTTTCTTGCCAATATGGCAGCCAGAGCTTCTGCCCAACATGGTTTCCCTTTCCCATTTCATCTAAAAAGCAAAATTTGTTTTTAAAAATTTTTTTAATGTTTTTTTTTATTTTTGAGAGAGAAGAGAGAGAGAGAGAGAGAGAGAGCGCAGTGGGGGAGGGGCAGAGAGAGAGAGAGAGAGAGAGAGACAGAATCTGAGGCAGGGTCCAGGCTCTGAGCTGTCAGCACAGAGCCCCACATGGAGCTCAAACTCATGAACTTTGAGATAATGACCTGAGCTGAAATCAGATGCTTAACTGACTAAACCACCCAGGACCAAAACTTGTTTTTCAGAGGGAACCTATTCCACATAGCTTGGGAAGGAAAGTGGCCTTTCTCTCCCTTCCAGAGGAGAGAGGCCCGATTAGAACACCATTCCTCTAGCTTCAGTGATTAGTTCAAGGACAGACTTGTGACTCCAGCTGGTGTAATCTCAGTTTGTTCTTTCTGGGACTTGTGCTGGCACTGAATGGAAAGAGGGACTTTTCTCTGTCAGCATTAGCTTTAAGGATGATATAACCTACAGGGTCTCGCTACCATGTGGAAGAGTCTGTGAAAGGAAAATTGAACTGTTAAGTGCTATTGGTTGAGCTCCTGGATACAGTCCTACTTGAAGTCCAACTCTGAACTTTGTAGTTCCATGTGCCAATTTCTTCCTTCTTTCCTTCCTTCATCCTTTTTGTTCTTTTATTGTTGTTTGTTATGATTTCTGTCATTTGCAACCAGAAAGTCCTAATATATCACACTGTATATGTACCTAATACTAAACAGGTTGATGTCACATATTCAATATATTAATAGTAAATTTAATATTATGTGACTATGAGATTTAGTTTATTCATCCAACTAATATGCCAAAACTATGGTAGACACTAGTGATCATATCATGAACAAGATAGACAATATGGTCGACCTACCCCCTATTGCCCTCATTAATATTCAATTAGGTATTTTGTAACTATAACATTCAAATAATTCACTCGACCATTGCCTACTATATGCCAGGATAATGCTATGATATAAGAGTGAACAAGACAGATATGGTTCCTTTCCTCATAAAATGTTAACTCTTCTTCAGTTTCTTCATCTATAACGTGAGTATAAGAGTCCCTAATCCCCAAAGTTGTTGTGGCTCTATGAGATATATAAAATGCTTAGAATAATGCCTGGCACATGGTCAGTGCCCAATAAATTGTAGATTGTAATTTTTAATACTGAAATTTTTGGGTATTCAAGATTTTTCTTTGTTTCTTTTTAAAGTTTGATCAATTTCTTTTATACTGCAATAAGAAGTAGTTTTCAGGACCGGTTAATATGAGTTCATATCCTGCTTCTTCCAGTTACTGATTAAAAGACTTTGGGCAAATCATTTAGTTTCTCTGGGTTTCAGTTTGCTCATTGGTAAAATGTCAAATGGAATAATAATATCTTCTTTGAGAAGGCACACAGCAGAAACCTAATTATTATTATTAATCCATGCACAGAAATATAATAATAACATTGCTTGAGAAAAAATCGTCTCAGAGGAAGCCGTAATAACTATTATTATTTTTGTAAATAGCATTCAGAATCTCCACCTAGCCCAATTCTCATACTTCTCACCAAAAAACTTCTGGGAACAGAAGAGGGGAAATTATCCTGAGGGTGGGAGTCTAGGGGAGGGTGGTGACCCACAGGGGCCTCCTGCAAACAAGAAATCAATTTGTCTAAACTTATCAAGTTTTTGCTTTCCAGTCTATGGAAAATTCAGGCCTATTTGAATGTGAAGATGGTTTGAATTACCTACCAGTTAAATTACTTTCAGCCCTCTTCTCTCCACCTGACATGCCAGTAGGAAATGGCCGGTTTATCCTGGGGTTTCATGTGGGCCCACCCATCCTATGCACCCCTCCTAGCCGCCCAGTGGGGGGATTCTGTGCCCCTACTCTGAGAAACACAACCTGAGTGCATTCTGAGTGGCAGTGGGCTTGGAGGTGACGCGGATGCCCTACTCAATGCTGTGTCACAGAGGGGTGGCCTCCCAAGACATCAGAGTGAGAACAGGGGTGAGTGGACCCAGGTCAGCCTCTCCCTTCCTAATTTGGCAAATTCGTACTAGAGGCAACATATATTACGTAATTCTGTCACCAAGATGATGAAAAGGCAGGATAAAGACGTGGAGAAGTACATCAGTCAGGGCAATAAATCCTAAAGGAATATTATTCTCCCCCCACCAGGCTGCCCTGGAAAGATGCCGGCCGAGGGAGAACCAGATACCACCAGCTAAGCATGAGTCAGCCAGTAGGCTGAGAAGGGGGAGAACAGAGCAAGGAAAGAAGGCAGCTTGGTCACTGAGAGTGAATTGCATGCATTTGGAGAGTAGGGGTGATGAAAAACTTAGGATTTGGCACCCCACAGTCTTTTAATATGATCAGGGTGAGACAAACGAGCATCAAATTTGCTGGAGTTGACCTGGAGCCGGCTGCATGGGCCATATGGTTTCCCTGACCCATAAAAGTCACTAAGTGAGGAAGTAATTTATTGCTGGAGATCACTGTCCGCCCCAGAATATCCTGGTGTGTTCGCCTCATTGTTTCCTTAATATGGGAATGGGAGAGGAGCCGGGCTGTGAGCGGGATGGGGGTTGGGGAAAGCAAGCAGCTTTGGGTTATTTGCTCTAACTGTTAGACCTCGTTTGCTGGAGAGGAGGAAGTTTGGGAAGTCTGATGGCTCTACCGATCGCTGGGTTCACTGGGGTTTTTCCTGCCTGGCTGCTGAGTGACTTGTGGGAGAGGGAGAGAGCTGGGAACATAAAGAGGGGAAAGGGGTCATGAACTTCAAATGAATAACTTGGGATTTGCACAGTTTGAAGAGAGGACATTTCATAAATGGCAAATCATTCCGGAGCCTGGGGAAAGAGGCCAGCCAATATGTCTAATGAATTAGTGCCATAAACGTGGGGACTGTTTCCTCCCCTAAACATTGCAAATGAAACATCAAAACAATAGCTGCTGATAACCTCTCAATGGAAGCTGAATTCCGACAGTGCTGTCTTTGCTGGGGTAGCTCCCCTGTTTAACAATGAGCCTCCCAACAAAGGCTCCAGACCAGGCAGCAGGAGCTTTGAAAGTTTGCTGGTTCAATTGAGAGTCTTTTCTCTCTTCTTCCTCTTCTCTTTTTAATAGCCCCAGGCTTCGCGGCAGCAATTATTTCAGAGACGGTATCCTGAGTTTCTTACCTTAGTCTTATCTGAAGATGTTATCTGTATGAACTTGAAATAGGAGCATTGCTCCAACACCTGTCTGATCTGCTTCTGCTTTTAGTGTAAAAACCCATGCACTGACACTAAGGACATTTTTGACCTTCTGTTTTTCAGGTTGCGTGAAAACAGATTCTGCTGAATTGCTACCTGGGCATTTAAAAAGAGCTTCCTTGGAGGATTCCTGACTTAGCTCGAGTAATCTTAACCATCACATGGGCTAAATGAATCCTGGATCATTTATTTGCCTTTTGGCAGGTAGGATTTTCAAAAGTTAAGCCCATGTAAAAATGTGCTCAAATAGTCCCTCAGAACAAACACTTCTCATGGGCCTCTATAGCCCACACAACACGGAAGGCCTCTGTCTTCCCTCAGACTGAATCATACTAGCCATGTTCTTTTAGGTCCTTGTCCATGGGCCTTTCTAGCTTCCAGTAATTAAAGAACTAGGTACCACCTAGAAGGATTTGTATCTGGGAAGGAAGAGATAGAAATCTGGAGGAGAATACAAACTCCAATCATACCCTTAAATGGCAGTCCTTTGTCCTCTGAGGCTGGTCTGGGGAGGAGGGGATGCTAGGAGTCGCGTGGAAAACTTAGAAGAGAGAGGTGTAGTGCTCTGTCCTGTGTGTCTGTTTTAGCATTTGTAATCGCACAACTTTGACCTTCTTAGCAAAATTCTTTTGTTTTATGAAAAGATCAGGGGCTGGGGAGTCAGGTGACCCAGGTTTAAATCCCAGCTATATATGGCTACCTGGGGTGACTATGGGCAAGTTTCTTGGCCTCTCTGGGCCTTACTTTCTTAAGCTGAAAAGAGGGGCTCATAATACTTACTTCAAATAGGTTGTTGTGAGATCAAATTCTGAGGCATGTTGGGAAGAAACTGGCATGAGTCCTTTGTTTGTGGTCCAGCAGGGGTTTCCTCTCTCTCTCCCTCTCTCTCTCTCCCTCTCTCTCTCTAATATAAGAGGTGCCATGGCCCCACTCACTTAGTCTATTATCTCCTAACTCGAAAATCATATCCTTAAGCTTTCCTTCTCTTAAAGTTGTTCTTTCTGTGGGTAAATTTTCAAAAGCTTCTATTACAGTTTTTGGAAGGGATAACATCCATTAACACTTTAGCTTGAATTAGTTTGGGAACTAGCTAGATTGATGATGACATAGAAAGAGAAACTTAGCAGAGAGGGGTGTGGAAACAAGTGAAGGCTTTTCTGGGACAGGGAGCTCCATTCCTGGCTGTGACAAAGGGGAAGTATACAGTGGGGAGGGACTCAGGGCAGTGTTGTGGAGACAGGAAGAAACCGAGAATCCAGAAGATGGAAAGAGAGTACAGAGGAGGCAATGATGGGCATAGAGTGGCTATTAGCTCCAGGTAGGAGGGACCACTCTTCCTCTGAGATACAAGAGAAGGGAGAAATCATGTGGGCTGAGAGAGAGAATCCAGGGAGGAAAGAAGAAGACTGGCAGAAGTAGTTCAGTGGGTTAAAGGGTAAAGGTTGAGGCTTTGGAGCCTAGTAGCATAGATGTATTCTTTTCTGGGACACAAGCCATCCTATCTTAGGCAATCTGTGTATTTCCAGTGATATGACAGTTACTACATCTATAAATGGAGATGGTATCTAATTTGAAGAACTGACTCCATGACATATTGCCAAGTACCCAGAACATGCAGGCTCTCAATAGAGAACCCATTGCATATTATTGTCATTGTCATTGTCTGCTGACAGTGGGGACTCTGGATAGCCTGAGGACTCGATGAGAGGGACCAGTGTTTGGAGGGGGCACTGTGGGATAGCAGCCAACAGGAGGTAAGGGCTCAATGGAAGTAAGACAGAATGAATTAATAGGGGACCAAGTCCGTGGTACCTGGTGATGTCCAGCAAATCCTTAGTCCGGGATCAGAACTACAGAACACAGACACGGGTGAAAATACAGGGTTGGGGCCTGCTGTTCAGAACGAGCAGATGGTTACAGAAACATGGAGAATAGTTTTCTCCTGTGGCCTGTGCTGCTGACAGCTGCACAACGGGAAGGCAGAGGGGTTGAGTCCAGAGAGGTCTCGGTGATGGTAAAGAGTGGACGCCGCGGTGGAGTGGAAGGGTGCCGTCGGAAGGGAGACGCCTCGGCTGGGCACTCAACAGGGAAACAGCCCAGAAATACCAATGTGAAATGAGGCTGTGATGCAGAGACTATGGGATCAAGAGGTCTGATGTGTTGTCAGTAGGGATGTTGAAGTCCTGAGAATTCCTTGGTGGCCAGAAAGAATATGGACTGCAGTTATCCAGGTCACAGGGAAGTTTAGAAGTCAAGAAAAGCCATGATGTGAAGAGATGGGCTTGCCGGACCTAGAAAGTCCACAAGGGAGAAAGATAAGGTTTGATGGAAGAATGGAGGGAAAGTTCTTGAATGGAGATTGTTGGGGTCAAATTGTGGATCCCAAGACCGCCAGGGAGCCGGGACTGATGCAAACGCAAAGGGTCTTTATTCGAAGCTCGAGCTCGGACTCTTGTACCTCCCAACGCAGCGGTGCAGTGGCAAGAGCCCTGAGCCAGGTTTACACAGGCTTTTTATCAGGGTTCGTGTACACTTTTTTGGGCGGGAATGGGGATGCTTTGAATTGATTGATTGGCATTTTCGCGGGCTAGTTTCTGATTATTTCATATTTGGCGGGCGCGGGCTAGCTATGGATTGGCTTAGTGTGGGGGTCCCGCGCAGATTCAAATGGTCAGCGTGTGTGGGCTGGACACTGATTAGTTTTGCTAGGGGCTATTCTAGGAATCTGACCTCCTGTGGTTTCCCTGGAACTCAAAGTGGAGGCAGGGTCTGCTAATCAGGGTCCAGTCCCACCCGGGGTAGTGACAGGGTCTGCTAATCTGGGTCCGGCCTTTTGGCTACTCTGTTTCCTGGAACCCGGGCAGAGTCCAGGGTGACTTATTTTCCTGGAACTCGGGGCCCAGAACTACTCTAAGATGGAACTTAAACCAAAATGGAGTGGCCTTAGCCCTAACAGCACTATACTTTCACAACATGGCTATTCTCTAACACAGCAAACAGGTTCACAGCAATCACAGCAAACGGGTCAGGAGTCTAGTGCATTCCTAAGTCTCTAAATCTAATACCTAACAAGATTTAACATATAGCAACTTAATCTAATACATAGCAAACTAAATAGGCCTCACAGCACCCCAAGAAAAGTTTCACAGTGTTCACAGCAAACAGCAATCAAAACAGAATTCTCAGCCATCATAACCCTTAACAAGGTTCACAGTAAGCAGAAGTCTGGGGCACACTATCTCTAACACAGTACCCCTCTATGTTTAGCAGAAAAGAGAACTGGCTTCAAACTAACGCAGGGCTGTCACTTAGGACAAGAAACTTAAAAACGCTCTCTTCAGAGATGTGCATATTGCGTTTGGCTTGTTCATTATTTAAAAGAAAAAACAAATTGAGCCAACATTTACTTATTTTTATAAAAAAATAATCTTAATTTCTGACTTATATAGAAAAGTAGGATTATCTGTCAATCCTATGTCTGTATTCCTATATGTCGACATTTAACTATCCCCATTAGAAGGGGTTGTGATTTGTCTGTTCATTACCCTCCCCCATTCCCTGGGATCCCCAACACTGAGGTTAAATGTCATTTGTTATTTATTCTCGAACTTTCCTTTGGTTTCTTTTAAGGTACAGAAATATATGTGTATAGAAATATGCATATGAAGGCATTTGAGTTTGTGACCTTGTTTTGGAACAAAGCCTATACTAATGAAGCTAGGACTTGATCCAGTAGCAGATGAGGGGACCCTAATTGTTCTAGGAGCATATTGTGACTGTAGTGCTGGGCAGAGAAGGGACACAGAGAGACAGAAATAATGGGTCAGAAAGAACCGAAAGAAGGGAATGAAATACTATAAAAATAAGAAAACCACGGTTCCTAGGGCTACTTGCCTGGGTCCCTCGAAAATCTTATTCATTCAAAAGGCACCTGGGTGGTCAGTTGGTTAAGCATTCGACTTTGGCTCAGGTCATGATCTCGTAGTCCGTGAGATTGAGCCCTACGTCAGGCTCTGTGCTAACAGCTCAGAGCCTGGAACCTGCTTCAGATTCTGTATCTCCCTCTCTCTCTGCCACTCTCCTGTTCATGCTCTGTCTCTCTCTGCCTCTCAAAAATAAGTAAACATTAAAAAAAATTTAAAAAAAATCTTGTTCATTCAAAGTGGTTGTACCTAGCTCCCTTCACCATCATGAGGACCGGGCCAATGGGATTAGGGCTCTGTGGCAGGTCCTTTGAGTTGCCTGTCCAGTAGGGAGTTATGAGACCCCTACTTCATCTACTTCCTTGCTGGCCAAACTTAACTTTTACAATAGAACCTTCTGAAAATGTCAGATTTTCCATTTTCCGGTCTTCCTTACGACTAAGGTTTGGGCAACTGTCTTAGTCTGTTTGGGCTACTATAACAGAATACCATAGACTGGGTGGCATATAAACAACAGACATTTATTTCTCACTGTCCTGGAAGCTGGGAAGTCTAAGATCATGCCACTGGCAGATCTGATATCTGGTGAGAGCTCGCTTCCTCGAAGACTGTGCCTTCTCACTGTATGCTCCCATGGTGGATGGGGGTGGATGTCGGGGAAGCAGCCTTCTTAGGCCACTTATACAAGATCAATAATCTCATTCATGAGGGCTGTACCTTAACCCAATCACACCCCAAAGGCCCCTCCTCCTAGTACCATCACCTTGGGGATTGGAATTTCAACACAGGAGTTTTGGGGGTTCACAAACATTCAACCTATAGCAGGCATGTGGCTCAGTTATGGCCAATGGGGCATGAGGGAAAGTTTCTTGGGGGAACTTTGGGGAACATTTCTTCCCTAATCAAGGATGGTCCATGAGAAGAAGAACTCATTTTCTTCAGCCAGATGCTACTGTGTTCATTTAGAATGCTGTCACTATGACACCGTCTTGTGTCCACGATGGGACAAGCCAAAGGATCTAGCCGGCGTACCAGTTCTGGGGGCATAGAAAGCTGCCAGGAACCTGGGTCCTTGATGACATTTTAAGGCACTGAAACAACCTCCTACCATTCACCTCTGGAATATTTTATGTATAGTAATATATTTTCATCACTGTTTAGGTTACTTTAAATTACATGTGCTGTTCCTTGCAGCCAAAAACATTGTAAAGAATAAAGACTTTATCCAGAGCTGGACTTATTAATGGGAATGCAGGCTGGTGAACAGGGGGTGTTCCCAGGAATTGGATAAATAGAGTTGTTTTCCTAGTGGATCCATTTAACTTGATGAGAGCTCAAATAGTACTTTCATACGAAAACAAACATGGATAACATTGGTATAGGGCATACGATTCGTAAGATAAAACAGGAGTCTTGGGGCTACTTCCAAGCAAGGATCCCAAAAGCTTGGGAGATCATAAGATGTATGTACATAGTGCTTCTCTTTATATTGAACACAGGACATAAGACAATTCAAATTAAACTGCAGGTAGAAAGATTGTTAGATGCAGGGAAGGATTTTGTCTATTATGATTATCAAAGGGAATCGTTGGAAACGAGACACGGCAAAGGAATGTCAGAGCTTTGGGAGTTTGAAAGAGAAGAGTATTATGGTTTCAATGCAGTTTTGCCTGGACTAGTTTTCTCCGCTTTCTAGATCCTTGTCAACTGTCAACGTCTGTCTTGCCATTGTTTTGTGTTTGTGAAGAATAATGGTTTTTTTTCTTGTTTTTTTTTTCTCCCCCTTAGATGATGATTGCATTCCAGACTCTCCAATGTTTCTTTGGTGATTTATCCTTTGTTTTAATTTAATGTGCTACTCTAATGCTGCCCTGGGGTTTTCCTTTAAGTAGTTCATGTGAATGAAGGGAGAAAATAGCCAGGAGTCAGCCAAATGTTGAGACAGATTGTAAATACCTGTAGGGAAAGTATTTAAGCATTTCCGATAGGAAGGATACTGTAAATTTTACATGCAAGGGCTCTGCATCAAAGCCCAAATCCCAGCTTTTCTCCCCACTTTGTGACTTCTGAGACAAGGTCAGCACAATGAACCCACTGTTTCCACAGGCATTGACATCACTGCTCTATCTTGTTATTCCTGACTTCTTGCCAATCATATTGAGAATTTCTTAAGGGGAGTAGAAAAAAGAATACCCAAACCAGATTTGCCTCCTTGACAGTGAAGAATAGAAAGACTCTCTCCCAGAGAGAGGCTTTTCTTTTCTTTTTCCTCTTGATTTTAGCTGTATATTTTAACTAGACGCTCTGCCTTTGACAGCCCCTGGAGTCCGGGCTGATGAAAAGCAGAGTTAATTTTTTCTTCCACGGCTCAAACTCACATTAAAAAAAATTTTTTTTAAGTGAGAATTTTGGAGAAGCATTGGTTTAGGGAGTAAGCCCATCACACTTCTTCACTGGGTTACAAACCCATATTTGAGGTCCCTAGACTGAGGATGTGGTTGCTTCTTTTGGCTCTGTCAGCAATGGCAGGCACAGAGGGTGACAACAGTGGGGTGGAAGGAAAGATGGGAAAGTCTTCTACAATCTACTCCCCCTTTTGAAAAAGGTTTCTTCTGTGCTAGCTTTTTTATCCGGCTAGACCTGCTCTGTTCTGCTCTAGCATTCTCTGCTTCAGCCGTTAGCCTCTCAGCAAGCTAGAGTGGGTCCTTCTTCCTTCATCCACTCATTCAATCTTGCAGCAAATTGAGCAAGCGCCTAATCATTGTTCAATAGCTGACATTCTGTGGGGACGTTGTCTGCCATTTCTCAGAAGGAGGAGTGGAGGGGAGGGTTAAGAGCATGGTCTGAAGCCCAACTGTTTCGGGCTGAATCTCGGCTAACCAAATGACCTTGGCTGAGTTCCTAAACCTCTGTAGATCCTGGATAATAGCATCCCACCAGCTTCTTGTGAGGGTTGAATGAGGTATTTTATTCTTAAATCTTAGCCCATCTATCTGGTAGGACATAAGCTGGTAGATGGTTATTGTTGGAATCATTGTCAATAGTGTTCAGGAACTCACAAACATGGGGGCCCTTCCCATGGAGCTCTTCTCCTTTTCTGGGCATCTTGAATGTCTCTTTATTTATTTTGAGAGAGAGAGACAGAGAGAGAGAGCGAGAGAGCGCACATGCATGAGCGTAAATGGGGAGGGACAGAAAGAGAAGGAGACAGAGAATCCCAAGCAGGTTCTGCACTGTCAGCACAGAGAGCCATGGAGGGCTCGAACTCACGAAGTGTGAGATCATGACCTGAGGCCAAATCAAGAGTCAGACGCTTAACTGACTGAGCCTCCCAGGTGCCTCTCCAGGGCATTTTCTTACCATTTTTCTTTCCTGAGCCATCTTCTGCCCACCTCACTGTTTCACAAGTGAGTATTCAATACCTGCACTGTGATCAGTGCTGTGGGGGATAAAACGACTGTGTGCTCTTGGGCCCTCAAGGGGCCTGCTGCCTGCACCGAACCTTATGCTGACACACACAATGCTAGGCAGGACTTAATGTATCCCGATTGTGTGCTAACCAGTGGGAGGGAGCCAGGGGGAGTCGGTGTCTTAGGGAGGAAATGGAGAAGGACTGGATTCCACCCCAGTCTGCAGCAGAACCCTGGGTAAGTCATTGTCCCTCCTGGGGCCTCATATTCCCCATCCGTAAAGGCAAAAGATTGGTCAACAGTTTTCAAACTTTTTAGGTCAGGAACCACAGTAAGAAATGTTGGGGCGCCTGAGTGGCTCAGTCAGTTAAGTGTCCAACTCTTGATTTCGGCTCAAGTCATGATCTCACTGTTTGCGAGTTCGAGCCCCACATCGGGCACTGTGCTAACAGTGGGGAGCCCGCTTGGGATTCTCTCTCTCTGCCTCTCTGCTCCTCCCCTACTTGCTCTTTCTTTAAAAAAAAAAAGTGTCCACAGTTTTACATCGTGACCCTCAGACCTACATATATAACTGAAATAATACTTCTATGAAAAAATAATCACCCTTACTATGTGAAATTCTCTGTGTTTTCTATTTTTAAAAAAATGCTGATCATAACTCTTTATATTGACTTCCTGACCCCTAATGGTTCAGTTTGAAAACACTGGACTAAATGATCCCTAAGGAGCATTTTAGCCTAAACTTTCCATAATTTTAGATCTCCATAGGCTGCTTGGATTTAAGAGAAGAAGGAATAATTAATCTCCCAGAGTAGTGACTGGCTAGAGCCCAGCTAGATTAATTTAAAAACAATTATACATACATATATATATATATGGTTGGCTCTCATACCAGCTTTCTGGAATTCAAGGACATGGTCTAATGGAAAAGAAGAGGCTAATTGTTGGGATTCGTTTGCTGGAGCATGATGAGGCTGCAAACAGTTACAATGTGAATTGCTCATCTGAATTGGGTTTTCATTTGTGGAAAGAGAAGAAAGAATCCTGTCATCCAAGTTTGCTCCTGCTCTTGAAAGTATGGGAATTCTGGAAAGAATCCACTCTCTTCAGGAAAAAAAAAAGCCAGCTTGTTTTAATCCCTAAATGGCCACAGTCCTATGAATTAGGGCTTGGGAGAAAGAACTTCCCTGCCTATGTCAATGTTTGTTTTTGCTCTAATGTGTTTGTCCATTTGGTTGACTGCTCAGGAGATAGTCATCTAGAAACACAAACTTCAGGAGAAATTTAAAATCCAGAACAAACAAAACCCACCGCCCCAACCCCCCAGACAGAAAAACCAACCTGAGACTACCTAATGCAACATCCTTAGGCTGTCCTTTCACATTTCAGAGAGAAAACTTACATGGCAGTGGGCCTTTCAGGATTAGGCTCTGTGCTAGGGCTTACAATACCCAGCAATTTCAGGGAAGCCCTTCATGCTATCTTGAGTCAAATCAATTAAAAGAATTTCTTTACTTCTTTGCACCCAAAGGAAACTTCTGGATTTTTCAATGACTTTCTGGTATCAATGGCTTTTAAAAAAAAAATGATTTATTGTCAAAATGGTTTCCATCTAACACCCAAAGCTCATCCCAAGAAGTGCCCTCCTCTGTGTCTGTCACCCACTCTCCCCCCTCCCATACCCCCTCACCCCTCAGTTTGTTCTTAGTCTTTGAGAGTCTCTTATATTTTGTATCTCTCCCTCTCTGTGTCTTTTTTCTTTTCCCCTCTTCCCCTCCCCCATGGTTTTCTTCTAAGTCTCTCAAAATCCACCTATGCGTGGAAACATATGGTATCTGTCTTTCTCTGACTGACTTATTTCACTCAGCATAATACCCTCCAGTTCCATCCATGTTGCTACACATGGCCAGATTTCATTCTTTCTCATTGTTGCATAGTATTCCATTGTATAGATGTACCATCTTCTTTATCCATTCGTCAGTTGATGGACACTTAGTCTCTTTCCATGATTTGGCTATTGTTGAAAGTGCTGCTATGAACATTGGGGTACACGTGCACCTATGCATCAGCACTCCTGTGTCTCTTGGGTAGATTCCTAGCAGTGCTATTGCTGGGTCATAGGGTAGCTCTATTTTCATTTTTTTGGGGAACTGTCACACCGTTTTCCAGAGCAGCTCAATGTCTTTTTTAACATCTTGAGACTTTCAAAGTGCTTCCCTTAGTCTGGAGCAAAGCCTAATCAACACCTGCACTGACAGGCCCTTTGGGAAAAATGTCAGCCCGAACTTTCATGGATGTAGACTTTGGCTTAAAGAAGTCAAGGCTGCCTTTCTGTTCTTTCTAACTGCTGTCTGGCTTAGACTTCGGTCAAGAACACAGGGTTCTGGGGGCACTTAGGTGGCTCAGTCGGGTGGGCGTCTGACTCTTGATCTGGCCTCAGGTCATGATCTCATGGGTTCATGGGGTTTGGGCTCCGTGTCTGGCTGTGTGCTGTCAGTGTGGGGCCTGCTTGGGATTCTCTCTTTCCCTCTCTCTCTGTCCCTGCCCCACTCTCTCTCTCTCTCTCTCAGAAAAAATAAATAAACTTAAAAAATAAAAAAGAACATAGGATTCTGAGTCAGTGGGTAAGGCAAGCTTTTAAACCTCCCATGCCTCTATAAAATGCAGCTAATAATAGTATCGAATTTATAGGATTAAATTTATAATACATATACAGTGTGTAGAACCAGTGGTAGGCGAGTCTGTAAAGAGCAGCCTCTAGTATTCCTGTTGATCTACACATTATCCCAGGAAGAAGGTGGAAAAGTCAGAAACAGAGATGGAAAGAATGACGCCAAAGGAGGTACCACTTGCCTAAAGCCATGTTATAAGTCCAGAAGACTGGAACCAAGATAGTATTTTGGTTTCTCTGAGCCAGTCTGGCTGTCTAACTGGGGCATGGAAGGGATGTGGCTGTGCAGTCTTGATGAAAACGGGTCAAGTGTGAGGGCTTCAGGAAATGGGGATAGAGATACCAACCCCGAAGTGTTGCTAAAAAGATAAACCAGCAGATGAAGACTTTGTTTGGAACTTGGCACATAGCAGGGCTGGATAAACGGTGACTATAATAATAGCTTTCTTTTACTACAGCTCGGCCCCTTCATCAGAGCTTTAGGCTTTCTGAATTCAGAGCCTTCCTCCAGGTAAGGAAATGGCAGTTTGCTGGAATACAATGGTCTTTTTAAGGCAGCTGAGATGTTTATCTTATTCCAATATTTACCCTATTGAATAGGATTTGGGTGGCTTACTTTTCTATTCCTCTGGGGAGTAAGGTTTCACTGTGATAAGTTGAATATCAACTTTTAAATGAAAAATGAATAAACCTGAGAGAAAAACCCTTTTTTGGCCCAGGGGAAAAAAAACGCTCTGGTGAAATCTGGCTGGTTTTCTTCTCCACCCACAACCTTAGGGCCAAGGGAGCCCAGGAGAAAGCTGGATGGGGTTTAGATCGACTGAAATAACCACAGACATTTAGCAGGAACTCTGTCTAGGCTCATGGCCAGGAACATCTGGGATGTTCTAGCATTTGATTGCATATCAGCGAATGGTAACTTGTCCTGAGTGCAGAGCAGCCGTTGACTGAGCCAGAGCTCTCACCGCACCCTCCCCTGCCCCCACATCCCCACCAACTGGCCCTAGGTCTGGCCAGCCTTCCTGGTTTAGGGTAAGTTAAATCCTACACCATTTATTTTGTTCCAGTTTGACTGAAATCGGCCCCAGGAAATAGGATCAATGATAACAACTTCTTTAAGTAAGAACAACAATGGCCAAATTAGCCCTGTAGGTATAGGTGTGTGTTCAGCTATCAATACTTCTCTTTAGAACGGAAGACTTTACAACATCCTTCATAATCACTACCAAAAGTTTTCCTTTCAGGTAAGACTCAAGACAACTGTGTGTATTTGTAATATCCAAAAGTTTCAAGTGTTTCTTCTTTGCCAGGACTGTCAAGGACTAGATATATTTGTACTCAGATAATCTTCTCAATATAACTCTATAAAACAGGGTTTTACAGTTGAAGAAACCAAGGGACAGTGCAGTTGAGTCACTTCAGGATTCAATAGCTGGTGAAGGACAGAGCCAGTGTTTAGAAGTGTGTCCACGCAATTCATAGCACGATACTCTTCCTGAGCCATTCTTGGAAACCAAGCAAGCTGTGAGTGTGTAAAGGTGGTGGATTTTATTTCCCTCAGTAAGCTTCCATCAGGTTAGAGGACAGGACCGGCCAGATGAAGTGAAAGAAAAATGAGAGAAGGACAAATATTGCTTGTAAAATTAAGATTTAGGTCCCAGCATGTGTTGTCTATGTGATGGCAACTAAAACTCTTTAGATTTCCAAGATACTGGGAGACGGGGAGGTCACTCAGCCTCTTCCACCCTACCTGAGTAATTTCATTTGATCTGCGTAGTTGATGGAGGAGCCATGGACAAGTTGTCCAGGGAGAAAAGATGACTTGTGCCAGAAAGTGGGCATTCTAGTCTGCACCTTTCCTGGAAGCTGGGGCTGTGTGAAAAGAAGATAGACAGTAGCTGTCCATGAGCTCATGAGAAAAAAAAAATCTCAAAGCAATGCTTAGGTGTTATACTAGCAAGGGCCTCCTCCCCCAGACTTCTACTTTCAAACATGAGAATTTCTTCAATGATGTTTGGAAGTCTCCCATCAGCACAGCTTTGCTTATTTGTTTTGTTCATTCCATAGGTGTTTATTGAGAATTGTCTATGTGCCAGATACTTTTATAGAAACTGAAGATATAAGAATGAAAAGATGGATAGGTTTGATGGCATTAGCAACAATAACAAAAACTGTAATATAATTAACAATGGTAAAAACATTAAAATTAATAAACAAAGTAAGATAAAATAGCATTGTATATGCCAATTATCAGGTCGTTATCCACAATATGTAAAGAGTACTTATAAATCAAGAAAAAAAAAAGACACACCCAGTAGAAAAAAGAGCAGAGAATAGAAACAAGTTATTTCCAGGGGGCGGGGGAAAGGGGCTTGCCTCGGATTCAGGATTTAGCAAAGGAGGAAAATTCATTTACAAGTGATAAGTGCTATGAACAGAAATAAGTACAGAGGAGTGACATCACCTGTGTGCTAGTTTCTGAAGTTCAAAGGTAGAAAAAATATCCTGAGTAAAAATTATCCTTAATAGATCCCTTAAATCGCCATTGGACTATTTACCTGATTTTGTGTATACAAACCTTTACCTCTTGTCATTTAAGAAGCACTGGGGGAGACTAAATGAAGGAACAGAAGGAATACAGAGGTCTGGAGATTCAATCAATTCTGTTCTTCCAATGGAGGGATATAGGCCAGTTTGGAGTCTATTTGGTGTGAGGTGTCTTGGGGACCTCTGGTTGGAGGTGTCCAGCACAGTTGTACACATGGGTTTAGGCTTAGCTCAGAGCTGGGAACCTTGCATTAAGAATCACCTGCTCCTGGGGCACCCAGGTGGCTCAGTCAGTTAAGCATCTGACTTAGATCATGATCCAAGGTTCTTGAGTTTGAGCCCCGCATTGGGCTTGCTGCTGTCAGTGAGGAGCCTACTTTGGATCCTCTGTCTCCTTCTCTCTCTCTGCCCTTCCCTTGCTCATGCTCTATCTCTCTCTCTCTCAAAATAAATAAATAAACATTTAAAAAATGTGGTTTGCATGTGTAACAGTTGCTACCTCAACTCTCAGTTTCCATTATTAAGCCTTTTGTCTTCTCTCATGCTTCATTAGTATTCAAAAAAATTTTGTGTGGGAGGAGGGAGAGTGGGTGACAGGCACAGAGGAAGGCACTTGTTGGGATGAGCACTGGGTATTATATGGAAACCAATTTGACAATAAATTATTTTTTAAAAAAGTATTCAAAAAATTTTTTTTAAATTTTTTTAACGTTTATTTATTTTTGAGAGACATAGAGACAGAGCATGAGCAGGGGAAGGGCAGAGAGAGAGGGAGACACAGAATCTGAAGCAGGCTCCAGGCTCTGAGCCGTCAGCACAGAGCCCGACGTGGGGCTCGAACTCACAGACCATGAGATCATGACCTGAGCTGAAGTCGGCCACTTAACCAACTGAGCCACCCAGGCGCCCCTCAAAAAATTTTTTTGAAATAAAATTCACATAACACAAAATTTACCATTTTATTTATTTATTTATTTATTTATTTATTTATTTATTTATTTATTTGTAGCTAGTGCAAGCAGGGGAGGGGCAGAGAGAGAGGGAGAGAGAATCCCAAGCAGGCTCTGTACTATAAGCATAGAGTCTGAAGCAGGGCTTGAATTCATGAACCTGTGAGATCATGACCTGAGCTGAAGTCAAGTCAGATGCTTAACTGCTGAGCCACCCAGGCGCCCTTTAACCATTTTAAAGTGTTCAATCCAGTGGCTTTTAGTACATTCACAATGTTATGCAACCATCACCACTACCTAATTCCAGAACATTTTTGTCACCCTGAAAAGAAACCCCTTACATAGTAAGTGATCACTTCCCCTTTCCCTTTCTCTACAACCACTGGCAACCACTAATCTGCTTTCTGTCTGTTTGGATTTTTGTATTCTGGAAATTTCCTATAAATGGAATCATACAATATGTGGCCATTTATGCCTCATTACATGGCAAAATGCTTTCAGGGCTCATCCATGTTGTAGCATGTATCAGTGCTTCTTTCCTTTTTATGGCTAAAAAATATTCCATTTTAATAGATATAGCAATTAAAAAAATCTGTTTTATCAGTGAATGGACATTTGGGTTGTCTCATTACTCTTTTTAAAAATATTCTTGGGGCTCCTGGGTGGCTCAGTCAGTTGTGCACCCCACTTTGGCTCTGGTCACGATCTTGCAGTTTGTGAGTTTGAGCCCCACATTGGGCTTGCCTCTGTCAGAGCCCGCTTCGGATCCTCTGTCCCTCTCTCTGCTCTTCCCTTGCTCACGTTCTCTCAAAACTACATTAAACATTAAAAAAATATTCTTTGGCATTGTATATAGCTTATAGCCACTTGAAATTTTTTTTTAATAAAGCAGAACACAGATAGGCAATTAAAATTTATATGTGTGTCTATGTATATATAGCTTCATGTAAGATTCTGTACAATGACCAATACAAATAAAGTATTGTCATAATTTCTGAGCTCAGATAACAGAGCATGGTTTCTAATTATTCAGTGAGGTATTAATCCCATTATTTGTGACCAGTTCTGAGTGTCTCCTGGGTCCTACATCTCACTTAGAGGTCAAGGGCATCTGGAGATGTGATCCATTTGTCCTGACCCTCTGCCGCTCACCAGCACAGAGACCTCTTCCTCCTTGGAGGCAGGAACAAGAAAACGGAGCAGAATTGGGCTGCTTTTCCCAAGTCCTTTTTGCTCTCTCTTTTTTTTTAAGTTTATTTATTTTTGAGAGAGGGAGGGAGAGAGAAAGAGACAGAGTGTGAACAGAGTAGGGGCAGAGAGAGAGGGAGACACAGAAACCGAAGCAGGCTCCAGGCTCTGAGCTGTCAGCACAGAGCCTGATGCTGGGCTCAAACTCACAAGCGGTGAGATCATGACCTGAGCCGAAGTAGGACGCTCAACTGACTGAACCACTCATGTACCCTTCCAAGTCCCTTTTGCTGTTTACAACAACGGATGAGTTTGAATTAAAATGAGGTCATGGGCTCTTAAGACGACAGTGCAGTCTGTGGGATGCGTGAATCACTTGTGCGTGTGAAATGCCCATGGCTGTTTGGTAGAACTCAGGCTCCAGTCTCTGTTTCTTCTGTGGGTGGGTTTAGGAGTGGGCAGCAGAGGCGTCATTGGAAATGAATGTGCTCTGTGGGCATCGAAGATCACCGCTCTGCCTCTACTCCCCACCTTGTCTGGACTCACAGAACAAAACTGTATGGAAAGCCTTCCTGAACAGGAAAAAGTGGCCAAACTTCAGTTGGTTATGTTCTTGGAGACCTTAATTATGTGCAGCAGCCTGAGCCACGCCTTGAAGGTGGGGAAATAAGGATAGGATGAAGGCAAGGACGTGCAGTGGGTGTCTTTAGGGCCACTCTGCCTGGTCAGTAGTTCTGGAGGGCTGCTGAGGAGGCCAGGAGAGATTCTTCCTGGCTGTCCTTGGTTATGATCGATGGCTGTCCTACTGTCTTGAAGAGCATGCCAAGAGAGAATCAGGGTGCTGGGCTGGTTTCTGAGAACGACGACAACAACAACACGTTGTCTGAAATCAGTTCAAGACATTCAAGGATGGGCTAATTCCTATGGCTTTTTTGGGTGAGGGGATGAGCCTGTCTGGGGGCACAAATTCCTAACTTTTGAATTCTTACCAGGAAGTGTGACTGTGCAGTCCTGTGATGAGGTCACTCAGAGCCACTCTGTAGATGCAGAATTCCAGGCTAATTGACAGGAGCTACTGGCTCCAGTGGGCATGTTTTATGTTCTGATGATCTCTGGGGGCCTCTATCCTGTCTAATAAAATGTACTCCCACTCTGCCCTCCCAGCAGCCCACAGACAACCTGGTGAGCAAGGTGGCAGCAGCAGAAGAGGGTGTGTGGACACTGAGCAGGTTGGGTGGGTTAGGTTGGGTCTCTGACCAGGTGAGAAATGCCAGAGTTTGGGTTCTTTAGAGGTTTAAGCTAGACCACGGTTGTTTCAGATCTGAGAAGTAAGAGAAATTGAGTTCATTAGATACATGAGATCACAGGAGACAGCCCATGTTCCAGTTCCGGAGGGCCCAGGAGGGGGACCGTGGGCCAGAAGCAAGATCACATATGATGCAGGCTCACGCACGCATACGATGTTCCTGCGTGAGCACACATGCACGCCGAATGTGGTATGTGTATGTGCATCTAGGGTTTGCGTGTACAGAGTGTGCTGGATGTGTTTATGTGTTTGAGACCAGGGTGCAGATATGAATGTGAGCAGTGGGGCCCTAAGCACTTGCAAGAACTTTGGTACGTGATTTTAAAGGTTGGCAGGTGTGCAGCGGTGTTCGGGTTGTGGGTTGAGCTGCTTGTGAATTCAAATCTCACATGTGGTCAAGGCCAACTGTGCTTAGTACCTTGTCTTCTGAGGGTTGCTGATCTTAAAGGCTGTTAGGAGTCGAGAATCTGGGGTTGCATTTAGATCTTTTTAGAGTCGCGTTTACTGAAATTAATGGAGCCGTAAAGCCTACTGAGAGAAGTAAGTAGAATTACTGGGACCTTTATAATAAATGTGTGGTGACCATTCTCAGGAAAAACTTTCTCCCCCTAACCTTTGACTTCTAGTTTCTAGTTCTAGCTTCTGAGTTCAGATGCCTTCCACAGGCTGTAAACTCAAAGGCAACTTACAGGTTTAAACTGCATTTCAAGCTGTCAGCAAGTTGGATGGACTGTACTTGGGGGAGAGAGAGGAGAATCAGAGTCACCTTAAGAGTTGGAGAGCCCTACAGAGCCGTCGATGAACTGCTGGGTGGGACCTAGGTGTGCTGAGTTCTGGACTGGGTTCCGCTGGCTGACCGTGGACAGGGAGATGCTTCTGGTCCTAGTGTCTCATGTGCAAGACCAGGGTGTTGCTGGGGGTGGACTCACCACGACCCCTTCACGTGCAGCGATGTCAGCATTGCAGGCCACCAGCTACCCGTCTGTGGTTTCAGGCCACAGGGAGGATTTCCAGTAGTGTTTGCATGTCTTTTGTACCACTTTGGAAAGTGTAGCAATGCAGGTTTCTGGAAAAATGATCGATTGTTCCTAATGGACAGGGCCTTTTACTTTGCAACCAGTCGATACGCGTTCACAAAATCAATATTTTTCCATAAAGGTGTGTGTTTCCTGGTGTTTCAGGCAGGGTTCAAAGGCAATAAAATCCACTGGCACTCTCCATGCACCGAAGGCAGGCTGGACCCTGGATTGGTAGTTACTGCATCCTCTCCGCACCCCGTAAGGCAGGTACTATTATCCCCCTTTCGGGAATGAGAAACAGAGGCATTGAGAGGTTAAGTAGTGGAAGCTTGTGTGCTTCATCACTCTGCTAGTCTCTTCTCTCACATTCCTAAGGTCTTGGTTACATAGGATCCCTTTCTTCGTCTAAGAATTCGCTGATGGGAAAATGCATTGTGTTTGAAGGGAAAAGCAAAATCCCAACAGATTCCACGGTCTGACAGAGCCCAGTCCCTCTACCGAGAAAGAGAAACCCTAGGCAGGAAGCAGCAGCCTGGAGCAGTCCAATCTGGGAACCGGCTTCCTGCAGCCCAAAGCCTCCTGGTGGCGGCAGGGGGAGAACCTCTCGGGGTGGGGGTGTGGGCAAGGCGGGGCGGGGGAGGATGGCCCTGTGGGGCTAGCCTAGTGGACCTTTGGTTTCAGGCCCTTCTAGTAATATTAGCACAGTGCTTTCAGTTTCCAGTGATGGGTAGTGGGATTTCATCCCTCCAACAAAGACCCTTTCACACATTTATTAATGAATTATTAAACATGATGTTTGGAGACATTTTCCTGTTAAAGAATAATCCTCAAGTCCTTGAAAATGAATTAGTGCCCCTCCTAACTCCCTTTCAAAATCTTCCTCCCCACCAGCATAGCTGCTGGGTTTTGTGCCCCGAGACTGACTGAGGTGTCTTGCGCAGGCCGCCGCTCTTTGTTTTTCCCTCCGCACAAGTTAATTTTCCCAGGGTCATGCGGCGGCAGCTCACTATGGACACAGCATTTTCCTGCAAGATATTTTCTGAAGCCACCAACAGTCTTTTGGTTTTCAGGATCCTTATTTAAAGAAATTTGCATTAATAGCTCTTTGGGGCCCCTCATTTACATACGTGTTTGAAAGGCAGGGGCTTGGGGAATGCAATGAAAACAAGGAGAATGTGCTGGTATTGCATGCTCCGCAGGGATGCCCACAACTTTCAAAAAGTAGAAAATGAACTTACAGTTATCTCACTATGTTTCTGTGCAGTGATGGAGTCTGGGAAGAAAATAAATGCTGCTGTTCATTTTTTTTTCCTACCTTTGCCTCTTATGACAGAGAACAATGAGAGAATAAAGCTTTTTGTGTGAAACCGTTTTTCTGGGGGTGGGGGAAACATGACATTAATTAAAACCCATTAGGGAATGAAGTGGAATGTGTCCTAGGGAGCCAAAAATGTTTTGCAGTTAGTACCGGATCTGATTTGGAGATTTGGCGCAGTACCCTACAGGCGAGATTTCTTTGAGTTTATGATTCTGAGGAAGATGGGCCTATGGGTCAAAATAAGATTATTTAGAGTCAGTGATGTTGTATATTGTTTAGAAATTAGGTTGGCTCTATGACATTTGCTAAGTCCCGTTGAGACATGAATGCAAGTATTTTGTGCTTCATGTGGTAGATCCGAGGGTAATTACCTAACGGCAGGTATAACTCCTTCCAAGTTTTACAATTAAAAAAAAAAAAAAGGCAAGGAAAGCCTTGCGTGCAGCCATATTTTTAAAGAGTATGAAAAATAAGATGTAAATTTGAGGGGCATGATTTATTTAGACTTGTTGAATCTGACTTAAACTGGGGTCCATGGATCCCCCATAAAGGAATTCATGTTTGGAATTCTGAATTTCTCTAATTGAAAATTGGCATGTCCTTTAATTATGAACATAGGTGACAGAACACATAGCACTAGCAGACCTATGACTATCACCAATAGAAATGACAGCTATTTCCATAGCACACTGAAATTATTTCAGATATGTCAAAATATGATTTGCTTCACTGCTTCAATTATGGCAGTGACTAGGCTACCCGCTAAATTTTGTGTTAAGTGTTTAAAAATTTTTTTTTAAATGTTCATTTATTTTTTGAGAGAGAGACAGAGACAGAGCGTGGGCAGAGAAGGGGCTGAGAGAGAGGGAGACACAGAATCTGAAGCAGGCCCCAGGCTCTGAACTGTCGGCACAGAGCCCATGAGGACTGGAACTCACGAGCCATGAGAGCCATGAGATCATGACCTGAGCTGAAGTTGGACTCTTTTTTTTTTTTTATTTAAAAAAAATTTTTTTTTTAACGTTTTTATTTACTTTTGAGAGACATAGAGACAGAGCGTGAGCAGGGGAAGGGCAGAGAGAGAGGGAGACACAGAATCCGAAGCAGGCTCCAGGCTCTGAGCTGTCAGCACAGAGCCCAACGCGGGGCTCGAACTCACAGACCGTGAGATCATGACCTGAGCCGAAGTCGGTCACTCAACCGACTGAGCCACCCAGGCGCCCCTGAAGTTGGACTCGTAATGGACTGAGTCACCCAGGCGCCTCTTGTGTAAAATGTTTTAATATATAATCACATCTGTCATTGCTGTATATAAAAAATAAAGGGGAACCTGGTGGCTCGGTCGGTTAAGCGTCCGACTCTTGATTTTGGCTCAGATTATGATCTAACGGTCATGAGGTTGAGCCCCATGTTGGGCTCTGAGATGAATGAGGAGCATGCTTAAGATTCTGTCTGTCTGACCACATGAAACGATGCTCAATGTCACTCATCATCAGGGAAATACGAATCAAAACTACACTGAGATACCACCTCACACCAGTCAGAGTGGCTAAAATGAACAAATCAGGAAACTATAGATGCTGGCGAGGATGTGGAGAAGTAGGCACCCTCCTACACTGTTGGTGGGAATGCAAACTGGTGCAGCCACTCTGGAAAACGGTGTGGAGGTTCCTCAAAAAAATGAAAATAGAGCTACCCTATGACCCAGCAATAGCCCTGCTAGGAATCTACCCAAGAGACACAGGAATGCTGATGCATAGGAGCACGTGTACCCCAATGTTCATAGCAGCACTTTCGACAATAGCCAAATCATGGAAAGAGACCAAGTGCCCATCAACTGACGAATGGATAAAGAAGTTATGGTACTTATATACAATGGACTACTACGTGGCAATGAGAAAAAATGAAATCTGGCCATGTGTAGCAAGATGGATGGAACTGGAGGGTATTATGTTAAGTGAAATAAGTCAGTCAGAAAAAGACAGATACCATATGTTTCCACGAATAGGTGGACTTTGTGAAACTAAGCAAAAACCAGGGGGAGGGGAAGAGGGGAAAGAAAAAAAAGACACAGAGAGGGAGGGAGATAAAACATAAGAGACTCTCAAAGACTAAGAAAAAACTGAGGGTAAGGGGGATGAGGGAGGGGGGAGAGGGGGTGATGGGCATTAAAAAGGGCACATGTTGGGATGAACACTGGGTGTTATATGTAAACCAATTTGAAAATAAACTATTATAACAAAAAAAAACAAAAAAAAACAAAAAAAAAACAAAACAAACAAACAAAAAAAGAAACAAAAACTGTTACCATTTTGGAATAAAATTTCAGATTTTCCTCAAAAAAAAAAAAAAAAAAAAAAAAAAAAAAGATTCTGTCTGTCTGACTAAGAACAATCTGAGGGTGAGGGAGGTGAGGGAGGTGAGGGAGGGGGGAGAGGGGGTGACGGACATTAAAGAGGGCACGTGTTGGGATGAACACTGGGTGTTATATGTAAACCAATTTGAAAATAAACTATTATAAAAAAATACTATATCAAGGATTGTTGGAAATATTGAAAGATTTCATAATGTAAAAATAACATCGATGCCATTTAAATTGAAAAAAAAAAAGATTCTGTCTGTCTGTCTGTCTGTCTCTTTCTCCCTCTGCCCCTTTCCCCTGCTCTCTGTCTCTGTCTCAAATTAAAAAAATAAAATAAAAAATTAAAAACAATTTAAAATAATATTGCAGTGCAGTTGGTTTTCTTTTTGTCTTGGGTATTTTATGCCAGGCATTGAAAAACATTCTGAGAAAAGGTTCAGAGATGTCTCTAGACTGCCAAAGGGACCAGAGCAAAGAAAGCAAAGATCCTGTGTCTTTATCCTTTGGTCCCTTCTCTGCTGTCAGTGAGACTGGAGGGACGGTGAGAGTGAAGGCTTACACTGTGGGGGGCATGGGAGCCCCTGTTCCATGCACATGTTGCCTCGCAGGTCATGTGGTTTGGGGCAACCAAATCTGTCTGAGGCTGTGTGTTCTGGTTTCTAAAATGGTGATGACAACAATAATATCATTGTTGTTTCTACGAGGTCCAACTGTAGCCTGCACGTGTAAATTACTAAAATGACTTCCAACTTTCCTTTTCTATTAAGCTAGGCTGAAGACTGATGGAAATTTATAGGAGCTCCTAAATATATGGCCAATCTGATAAAAGTAAAATTTCCTTTGAGGTCTATAAATTACTAAGACACGTAAACCATTGTAACTGTGTGTTTAGAAGAAACGGAACCTGCCTTCTTTCCTCTAATCTGCATATGGACTCCATCCACCAACTCATCTACTGAAATCATCCTTCTTCTTTTGTTGGTAACTTGAAATGTCCAAGCTAGTGGTTCTCAAAATGTGGTCTGTGGTCCAGCAGTGTAGGCATCATCTGGGAGCTTGTTACAAATACACATTCTCTGGCCTATCCCAGACCTACTGCAAATTAGAAACAATGGCGGTCAAGGCCCCGTGTCTGTGTTTACCAAGACCCTCAGGTAATTCTAATGTTCCTTAAGGTGTGGGACCCCATGCTTAAACCATCCCTTATCTCACCAATTCTGGGATTGAATCAAATTGGAAGCAGCTGGTCTCCACCACATGCTTGACCCTTTGCTACTTGCTCTTAGTTGTACCTGGGATAATCTCAAAAGCTGATCCGTAGATGCGTCAGCTTTTGACCCATTTAGGCTTGCCTTGGTTTTTGGAGCTTCTGGCACTTTGGGATTTATCTTTGGGACTGAAAATGCCTTACTCTTAGACTCGTTTACTTTATCAAGGCTACAGGCAAAAGTGACCCTCATTAGCTGGATTCCAATAGTGGAAGGGGAAGCTGGGAGGTAGGGCTGTGGATGTGGGTTGGCTGATGTGTTTGGAGTGAGTAACTCATTCTCAATTCCTCTTGGCTTCACCTTTGCCTTTGATATTCATCCACCTCTTTCCTGCCCAGTCCACCTATGTGAGGCAGGCTTTTTATAGCTTGACATTGGCCACAATGGGAGTATTTACACCATGGGAATGGCAAATGCTTCAAATCAAGGTATTTTTAGTTTGTTTTTTCTGTTCAGTTTTGTTTTTTACAGAGTTTATGAGCACACTTCTGAATGCATGATTTAAAAACAGTTGGCACTAGTTTGTGTGAACTTGGGAATGTCATTCAACCTATTAGCTATCACTATACAAAACTAAGAAAACATAATAGGTCTAGATAAGAGAATAGAAATTATAAGATAATTATATTTAATGTTTTTGAGTCATTTCTTCCATGCTATGCATTTTGTTAAAAATTCAAAATTATACAATTTGGCATTCTTTTTATCAACCACCATTATACATAAGCATTTTCCTATGTTTTTATTAAAATTATTTGAAAACATGTTTTTAAATAGCTGTGTAATATCCCACTCTTGCGATTAAACACTTTACCTGATCTGCATTATACATAATGTTGCAAGGTCTCTCTTTTTCTGCATTTTAATTGTTTTCTTAGATTATATTCCCAGGAGAAAAATTACTGGATCAGCTTTTGAGGTTTAAAAACATAATTCCAAATTGTTTTAGAAAATGTTTATACTAGTTTATATACACCCCCGCTCCCCCATTGGAGAGAGAGTAACTCCTTTTAGTTGCTATGTTGACCACATTGAGAGCTCTGTTTTAACTTAGAAACCAGCATTTTGGCATATTGCATTTTGTCTGTTTGTTGTCTGATAGCTTTAGAAGGAGACAACCAAATTTGGAGTGTTGCTAAAAAAATGTTGGTATCATGACAATTCCTTAGGCTCTACTGGGGGAAGGAGGTTGGCCAACATGAATAAAAATGATAGTCATACCCTTTTAATGTGCCAGTCTTTAGGAATTTGAATGCATTGCAATGAAAGCTGAAATGTGAGGAGAGGTTTTGATATGACCATATTGAGTGAGGATGACATTGCCACATGGTTTATCTCACAGCAGCGGTGGCTGGGGAAGTTAAACACTGTTGCTGGAGACACTGTAGTCCTCTTCCATCTAGGTGGTGCTAGGGTGGGGAGTGAGAAGCAAGAGTGAATGAGGGGGATGTAGACAAGACTATACCATTCCATTTATTAATTAAACATTTAAAACAGCAGCAGAAACGTTTATTATTTCATTCTTATTACAAAAGGAATGTATGCTCAACATAAGTAATTTGAAAAATATAGACAATCTAGAATAAACATCACTGAAAAGAAAACAAAACATTACTCATCAGTTGTATTCTTCCAGTCTTTTTTCCTGTGTACCTGTATGTACATATAGTTTTTATCTTTTGCATATGCAATTTTAGGCAAAAAAAGGCGTGGTGTATAAGCTGTTGTATGCTTTCCTTTTTTCTTCCTTTTACTCTTTTTAAACTGAATAGACTGTAAATACCTCTCCATGTCATTTAATGGCTTTCTAAGCATCCTCTTAGATGTCCGCCCAATATTCTATATATGAACATACTATTTTTATTTAAGCCATACTTTTGGTTGGACACTTTTGCACCATGTGTTTTACATTATTGTCAATAATACTTTTTATCCACCGAACCCTGGGTTTTATAGCTAACAGCTTTGTTTGGGAACAGTTCAGAGAGAAGCTGACTCAGTCCTAGAAGGTCCCAGCTGACTGACTCCAAGATGGATTCTTGTGCCTGTGCTTTGCATTTGTCCTTTCCTCTCTGACCATTCCCCTTTCTTGCTCTCACAGATCTATGACAATTGGAGGTACAAGGGCTCTCCATCTTCTCTGCTCAATCTGACTTGTACTTCATCTCAGGAGCTCACAGAGCCTCCAGCTGAGATAATTCTAACTATACCATGCTGCCTCTGCTCCTTTTGTGCTTAAATAATAATTACTGTTAAACAGTAACAGTAAGATAATAATGTGAGGATTAGGTGCCTGACCCCTGCCAACCTCCAATTATCTATCACTCCTCAGAGGTAACCAGTTATAATTTTTTAACTTGTTTCTTTATTTAAAAAAAATGTTTATTTGTTTTTGAGAGAGAGACAGAGAGAGCACAAGTAGGGGAAGGGCAGAGAGAGGGAGGCAGAGGATCCAAAGTAGGCTCTGCGCTGAAAGCAGAGAGCCCCACATGGGGCTCGAACTCATGAATCAAACCGTGAGATCATGATCTGAGCTGAAGTTGGATTCTTAACCAACTAAGGCACCTAAACCCCCTGTTTCCTTATTTTTATATAACATGCTTAAATAGCATCCCCCCCCCATTTTCTGTTTATCTATTGTTTTCCTACTATAAATTTAAAGAGTATTCTGCTATTTTAGAGTCTCCAATTCCATACCCAATTACATTCTATCTTTAAAAAGTTTTTTTTTAATGTTTATTTATTTTTGAAAGACAGGTCATGAGTGGGAGAGGCGCAGAGAGAGAGGAAGACACAGAATCTTAAGTAGTGTCCGGGCTCTGAGCTGTCAGCAGACAGCCTGATACAGGGCTTGAACCCATGGACCGTGAGATCATGACCTGGACTGAAGTCGGACGCTTAACTGACTGAGCCACCCAGGCACTCCCCAATTACATTCTATTGATAGAGCTATATAATAGTTTGAAATTAGATTAACATTTGGTATTTATATCACTATGAGTAGAGAGACATTGTTCACACCTGAGCCAAGTAGTGTACTAGGGTTATAATTCTTTATTTTGTGTAACATTTCATTTTCCCTGCAGTCAATAATTGCATTTTTGGGGGATATCTTCATTTGCACCTGTTACTAATATATCCCTAAAGTCTCTACCAGAGTTTAAAAATTCCTCTCAACACGGTCAAAGCTATCAGATAATTTTTTAGTCTTCCCACTCCCCTTTTTGGGAGACATTTTTCCTAGAACCCTTTATCCACTTTCTCCTAGAACCCTTTATCCACTTTCTCCTCAGCTGACCTGGGATTTCTCTTCATCACGATCTTTGGAATTCACATAGCTATTCTCCTAAGTGGGATTCCTGTTTCCAGGATCCCTTGTCCTTTTCTTAGTTTATTCCATTTGTGTGCTGGTAAATGTTTAACAACCATCTGGGGAGGGGCAAAGAGAGAGGAAGTCTTAATTTGTACCGTTGCTGATTTCTGTGGTGTTTTCACCTTGGCCAATTTTAAGCCACCAACGTGATGTTACTAAATTTGGTGTATTAGTCAGAGTTTTCCAGAGAAACACAATGAGTAGAAGATATATATTTAGCCTATATATATATATATTCAGATTGACAGATAAATAGAAATCTCTGTCTGCGTGTCTCTATCTGGAGACATTTATAATGAGGAATTGGCTCACATGATTATGGAGACTGAGAATTCCCATCATCTGCCTTCTGTAAGCTGGAGAACCAGGAAAGCTGGTGGGGTAATTCTAGTCTGAGTCCTAACACCTTAGAACCAGGGGAGCCAGGGGTGTAAATACCAACTGAAGGGCAGGAGAAGACCAATGCCCCAGGTCACCAGGAAGCTAGGCAGCAAAAGAGGCAAATTCTTACTTCTTTTGCCTTTTTGTTCTCAGACCTTTACTGGATTGGATGATGCCCACACACAGGAGGGAGGGCAAGATACTTTACTGAGTCCACCAATTCAGATGCTAACCTTATCCAGAAACACCCTCACAGACATACCAGTGATAATATTTAATCTTGGCACCCCTTGGCCCAGTCAAGTTGACATAAGGGTAGTCATCACACTCAGAGTTGGGAAGAGATGCTTTTGTGGGCTGGTAAGAGCCAGCTACAGCACACCCCTGGATTACCACCTTAATTTTGATGGAGCACATCTTCTAATAGCTTCCTGAGAAAGGGTATGTGGAAGTAATTGTTTTGAAAACTTTCATGTTTTTTGAAATGGCTATTTTACTCACAATTGATTGACATCTTGATATTAAAATCTGGGTGGGGAATGGTTTTCACTCAGAACTTTGGGAGAGTTGCTCCATGTTTTTTCTTGTTTCCATTGTTGCTGGTGAGAACTCCAGTGCCATCCAGGGTCTAATACTTTGTATGTATCTTACTTGTCTTTTTTGGAAGCCTCTAGAATCTTTTCCTTATCCCTGACGATCGTAAATTTCATGATGGTGCATCCGGCTCCCAATTGTTCTAAATCCTTAGCAAATGTTTTTCAATCAGGATACTCATCTTTTTCAGTTCTGAGAAACTTTCTTATATTTCCTTGATTTCCACTCTTCTGTTCTCTTTTCCTAGAACTCTTGTTTGTTGAATATTAGATCTCTGGTTTTGATTCTTTCCCTTCCTTCCTTCCTTCCTTCCTTCCTTCCTTCCTTCCTTCCTTCCTTCCTTTCTTTCTTTCTTTCTTTCTTTCTTTCTTTCTTTCTTTCTTTCTTTCTTTCTTTCTTTCTTTCTTTCTGTCTCTCTCTCCTTCCCTCCCTCCTTCTTTCCTTCCTTCCCTCTCTACTTTCTTCTCTCCTTCCTCCCTTCCCTCCTCCCTTCCCTCATTTCAATTGCCAGTAGCTTTTTCTCAACTATATTCTAGTCCTTCAGTGTAATGTTAAGTGTTCCTGTCAGGTTGATGACACCTTGGGTTTGGAGCTATGTCCTCTATTTGTGTCTCCTCCAGAATTCCTACCTGGCACAGTGCTTGACAGGATGAAGATGTGGAAACAGCAAAGGCTTTTGAGCTAGATTTTGTATCACACACTAGGGACAAATTACTTAACTTCTCTGTCCTCTAGTTGTCTTGTTAAGAGCTGAGAGTGTATCACCCGATGGGTAGGGAGGCCAGAAAGCCTGAAAGGTAGTCTACCAGGTCTGGTACAAGGAGAGCACAGCCCTCCCATCCTCCCACCCTTCCTTCAGCCTGCATTCTAAATAACATGTCTTAATCTTGAAAATTTAATCTCATGAAAGATTACATTTCATGGTGCCCAGTTAAATAATTCCATCTTAATAACAAGGAGAATTTTGATATTTAAATAAGACTATTATTATTCAATGATGAATTTGAATTGTCTTCTTCCAGCTGCCTTTCATCCAACCTCCCTTGATCAAAGTAATTACAATAATAATTGCTAAGGTTTATTGAGCATTTACCATCTTACAGGCCCTGTCCTAAGTACTTAACATGTATTTATTTAATTCTTACAAAACCCAATGAGATAGATGGTTTTTTTGTTCACATTTACAGTTGAGGAAACAAAGGTTCAGATAGGCCTAGGGATAAACAGTTAGTAAATGTAATGTTGAGACTTACACCCTGCAGTTAACTATGGATTGTTTGCTACTATGAAATCTTCTTCACGGAGTGGGTTCTGTATGTGGATCTTTCATTTGAGGGAAGCCAGGAGTCCAAGGAAGTTCTCCCCAGTGGAGAGGCTGAGTATCCCAAGACTCAGTTCTGAAGCTGGGTGAGAATGCACAACAGGCTTAGCAGATGTCCCAACCCACAAGGGAGGTGGTTCCTTGGGGCTGAACACCCTTTACAGCTGTCCCCAAGAGCAGCCTTGACAGCCTGGCCAACAGCGGCACCTCTCCTGTATGAGCAGCCTTAACCACTAACACTGTTTCGCCTCAGCGGCCAGGCTCAACTCCCGACAGGCCTTGTTTAAACAGGCGGCTCATAACAGCTGGGGCTGGCTCAGCAGAGCGTGCGGGCAGCCAAGGATGTTCCGAGTGCAGGTGCCTGTCTCTGAATGTGCAATCATGCAAATCCGAGCACCCAGACTGACGTGAATTGAAAGCCTGGTGTTCAGTTCCAATAAACTCAACTGTCTATTGCCAGAGCAGCCTGGACTGGCAGTCTTCTACTCATCAATTCAAATGAGCATTTGTGGTGATAGAGGACAGAAGTGTGGGGTGAATCCCAATCAGGGCTCACTCCCTTTGGGTAGGCAGCATCTGAGAAAAGCTTTGGACACCTTTCGGGGGAGTAATTCTAATAGAAACTGGTCGTGAGACAGAAGGCGTTGCTGGAGAAGGAGGTGAGGGAAATCACCCTCTGCTCATAGGATCTTGGAGATCACTGGATCTCCCCCCACTTTTTTACAGTGAGGTGTAAAGGTGAAAGCCAGCGAGGGTAAGGAGGTTGCCCAAGGGCACACAGCTCACCAATGGGCTAGACCTCTGGTTCCCGAGTTTTGGTTTCCTTTTAGCCATTCCACCTATCAGATTGTCCCTTCTAGCTCACTGCTTTGAGCACCAAGTCACCAGTGATTTTAACCCCTAACAAAGCTCTCTCCCTAAAGCCTCTCAAGGAGAGTAGCAAACTTGGTATAGTGTGAAGAACTGAAAGGGTTGCTTGAAACAGAAAAGGGGAAGCTGAAGGCAGGTTGTAGCACAAATATCTGGGCATTGTCTCAGGGACAAAGCAGCTCGTGGGGCCACAAGACTTATCCTCTCTCCTGACACTCTGTTCTCATGGACTCTCAAAGAGCCTTCAGACTGGACCTTAACTGTTAAGTGTCTGCTGGGTAAGTCAGGGTCCTTGCGTTGCCAGTAATAGTAAGCAACTCCAGCGAATAAAAAGCAAACCTGGGATGTCCATTCTCTACCAGTAGAACAACATTCTCTTTGGTCCATCTGGCCAACCAGGACTGCCCTACAGCCCATGGGCCGTGTCACATAGACCTTTGACAATTCCCCACTGCCACTCACTGCACAGCCCTGCCCTCCCCTGGCCTCCAAAGTCCATGTAAATGCTCGAGATGAATCTCATTAGCTTCCTAATTTGCAATAAGTGCTAGGATTGCATTATTTAAATACTGCAGAGGCCAGTGCAAGGGGAATGAATTAAATGGTATCTCTGAATCACCAATTCAGAAAATTACCTTCAACAGCACCTTTAAGCCCACCTACCAAGCTGGTCTATATGCTTAAGCCCCCACACCATCCCTCCAAGCCAGGCAAACCAGCAAAGAGGCTATTTTGGCTTCAAATGGTGGTTACACAATTTCTATTTTTTCACCCTACCCCCACCTGGTGTAGCACATCCCGGGAAAAATGGTAAAAACTAGGATGGACACACCTAGGTAATTGTAGCCAAGAATGAACACCTCAGGTTTTAAAGTTCAAAAACGTTCTAGAAAGCATGGATGGAGGATGTATGTTAACTCAGGCAGCATGCAAACATCGTTACAATCTCAGTCTTAGATGGAAGCTGACTTGTAGTTTCATACCCAAATTCTGAATTCCTGGGAGAGAGAATCTGATTGGGTCTTCGTGGGTCAGGTGTCTATGGTTTGTCCAGTCACCAGAGGGGGTGGGGTCACCAACACTGGAAGCCTACCCTCTTAAAATGTTTTGGGGAAATCTCTCAAGAGAAAAGGGGTTTCTGGTGAGCTGAGCAGTCACCAAAGAGATGTCTACTCCCATTGCCTAATTCTATATCCAGGTTAAATTGCCTGTCACCAATTAGCCTATTTAAGTTTGGGGACTGCTAGCCAATTTCCCCAAGGCCAGACAACCCTGTATTAAATCAGCTTCTCAGGTGTGTGGAATCCAGGCTCTCTGGGATGTCAAAGGGAGCAGTGCCCTTGAAACTATCTTCTTACAACTCAAGCTTGTAGCATTGGTTTAATCCCTTTCTTTTTACAGATGAAGAAACAGGTTTGGGGAAGAGACAAGCCTTGCTCAAGGGCAGCCCATGCCCAGCAGGTACTTTGTCAAGTAGAGAGGCTGGAAGAACCACCTTGCTAAATCCTTCACCAGCCGTGAGCACCGCTGTGGAAATGCTGACTGGATAAATACTGTATCTCTGCGGCAAGATTTGTGGCCCTCGGAGGCCTTCCTGTAACAATGCCTAAGGAGGTTTTAATGATCTGCCTACTGGGCTTTTCTGAAACATTCATTTCAGAGAAGGCCAAGGTGCTCAGACTATAATTCTGAAGCTAATTTCTCCCTGGACTCTCATACCCTGGCAGCAAGAGAGAGCGAACAAGGAGAATGACTAGGATTGCACCAGTCCTTGATTCTTGTCCTTTTGACCTTGTGCTTCAGAAAGAAGATGGGCTTGGTGTGCCTTTTTACACCTGCTTCAAAATGTTGTTACAGAGGGCATACAAGGAGGGGATGAGAGAGCCAGCCATTGCCCAGTGCCTCTGCCTACAAAATATCTTCCTGTAGTTCTTATGCTCTTAACCCCATGATCAGACTATCGCTGGGAACCAGCAGAGCACAGGATAGAGCTGGGGGTGGAGGTGGAAGTGGCTGATGTGAAGAGAGGGCATTGTCACAGCTTCTTTGAGCACACTGTATCCCAGATCATGAGCAAGCGGAAGGATTAGGGAGGAGAAGATGAAAGGTAAGCCAGGGAAA
This sequence comes from Paguma larvata, assembly GCA_030068075.1. Taxonomy (NCBI): domain Eukaryota; kingdom Metazoa; phylum Chordata; class Mammalia; order Carnivora; family Viverridae; genus Paguma; species Paguma larvata. Next base: position 91,201,881 of record CM057825.1, on the reverse strand, counting down.
ATAGGTGAAGGAAGCAGGTATTAAAGTAAGAAGTGAAATTCGTGGGAAGCATATTCAATGTTTTGTCCATGCTCAACTGGATTAGGAACATATAATGAAAGCAAACAGATGTAATGGGGTGGGAATGATTAACGGCGTCTTGCGATACATCAGGAAATGACTTTGTTCAGGATTGCTACAAGAGGAAATTGAACTTAATTCTTTTAGTTTTAGTCGCTTAACTTCTTAGTACACACCTGTAAAACCAGAAAGGAAGAGAGGCCTGACGTTTAATATGTTGTTTGCAAAGTAACTTGAGACATGAATGTCTTGAGTATGTGCTTCAGCTTTATCAAGGACTAGGTTTTTCCTAGACAATTACCGTAGTAAGCGGATGTCTCTAGTGGTGACTGGTTAAAAGTCACCTTCCAATGAAATGAAAGTACAGCTTCTCTTCAACTACTCACTCCAGAGTGGATTTACTGGCTTTCCAGAGTCCCAGTGAAGGTTTATCTATGACACGTCTTTCCTCCTTGGAGTTCCTGTATTGCTTAGTTTCCTTCACTCATCTTTATATTGCATCACTTATGGTTTTGTATTGCTAGTGCACTGTAGTCGGATCTGCATCTTTCAGACTACTCTAACATGGGGACTTACGGCAAGACGTTCCTGCCCCCTTGTAGAAGGCAATGACTACCCAGCTAAAGTCTCCATTTCTCAGTCTTCCTTGCAGCTAAGTGTGGCTGATGATGGAATGTGAACAAAAATCCATAATCGTTTCTTGCAAGGAAGTTGGCTGCCCTCTCTTTTCTCCCTCCTTTCTTTCTAAGTGGCTAGACTATCGACTAGCATATACCCATGAAATAATGGAAGAAGACGAGGAATGAGACATGGTTGGCTTTGCGAAATAGAGTTGCCTACCTGCCCCTTGATTTGAAGTAAGAGAGAAAGACATTGATATCTTGTTTTAGCCTCTGCATACTCATATCATTGTAGCAGCATATCCTGTATCTAAACTAATAAAGAAGTTAAATGCTTGTGTTTCTTTTCTTGTTGGTATATAGATGTTTTCTCCCAACCCCCTGGGAGGATATGAGGGTTCTGTCCTTCTCGATCCTTAGGAAAGGGGGACTGATTTTTCTCTTATTTGAGTTCTGGGTCTGATGGGTATCGTGTTATGAAACAACAAAAGAGGGTTTGAGGAGGAGGTAGAGGGAAGGAGGTGCCTCTGTGGAAGGAAGGCTTTCATTAGTGCTGAAAAGGATATGGTGGTACGTGGACAGAGAAGAAGCAGGAAATCTCAGGGTGGCCGCAGGAGCCGAGATTAAGCCCAGAAGTTAGTAAGAAGGGAGAGTCTGCTGTGTGGATAGAGATGTGAGTTCAGAGCTAGACTAGCAAGAGGAGTACTGTTCAGGCACTGTAGGGAAATTGAGTCATAACATTTGGGATGAGCCCAGGTACTATGCTAGCAGAACTTTGTGTAGGTATCTGGTGAGGCCTTCCCTTCATCAACATTTGGTAGCTTGACTTCCTACTATGCTCCAAGATTGTGCCCAGCTCCATTGATTACACTGTGTTAGCTCTTCCCTGAATCCTCCATCTTAGGATACTGCCAGACTCAGGAAAAGGCCAGGGTGAGTGGAAATTCCCCCAGCATCTGAACTTAGCAGTGAAATTGCCACATTTAGGGAGAAAAACCCAGGATGCTAATTAAATTTGAATGTTGGATAAAAAAAGATACTTTTTTTTTTTTATAAGTATGCTCCATGCAGTAATGCGTGTGTTTTATCTGGCTTCCTTACCTGGCAGGAGGGTCGTGAGAAGTTTCCTTAGCTGGGCCAATGGTAGTAACACCTGTGTCACATTGCTCTTTTAGGAATGTAGATGGTACAAATCTAAAGCAGGAAGATTAATTCCAGGGCCACCCATGGCATGAGGATGAAGTCAGGGTCCCCACCTGACTGTAAACTACTTAGAGGGCAGGCACTGATCAGATACATCTGATGATTCCATTCAGCACGAGCACAGGGCTGGTCATAGGCTTGACACTTAGTGAAGCCTTGCTGCCAACTTGAGTTGAAAGGCCCTGTGCTGAACTGGACAGGGCACTGGATAGGGAATCAGGAGCCTGGGTGCTGTTCCTGGTGTTGTCTTCAATTTGGCATGTGCTTGTCAGCAATTTTATCTACCTCCGTGGTTCCTATAGGTATAAAATAAATGGTTTGGATTAGAACTTATGATTTTAACTTGTGTCCTTTAGGAAAGTGGGAGAGGTAAGAAGAGGGAGGATCCAAACAGGGAGAACCAGATCTGTGTTGCCACCTGGAAGCAAATTGCCAGCAGCAGCTCGGTATATGACACACAGCATCTATTAAGAGTCAATCAACAAGACTAACTTCATTTTCCCCTTTTCCTCCATTCAATAGATTTGGAGAAGTCCATTCTCCTGTGATTATTCTCCTAAGATGCTCTCAGGGAGCTCCAGAGTGGCTTTCTGGCCCAGAAAATCAATTTGGTAACTGTGGTCAGAAAGTCTGGCCAGTCTGCTTGAGGGCTTGCCACCCACTGCCATTGGGGCTGTCATGGGGATACCTGGGCCATCAAACTCAGCCACAGGCTTCTCTGCTCATTGTTGCCCTGCTTCTGGCCCCAGAACCCCAGGAAGAACAAGCCCCTGTTGGTTAGCTTCGAGCCCAGTCATGGGGCGCTCCCTCCCTTCCTCAAGTCTAAGTTGGGGTGGACTCCATGACTCATAATCCACAGCACATGTCCCATTTCTCAGGCACTTGCTCTTAACCCCTCAGGGGCTGGGAGGTGAGGAGAGCTGATGGTTCAGTATGAATTTCTCTCTATGAAAAGCCATTTTTCTTCTGCTTTGAGGTGCACAGTGTGGCTTGAGTGATCACTTTCCATCCTTTTCTGTCGTGCATACATGAAAGTATGAGGAGCCCTCACAGTTGACTTGTCTTTCATTGATGGAACTGAAAGGCCTAGACACTTCCCCAAGTAAAGGGAGTGGGCTCTAAAGTAAATGAGAACCTCTGATTCTAGAAATCAAAACTAAAAGCCACCCCTCCAAATAATAATTCCCTCATTAAATTAAAAAAAAAATCTCCCTTTACCAAATTCTCTACTATATAGTCAATGTCCTTCTGCGTTAGGTTTCATTAGAGGCCTACATTCTTGCAGGTGAGGTGAGAGTAATAGGAAACAAAACCATATGGCATAGGACAGGGCACCACTGAATGACATCAGATGCCAGTCCTGGGAAACATGAGGAGTGGGAGATGAGGCAGGGCTCGGGGCATCCTAGAGGCTTCCTGAGAGAAGACAGAATGTGAGCCAAGCCTCAAAGGATGACCCTGCTTTGAAAAATCGGAAGGAAGACCATTCAAGTTCAAAGTCCTGACATCGTAATTAGGTGCAAATGAGCACATTGTGTTTATGGGAAGGTGAGGGAACACAGGGAGTGGCACTGGGTATCCTTACTCCTTTTCACTAAAATAGAAAGAGGATTCATCTAGGTGGCAACTCTGATCAACTGGGAATGGCTTCCTGGGGTGCTGTGGTGAGAACAGAATTAAGGCCACAGTGCTCAGTACAGAGGACTGCTGTCATTGATTAGTGATGTCTGCCATAGGTATAGGAGGAGAGAGGAGTGACGTATGTTTCAAGAATATGTCACCCTGTCCTAGAAACTATTCGATGCAAGTTCAAAATAACCTTCAGTGTGGGGACTTTATTCCTTTTTCCTGTCCTGAGTTTAAGTCAAGTAGACACTGAGAATAGTTTGTGACTTTGAACAATATCTTATATTTCTGCCAAGCACTCAAGCCTAACTGTACCAATTCCCCTCTCCTGCTTTTCAAGCTGCTCTGAGAAGCCAGGGTTCTTGTCTCTGCTCCCTGGTTATAAGACAGAACAGTCTTTCAACTGTGACAAATAACTTTGGTTCAAGGGAAGACAATGAAGGCACCAAGAATGGAACAGAACAGGGGAAATTCTGCCTGTGGACACTTGCTGACACTCATGTGAGTGTGTTATTTCCTAATGTGTGGCACTGGGGTTGTATTGCTTCATGTACCCAAGTCTTATCTCCCTATCAAGGTTTTAAGTTCCTTGAGATCAGGGACTGTGAGGTCTTTATCTTAGGGGTTAAAGAGACAGGAACCGGGTCTGTGCTCTTTGTGTGTCTATCATGCTTTGCATATGGTGGGACATCGTGTCCTTTAGAGTGTTAGATGCTTATAAGATGACTGTTGGGTACTTGAGAGTCCTTGGCTTGTCTGCTTTAAAGAAGACAAAAAAATTCAGCTGTGGTCCTTGAGTCTAAGCAATTGGCAGAACGTAACAATGTGCCATTCATTCTACCTCCTGTCTGACTTTTTCTTAGAGCCCGAGTCTTCTCTCAATTCACAGGATCCTCCCTTGAGGGTGGAAGTGGACTAGATGGGGACAAAGAGAGGACTGGCTGGATAGTATACCTTTATAAATATTCTCCCTGGAGCCTGCAGAGTGGCATTTTTCTGTGTGCACTGAAGTCGTCCAACTGGTATTTTCAAAGGATGCCTTTCTGCAAAATTGGAGCCTGGAGGGTGACTTTTCAGGAAACAGTCTCTGATCTTTGATCCATTCAAAAAACTGTACACTGGTAGGCGGATTGTGCCACTCCAACAACAAAGTAACTTGGCATGCATGATAAGAAGTGGCTGGGGTGATTCTGCATCGTGATGTTAATGATGAAATAATGCTGTAGCATTGTGGAAGGAGCAGGGGATGGCCGAGGGCCACACTGTGTCGTGGAGAGCCTGTCAGCTAGACTTATAGAGCATAAAATGGAAGGCCAGCTTAGCCCAGCTGGAAATTTTTTGTAAAACTAGAAAACAGTTTTAAGAGTACATACACCTTACAATTAGATAGGAGGTGACATCTATAGAATATCTATAGATATTGGGGTGTCTGGGTGGGTCACTTGTTCAAGTGTCCAACTCTTGATTTCGGCTCAGGTCATGATCTCACAGTTCCTGGGATCGAGGGCTGTACACTGACAGCATGGAGCCCTGCTTGGAATTCTCTCCCTCTCTCTCTGCCCCTCCCCAAATTACATGCATGTATGTGTGTGCTCTCCCTCTCTCTCTCTCAAAATATATAAATAAACTTGAAAAAAGAGTATCTATAGATATCATTGTGTAGGCTTTGAGTTTTCCTGCAGCTTCTTTTTTTTTCTTTTTTTTCTTTTTTTTATTATAATAGTTTATTTTCAAATTGGTTTACATATAACACCCAGTGTTCATCCCAGCACGTGCCCTCTTTAATGCCCGTCACCCCCTCTCCCCACTCCCTCACCCCCCTCACCCTCAGTTTGTTCTTAGTCTTTGAGAGTCTCTTATGTTTTATCTCCCTCTCTCTCTGTGTCTTTTTTTCCTTTCCCCTCTAGTCCTCCCCCTGTTTTTGGCTTAGTCTCACAAAGTCCACCTATTCGTGGAAACATATGGTATCTGTCTTTTTCTGACTGACTTATTTCACTTAACATAATACCCTCCAGTTCCATCCATGTTGTTACACATGGCCAGATTTCATTTTTTCTCATTGCCACATAGTAGTCCATTGTATATATATGTGCCACATCTTCTTTATCCATTTGTCAGTTGATGGGCACTTGGTCTCTTTCCATGATTTGGCTATTGTCGAAAGTGCTGCTATGAACATTGGGGTACACATGCTCTTATGCATCATCATTTCTGTGTCTCTTGGGTAGATTCCTAGCAGTGCTATTGCTGGGTCAAAGGGTACCTCTATTTTCATTGTTTTGAGGAACCTCCACACCGTTTTCCAGAGTGGCTGCACCAGTTTGCATTCCCACCAACAGTGTAGGAGGGTCCTGCAGCTTCTTAAACTATCTTTGACGGAAGAGCATTATGGCAAGTAAGACTAAGTAAAATTGCCTTACTTTCAGATTTTGCATCATAGTTGTTTTTTCCAGGATGGTAGACAGTCAACTAGTGGGTTTACACGGAACATCTTGCTGCAGGAATTTAGAGCTAAAAGGGAGCAGTAGTGTATGAGCCACCCTACCCACTTTGGGTTCTGCTGGGAACAATGAGACCTACGTGGGTACCTGTACCTCACCTGTTCACATTGTTTAGTTAGTGGCCAGACCAGGCTCAGGACTCCATATCCCTGTTTCCAGATCTGGGCACGGTCCATCCCACCTCCCCGGCCTTTTGGTGGACAGGAGCTCAGCTGACTCTGGCCCTTGCCACCACTCTGATCTAAAATTATTGTCCCATGGAACACCAGCTGCTATACCATCTATAGAACACAGACAGCATCACGCACCTTGCTCAATGTAAAGGAGAGTTACACCTTGAAAAAAGGAATACACCTAAAATCACAGCCGGGGCCCGCTGTAGAAAAGATGCTGAATAATGTGGAGCTCTAATAATTGTTAGTAGGAGTATCGAGTTAATAGCAGTTAAACGTGTGGCCTCTGGGCAGGTCACTTAACCTCTTTGTGCTTGTTTCCTCATTTGTAAAGTGGTACTAATGACAGTATCTACCTTATTGGGTTCTTGAACACACGCACACTTTATAGTCCTTATAATGGTGTCTAGTACACAGTAAGCACACATAAGGACAGTTGCTAATACTTATGTAAGTGTGTTATTACCTAATAGTGGCCCTGGTCTTGTATTGCTTCATGTACCCAAGCTTTATCTCCTTATCAAGGTATAAGTCCCTTGAGGTCAGGGACTGTACTCTTTTTATCTTAGAAATCTAGAGAGACAGGAATCAGGTTGGCTATTATCATATTAGTTGTAATATGTCTTTCCAAATGTTTTTGGTTGTTGTAGCTGTTGACAACAGCAATTGAGCAACTACCCTATTGTAAATAGTAGCTCACTCAACTTTTCCACTGTCTATATGAACAAGGCATTATACCCTCCTGCTGCAGGAGCATTGTTGGGAGTCCATGCCTCATGCCCTCACCCTGGGTCAACAGCTTCCCTCTTACCAGCTTCTTGCTTTGAATGCTTGCTGACTCTCCCAGCTTTTCTTCTTAAGGGTTTTCTCCTAAACTGTTGGAGGTCTGTTAAACCTGGGAATGCAGGAGTGAATGCTCTCTTGACCAATGAAGAACAAGAGCTTCCTGCCTTTCTGATGCTCTGCACTGAGGTACCTTCTACACTAAGATCTGTCACACTGGAATGTGAAAAAGAATCACCTAGGGCTCTAATTAAAATGCAAATTCTAATTCAGGAGGTCTGAGGTGGGACAGGATTCTGCTTTTCTTCTTTTTAAAAAATGCTTATTTATTTATTTTTGACAGAGAGAGAGAGAGAGAGAGAGAGAGGGAGAGGGAGAGAGAGAACACAGTGGGGGTGGGGCAGAGAGAGGACGATATGGAATCTGAAGCAGGCTCCAGGCTCTGAGCTATCAGCACAGAGCCCTATGGGGGGCTTGAACTCAGCAACCATGAGATCATGATCTGAGCCAAAGTTGGATGTTTAACTGACTAAGCCACCCAGGCACCCCCAACGATTCTGCTTTTTCTAATCTGCCCCCAGGTATTGCTGGTGCTGATGGTCCATGGACCATACTCATAGTAGAAAGCTCTACAGGGTTTCCTCTGCAAGTTCCTCAGGAGCTAGAATAAGAGTTGGCCTGTGGTAGTACCCAATGCAATAACATGCTCTTATTAGTCTTCTCTCCTTGCCTGTCTCACTTCTCCCTGGCTTCCTAGGATCACCTCCCAAATAAACCACCAGTTTTGCATCCAAACTTTTGCCAGGACTCTGGAGTATCTAAAGTAAGACACCCCCACTAATGTGGGTCACAGTTATACAGAGATGGGACTCCAGCCTGGGTCTGTTCTCTGGGTTCTTTGTACTACACTTTTATACCTTTGTGATATACTGTCTGTCTAGTAGTAGTCTAAGGAGTCTATGTAGTAGACTACTCTCTAGTAGTCTATGTAGTCTATGACCACTTTAGATTTTGAGCTCAGATGCAGATAACTGAAAACCCAAGTAACAATGGCCTAAGCACAATAGGAACTCATTTTCCTTGTGTAAAGGCAAATCCCTAGGTATTGGGCTGATTATGTTGATTTGGTGGCTCAGGGAATTTTGGCTGCATGGCCTCTGAGTCTCTTGGCATTTTCGTTATGGTTGGAAAAACATCACCACACCTCCTGTCATCATGTCTGCATTTCAGGGAGGAGGGTAAGAAAGACTGAAGGGCAAAAGGGTACATGCCAGTTGAGAATGCTCTTTCCCTCCTTCTATAAACTTTCTTTGAAGCCCTACCTAAAAACTCCCCCAAGTATTTCAAAGGCTGAAACTTTCATGTGGCCACTGCAATTTATAAACACTTTGGAAAAATGTAATTTTTCTGAAAAACTGGTGTGTTGGTGCCCCAATACAGTAGGCTCTTAGCCAGTCACTCCTGTAGAAGATTAACTGGGGTTTCAAGAGAGTTCTTTCTGAAGGGCTTTACATGAGTTTTCCAAAGCTCTCTTGTGTCAATATGGGGTGGCAGGAAGGGAGGTGTTGGGGGCAGAGGAAGTAGAGTAGAGTATTCCTGTTCTAGGCACCTTCCTAGGTACCTTCCTGGTACCATTCAAGGGCTGACCCTTGGCCTGCAGGATTTGACTGGTCAGGTGGTGACACAGTAGAGCTTTAACTCCAGGTTAGGTTGGCTTTCTCCTAAAGTATAAGAACTCAAAAACAGTTTACAACTTCTGGGACTAATTCTTCCCAAGGACTTCCATTCAACCAACAGAAGAAATTCATATTCTTCCTATTAACATAATCTTAACCCCATTTCTAGTGGACCAATGACCTTTCCTATAACTCTGGTCTCATACCAGGAGGGAATCTGCTTCTTTTCTGCTGGGTTGTGCTTCAAAGCTTGATAACATTGGCTCCCCAAGATAGATAACTACCTCAGATAATTTCTCCTTGATCTGTAGTTTCTGATGTCCCCACTCCTCCCAGTAGATCATTCTATTGTGCTCCACATCTCAGCCGGTTAGGGACTGGGTTATTTAGGGAGGTGGGTATCTTACCCACTGGCTTGTGAGTATCTGCAGTTCCATGTCTTTATTCTTATTCTTTCAAATGCCTGGAGCAGACAGTTAATTAATATAGCAATTATATAACTGAGAAAGATCCCTTTTCTCCTGGAACTTGGAGTCTTCTTCTCAAAGTAGGTAGGGACTTAAGCATTTATTGATTGATTTAATCATTCAAAGAATGGCAAAGACTTAAATATAGAAATGTTCTTAAAGATGTTTCTCCTCTGTGGTTTGAAGTCAGGCAGCTCAGCCCTACTACTTAATTTCACTATGTAAATTTAGGCAAATCTACCCACTTGATTGTCCTATTTCACCACCTGTAAAATGGAGCTAGTAATAATAATGGAGTACTTATTATGTACCAGATGCACGTATTAACTCAGTTAAGTTCTTAGCATTGAGTTCTTACAAGGTGTAAGTGAATTAATATGTAGAAAATTCTTGGCATAGTATCTGGCACATGGCAAGCCTCCATATGTTAATTATAATCAGTTCTCAACTCTTTCCTAATATTAATGTTGGGTTGGAGATCTGTTTGCAGTATCTATTTGTTTCTTCTTTTTTAAAATTTTTTAAAAAATGTTTATTTATTATTGAGAGACAGAGAGAGACAGAACATGAGCATGGGAGGGGCAGACACAGAATCTGAAGCAGGCTCTAGGCTCTGAGTTATCACCACAGAGACTGATGCGGGGCTCAAACCCACAAACCGCAAGATCATGATCTGAGCTGAAGTCGGATGCTTAACTGACTGAACCACCCATGTGCCCCTGTTTCTTCTTTTTTTAACTCAAGGTTAAACTATTCTCAAGACCTCCAGAACTTCTCCGCCTAGCTCTGTGTTTCAACCACCCACATTGATTCCTCTGGGCTGCTTGCTTCAAATTGCTTTGTTATTCTTCACCCTGCTCCTTCTCTGAAAGCATTTCCTTCTCTTGGTGGTGGAAATGAAACAGGAGTGGATATTCAGGCTTACCAATGCGCTCTAAATTTCTTTTTTTTTTTTTTTTTGGCAGTTTTATACCTTTATTTGACAATCAGCAATTAGTTCTCATCCACATTAATGGTCTGTAGATTTTTGAAAGTGGTGACAGGTACATAGGTAACCAACGTGTAGAGCTTGTTTGGTGAATCTTCATCCTCGTTACGTTTTCTGGACAACCGCACACGGATACGGTATGGAACATTCCTTATTCTTTTGGCCTAGACAGCTTTGTTGAGCCTGGTGTCAATGCACACATCTGGGGTTCCCATCTCCTTTATAGCAAATTTCCGGATCTCTTTGAGTGCCCGAGGGGCACGCGTCTTGAAACCCACTCCATGGCTGCGCTTGTGAATGTTGATGGTGTATTCTCTGGTCACTACCTCGTTGATGGCAGAACGACCCTTCTTCTTCTTGCCACCCTTCTTTGCGGGAGCCATTCTGCCAGGCCCAGGTTGGAAAGCTCTAAATTTCAAAGTCTATCTATCTTATTGATATTTTCTTTTCTTCTCATATGATTACCAAAAAAAAATCATAAGTGGTAAAATTTGGGTCAAAGGACTCCATCATTATAATGAATTCTATTTATAAGGTGTTTATAGTTTATAAATCCTTTCACCTACATCTTCTTACTGAGGTCTCACAGCAACTCCAGGTGGTCCTCATTGAAATATTCATGATACGATTGCCCATTAAGTTTCAAAGCAGGTTTTTTTTTCCTTTTTCTTAATGTTTTAAATGTTTATTTATTTTTGAAAGAGAGACAGACAGAGAGGGAGTAGGGGAGGGGCAGAGAGAGAGGGAGACAAAGAATCTGAAGCAGGCTCCAAGCTCTGAGCTGTCAGCACAGAGCCCAACATGGGGTTCAAACCCACAAACTGTGAGATCATGACATGACCTGAAGTTGGATGCTCAATCAACTGAGCCACCCAGGTGCCCCTCAAAGTAGGTTTTAAGGGAAAGGAGAGCTGCCTCAAGCAATCATCTGGTGGAATCTTACTCAAGAATTAGGCAAGCTCTTACTTAGTTAAGCTCTTTGTGACAAACTTAAAAATGCACACTGTAGGTAGAGAAGGAAGACTGTATTATTATTATTATTATTATTATTATTATTATTATTAAATGTTTATTTACAGAGAGAGAGTGCACATGAGCTGGGGAGGGGCAGAGAGAGAGCGGCAGAGACAGAGGGAGACAGAGGACCCAAAGCAGGCTCTGTGCTGACTGCTAGTTGAGAGCACGATGTGGGGTTTGAACTCACAAACTGTGAGATCTTGCCCTGAGACGAAGTTAACTGACTGTGCCACCCAGGTGCCCCAAGGAAGACTGTATTTTTAATGATGAGCTCCCCGAGGAAAGGGATGATGTCTGTCAAGGAGTGTCCCCAGGGCTCAGGTGAATAAATGCTTGTTCAATGAGTAAGTGAATGAATGGTGACAAAGAGCTTAAACGCTTCATTATTTGAATGACCACAACCAAAATTATTCAAATATAAACCTGTTTACTTCTCAATGCATTGTCTGTGGTAGTGATAATTAATTGCAGACTTGGGAATTCTTAAGTCTTCTTCAGGGGCTTGAGGTGTACACAGGGAAGCAGGAAGAGATGGTTTTAGGTGAGGGAAGTCCTTGGACAAGGTCTTTGAAAATCTGGATGCACTTTCAAAATGTATTTACAAAGGACTTACCAAGAAGGAGTTCCTGACCATGAGACATTGGGATGGAGAGAAATGAAGGAGATAAATGAAGCAACAGAGCCAAGAATCCCTGCACACTTGTGTTTCAAGGCTGGGGATGGACCTCCTGGTTGTTTGACTTTGAAATTCTTTCATTGTGTATTGTTTCACATTTGACCTAATTTCCTGGGCAGTCTCCTAATGGTACTGACATTTTTGTGAGGGCGGTGGTGGTGGTGGTGGTGAGGAAGGTTCTGGAACTCTTTTGAGATTCTGATGACAATTATGCAATCCCTTTAGAAAAACGCACACATGCACACGTATAGACAGCTCAGCTCCCCATATCAGAGGACCTGGTTAAACACCTCCTCTCTCTCACCATACTACCCAGAAGGAGAGATTAATTATCTTTGCTTATAAATGTTTTTAATGTGCCCCATTGTTCCCAACTTTGTCCTCTTTTTGAGAACAATTATCACCCCACTATCCAAATCACACTTTGTGCTATCTTGGGCTGTCTTCAGCTCAGCACTTTTGTAGTGCTTTCTAGTGAGCTGAGACAGCTGCTGGGGAAAGGAGGGATTATCCTATCTCCAGTGGTCCATTATCTAGGAACCAGCTATTGATTGCCTGCTTTTCACAGAATTGAGCATAAACCTTAGTTTTGACTATGTCTCTGGAAGCATAAAGAAAGAAAGTGAGGTTGATGCTGGTAAAATTTGCTGAGGGAATTAAAAAAAGCGAGCTGTGATTTATATATATTGGTTGCGAGGGGCAGAAATGGGGTCAGAAGGAAGAAGAAAGAGAGATGAATTATGTGATTGATGGCTGATGACTTTATCATGGTCTTTCTCAAATTGTACTTCTAGAAGATGATTAATCAAAGGTACTTGAGTTTCACCAAACTGCTCCCTTTCCTGACCCTCGTTTTACTTATTATCTATCTATCTATCTATCTATCTATCTATCTATCTATCTATCTATCTATCTATTTTGAGAGAGAGAGAGTGTGCGAGTGCTTGCACATGAGCAGGGGAAAGGCAGAGAAAGAGGCTCTGAGCTGTCAGTGCAGAGCCCAATGCATGGCCTGATCCCATGAACCGTGAGATCATAGCTTGAGCCGAAATCAAGAATCTGACACAACCCACTGAACCACCCAGGAGCCCTAACCCTCATTTTAATTTTGCTGTGGTTATCTACCAGGTTATTTTGCTTATACTCATTCCCAAAGTTGAGCATTTTTGGCCTGTAGAGACAAGGCATGAAGCAAAGTTTTATTACTTCCCTTCTGCTGGGTCTGTTGTATAAGTTTCCCCAGATGGGCTTTTTCCTTCCTGAGCTGTTGATTGGCTGCCTTTGTCACAGGCTCAGTGATTTTGGATTTCCTGTTGCTGAAAAAAAAGAGAAAGAAATGAAGAAGAGTTGTTGGTTGAGGTCTTCCTCAGAGACACTTGGGGCCGTCCCCTTAGTTCACTGTTCTTACTATTTTGTTTACCTTTATAAAAATAACACGAAGACCTATAGAACACATCAATAGACCCACCCACATTTTCAGTGAAAGCTTATTTTTAGTGAAAATAATTATGCTAGAATAAGATCCACCATTAGCAAGATGCTGTACTAATTTTAAGGAAATTGTTGAAATGTTCAGTTAGTTTCTGTGTTACTGGTTTGTGAGGAACACTTGGCAAGCCTAGCAAATGTTCCCATGCTTCTTTCTTCCTACCCCTCTTCCAGATGATTGAGGATCCAGACCCCCTTTGTCTTATGTGTAACCTCTAAACTTGAACTGCCACCTTGTGTTGGTGGATCTATTTGGAAACCATACCTTTTTGCATCTCAGGAGCAACTTTTTCTGGTATGTTTTTCAGTTTGCTTGCTTGACTCACAAATAGCCCTTAGTTACACACTTTAAATTTTACTTTGCAATTGTGCTTTACTAGTAATATCGCATTTCCAGTTTCTTTTTTCTTTTTTCTTTTTTTTTGATGTCACCTCAATACCAAGAATGGTCTCTAAAGTTTATTGAACCACCCAGGGTCAGAAATATGAGCTCTGCTTTTTGTTGGGCTTGACCTATTGACCCAGGAGAGCAGCTGGTGTGGTTCCTACAGCTGCCCTAGCTTGTGGAGCCTTTTACCCAAAGGAGCTCCTTTTTATGGACTATCCTGGGAGGAGGGCTATTCCTGAATGGATTTCTCTCTGAAGGCTCTATGAGGCCTGGCAGAGAAAACAATGATAAGGAGAAGACAAACAGAGAGCTGAAGGATTACCTCACAAGAACAACACATCAACAATGAGGAAAACTGCTTTGAAGTGAAGTGAACCCCTGAACTTTATTACTTGTTCTATCACAACTGGAGGGAAAAGATGGAAGAGCACAGACTCTTTTGGGTTGTGAGGGAGAGACTGTTTCCCTGAAAGTGGTACTGTGGCAAGGGAGAGGTTAGGGCATGGCTGACAGAGGGCCTGTTAGGAATTATCCAATGATGCCAGTTGTCTAGCATCTCAGACTTCCCCCCACCCCAGCCACCCACCCACCCCACACTCTGAGCTCCTCTGAGCTCTATTCAAATGTCCACTAAAGCGCTTATCTGCTGATCACATTATGTTGAGTTAATCTGCTTCCTCTGACTACAGAGCTCTTCCAAGATAAGGACCAATTCCTAGTCTCTTGGAATCCCCAGGGACTGGCCTAATGTAGGGCCCAATAAACACCAATTAAATGCCGCCATTGCATCTTGCACCACTGCCATCCAGTTCTCTTACACAATGTGGTTAATTCTCTCTACTTCCTCCCCTGCTCTATTGACAGCTTAGGAGATCAGGGACCATTTCTAAGTGCTTTGTCTTCACAAGACCTAGAGAACTTAGGAGGCTAACTACTATGTCATGTTTGTAGTGTACATATGAAGCAGAAAGTAAACAGGGTGGTATCCTTGGCTCTGTCACCATCATGGCTGACATCTTAACAGAGTCACCCTACCTTGCCAGGCCTGTAAAATCATCTTTACTGCTCAGAAAGATTCTATAAAAAGCTGAAATCCAGGTAGCTATTATGGGTATCCCTGGTGGAGTTGCATAAATCATTAAGAGGTAGAAGGTCTGGATTCTCGTTCTCAACTAATTGGCTGATGGTCTTGGTAAGCTCCAGAACATGGTGGCAATAATACTCATGATATTAACCTCATAGAGTTTTTATTTTTTTATTTATATTGACTATTTTAAAGAAGTATAAAAATAATATGTGTTTGTGATAAGAAGTACTGTATTACAGGGTGACTGGTTGGCTTATTCGGAAGAATGTGGGACTCTTGATCTTGGGTTGTGAGTTCAAGCTCCATGTCAGGTGTACAGATTACTTAAATTAAGAAAAAACCTATGAAGTACTGTATTATGGAAGAAAATAGAGTGAAAGATCAAAGTTCCATCCTCCTATCCCAATCAACCTTTCTCACACCAGGTCTACCTGCCACTCACCTGGGTCTTTTGGGGATCTGGTAAGATCCCACAACTTAACCTAGATATGAAGCAGTGTGTAAACGTATGTTACTCCACACAGACACCAAGTATTGTTTTTACTACTTCTGTTAGTAGTAGTGATGCTAATTGGACATACATAATCCATATTGGAGAATTCCAAAGTGAACTAGTTGGGAGGTAGGGGAATGTTAATAGCAATGCCACCTACGAGAGTAATAATGTTCTCCTGTGAATCCCCAGATGGCTTAAAAATGTCCACTGCTGAATTCTTTCAGATTAGGAGGCAATAAGAACTCTTTCAGAGTGTGGTGGCCAGAGTGCCTATGGCAGACCCTGCAGCACCACTCCACACCACTGGACCTCTGGAAAGTGCTGTGATTTCAGAGCCCAACTTTATTCCTCTGTAAAATGGAGGTAAGGGACGTATGCTCTTCACAGGGTTGAGTGAATACACATGAAGCCCTTAGCACAGGGCCTGATATACAATGAGTGCTCAATAAATAGTAGCTTATGATTGGTGAATCCTTGGACAGATGGCCATAGGAGAGCTGCCCAGAAAGATATTTACCACCCCCATCTTCTTTGAAACAAAGAAGATTTGCTGGGATTTAGTGCCTTCTGATGGTTCAGCAAATATTCAGAAGAAGAGATTCCAGATTTTTTGCATTTTAAAAACAGCTTTCCTTGAGTCAGTAAGGATCCTCTTGGGGTTTCCCTCTTCTTACTTGAGCATCTCACCCCCCTGCCAAGATATCACCATCTATGGTTGCAATTGTGAAATCTGATGTATGAGTGTGAAATCCAATGAGGATTCACTTCTTCAGCAAATGTACCCAGAACTTGCTTTGGAGAGAATCAGAGGCCACCTTGCAAGATGGCCTCTTCTATTTTTAATTTTTCATAAAAAAATAAATTAAATTGACAAATGGATAGTACCATATATCAGTATGATGGCATTCCTAATTAATGTATTGGCTTTGGTGCCTACAACATGGGTTTTCTCATTAAAAATGTTCAGCTGGAGGCAAATCTTCTACTCCTGGGATTTCCCATTAGGTTTACAGATGAAACTGTTGCCCTGATACATTCTGGGGAGTCTCTGCCTTTGAAATGTTCTCCATCAATCTCCCTGCTATTCAAACTGGTTCTTAAAGTCTCAACTTTCCCCCTAAAGTTTAAAGAAGCTTCTTTCTCTTATAGTTTAGTTGTCAGGGAGAATGGCCTTTGCTTAGAGTTTGGGGTGGGTGAGAGAAGGTGTTCAGAAAGATGGCAGGGGAGGGGCAGGTTCTGCACCCCCTCAGCATTTCCTGGCAAGAGTCCTGTGATGTGACATCCCAAGAACACTAGGTGTTTATTTATTCTTGATTTCTAGGCTTCATCGGGGTTATTATCACATTGTTTCCTAGGGGCTCTCCTTGTCCTCAAATCAATTCTGCCTGATGCCCACACCTTCAAGGTCTGTTTTGACACACAGTATGTGTCTGGGAACCCCACAACGTCCTGAAAACATTTGCTTGACCTGAAAGGGCCATCTTTCTCTTTTCTGTTGAATGAGGCCTTCCAGAATGCAAGAGCTTGAGGCCTTTGGATCTTAGCCCTAATGTAGATCTTGCTTTCGCTTCTTCCCCAATTTCTTTCTTAAGAATCTATGCTCTTTGGCTAACAGTGAAGGGCAGATTGTTTGGCTGCCTTTATAGTTTGGTCCTAAGGTCCATGGAAATCTGAAATCAGCTATGAAGGATACTCTTTGGAGAAAACAGAGCTTTGAAAACCAGCTTTGCCATCATTGAGGCTTGTGATGAAATGTCTTGGGCACCCTGGACAGGGACGCAGGCCAGAGCTTGGAGAGAGGATGTTGATCTGCGTTTCTTGGAAGGTCAAGCATGGAAGTCACAGAAGACAGCCTGGGCTTAGCTCTGGATGCCAAACAGGCACCGACTCCATGCCTTCTCCACAGGTGCCCCGGGACAACGCCCAAAGGAATTGGCCATTAAATGAGTGGCTTAGTCAGTGCTCCCCATTTTTTGCTTCCCTTTTGGGAAATGTGTGAAAGCTGTGGACAGGGTTCCCTGGAACGTGTGTAAACATGCTCAACACTCTGCACTAGAGATTTATCTCTATTTTGGAGAGATCTGCTGGACTGAAATGTCTAGGGCCATCATATCTTGAATGCAAAATGCATCATACAGGTCATTTCCTGGCCTCTGACACGGTATCCGCTTTCCTGTGAGCCATGTTTATGCACTTTGAACAGTGTTGGTTAATTCCCAAAGCCAAATGGTCATCAGATGCAGGAAGCACCCGGTCACTTGGCACTGAGGAAAACTTAATACGGCCATAAACATTTTATGTGGGTCTTTACCACTGTTATTTAATTAAGTCTCACATTACAGTGCTGCAGGAGGGCGGCACTGTGCAGCTGGGTGACAGATGGGTGGACTAGGAACAGAAAGCAACCATGAGGAGTTCAGTGTGTCTAAAAGAGAAGCAGCTTGGGAATCAGACAGACTAGGGCTTGAATGTTGGCTCTGTCCCATAGGTGAGTGTCTGGACCTCTCAGAACCTTGCTTTCCTCATTTGCAAAATGGGGTCAGTACAATAGAAACTCCTGAAAAGTGAATATTTATTAAATCGTGTGTATAAGGGTCAGGTCATATTCTCACGTTTTGTGGGTTCTAGTGCCTCATCGGGCTCTGTGCTGACAGCTCAGAGCCTGGAGCCTGCTTTGGATTCTGTGTCTCCCTTTCTGCCCCTCCCCCACTCATGCTCTGTCTGTCTCTCTCTCTCTCAGAAATAAATAAACATTAAATAGTGTGTATAAGGCAACTTCCAGGAGTTCATCACTAGAGTTTGTAGGAGAATGCCTGGCTTGTATTGGGTCTGTGACTTGAGGTACATGTATTATCCCAGTTTTGGTCTCTGTCCTGGTGTATGACTGGCATTTGTGCTTCATGCAGCTTGTTTGCAGGTTTGTTCCTCATTATTTGAGTTTCCTAGTTTCATATTTAGAGTTTGGCAATGCTGATGAAATACTGGTCTCACTGTACAAAGAAGATTTTGTAGACCCTCGGGGCACACAGGTTGTTAGATGACAGGTGTGGGTCTGTGGATCCATCTCCTATTTTGTTCCTAGAGGTTTCTGTGATCAGACCCCTCCCGTTTGAGAGAGGGAGCTGGCTGTGTTGGAAAGTTCTGTATGATAAGAACTGGTGAATCCCACAGACCTGTGTAAGGACTGAACCCTGGTCTTGCTAGTTTCAAGTTGTGTTTAACAATTAAGCTTAGGATATAAAGGCACGATTCCAGAAATTCCCATTTCCAAGTACTTCTTCCTATTGTGTGGATTCAGATAGAAAGGGTAAAGGAAATTAAGAAAGGAAAACTAAATTCATGAAACAGATAATTAAAGGTTTTGACTATTATCTATCATCTATCTATCTATCTATCTATCTATCTATCTATCTATCTATCTATCATCTATCTATGATCTGTTATCTATCATCTATTTAGATAATAATGGAAACTCACAGTGTCTAGAAGGATGTTTGTTTATATGCATCCATCTGCACCTATTACATTCAAGGTGCGGTGAAGGCTGAGAGGTTGTAAGTACCACTCTTACCTTTTGTATGAGGCCATGTTGGGGTAGTGCTTAAGTTGTTTGATTTAGGAGTTCGACAGACAGCCTTGGGTTTATAGTCTTAGTCTTCATTTACTCATTAAGGAAACTTCAGTATTGTTTACCTATTGAAGCACCAGTTCCCTCATCAGAAAGATGAGGATAAGAACATCCTCGTGTGAAGAACAAAGGAAATAATATATGTGAAGTATTTTGCCTTGGGGCCTTGGGTAGGGCATGTGCTAAATCTTCATAAAAGTGAGTGACGCAATGTGTAACTATAGTAAATGCTCACTAATTAGAGTTCAATTGCATAAGTGGTCCAGTAGTGAAGACAAAGCACCCTGAAATGGTTAAATATTGTTTAGCTTTCAAATTCAACAGAGGTACAAGTTTTAGGCACATACTCCATGTACATGCATGTGTGTGTCCATGCTTTGTGAGTATGTATGTATGTGTTTGCATATGTGTAGTCAAGGAATACGGTCTGTGGAGCAAACTTTCCCTACATGCTTATGAGGACAAATTCTATGTCCACTTAGATTCTCAAGTGAGAACGTTAGAAGGTATTACCTTCCTCCCCAACATCAACTTTATAAAATATAAGGCCTTTGGGAATATATATTTCAGTTTGCCGTATATAGTCTTTGCTATTAGTAGTTCCTTATGTTGTCTTGGTTGATATCATTTTTTGTGTGTGATGAAACTTGTCTTCTGTGCCTGGAGTGCCAGTGACTGTAGCTATTAACAATTTGTTGCATTTAGTTATTAATTGGGTATTCTTTCTTTCTTTCTATTTTTTTAAAAAATTTTTTAACATTTATTTTTGAGAGACATAGAGACAGAGGGTGAGCAGGGGAAGGGCAGAGAGAGAGGGAGACACAGAATCTGAAGCAGGCTCCAGGCTCCGAGCTGTCAGCACAGAGCCCGACGCGGGGCTCGAACTCACGGACCGCGAGATCATGACCTGAGCCGAAGTCGGCCGCTTAACCAACTGAGCTACCCAGGCGCCCCTGGGTATTCTTTCTTAGTATCTTCATTTTTCAATATCATTATTCCTGTCATGGTTTTATTCACACTCTTCACATGCATCTTTTAAAGTAAATTAAAAAACCCTCAGGATTCAGGCAAATGTTCAAGATTCAGGTAAGTGTTTCTCAGGAGATTTGACTTTCAGGAAGTAGGGGAAAATTTTCATGTCCTGATATAGAAGACTCTAGAAGAGGCTCTGTCTTCAGATGGAAACTGATTAGTACTGGTATAATCATTACTGGAGGGTAGGTCCTGACTCTCATACCAAATATTTCCCATTTATTTTTTACCAGATTGGTTGTGTCAGATTGTTTATATCAAGTGCCCTTATAGAAAATCTTAATGGTATATCTAGAAAGCTATGTAATAACATCTGGAAGCACAGACGAAAGATATGATACAGGAAATAAAGCAAACCAAGAGAATGGAACAAGCCTGGGGCATGGCATTTTAGACCCCGATGAGGAGTGGATAATGGTGCTTCTAGCCCAACTGTGGGGATAGGGATTAAGAAAAATAGGCTAGGGAAACAGACCACCCAAGCTGAGATGTGTATGTGTTCATTCTTGTTTTACATTTGAAGTGTAATGGAAATTAATTTCTCAGGAGAGCATTAATTCCTTTGTGTAAGGGAATAACAGCGGGTCAGATGTGTCACATAAAACCCAATGGCAATGACTTGGTTCTATGGCGAGGTTCACAGCATGGGGATATGCCGCCTCCCTGGCTCTACAGCATGTTGACAAGAGGCAGAGCCAAAGACCAGAGAGCCTGGGGGTGGCATCTACTGGAGTTTGTGTTTTAGGCCTCACTGATCAAAGTAGCCTGGCCGTATCCTTTTAAGTCATGGACAAGATGGAAAAGGGCCAGAGTTCAGGCTGAGGCAAACATGCCGGGTCAGAAGGAATTTTACTGACAATTTCAGCAATAGCAATTCCTCTGATACTCGATGTGCAAACGATGATAAAGACGATGTTGGGAATGTGTGCAGGGAACCATATGTGAGAATGTTCACAGCAGCACTGTGTGTAATAACAAAAACTGAAGAATTAACTTCAATGTCCATCAAGTAAAGACTGTACAAATGAATTGGGCTACATTTATGCAGTGGAATAATCGACAGTGATGACAAGGGAATAAACTTGAGGTAAAGAATTAATATGGATGACTTTTAACTATACAATGCTGAACAAAAAAGCATACTGAAGAAAGTATGTGGTACAAAACCCTTTACATAAACTTCATGGAAATGTAAAATAATGCTATTTATTGTGTTTGGATATATATACATATATTTGTATGTATGTATAAAAGTATTTAGAGTGTTTAAAGATGCATGGAAATAGTAAAAAGCAAATTTAGTTTAATGAGTTATCTTTGGGGAGTTGGGGATGGGGATGTCAGAAGAAAGCGGAGGCACATGAGATATCAGTTGTATGGATGTTTTATCTTGTAAGGTGGGCAGTGGGTACTCGTGTGTTTTAATATTTTTTAATGTTTTTTTTTTTGAGAGAGAGCGAGAGAGAGAGAGAGAGAGAGAGAGAGAGAGAGAGAGGGAGGGAGGCAGTGTGAGTGGGGGAAGGGCAGAGAGAGAGCGGGAGACAGAATCTGGAGCAGGCTCCAGGCTCTGCACTGTCAGCACAGAGTCCGACCCTGGGCTTGAACTCCTGAATTGCGAGCTCATGACCTGAGCCAAAGTCGGATGCTCAACCGACTGGGTCGCCCGGGTGCCTCCCTGTGTGTTTTAGAATATTACTCTTTATAGTTTTTTAAGTTTTTTAAAATATCATGAAATATTTAATGATAGCTTATGCACATCCTTTTTATGCACAGAGATTGTGTTGAGAATCAAGAGGGAAGCTTTGCTCTGGGAGGAGTACTGAAAGTTTACCGGGAAGGATAAAGTGATGCTGTATTTTGCAAGAGTAAGTGCTTAATATATATGTGCTGAATTCACAAAGGCTGGGAAGGAAAGAATACAGAGTCCGAAAGTAATAGAGAAAGCGAATGAGATGAAAGGTGTCTGGGGAGAAGAAAGTTTGAAGCCGGTGATGTGTGGAAAGCAGCAGCACAGGCAATCAAGCAAAGCAGGAGATCAGTGAGCTGAATGGGTGCTGAGCTGCTGCTATGAAAACTAACCAAATGCCCCACTTTCTCGGCTTCAGAGGTTGGGGAAGATTTTTCACTGGGCTGGGAATTCCTGGTGCCAGGAGGTCATCCTCTAGGTCCTGCCTGTCATAATGCCTTAAAAGACTTCTTAAGAAATTATTCTTGCAAGAGAAAGGGAGAAAGAAAATGCATTTGAGTTTGTCCCTACAAGAAAGTAAACGAAAGGTGGTGATCGGTGTTATGATTAATGAACTGCTATATATTAACCATGATGGGTTTTTGGGAGTCACACCATATGTCTTCATTATTATTATTTCTTTGCTTGAGTGATTTATTCTCCTGGACTCTGAGAACACAAGTTAGGCTTTTAGAGTTAGCAGGCAGGAAAATGTCTATTTTTTACCCTACTCAAAACCAGTTTCTCAACAAAGCCCACTGTGCCCTGAGCTCCTTTGATGTTGCTCAGTAGACATTGCGAACATATCAGACAAATTCATTTTTAACTGCTCACTGAGGGCTTTGTGATTATCATCTAGTTGTTGTTCTAACCATTTGGACAGACCCTTACTGAACAATGTTGAATTAATCAGGTGGAGCAGAGCCCAGCTCTCTCCATTCCTTTTGTCAGGATGGAGTGAACCCTGGACTCAAAGCAAGTGGAATTCTGGGGTGGAGGAGGTTTCTGTCTGTGCTCACTTTTGTTATTTTGTTTAATTTATACATTATTTTTAGTTTGCCTTCTTCCTCCTCCCTTGCCTTGAGCCTCCATGGCTCAAACTATTAAAGATCATTTCGAGGAAGGAAATGCAAAATAGCAAGAGACAGCACCACTTGCTTTCTAGGTTAAAAAGACTGGAGGAAATGAAGTTCTGTCTCTCTCTAATGACCATTGTTTACCTTTGCATCCTATTTTAGTTGGAGGGTGAAGCGAACTAGATCTCTTTCCAGCCATTCTTGACTTTTTATTTCCAGGTGGGGGCATCCTCAACAGGGATTTACGTCCTAGAAGAATCTAAGGCTATTTTAGGAAATCCTTGCTGGATTGAGAAAAAACAGGTAATATAATTATTGTGACCAAGTTGTGTGCCCCAGAGTTTCCAGGATGGTCTCTGCTTCATGTTGTTTGAGGCTTTTGAATAAAGGCAGTTTATTTTGCGTGTATTAACACAGTCTGACAAAAGATGTTTGTATGTGTGTATAATATATATGCACTCCCCCCCCATTCACCCCCACACACCCCCACACACTTATGATTTGTGGGTTTATTTGCATGAAGTCTTCTTTAGGATCTTGTGGCTTTAGAACATGTGATGTAGAAAGAGCTAAGTAGCTGAGCAGCCTTCAACGAGTCACTTCCTGTCGCTGGGACTTCTCAGTTCCCCACCACCCTGGCACACAGCAAGATCTCAGTAACTGTGCTGTACAGAACACTTTCAGAATTCTCTCTGGGTCTTCGTCCTTTCTTGTCCTCCTACTTGTCTCAGTCTCCACGTTGTATGACACCTTACTGTTGTCTTGTGTGTTTCCCTTATGAGCCTGCAAGAGACTAGGGACTGGAATAGTCTTCACATTCGTTATCTCCATTGTTTAGCACAGTGCCAGGCAGATGTATAATTAAAAAATGACTGGAAGGAAATACACCAAAAAGATAACAATGGTGAGAAAATGGAGGATATGTTGTTCTTTATAGTTTTTCATATTTTCCTAATTTTTAAGCATTAGTAGGTATTACCTAAGAATCAGAAAAATAAAGACAATAAATTTTTTTTCCCATTGAGCACTCAGGATCAGAGAGGGATCTAAGGAGCTGATGAACACATTTCCGTGCTGAAGACTATTGCAGCATCCTCTGCCTCAGCTCCTGACATGTGGGAGCAGCTGACCCTGCCTTCAGCTCTTCCACAGGCTGGGCCATGCCACTGTGACGGTGGCCATGTGAGTGTGAGAGCTGAGGACTCGGTCTACTGTGGGCTGTCCCTTTCCAGGGATTGATTTGAGCTGTGTCATGATAATCGAGCACAAACCAGGATGGACACTGAATTCTTCATACACTCGGTGTCCCAGCAGCTGGCCGTCCCTCAGGATTGAGGGATTCGGGATCCCAGCTGTGCCTTCACTGGGGGGCTGAGCTAAGGAATGAGTCATGGCCCTAGGTATGCTAGGTTGAAAAGGTAGCCTGGAAGGAGCCAGGTTTTAGTTCTTGTCCTCTAGGAGGCTGATCTAGTTGGGCTAATAATCTGTATGCATTAGAAACTCACCATCACATAGCCCTATTTAAGCTTCAAATGAATGTTAGAAAAGACCACATGGGTCACAGGAGTTCCTAGGAGGAAGTGATAGTGGAAAGGCTACATAAGCATGTGGTGTTTTGAGATGGGATTTGGAGTATCCCCAAGGGTGGGGAGAAGAAGCCTTCCAGGGAAGGAAACAACTTGTAGAAAGGCCTAGAATGGAAGTAAGGTTGACCCTTGTGTGTTTAGTTTTAGGGCGAGGCAGGGAAGTGAGTGATGGGTGGGAACTGGGAAGAAAACATGCATTCTGGAATGTAAGGTGCTAAATTGGGGAGACTGGGAAACTAGAGAGCTAGAGATGGATCGGGTATGGGAGGGCCATGACTGGACCCACCGGGTAAGGACCCATTGTGGGGCTCTCAGGGGAGGAGATAATGTAATGCAACCACTCAGGGCCACAGAGTCTTCCCATAGATCAGAATGAGCCATGTAAATGGTTAGGAACATGGGCTCCAGGTAATGCTTCTGGGGTTGATTCCTGGTTTCACGTTGTATTATCCAAATGCAGAATGGAGATAATGATAGCCTCTTCTCACAGAATTGCTTTGGGGACAAAGGAGATAAGTCATGTAAAAAATTTCGCACAATGCCTGGCCCATTGAAGGAGCCTAATGAATAGCTATTATGTGCAAATTAATACTAAAACACATTGTATCAGTATGGTAAAATGGTAATGAGTTTGAACTGTTAGAAACAGCTGAAATGATTTCATTAAAGGAGTGAACTTGAGAATATGTCAGATTCTTTGTTGGAAAGTCCCATCCTGTCTCACAGTTTAGCTTTATTTATTGTTACTTAGCTTTTGTGAAATATTTACGTTGGCAAATATAGTTACTCAACTATAATTTTTGTTCGTTATCCCCCTAAGCTTGGTGAGGAAGATTAGTTTGTTTATCTTATATTGCAGAAGACATACGTAGATATAAACATGATGATATTTGGTTACAACATCTCTTCCGTTAGTATTTACCACAGTTATCAGAACTTCTCTGGGGGAACAAGGCAAGGTATAGGGATGATGGTGGCCAGGCTCTTCTGTGCCATTAAGAAGAAGGTAGTAAACAATTCAAAGAGACCAGGGTGATTTCTACTCAGCCAAAGATAAGACCCAGTCCTTGAAGAAGGTTAAGAATGACCAGAATTGCTAAAATAGGACTTGCAAAGCAAATGAAATACTTCACACTCTTCAGAACCTTAGTTATTCCTTTGGATGCTGGAGCTTAAATTATCACTAATTTAAATGTAACTACTGGGGCACCTGGGTGGCTCAGTTGGTTAAGTGGCCGACTTCGGCTCAGGTCATGATTTCACAGTCTGTGAGTTCGAGCCCCGCATCGGGCTCTGTGCTGACAGCTCAGAGCCTGGAGCCTGCTTCGGATTCTGTGTCTCCCTCTCTCTCTGCCCTCCTCCTCATGCTCTGTCTCTATAAACATTAAAAAAAATTAAATAAATAAATAAATGTAACTGCTTTTGGGAGGGATGCTATTTTTGTGCCATTATCCGTGGACTTCTTAGTGGAGAATTATATTCAAAGCCAGAGGACAATACTCCTAAACTCAGCTGCCACTTTGACATTCCTATGTACCGGGCAGGCATACGTGACTCTTTTTAATTGATAACAATGGTGAGCTGAGGAGATCCCCTGGGGAATATGACTCATGGTGAGTCAGGTGCACATGGAAGCTTGATCCAGCCCTATTGTCTTTTGTCGATAGGTCTCTACCCTGCTCCAGCTGGAATATCAGTGGAATTGTGTGATATGGACATGATGGAAGGAAAGGCATCCAACACCAATGTTCTTTTGGCTACCTGGCAGCATATTTGCATATTTTCCTATTTTTTTTAACCATTGGTAGGTAATACCTAAAGAATCAGAAAAATAAAGACGATAAATGTTTTTTTTTTTTTTTTTCCTTTGAGCACTCAGGATCAGAGAGGGATCTAAGGAGCATGATGAACACATTTCCGTGCTGAAGACTATTGCAGCATCCTCTGCCTCAGCTCCTGACATGTGGGAGCAGCTGACCCTGCCTTCAGCTCTTCCACAGGCTGGGCCATACTACTGTGATGGTGGCCGTGTAAGTGTGAGAGCTGAGGACTCGGTCTACTGTGGGCTGTCCCTTTCCAGGGATTGATTTGAGCTGTGTCATGATAATCGAGCACAAACCAGCATGGACACTGAATGCTTCATATACTCAGTTTCCCAGCAGCTGGCCGTCCCTCAGGATTCGGGATCCCAGCTGTGCCTTCACTGGGGGCCGAGCTGAATGACGAAGTATAGGGATGATGGGTCAGCACCAGTTACCACTGTCATGGTTGGCCCCAGGTTCATGTGTGCTGGCTAACCAGACAGATGATGATGGTAGCTCAGGTGGGCTCTGATCTGGGGTTGCCATTTGGTCTATGGATCCCAGAGAAGAAGTAGGTAGGGAAAAGGGGTCTAAAAGAGAAGGAGAAGGGCACCAAACACAGCCCTGTACCTTTCACTGTTTTGCACAGAGCACAGCCTTAACATGGGATGTCTCCTAGGTCCCAGGGTCTTCCCATACATGATGGCTGGTCCTTTCCAGAGATGAGCTAAGTGCCTGTGATGGGCCTCAAACCCTAGCCTATGGAACTGCATCCCATGTCCTCTATACCCCACACTATGCCCCTTTCAGGAAGAGAGGCCCTCTGTAGGAGGAAAGAATGACTTCCTCTCCTTTTGCTTCTAGAAATATGCTGTACCCCAGGGCCAAGCTCTTTGCAATTTGCCCCCAAGATGGGTAGTGTTAGTTGTTTTCCCTGCCATGCATTCATTTCCCCTCCCTGTGGAAATAACATTCCAGTTTTCCTTGGGGTCAGCATCATTTCCTCAGTCTTACCCCATGTGCGCCAGATAAGGCTGCATCCATCTCCTAACCACCCCCCATGCACATGCATGCATGGACCAGTGGGTATTTAGTTCTGGGGTTTTTAACATTACTATTATCAAAAAGATGCTTTTTTTTCCCATCCTGGGGTTGCTGACTTGGTAAGTGGATGTAAACTTGGAGTTTCTGGTAGAAATCTAAGGGAATAGGTAAAAGAGCTTTCCCAGAAGATATAATAACTAAGAGACACAGAGAGAAATATTCCTGACGACATCATTCAAGCGCCTGGATCCAACTGTGCCTGAAGACATGATACAGATGTTTTTTCTTAGTTACATGAGCCGAGTAAATTATCTTTGTTGTCTGAGCTGTTTTGAGCTGCTTCGTTTGTTACTTACAGCCTAAAAATCTTTGATAACATAGTCCACATTCTACACTATCAGAAGTTGTACAATTACATTTATAAACTATATTTTCCT
The DNA here is from genome assembly GCA_030068075.1 of Paguma larvata. Lineage (NCBI taxonomy): Eukaryota > Metazoa > Chordata > Mammalia > Carnivora > Viverridae > Paguma > Paguma larvata. The sequence continues at coordinate 91,174,301 of CM057825.1, read as the reverse complement.
GATTTCTGTACCTTCACATATTGTCTCTGATATGCCAGCAGCCAGCCACACATCCAGGACCACAACAATCTTGAGTGGCAGGGAAGGGAGGTCCTTTCATCTCTCCAATACACGTGGCTGCTGGCCACTTGGGCATCGAGGAGAGAGTCTGAGGGAACGTTTAGTTGAAAAACTTTCCTGAACCAAGATTGTCCAGATTCCTTACATTTTATTTCTGTTTGTATTCTGTAACAGGGAAAAATCCCCAGGCAAATATTGGCACTCTGGGATCTGTAGAAAGGGCATAAAAATCATCTGCTAAAATAAAAGTCAAGCATATCCTGAGTGGTGCTTTCAGGGATCTAAATATTTCAAGAGAATATTACAAAGTTCCAAAATTACAATTTTAGCACTTGCCTGGCCCTAGAGTGCTCCTCATCCAACTCCCTCATTTCAGGGGAGGAACGATTCAATGAGACAAGGAAGTTATGATAAGACCTCATAGCTAATATAATTGTGGATTGCTATTACTGAGAAAGGGTCCCTCTGATTACCTCATGGAGACCTGGAACTAGATCCTTTCCTTACTGTATTAGGACTCTACAGTTGCAAGTGACAGCTAAGAACTGAATCTAGTAAAAGGAGACTTTATTGTGGTCACAGCTGAGAAGTCCGGGATCATGGTCTAACTTCAGGTAAAGATGGATCCAGGTGTTCATAATTACATAATAAAGACAAAGTCTTTTTCCTCTGTATTAATGGCACTATATTCCTTTGTGTTGGCTTTAATTCTCCAACAAATTCTGTCCACATAGTGGCTTCTGGCAGCAGGAATATTTTATTCTGTCATGTTAGTAATTCCAGTTGTAAAGATCTTCTATTTTCCAGTAGTTCCAGAAGATTCCCAGGCCTCACGCTCATTGGCTCAAAGAGGGTCACCCTGGATCAGTCAGTGTGGCCAGGGATTGGGAGTGCTGTTAGCATCATGGGGCCACTCCAGGCTTCAGCAGCTCATGGGTGGCTGGGGGCCACTCAGACTATCTGGATGAGACAGGATGGGGGAGGGGTGGCAAAAGTGAATGTGCTCTTGTTACCTGGAGAAGGAATAATAGTTGTCAGAAACAACAGATGCCAGCTACTCTTACCCTGAGCAAGGAGGGGGTCTGGGGAAGGCCAGAGCTTTTACGTGGGGGCTAAGTCCCACGGCTCAGTAATGGCATCTGGCCTCAGGCCAGATGCCCTTTCAACTCAGCAATGTAACCTTTGAGGTTTTACTCAACTGTGGAGATGAGGTTTCACAGGAGGAGTATCAGTTTGGCCGTTTCCAGTGGCCTTGCCTCTGATAAATATCCCCATCTTGGCTGTGCTCCTCCATTTTCTGGCCACGATAGGGCACCACGCCAAGCATATCTCAGACAAATATCTGTATTGTTTGTGGCGTGATTGTGACTTCCTGTCTTCCAATTTAGTTTTCTGCCTTGCTTTTCACTGTCTGGGTCATTTGATATTACATCTGGTGCTTCCTGTTTTTTAAGTCTCCGACTCTAGTCATCCGACTGAAGAAACCAGGGGTCAACTTCTTCATAAGTGATGCCTGCTTTAGTCACTTGTTTTGGTATACCAATTGACATTTGCGTAAGGAAAGCTGTCAGGTGTCTGCTGGTTTTCTCAGCCTCACACACTTCCCTATTTATGAGTTTTTGTTTTTCAGACACTGGGACTTTCTCTCCCTTGTGTGGACGTGGTGGTGGGGGGAGGGGTGCCCACCTCCTATCCCCTCCCCACTCCCACCCTTTCAATAACGGTTCTCTCTCCCTGAAGGAGCTCCCTGCCTGCTTAGGGTCACGAGTCTCACGGGTCCACCTCTCAGAACAAGGCTGCTTCAGGCGTGACAGGCTTAGCTATGCTCCTGGTACCTCTCCTCTCATATTTCCCAGTCCTGGGGTTCCCTGGTCTCCCTTTCCTCTCAGCCTCAAAGGGGTCAGCTGTGATGGAAAGCCTTTAGTCAAGTCAGCAAAAAAGCTGCTAAATGCAGATTTCTTATTCTTGCCAAAGAGAGAGAAATGTTTTAGTTGCTACAATATGCACTTCATTTAACCTTTGTTTCCACAGAATGGCCTGACTTGGGAGGAAGGGGATAAAGCCCAAAGACATTTATGTGGAGGAATAGACTATTTATGATATCACTTGCACAGCTTCCTGGCCCTCTGGGGAGGAGAGCTCTGCTGGCCTGAGCTGTCCCAGACTTACATTATTTCTTTTTTGGTCGAGGTAGAGGGATGCATTCAGTGAATTTTCTGAGCTAATGGGGAGAGTGGAGATTTATTCCATCTTAAAGGTAATGCAGCTTTTGGGGGGTGGGGGCTGGGGAATCTATAAAAACATTGAAACATGCACTTGAACCTTGACATTCTGCTCCTTCTCTGTGTGACGCCTTTGCTGAACAAGGGAATAGGATGGACATGGCCGTGGTGAAACATCAGGGCATCACTGTGAGCAGTTCTGCTGATGTCTCCTAAGGCTGTAGTTGGACTCACAGAGGCTCAGAGCCCTGAGGAGAGACTCTGACCCCCTCTGCTTTGCAGAGACTTGAGGGGCAGAGGCCAAATATTCCCTCACTCTACTCTGCCTCAGGCCTAGGAACCACTGGGACTGGGAAAATGTCAGGGCCGCCAGTGTTTCTGGAAAGCTTGGTGCAAGGGTGAGGAAAATCCCTTCCTGCGTCTGAACCCTCCCTTCACTGTCCTTTCTCTGGGTGACGGTAGAGGGGTGTGCAACCATCTGGCCAATTCTGTACTTCTGCATGTGTGACATGTGCATGATCAACCACACGATGAACTTAGCCCTTTATATTCCTCAGTCAAAACGAAGTGCTTCCACAAACTCCCTGACCAAGACAGTACTGCTAAGTGGCATGACTTAAAACAGGAAAAAACCAGTAAAATCCCAAACCAAAAAAACCCTGTTTCTGTGTAATGTTTTAAATGACCTTATTTCTTCTCTGAAGCTACCTCATGACGTCAGGAGTACAGGCATCATTGATGGGTGGGGCAGTTTAGATGGAAAGGGAAGGGACCTGTCCAATGTCAGTGGTCTTCCAAGTCTAAGTCCAAGAATGCTTGCATTCCAGTTTTGGTGGACAAGTGAAACAAAACCAAACAATAAAAAATGGGTTCACCCAGACAGACGAAAGATTCAGAAGTGACTCAGTTTGCTGGAGAAGCCATCAAAGCGGATGGGACCATCACAAAGTTGTCATTGCCTCTAGAACTGGGCAGGCAGATATCTGGGGTGTAACTGATTTCTAGAGTCTCTCTACTTCCCACAGGAGTCCTGCCACGCCCTGTCCCTGTAGATCTGACACATGTCCACCAGGGGCTTTGGGGGTTTCCTCGGTGCCTGCAGGAAGGTAGCAGCTCTCCCTGGGCTGGACTCCACCTCTGTTCCCCTTCTATTTCTTTCTGCTTTTTTAAAAAAAGGTTTTTAATGTTTACTGTTTCCTCAGTGCTGGTGGCTGGCCTGGCCCATGGCAGACTTTCGCCCAGTTTGTGTCAAATTAGTAACTGATGAATGTAAGGCAGTAACAGTAGGGATTTCAGGGTACTGGGCAACCCCACCATTTCTGCCTTTCTCCAAGTCTGCACTACCTAGCAGAGACAGGCTTCCTGAGATGTCCTGATCATTTTCGTGGCCCGTGGACTCCACTTCCCTCTGAGTCATCAGCACCCTGCCCACACTGAGCTCATCTGCCTCTCTCTGGCAGGATAGGATGGTCCAGGCCCAGTGGCTGGCATGGGGTTCCACATCCTGCCCCCAACCTGTATCACCTTTGTGTGCTACTAATTTACCCAGAGATTCCAGGCCACACCAATTCCCCACACCTCCGGGCCTGGGCCTCTACTGCTGACCACAGCCACCTGCAAGCTTCCAGACATGTGTGCTTTCATTCATTCGTTCATTCATTCATTCATTCATTCAATCTCCCACCAATCTAGATCCTACAGATGCCGAGGCAAATAAGGAACTCACAATTAAGGGTAGGGGTCTCTCAGACCTGGATTTGCCTTAGAATCACCTAGGACAGTTTTTACAAATACAGACGGACAGCTCCTACTTGAGACCTACAGAAGCTGAATCACTAGGAGCAGGGTTCTGGGAATCTGTCTATTTAAGGTGTTCTCAGTGTGACTCTGAGGCACAGCGGTTTGGAGACCCTCTAGTCTGGGAATTCACTCTGTAGCAAATGCCCTGAAAAGGCATAGAAACCAAGGAGAGGGCTGTAAAGGGGTATGATGGCTTGCCTCACCTCTTATCTTTTGCATCTGGGCTTGATGGCCTCTGACAATCCTGCAGGGCTTATTTCTTCCTGAGGCTGCTGTGTATAAAACTGCTGCCTAACAGTCCACTCCTGGCAACAGGGACAATATCTGTTTTCTGCCCTGCTTATAGCAAGGCCTGCTATCTAGTAAGGACCCAGTAAGTATCTGTGAACGAACGAATGAGTGAATGAATGAACTCCCAATTCCCTTTAGGTGCAGGATGGGCCCCTCAGCTTGCCGGCTCCATGATACTGTGTGCGTATGTGTGTCTGGGGGCTGATGGAGAGCCCTCCAGCTTTGCAGTCTAGGCGCCTCTCTCTAGGCACTGGCCTCTGAGGAGAAAGAGGGCTCAAAGCCGAGTCTGTGATCCTGCCAGGACAAAGGAGAGTATGGATCAGGCCTAGCCCTCTGGGAAGTGTGGAGTTTGCCAAAGACAGAGATTGGCCTGGGCTGAGCTTTTGAGCAAGTGAGAGGTGGCTGGCATGGGGTAGTCATTAAAACGGCAGTTGACCTCCCGGTAGCTTGAGTGAGGCCCTGTAGACCTCGGCCCTCCCCAGCCGGCCCACTGGGACTCTCAGAGAGAGGCCCATCCATCACAGGGCTCCTCTGGGAGGGCCACTGACGTTTTTCTGTGAGTCAGTTATGGGGCTCTGTTTTCAACACAGATCTTGTCAAATTCAAGCTGTCAACCGCACAGACCCTGAAAGCCTGTCACAGCCCCCTGGGGATACTCGTGTGGCGGGCATCCTTGAGGGGGGCTCTGCTGAGTGTGGGACTGTGGTGATAAGAAGGACAAATGAGAAGAAGCCACCTGGGCCAATAGCCTATTGTGCTAGTCCACACCACCCCCACTGTGTTTGTCGTTGAGGGACATCTGGGCAGCTGCACTGAGCATGTTTGCCTCCTTACCCTCCTCAGTTGCCTCTCTCCCCCTGTGCCATCCTTTCCAGGGAACATGGAAGAAGGTAGTGCACAGAGGGGTTGAGGATACTGACCAGCTCTGTCACCTAGAAGCTGTGTGACCTTAGGCAAGTTACTCAGTCTCTCTGAATCTGTTTCCCCAGGTTGTGGCGAAGATGAGATGATATACTGCTAAGCACAGGGCCTGGCACATTGTAATTGCTCAATGATTACCAGCTATTATTAGCATGCTTATAGAGGAGAAGCACAAAGCAGCTTGGATTCCTTGCTGGTTTTCTCTCATTTAAACTCTGCTTGGCCACATAGCATCCTAGTACACATTTATTTATTTTTATTTTTTTCAATGTTCGTTTATTTATTTTGAAAGAGAGAGAGAAAGCAAGCAGGGAACAGGCAGAGAGAGAGAGAGAGAGAGAGAGAGAGAGAGAGAGAGAGAGAGAATCCCGAGCAGGCTCCATACTGCCAGGACAGAGCCTGACATGGAGCTCGAACTCATGGAATGTGAGCTCATGACCTGAGCCAAAAGCAAGAGTTGGACGCTTAACCGACAGAGTCACCCAGGTGCCTTCATCTTAGTACTCATTTAGAGATGAGTGAGTGGAGGTCAAGTAGGGATTGGAAGCCAGGTCTCCCACTTGTGCTGATTCCCATCTTGGTCTTCAGCTAGTCTGATGAGGGACAAGACAGTCCCTCCAGTACTGAGTGTGGGCATAGCCATCCAGGTGTTCTTCAGAGGGGCACAAGCTGGGCTCTCTGTGGGCTTTCTCCTGTCCTGTGGTGGAGGGCAGAAGCTGGTCTGATTGGCAGGTTCTCCCAGAAAGGGATATCTCTCTCATAAGGGGATATCTTATGAGGCCAGTGCAAACTCTAAATCTGGACCAATGAGTTGAACACTGAAATCACTTCAGCTAGAAAGAGCCATCTGAACAGGTTGGCCAAGATATGAACTTTGAGAAATCTGGGTGTTCTGGAGGTAAGACGAGAGGCAGTGAGACTGAGGAAAAGAAAAGCTGCCCAAGACAATGCCTGGTGCATACATTGATGTCTGTGAGAAGGTTGTTTTGGACATCCTGCAGTGGCCTATTTAAAGGGCCCAGAATATTCTAGAAGGCTCTTCTGAGGGTAAGCCAAAGTCCCCTCACCTTGCATCTGTGGTGAATATTGGCTGGTGGGACTGACCCAAAACCGTTTCCTCCTCAGGACGAGGCATTCCTGGTTGGAAATTCTCGACAGAAATTGCAAGACCTTCATACCCACAGGCTAGCTCTTCACCAGCGTTTATCAAGCACCTGATGAGTTAGGGTGAGATATAAAAGATTATAGAACAAAGACTGTTATCCTGGTCTTTCTATTGCACTGGAGGGTCCCTACCTCTTGCCATCCTAGGGGGCTTGCAAATTCCCCTCTGGAGGGGGATTGCCCTTTGCTCCTCCCTTGCAACTGGGGCAGCTGGAGGAGGCTGTGACCCAGAGGGACCTTGAATTATGGCAATGGAAACTTCTATGTGGCAGCAGGGCTGGTAGGTTGAGGGATGAAGGGAGAGGTTAGTGGTGGCCAGGCAGTGAATGGGTTGGCATGGGTTACTAAAGGGCATTGCCTGCTTCCACAATTACTCAAAGGCACAAGCTGCATTTCCTACTGGCCCTTTAAGAAAGGACCTGTCTTGTGAAATGCCAGGGCAGAGTGGAAACCAAGAGTGTGTGACCAGACACCACTCCCTCTTTGCTGATAGTCATGGTCACAGTCACGCAATCACCGGTCCAGGCCTGTGAGGGATGTGGGAACTCTTGTGTAGGCGTGCCAGGTTACCTGCCCCTACCCCAGCGCGCGCGCACACACACACACACACACACACACACACAGAGCTTACTAAACAACACTGGGATGCCAATGTCTCTGATCACGTTAGTGGCTGCAGACCAGTCATTTTCTCTCTTTCTGGGCATCAGAGCATTTGAACTAGATTTGTTTCCCAAAACGTGGTTTTGTGTACCACTGGCAAAATACAAGCTGAATTTCGGTAGTGTGTGAGTGAACTATCTTATACTTTTATTTTAATGATTATGAGAGAAAATTTAACTGGCATATCAAACTTATGATTTCATGGTTATTATTGGCTGGGGTAAAGTTAAGTTCATTTAAGTAAAAAAGGTGAGTCAAATGCAAAAAACAAAATCAAGTAAATAATAGTATTGGTTAGTGCTGTCCACTGGAACTACAATGGGAGCCAAAATGGCAGAAAACATATGTACTTCAAAATTTTGTATTAGTCACATTTTTAAAAAAGGAACAGGTGAAAGTCATTTTCAAAAAGGTATTTTCTTTGGATATATCTGAAATATCATTTCGACATGTAATCAGAAAAATTATCAAGAGATATTCTATATGTATGTTTTTGTAATAGTTCTTCAAAATCTGAGTGTGTTTTACACTTAGGTCACATCTCAGTTTGGCCTAGCCGTACTTCAGGGGCTCAGTGGCCACACGAGGGCTTTGGCTACCATGCTGGAAGCGTAGGTCTCGGTGGCATGCAGACATAGCAACATTATGGAGGTGGAATGTAAATTTCTGCATTCTGGAACCTTCCAACTCCGCTCTAACATCTGTGCTTCTCTCACACACTCATTCTCTGCCTCATCCTGCATCAACTCTCCTTAAGTCTCCAAATTGAACCCCTCTTCATGCCCATACTCTCTTCTCCTTTCCTCTCTGACCAAGCAATGTACTTCATCAGTTGCCCATTGGAAATTTTACGTTTGGAAGTTTGTATAGCATGTATCTGGTGAGTCTTTTGCAAGAAATAAATCATAAAGAAGCCCCTTCTGAAAGCCAGATAGGAAGGCCTTTTGGGTCCTCCTCGCTGCTGTCTCTTAATCATCATCTAGTGGCAACTTGCATGCATATATTCGCCAGTGATGGATCTACCTTCTCTAATTCATTTGGCAGGTGGCCTGAGGGGATGTGACAAGCTCTTCTCTAAGTCCCTTAACATCATTTGTTATCAATGTTTTATATTCATCAGAATCATCTGGGGAACTTCTTAAGTATGCAAGGGTGATTTTGACACCATTGGATGGGGCATATGATTATGATTCTGGGCATGTGATTCTGATACACATGGAAGTTTGAGAACCACTGCCTGAAATCTTTTCCTACAGTATTTAGGCTGGTCATGGCTTGTTGGGAAACTCCAAGCTGGAATTTGTAGGCTTTGTCATTTCAGATGTAAGCTTTAGAATAGGAAACATAGACTCTTTCCACCCCAGTCATGACTAAACTAATTGGAAATGCTCCTGAATTTTCAACAAAGGACTGACAATCAACCTAAAATTGCCTTAGAATAAATACCTACTAAACTCGAACCCAGCCACGCATCAGCTCCTTGGACCCTTAACGATTATTATTTTCAAAAAGGGTTCTCGCTCTCATCCCACATTTGTTATCCCTGCCATTTTATCCCCTGTAATGCTCTCCAGGGACCAATTAATATTATCTGAATGGAAGTATGAGTCAGAAGTGGAAATGAGCTTGTCCTGGATCAGATTTCGGTGTGTGTGTGGTGAACACGCACACACACACACAGACACACAGCATTATATCAGAGGGAAATTGCATGTGTGTGTGTGCGCGTGTGCTCATACACGCACAGGAAAACTGCCTATACCCAGAATCTCAGGTCTCATCAAAAAAGCCATCCTGCCATCCCACTCCAGAAATAAAGCCCCTGTGACTCATGAATATAGATGTGGGGGGTAAAGCGAACTCAGCTCATGTGAAGGTAGCAAACAAGAGAAGGATTCTCAAGCCCGAATAGGATGGAGTTAAGGCAAAGACCCAAGAGACAACAGTAGGATCCTTAAAGTAAAGCAGGGGGAAGATTTAGATTCACTAAAGGTATTCTCTGTACCAGGTATTTAATGTTTGTTATCTTTTAATGACCCCGTAGAAGAGATATTTTCAGACTCATTTAGCAGACTAAGATGTTGAACCCCAGAGAGGTGACTTGCCTTGTGTCATGTGCTGGATAAGTAGTAATATGAATGATTAAAAGATTGACTCCAAAGCTAGTGTTTTTCTTTGAATGCCAAGTGCTTTCTCAGGATAGCAATTGTTCAGCCTATATCAGAGTTGACTATAAACTGCTTGACTTACTCCTTGTGAAGAAAAAGAAAGCAAGAAGATGAAATTAAACTGTGTCTTTGTCAAAGACAGATCCCTATGTCTCTAGAGAGCCTGGCCTCTCTCCCTGCCAGCATCCGTTCCCATGGTGCACCTGTGAAGGTGACTGTCTCAGCCTGGGAGCTGCAGCATCATTACCTGGATCCATGTGCCTCATACTGGCCAGGGACCCACTTGGAGGCAGATGGAACACTCAAAGGGATAATGGAGGGGAGTTTAATGAAAAAACAATTTAGAGGCACAGGTAGGGTTCAGGAGCCAAGTATGGAGGAGGAAACACCCAGGAGAAGTTGTTACCACTCTGGGCCTGGAGACGTAAGCAGAGGGGGAGTCTTCTCAAATCCAGGAACTGGGAGAGGAACCCTCAGACGGCAGCTGAGGCATAGGTAGAGGCGTGCAGCTCCTGGCAAAACAGCAGGGAGATCAGGGGAATCAGTGCCCCAGTCGCTCTCCTCTCACTCCTGATCCTGCGCCCTGGCAAACAGGACTAACCAACACATACCCAAAGCCTGTGGAATGGTGCCTGGCACATAGTTAGGGCTAAGTAAGTGCTGGCCATTATTCCCATCATTGGTAACTGGGTCTTCTAGCCTGGGGTCTTCTCAAGGCTGTTTCTCCAGAGGATGAATAGAGAGCTCTTGTCTCTCTGCTGAAAATTAGTAGCAAGTTGGTCTGGAGAGGTGGGATTGGCTGCATGAGCCTAGTATGATCTTCTCTCAGATAGTTGGCTATGACCACATTCAAGTTAGAAGGGAAACTCCTGTTTGGTTAACTCTGGAGTTCAATGACTCCGAATTAGACTATCTTTCTGCTGACAAATGTGGAGACTGACCCTGGATCAGGAGGATCTAAGAGTCGTTTGATGAAGAAATCAAGAGATGATTTGTGCTGAGTTTTCCATGTATGCCTTCTGACAGAGTGACATAACCGATTCAAGTAGGAAGCACCTTGTGATGGAAGAGGAGCCACTGTGCAGAGTATTTTCCACGGTACCCCCACCTCCCTCCAGTCCCTGAGCCTGTTCTCTCTTCTACCCCTTGCTCTGAGCTCAGTGGGGGCTGGTTCCTGAGGACTGAATCACTCAGGTGCTCTTACCAGCCGGCTTCCAGTTAAGTTAGCAAAGAGGGGAACACAACAGGAGACCCTAGAGTGGGGACACAGAGAGGTGAGTTATTTCTCTGTTCTGAGTCTCTGGCAGTGGCCATGTCCCTCCTTTACTACAATTCCCACTGGGTAGCTGTCCTTCAAGTCTCCAGCTCCCACTGCGCTCTAGTAAGATTGCTTCCTCCTGGAGTCCCTTCAGCCCTAGGTGTGGTTATAGCTTCCCACTGGTGGCTGGTCCCTGGGCACTTTGCCTTCCTTGGTTTGTTCCCTCAACTGGTCCACGCTTCTGTCAGGAACTCTTTCATTAGAACTCCAGTGATGGTTTGTGAGCTGTATATCTGCTGACCCTGACTTACTCAACCTCTTCTAACCAACTCCTACCTAGCAGGTGCTCAACTAAGAATCCCAAAAGGAATGGCTCTGTGATGTGTGGGTATCTTAGAGGGCATGCTTATGTTCTCATGCAAATACGATGCGTGGATGTGTGTGTGTGTATGTGTGTGTGTGTGTGTGTGTGTGTGTGCGAGTGGCAAATGCATGAGTAATTGGACTCTAAAACTTACTTCAAAGATGAAGGTATTCTATGAAAGATTTCAAAGCCAAGAGATATTAGAAATGACTGACAGTATCATGCCTGGTTTCACAAATCATCAGAAATGTAGTATATCTTGGTCATATTTAATTAAATCCTGTCCATTTTGGACTGAGGATTTCATCCCATTTGATATCCCTTTGGTGTCAAATAAGGGAAAGGAGATAATAGGGCTCTATTTTCTTAGCCCCTCTAGATGTCTTTGTGGGGCCATAACATACTATTCCACTATAGCCTGTGTCTCTGGAGGCTTCCTTGGCTGTAGTCCTTAGCATTTGGCCATACTTGAAGCAAAGTGAGCCGAAGGGAAAGTTGGCTTTGAAACTGTGGACCCAATGAGGTTAGAGTGGTTTCCTGTCCCCATTAAGAAGAACCATATCTGTCACACACGCTGATAGATGACTGTGCTTCTCAGAGTTTTGCCTGGTAAAAGGACATGGAGATATATGGGATTCCCACACCCTCCAAGTACCCCCCAAGGAAATGAGTTATTCCCAGAAAGTTCCAGCATCTTTAATATGGGAGACATATTTTGGTGCACATGCCTTGAAGTCAGTCCATCAGTCTGGCATTGTTTAACTTCCCTGAGAAGCAGTGCTATGGGAAGAACTGTTAAATGTTTCCAAAACATGTTTTGAAAAGAAGCCACCAGAAGGAGAAACAATTTGCCAAAAATAAGTCCCTCACCCACTGTAGCACTTTTGTTGTTGTTTGCTCCAATGATATGAAAACCCCAAACCCTCAAACTGAAGTGTGGCCCACATTTTATGGCCTGACCTGAGGCGTTTCATTTAGAAGGATGTATAAAGTTACTTGGGGCTCTCAAGGTTCACAATGGAGACTAATGCAGCCCCGGGTATGATGGTGGCAGGCTGAATTGCTGGAGACTTGGTGCACATTTCTCTCCCTTTCTGCTCAATGGCCTCAACCCCAGTCTCACTCTCTCTCCCCCGTCTGCTGCAAACAACTGCCCTTTTCTTCAAGAAAGACCTTGGTCCTTTTCTATTGATTTCAGTGTGTTTTGCTCTTGTTCTTCTCTCTGATTTTGAGTTCGGAATCTAACCCTTCTCTGGTCCCTTCTCTTTGGCAACTTCTTGATCTGTCTTTTTGGAATTCAGCCTTCTGTTCTGATGCTCATTTGTGCTTGACCCTTAAGTGCAAAATCCCTGCTCCAGCCCTGAGTCTCTGGAACCTCACCATCTGGGCTCATTCCCAGGCCCCATGCTTCCTCCTGTCTCCACCAAGTGTGTGTGTAGGGTGGGGAGGGGTTAGATTCTATTCTCTGCCTCAAAAACTATAACTGGTTCTCCATGATAAGGGAAATGCAAATTGAAACAATGAAGTACCATTCATTTACCAGATTAGCAAAAAGTAATTAAGTCTGATGACAACAGGGATGGTGAGATGTGGGCACAAAGGGAACCCTGATGTGAGGGTAAATTGGTATAGTTGCTTTGGAGAACGATTTGGCGATGTCTATTGAAGTCGAAGGTGTGTTCCTGCTACGAGATATCAATTTTGCTCCTGGGTGTATAGCCCAGAGAAATTGTGGTGTAAGTGTATGGATTTGTATTTGTGTGTATACTGCCTACATACATTGTAGACACACAGCCAAGCATGTATATATACATATATGTATGTATATATATATATATGTGTGTATATATATATATATATGCACATGTGCAAAAGGATTCTGATTACATAGCCCACAAGCTTTGGTTTATGGAATGTGTTAATGGAATTGAATACTACAACATGTAGCAGTTAATATAAATGTACTGGATCAACTTTTCATCACGCATGAATTCTGAAACAATGATGAGTGGAAAAAACAAGTTGTAAAAGGACGTATGTGTGTGTTACATACACAAACATAATAGAGATGCAATTTGTATTAAAATGTAAACAATATGATTAACAATTTTTAAACATTTGTTTTTGAGAGAGAGAGAGAGAAAGAGAGAGAGACAGAGCATGAATGGGGGAGGGGCAGAGAGAGAGGGAGACATAGAATCCAGAGCAGGCTCCAGGCTCTGAGCTGTCAGCACAGAGCCCAACCAACGTGGGGATCAAAACCACACACTGTGAGATCATGACCTGAGCCAAAATAGGACACTTAACTGACGGAGCCACCTGGGTGTCCTTAAACAGTATGATTTTTATTAACACATTCATGTTCATTAAAAAGCAAAAACACACATGGGAATGATATAGTGCAAATTTAGGTTACATTGGGAAGGACAAGGGAAACGGAACTGTAACTGGACATTTTTACTTTTTTGAAAGGAGATAAAGGGAGACAGAGAGAGAGAGGTCTGAAGCAAGTATGGTAAAATACGTCTAAGGTTGGTGATGGACTTACAGAGGTGTAGTTTATTCTTTTTTCTACTCAGTATGATTAAAATGTTCATATTTACAAATTTAAAGCAGTAAGACTATTATTTCTTATAATATTAAGAAATTAATATTTGTCTCATATAGCTGAACTAACTCGAGGATTCATAGAAACCTATTTTGGGTGGCGGGGACAAGGGCTTTGAGAACATCTGGCCAGCAGCTTCCGGAACGTCTTCTATGGCTTGTCTGTGGCCCTGTGTGAATACATGCCCTGCCATGGATCTCTGATGACTCCTGCTTCCCCCAAACGGAACATTCTTGGAAAGTTACTGCCTCGAATTGAAATCGGCCTCCTCGTGGCTTCAGGCCATTGTTCCCAATTCTGAGCTTCCCCGAGGAAGATCTCACCACAGTGGCCCTTGGAACTGCTGGGAATCAGAGATTTTGGGGCCAGCCTAGCAGGACGAGGGAAGAAAGAGGAAGCTGAGGGCCTGGAGTCACCCCTCAGGCGTTCCTCTTTGGAAAGGGGGGCTTGTGAAGGGACTTGCCAGGAGAAGAGCCCTGAGAGGAGGAAGCCTGGCTCTCAGGGCCAGATTCCGTTGATGCGCAGCCAACTCTGCCCCTGCATCGCTGCTTTCCCAGGCCTCACTTCCCCAAACGCAGGCAGGCAGGCACGTGAACAGTTGCAGTGCCTGCTGGTAGCACCCTGGGATCTTTAGGGCCAGGCCGGCAGAAGGGTGGGATCTGAGCCAGTGACTCATAGGGACCCTCCGTGGGACCCTCCTCTTCCCTGTCTTTTGTGAAGTCAGCTAGAAAAGGAGATCACATGCCTAATTCCCCTTTGCACTGATCCACCTTAAAAAGAAAGTGGCACCAAAAGAAAAACTTCCTCTGATTCTCTTGTATCTTGTTAAAATGTAGCCAAACTTGATGCGGGGCTAACAGGTAGGAAAAAGAAATTTGTAGGCACAAGTGAGAACCTGTTTTCCACGTTGCAAACAAAACAGTGACTACCTTAATTTTTCAGGACCACCATCTCTGCACTTTTGGTGAGCTTGTTTTTTTTACATTCATTTTTCTAAAGGTGCTCTTGGTTTAGGAAATTTGGTCCCCCCACCCTTCCCCCAAAAAAGAGAAATCAGCTGCCACAGCAAGTTCTGGTATTTGTTCAACTTTAACCTAATCTCTGTTTCATTCAGATTGTTTGGAATGAGACTCTACAAATCACTAAGAACAGGGTGCCTCAGCTCTAGGTTCTTAGTGGTGACCTCCATTGAATCAGGGAGGTGAGCTGATGTTGCAGTGGCTGTAAGCTTAGCAGCTTGATGGCCCTCACCTTACCTGTTCTCTGGTTGTAGACTCAGTTCTGTAGACAAATGACTGTCCCAGCTTGGCTGCGTCAGAACCCTCTGAGAGCTTTATGCAATGGGAGCCACGACCCAGGTGCACCGTAGACTGATTGAATCAGAATCTTTGGGAGTGGGACCCGGGCATCTGTACTTGTAAAAACTCTCCAGGTGATTCTAAACAAGCCATGGGTATGGTGCCTTGAAACATTGGGAAGCTGTTCTTAGGGAACTTGTG
Source organism: Paguma larvata (assembly GCA_030068075.1). Lineage (NCBI taxonomy): Eukaryota > Metazoa > Chordata > Mammalia > Carnivora > Viverridae > Paguma > Paguma larvata. The sequence continues at coordinate 91,159,283 of CM057825.1, read as the reverse complement.
GAAAAGAACAAACACTAACAATTTCATTATGTTCAAAATAACATTAAGAACACTCGAGGACTTGCCATTGGCCGGGCACTGTCCCAAATGTTTTCTGTAGGTTATCTAATTGAAACTTTAGAACAGCCTGTTGAGGTAGGTTATTTGTATCACAGAAGAGGAAACTGACCTTCAAATAAGTTAAGGAACTTGCCCAAGGTGATGCAGCAGAAATGTAATTCCAGGGGCCCCTGCTTCAGAGGCTGTGCTGTGATGGTATTTACGAGGGTGGAAAATCCCTTTCTCTCTCCTCCCACACACACACACATTCTCTCTCTCTACGCCCCGCCCCCCCACTCCCCCCCATGCCTTCCACACGCAATTTGAAAGCATTTTCAATAATCTGCGTTTTTAAAATAAGGTTTTGCCAATCCATTCCTTTTCAGTTGGTATCCAGAAGTCTGAATTCTCAGGGTGCCACAGTTCTTGAGCTTTCTTCTTATTAATGTTTCACTGAGTATTACATTAAGGCAAGCGAGGCATCGCATCTGGCATTTGGTTACAAAGGGTCAGGACTTGCTTTCATTATTTCCCTCAATGGAAAGGCAGAAAAGATAGTGTTTGCTTCTAGAAGACCTGGAAAATTGATGAAATTTCTTATTTTTCAAACCGGTGTGATGATGTAATGAAAAGGACCCATGAGATCAGGGTTTGTCTTAGTTTTTCCATCCATGCGCTGGGTAATGCTGACCCAAGTCACTTCCTCTCCCAGGGCTTCCTCATCTGAGAAAGAAGGGATTGAACCAAGTGTTTGTTAAAAGGCCTTCCAGCTCCATGATTCAAAGGACAACTATATCATCATAGTAGCCTTCCTGATCCTGAGGTGTCAGCAGGCTGGTCTGCTCTGATATGTCCATGGATTCCCACCTGAGCATCATATTTGCAGAAGCTATTTCCCAGACTTATGGTCAGGGGTGTAATAAGGAGCAATCATCTTTAGACAATGGACAAGTCACTGGAGTAGCAAAATGTGATACAGGAATAATTGGAAAAGACACATTTTATTATGTATTGAAGAATTTGCAGATTTTGTCTGCATATGGATGAAAGTCGAAAGAAAAAAAATAGATGCGCAAAGAAAGACACCCTGATGCCAGATTTCCGGATTGAACTGGGTATGTGGGAGTGGACACTGCCACACCTTGGAGGGATGTGCTGCTAGGTGGAGCTCATGAGAGGCCAGCTGTCTGTCAGAACCTGGCATTCAATCTTGCATGTCCCAAGACCCAATTCAGAGACCTGTCTTGAGATAAACACAATCATAAGCTACGGCGATCTTGTTAACTTACAGCGAAGGACATTTCTTCCCTTGGAAAGAAGTTTGTATCTGCCAACAGGGAAGAATCTTGTGCCCCAGATCAGGGAAAGTAGTTTGGAACTGGAAACATGACTAGGTGAGCTTAGGGTCAGGTCAAAGGCAGAGAGACAACCACAGAGGACATTTCCTCAGATGTCTTGTAGATATTGACTGCGTAGTGAGCATTCCCACTTCCCAACAGCAGTTCTCTTCTTGGGATTTTTCTCTTCTCCCTTGTGTTTAGACTTCGGAACTGGTTAGTCCAATACATACCCTCCTATGTTAAAAGGGAAAGGCTCCTCTTACTGGAGACTTCTGCTGAGAAGCAGGCATGTGGCCTCAGTTTGATCCATTGTACTTTCTCTCCCAGGACTTTGCTTCTTGAATGTGAGTAATGGTTGGAGTTTATACTGGAGATCCACCGAGGTAACGTTGTGCAGTAACTTCTATGACTAAGACCTTCAGGATTGACCTGGGTCCCATCTGTTCTAAGCCTGGTTTGCCAGTGCCTATGTTGGTCTTCTGTGGTTTTCTATATATTTTCCCTTTCAATAATGCATACCCCCAACCCCTTTTTTTTCTGGAAATAGTCCAATGTCATTTGCTATATTTGCACTCAAAAACCCTCACTGACGCAAGTCCTGGTTAGACCCTCCTTTGCCTGACACAGGAAACACCCCTCTTATGATGAAGCTTAGTTCAGCTCTCTGTTTCTCTTTCTCCTGGAAGTCATGGGTAAACACTGCCAACCTCTGACCCTGCGGTTTTCCTTTCTCCACAAACTCACCCTCCTTCTGTTTATACAGAACTTCTCCAGGGAGTACACAAAACAGCTGATTATTTCTCCATTTGCTAAAACCAGTTGTAGTTCAATCCTGTCACCTTAAAGGGAGTCTTAGGTGTTCCCAAACTCTTTGGGGACACACTTGAAGAAATTCTTTTAGGTTATTTCTCCCATTTCTTTTAGTATAATAACTAACCTCATACATTGTGCATGGATTTCACCAAACTAACTTTCCAAGGACAATTGCATTTCTAAGTTCTTGGAAGTCGCTTCATTTCTTTTCTTCACGTACCATCTAAATGTTTAAATTCATCTTGAAATAATTAATAGCCCTTTGAAAAATTCTGACTTCCATGCTTCTTGACGGTGGATAGTCTCTTTTGTTCAAGCTTTTGTATTAATTCTATTATACTTTATGTCCTGGATAGCAAGCTACAGGATACGAAAAAGTAGGAGACTGGTTTCTTGCCTATACAGATTTGTAAACCTATTGGAAGTGATATTTGTGTATATGAGATAATTCTAGGACAACCTATACCTTCGAGGACCCCCCCAGTGACCTGTGACAATGGTTTTCAAACTGTGTTTCTGAAGCCTTAGCTGTGTAGTGCCATTCGGGGGTACCTGGGGTGTGCTGGGGATGAGGAGGGGGCCCATATTTTGTTACGTAGGGTGTCATTGGAACAGTTATCAGGACAGACTTATCTGCCTTGAGGAAAACCTCAAGCCACTGACAGACAACCTTGCTGACGATAATGAGGGATCTTTCTTCCCTTGGAAAGTAAAGACTACATCTGCCGTAAGGGAAGAATCCTCTTCCCCAGCCCAGGAAGGATGGATTGCAACTGGAAAGGTGGCTAGTTGAGTATGGAGTCAGATCAAAGACAGAAGGATATTTCCTCAAAAGAGGGTCTGAGGACCACGGGAGCCGATCTTAAGCTGATGTACAAGGTGCTTCTTGATCCTTCCATGGACTATAGATTCAGATGCATGTTCTGCTGCCAGAACCTCTGAGGTTTTTCTCCTGCTGGGCCTCTGCACTGCCCTGCCCTTCAATGTGTGGCTCTCTCTGCTTTGCATGCATCACCAGCACCCCCAAAACCATACCCCACCTTGATAATAAACTCATTGAAAGCAAAGACCTCATTTCATTTGCATGGACTCCTCGTAACTAAGTAAGGGCCTGGCATGTTCGTTGAATTAGAGACTAAGTTTCTCGGTGTTTCTGTAAACATTATAGAATCTGGAGATGATGAAGATAATTTCTGGCTGGTGAAGACTTCCCCCCAAAAGTCAGGTTTGTATTAGGCCTTTGAGACATGTGGCATATTTATTTCATGGAAAAGTAGGAAGGCAATTTAAGGCATGGAAGCATTGCTGAGCAAAGGCTCAGAGCATGGTTTCTGAGTATCCTGATAACTGATAAAGTGCCACTGGAAAGAATCAGTAGGGGAATGTTTAGAATATACCCACACCTGGATTCCACTGCAGACCAAGTGAATCAGTCTCTGGAATGGACCTGGGCCTCGGTGCTGAACAGCTTCCCCGAGTCTAATGTGCAACGGGGCCGAGAATGATCTTGGGACCCTCAGGTTATGTAGGAGGGGTGGAAAGAAGGGCTGGGTTTGAAGAATGAAACTCCTGATGGAATCTCTTCCATTTTTGGCCAGGAGTTTGGGACCTGAGCCAATGCATATTAGGGTGCTTTCCCTGTTTTGCAAACTAGGTTTTATGGCAGGTTAATCTGGTCCAGATTCAAATTTAGGGAAGGGAGGTGAGAGGCTGGAAAACCTAAGAGCAGGTTGGCACAATGTTCCAGGAGAGGCCTGCTCTTGGGTGGAGGAGGAGAAAAGAGAAGATGAATCCAGAGAGACACTGAACAGGAAGAATGAATAGAACAAGGTGGGACGAGAAGTGAGGACACGTTTTCTAATCAGGTGAGGCTGCAACAGGAGAAATCTCTGTTTACATGAACAGTCTCCAAATTATGCAGGTGAGGAAGTAGGGAATGGTGTTCAATCTCTATGCCCTCTCTCCTGGCCTTGTTGCTGGATTTTTGGAGCTCATTCCTTTTTTCAATATCCCCTAAACTATCAGTGCATTCTATTTCCCCCTTTCCTTCCTTGATTTACTTTCTGGAAGGAGAATCTACACTGATGTCCTCCTCAGTTCCCTACCACTCACACTCTCTTCAACCCTTTGCAATCTATCAACTACCCTCAGTCTCTCTTGACAGCCTCCAGTGGCCTCCACTCTTTAAAACCCAGACTTCTTTCCAAGCTCCACCTCATGGTTGCACTTAACTCTCTTTCTTAAAGCATGACGCTCTTGGCTCTGGGCTGGCGGATGCTCCTGGGTCTCCTTCCACTGCTCATCTGCTCTTTCTCTAACTTGCATTTTTTTCTTTCCATCCATGCCAGATTCACCTGGGATTTATCCCCACGTTCTTTCTTCATTTTCATTTCCAACCATCAAGAGGATATTGATGGTTGTCCCATCTATGCCCTGTACTCGTTGTCATTACAGTCACCAGTATTTGCAAAGTCCTTTATTGCGTAGAAGTTGCTTTACCCCCAGTGTTTCATGTGACCTTCATTGCCCTCCAACCCTGCTTCTTTCATTCTGCTCTTCCCTCAGACTGAATCCTGGCTCCGTTGACTGCTAACTAAAGCCCCAGTTTCTCGGTCTAAAATGCTGATAGTTACACTTGCTATATTATAGGGGCGTTGTGAGCATTAAACTAGAAAATGTATGTGAAAATGGCAAGCTCACAATGACTTTCTTCTTCCTTGAAGGCAGGATCTACTTTTTGTTTTGTTTTTGTTTTTGCTTTCTTTTCTTGCTAATGCCTGAAGGAAATGCTCCTAAAATAATGGAGTGAACAAATTCCAAACTCTAGAAAGAGAAGTTGCCTAAGTGATGATTTTGAGTAAATTTTGAGGAAGTGGCAAATTTCCACTGAACTAGGACTGAGCTTATTTTGCCTTCTGAATTCCTTCTTGGTGGGGACTGATGAGGTTGCAGGTGTTTGGGGCGAGGTTTGTGTGGAAGGGCCTGAGTTCTGACAAGGTTGGCTTGATGTAATGTACAAAGACGGCAATGTGAGTGCTTTTGCTACTTGTGACCTTGCGTGTCAAGGCAAGGTTCTGTCTTATCAAGGGGTATCAAGTGTTTGTCAGCATCTGAGCTGGAAGATCTTATGGCAAGATTTTTACTGTCTGAGCTAGTCTGCTAATTTCTTGTCAATTTTGATTTATGAGTTGTTTCGGATCTATGAACTGCCGAGTAACCCAATCTATGACTTGTTACTTGGATTACTGCCTACAAATATTTGGGGGGCTGTAAAATGATAACATCTAAGGAATATGGACAATAATCAGATGGTCCCCATGACAGGACTGCAGGTGACTTGTTTGTAATATGATGTTCTAGTATAACTGTGAAAAATTACTTGGCCTTGAGGCCTGAAATGCATCTAGGATTGTTCAGGAACTATGAACACCAGCTGGCCTTGCTTTAATGCATCATTCTTAATTCACTTTTTTCGACTGCCAAACAGTGATTTAGAACATTGTAGTCAAAGATTTTTGGGCTTGGTTCTAGAATTGCAAGGAAAGTGCCTGACTGTTATGTTTGAAATACTTTGGTAGACATTGTGAAGGTATTGGATCAAGTGCAGTAAAATGTGAGGAAGTGGACTATATTTAAAGTTTTTTGCTTCATGTGTGGGAAAACAAAAAGGTGGTTTTCCAAAAACATCTTCACTAAACTTAATTGCATTCTGTGATTGTAGTTAAAGCATCTTATTCTTCATTATGTAGGTGGATTTCTAATGAGAACATGAATACTTGTTTTGGTGGCCAATGGGTTATGGAGATGAGGGGGCAGATAATGTCAGGATAAGCTGCAAACGACTGAAGATCAGTTTCAGTAACAAAGGTCAAGAGGTGAAATCTATTATCTCATCCCCGAAGCTGTGTGGTCCCATGACTTGTTTTCCCCATAGAATGCAGTGGAAGTTGTACAACTTTGGAGCCTAATTCTTGAGAGGCCTTATAGCTTCGTCCTTGTCTTCTGGGAATGCTGCTGTGGGTCTGTGAAGAAGCCACGTGGAGCAGAGATGAGCCTACTAGCTGAGCAACCCCTGGATTCACCAGCTGAGAGCCAGCATCAACCTATAGACATGGAGATGAGGTTGTCTCGGGTCATCCGACTCTGTCCAGCCCCAGTTGGGTTCCAGATGACTGTAGTCATATAAGTGACTCCAAGAGATAGAGGAAGACTCCACCCAGCTAAGTCCAGCTCACATTGCTTGCCCAGAGAATCATGAGTAAATGAAAAACATTTTAAAGGTTATTTTAAGCCACACAATTTTGGGATCATTGTCATGTAACAATAGATAAGTGATCTAGAGGAGAAAACAAAAACACAGGCAAATACTATTACTATTAAATGTTAACTTTATTGAGAAATAAAACAAATAAATTGGACAGTGACTTGTTAGACCCCAGAAGTTCAAAGTGGGAAGGGACTTCAGAGGTTGTCCGTCTGATTCTTCTGGTTCCTGATGCTACTTTCATGGATGCATGTTCACCATTGCTGAGAGACTAGCCATTCTACAAGAGCCAGGGCCAGGCCTCAGTCTTCTTGGTATCCCTCCAGAGAGCTCAGCCCAGCACTTACACAAGTCCTCAGTAAATCTTCGTTACTTGCTGGGTTACATAAAAAGTGGCATGAAGGCCCTAGGGTCATAAGTTTCCAAGGGGGTGTGACCCTGGGCCTGACAGCTGTTTAGCTTGGTTTTGTCACATGTTTTGCAAACTCTTACAGTGGTGCATTTTGGAGACAGTGGGTCTGAGTTGCCAAGGATGGCCTGATTCTGCGTGTCTGTAAGTTAGTGTCTGAGATGTCAGAGAAGGCAATCTTTAGCACTTTAGACTCACAATTTATGTACCACTAATTTTTGATAATGGACCAAGGCATCCCTGTCATCTGAATCCAAGGGGTGCCTGGGAGGCTCAGTCGGTTAAATATCTGACTCTTGGTGTTGGCTCAGGTCATGATCTCATGGATGGTGTGTTTGAGCCCCACATGAGGCTCAGTGCTGATGGTGTGGAGACTGCTCAGTCTCTCTCGAAATAAATAAATAAACTTAAAAAAAATAAGATAAAATTTTACCAGAAATAAAAATATTTCTTGGTGTACCCTTAAATTAATAGTGGACCCCTCAAGCCAAAGGAAGAGAATAGCCAGTAACTCCTCAAAAAGAGCCACTCTGCCTTTCTCTCATTCCCAATACTGCTGTAGCCAGCTGTCCAAGGCTGCAGAAAGTCCCTTTGCCAGCCAAGTCTGATCCTAGCCCTAAAAATAAAAATTGCTGCTGCTTCTTCAGGGGGGTTGTAATTATAAGAGACTCAATTATGTAACAAATTATATGTATTATAAATATAAAAGACTCAATTATATAACAAATTGCTTTGAAATTATTATTTAAATTGTGTATTGGCAGGAATTGGATATTTGAATATAATGAGTTTCATTGATTATAAAAGTGTCTTCTCTAAGCTGATACAATAACCGTCTCTGTTGGTTTGCTGCTCAAAATACCAGCCAGCTGGATGGCTCCAAAAATTTAGGTTTGTTTGAATCATGTTTGGAATCTGTAAGGAGATTGGCTCCCTTTGTAGTTTCTGTTCCTGGGTGATAAGGCTCCCTAGAATAGATCCGTGGCCCCAGCATGGGATGGTCACTCTGGCAGGGCTTTCTGCCAGGGCAGGTGGGGCTGGTGACCAAAGAACCTGCACAGTGCAGGGCTGGGAAGCCTATAGCCCACAAGTCAGAAGAAGGTGCCCTGTACCTCCAGGCATCCAGGCCCTTTTGTCCTCCCCACCTGCTCAGCTCTCATGGGGAAGGAAGCATAAGTCTGTTTGGTGGGCTGTGTTCTGTGCTAAGCCCTCCATGGCTGTCTTGAAGGCTTGGCATTTAGAGGTGGTGGATGCCAAGAGTGCGTTAGAATGTTTGTCCTGTGTGAATCTTTACTGTAGGGAGTTGTGGCAGGCCAGAAGAGACTGCTTGGTTTGATGCAGAGGAGAATTAGGAAGAGCTCAAAGCCCTCCACCCATGAACTGGCTGCGTTCATACCCAGAGCTCCTGATCAAAACAGGAGAGGAGCTTAGCAGCTAAGGGCATTCGGGTTTTCCCAGAGGGCTTCAAGGAAAACTTATCAAGTAAGGGTCATGCTTTTGGCTACTGTGGACCTTATAGTCCAAGCATTGGCACAGTTTTTCTGTAAAAGACCAGATAGTAAATGTTTTAGGCTTTGTAGGCCATAGATTTTTGTTTCTTCTCCTTCTCTTTCTCTTTCTCCTTCCCCTTCTCCTTCTCCTTCTTCATTGTTGTTGTTGTTTAAATAACATGTTAAAAATATAAAAGCCATTCTGTGCTTTAGGGTAGTTAAAAAAAAAAGGGTGGGGGGCTTCAGGCTGGATTTGGCCCCAGGGCCATAGTTGCCTTTCCTTCCTGGTGTATGGTATTTGGTGACAATGCACTGGAATTTTTGCTTTCTATACACTGAGATGTGATGGTGGGCACCCAGCAGCAAGTCCCAGATATGGGCAGTCCTTTTGGAAAAAGTGGAGAAGCACTGAAGAGTCACGTGACTTCCTTGGACCTTCTGATCCTCCAGTTCATGGCGACTTTGTTCTTCTGGCAATGCCTGTAGCTCCTGCAGGAACTTCTCGGCAGTGTACTTGCCTGGCATTTCTAAGTATGGTTTCATGTGTTCACGTGTGCCTGGGCTGTTCTCCCTGGTCTCTTTCCCATACACCCACTCCCACCCTGAGAGCCCTTATGAGCAGGGGCAGCAGGCTTTCAACCACTTCATCTTCTGTCAGCACTCAGAGCAGTGTCTGCTACAAAAGCACTAAATAATGTGGTCGCTGAGTGGATGCCTCATGTTGTGCACTGGGTTCCCATCTTGTTTCCTTTCCCCCCTGGTGAATCCCAGCAGGTGGAGAAATTGGAGGTATTTTGTGCTTTGTGGAGCCCATGGCAACATATGGACACTTGACTGTTTTCTGAGGCTACTCTCTTGGTTCTGAGTGTTACTCTTCCAAAACCTGTAGCAATCTTTGTGATTCTCTCCCAAAGGAATGTGGCTGCCCCTTGGTTGGGAGAAAAGCTCTTGAACCATGCGTGGCTCTCACCTGGACAGATTCTGAAGATCTGCTGCTCCTCAGGTTTCTCTAATTATGGGTCAAGAAGCCAGGATTGCATGGGCACCTGGGTGGCTCAGTCGGTTAAGCATCTGACTTCAGCTCGGGCCATGATCTCACAGTTCATTACTTTGAGCCCCGCATTGGGTGAGCACAAGCCCTGCTTCCAGGGGGCATCAGACCTGCTTTGGGTGAGCCTTGTTTCTCTCTCTCTCTCTCTCCCTCTCTCTCCTCCGTGTGGGATCCTTTCTCTTTCTGCCTTTTGCTCACTTGTGCTCTCTCTCACTGTCTCTAAAAAGCAGCAGCAGCAGCAGCAGACAAGATTACAGCAAGATCAGAAGCCTTGACTGCTCTTCCCCAAGACCATGGTTACCTTTTTAGACTCAGGTATCTCATGATTGGCTTCACCCTGTGCTTGCAGAGGTGTGTGTATTTGAACCTTGGTCTAGGGGTTCCCATTCAACTTAGGATGTCGTTCTCTCCCAAGGTAATTTAAGGATTACTTCTTTTCAGAGATTTATATTTTTAAGATGGCAAGTTTGTCAGAATACTCTTGGGCACCCGCTATAGACATCACAGACTCAAGTGGCTTGAATAGTAAGAAACATCATTATCTTGTATAACAAGAAGTCTTGAGGTAGGGTGCAGACTTGGTTAATTTGGTAGTTCTCATTTGTCATTAAGGACCAAGTTCTTTCTTCTCTGCCACATTTAATGTGTTGGCTTCGTCTTTACATCAGCTTTGCTCATGAATGCGGAATGGCTGCCATATATCCAGTTCTCATATCTCCATGACAATATCCAAGAGGAGAAAAGGAACCACATGGATCCCTTTCATCCACAAGGAAAATTCTTCCTAGAGTCTTCTTACTTTCTTTCATCTTTCATTAACTATGACTGTGTTCTCTGTTTATGTCTGAACTTATCCCTGACTTGGGCCATGAACCATCACAATAGGTCTGAATCAATTATGTTTCATCCTCTGGGGTAGGACCTCATATCCTAGGAGCACAAGGTTGTACTGAGGAGTTTAGCCACCTACATGACATCAGGGTTCTGTTAGGAGGAAAGGGAGAAAGAACATCCATTCACAGTATGTTATACAATAAAAATTCCTCAGAATCTTGCCTCCTTGAGATGCTGAAGGACTCAGAGCCTTCCGAAGTTTTAAAAGGGAACTTTTAGAGAAGGCTACTTAAAAAAAAAAAAAAACAACTTATGGGAATAACTCATTTTGTCTTGCCCTATCCTGCTTTTAGGCAAGTACTATGGGTCTGTCTCATCTCACCCTCAACCCTTGGCATTATGGCTTTGAAGATAGCTAATTATTGTTTATTGAGCACCTACTCTGCAGTGAGCCTGGTGGGAAGGACTTTACACAGACGGTTTCTAATACTATGACTATACTGGGAGGACTACATTATTATCCCCGTTTTACAGATTGGGAACCTGCCACCAGACAAGTTCAGTAGCTTGCCTTTGACCACACAGTCTGTATGTGTGGCCAGGCCAGGAATCAGTAAGAACTTTTTGAGTATCCATTTTTATCCAGGCACTGGACCAGATGCTGAGGATCCAAAAAAGAATCAAGCCTGGTCTCTGTCCTTAGGGAGCACATAACATGCCCCTTTCTGGAAGATTGCTCTAGATAATGTATGCCCCTTGTCTTGCCTGGAAAACAACTTTGCGTGGGTAAGAAAATTAGGCACTGTCATATGCCTTCCACCTAAAGCCCTCCTATCTTCTGCCACGAAGTCCAGAAGGACTAACTATGCTGAATGGTCTGGTGAATGGAGTCAAAGCTTAGGCTTTGGTGTCATACTTCCTGGGTTCATATCCCCGGGGGTGGGGGGTGACCACTGGCACGATATTCAACCTCTAAGTAGGCTGCTGTGAGTTTAGATGAAGGAGACCCTGTAAAAACACAGAAGACCTCAGTAAAATCGTCAGCTATTATTACCAACATATATTGCTTTTAAATGCACTTGTCTTATCACTTAAAGATTATCAGAGGCCCAACCTCACTATCCCCCTTAGTCTCACAACATCTCACATCCTCCCCCAGGCTCGGGCATCAGTGTCCTAGGCTACAGCTTGCAGACTGTTCTGGATAGCACCTGGCGCTTTGAAGTGCTTGATACAAGCTCAGTAGTGTGAACGGTGGTGTGAATGGCAAGTTGGGCAGCCAACTCTCCCTGAAGCTTTGACCTGCTTTTGCATACTGGCTGCAGAGGGAATCTGTGGAACAGAAAACAAGCTCTTAGCTGCCTCTTTGGGGGCACTGGCCCACTTTTGGCTTTCTTATGCTGTCTATAAATACAGCCCACTGTGCCAAGTGTCCCCAGATGGAGACGTGACAGAAAGTGGGCAAGGAAATCCTCACGCGGGGCTCTTGTCTCATTGCAGGTTCAGGCTGGGCCATCAGGAAGTCCCCTAGCCTTGGTTTCCTCTCCTCTGAACTGGGCAGGCCTTATCAAGTCTGCAGTCTCATTGAAAAATCCCCTGGGGGACGGAAATGGAGATGGGTGCCTGTGAAAAATAGGGCAGCCTGGACCTGTCTCAGGTCGGCCGGCGTTGAGGAGTGTGCTCTGTGGCCCGGGACACTACTCATCCATCTGGAAAAGCTGCTGTCGGAGGGTGCCTGCTGCCCATGAGGCCAAGCAGCTTAATCGATCTTTGGGATATAATTAAGGCCCACAAAGCCTTGCCGGGCCCTATCGGAGCAAGGTGCTATTAAGAACAAGATAAAAGCTTAGAGCCTTGATTGAATCTTGAAAACAAGGCCTTTTTGGGCATTTTTCTTTGTCATGGTGTCATGAGAGAAAGGAGAGTCCCAGGGAAGGGGGAGGAAGATGAAGGAGCAGAGAGAAAAGCAGTTCTTGAGACAGTAGACAAGAGACCATGAAAAAAAGCAAAACTTCTAGGGTCCCCAGAGCTTTTTGTTTTCTTTTTTGCAGTAAAGAGGAACACTGTGAGGGACTAGTGACACATTTGCAGATGACAACCTCTCCTTTTGTCGCCATTGCCTCGTCTGGACCATCATGCCCGTGGCAGGAGGTTGTTCCTTCAATGGAGGACTCTACTGGCGCACTCTCCTGGGGACGGCCTTGCAGTAACCCCGGGCCAGGGTCTGCCTTTCCTTCCTCTTCTGCACGGCTTTGCTGCCATGTTTGTAAGGGGGTGGGTCTGCTCAGGAAAGCCTTCCATGGACTGGCCTCCCCTCTGGCCCTCAGAACTTTACTGAGCATTTGCTCTCCTTTTACTGCTTTGCCTTTGGGAAAGCCGGCTCTCAAGGCTGAAATCCAGCTGAAGAGATCTGATTTCTCAGAAACCATTTAGATCTTTTCACTTCAAAGGGAGTCCTTTTCACAACTGAGCCCCAGTTTGGTGGCCCCAGACTTGCCCCTTTGGGCCTCTGGATGAGGCCCCCTGGTCTCTTCCTTACTTCCTGCACATGGAGCCTGGGATCCCAGCGCTGGGGCTGCCTGGGAAAACTTGTGAAGAAGTGGGATTTGTACCCCGTGTCTCTGGTCTCTGGCACTTCCAGATGTGCTGTGTTTTCCTCTGACTCTGCTCCATTTATGTTTGCATTCCCAAAGTCTTCCTGCTCCCATCCTCATTCATTTTATTAAAACATGCTCTGAAAGCTGGAACTGACATTAACTTTGGGGGTCTTCTCCTTCAAAGAGCCTTCCCTGCTAGGTCGTACCCTCCCTTGCCCTTCCTTAGGGCTCGCACTATATTCTGTAATGCTCTGTAACTTCCCCTATTGAGTTCCTATCACATTTTGCATAGTTACCTCTTTCTTGTCCGTGACCCTCAAGATATGGTGAGGTCCTTGAAGAAAGCGGCTGTTACTCTTTTACTCTTCCTCCTTGGTCCTAGCATCAAGCACAGTGCTAACACAGTAGGCTCTCAACATGCAATCCATGTCCACTAAACTAATGAATTCCTTCTGTGCTGATTATTCCCATTTACTGAGATTCTGGAGAATGTGTGACTAACCTGAGGTCCCATGGCTGGTGAGTAATTCAAGATTCAAGAGGGGCACCTGGGTGGCTCGGTCGGTTGAGCGTCCGACTTAGGCTCAGGGCATGATCTTAAAGTTTGTGAGTTCGAGCCCCGCATTAGACTCTGTGGTGACAGTCTGGAGCCCGATTCAGATTCTGTGTCTCATTCTCTCTCTGCCCCTCCCCCACTTGTGCTCTCTCTCTCTCTCTCTCAAAAATAAATAACCGTAAAAAAATTAAAAAAAAAAAAAGACTCAAGACCAGGTTCTAGGACTCCCAATTAAGTGCCCTAGGTCTGTCTTTCTCAGCTTTTCCTGCAATTTGATTCCTCTGGGGAGCTTTTAGTATCCCAATTCCCAGGTCAAACTCCCAAACCAATTAAATTAGATTTTCTGGGACTGAGACCCAGAAATTAATATTTTTTAAAGCTCTAGAGGTAATTCTAAAATGCAGATAAGGCCGAGAACCACTGTTTAAGTTTCACTCAAAATACAAGCAGATTCTGAGCTTCTGTCTGAAAGAAACCTGTTTCCATCTGAAAGCAGAAAATGCCTGCAAAGTAATCTGTGGGGGTTCTCAGTCCTGATTTGGTTCAGAATCTCTTTAAGAATCTCCTGAAAGTTGGGGCGCCTGAGTGGCTCAGTCGGTTAAATGCCCGACTTTGGCTCAGGTCGTGATCTCGCAGTCTGTGAATTCAAGCCCCACATCAGGCTCTGTGCTGACAGCTCAGAGCCTGGGATCAGCTTCGGATTCTGTGTCTCCCTCTCTCTCTGCCCCTCCCCTGCTCATGCTCTGTCTCTCTCTCTCTCTTTCTCAAAAACATTAAAAAAAAAAGACTCTCCTGAAAGTTGTATATCCGTTTCCTCGGGAATAAACATACTCACAAAAGTTTGCACATAATTTCAGCATATAATGTCACCTTCTTACTGACATTACCTGCCACGGCATCACACCTCTCCACACCCACCCGCATTTCCTATCCTCTTGCCCTATTTCATGCTTTCTCTGTAGCCTTTATCACGGTTTGCATGAACATCTTCAAGTCCCTCACTATGCCAGTGTTTCTCAAGGTGTGGTTCCAGGACCACCTTTACTTAATCAAGATACACAGGATGGGATCCAGGAGTCTGCATTTGCAGAGACTCCCTGAGTTTCTCTTGAACACTGAAATTTGAGAGCCACTGGGCTCGAGCCCAGAATTCTTGATTCAGAATGTACAGGGGAAATGTTTTTGCTATCTCTTTTGGGCCACATACTGTTCCTCCAGACTCTGCCTTGCAGATGGGAATCCATCTTCCTCAGCTTATCAGTGATCTTGGGTAGATTTTCTGATGTTCCAGAGAGATCTTAGGTATTTTCCAATTTATCTTAGAAGCTTGTGGGATGGTGGCTATCTCACTAGTATGATTTGAGGGGCTTGGATTAAAGTCCTCTGTCTATTGGGAGGGTTATCCCGTTTCTTCACCAATCATGGTACTTGGAATTCCACCATTGTACAGTCATTCTTCTTAAGCTCCAGTATCCAATTCTAGCACAATGTATAACAAAAACCATGAACAGCAGGTATATTTGACCCCATCTCTCTGATCCAAGTTTTCCATTGGCTTCTTATCACTTACAGGGGGAAGCATATCTCTACTTTTTACCAGGAAGCTCTTCAATATATGGCTCACCTCTCCAGCCTTTGTGCCCACTGCCCTTACTACACACTCCAGTGGGACTTAACTGCATGTTGTTCTTGGAGAATCACATACCCTTTCCTTCCCTGTGTATCCTCTGAGATTGTTCTTACATCTCTTTACACATGTCACTCCTCTCCCCAGACTCTCAGATGACTCAGAGTGCAAGCCAAGTCCTCACGTGGCTTCCAAGGCCCAGCAGGATCTGTCTGTCCATCACCCTCCGTACCTCTCTTCTCTCATCTTCTGCTACTCCCCTGGGTTAGTTTCCCAAAGCTGTAACAAAGGTCTGCAAACTGGATGGCTTAAAACAATGGAAATCTCTTCTCTCATGACTCTTGAGGCTAGAAGTCCCAAACCAAGGTGTTGACAGGGCCACCGTCTCTCTGCAACTTGAAGGGGAAGGATCCTTTTTGCCCTTTATAGTGTCCGATGATTTTCATGTGGGATTCATTGCTTTGCAGGTGCAGTGCTCCAGATCTTCCTCTGTCATCACATTGCCTTCTCCCTGCATATCCCTGTGTCTTCACATATCCCTGCATATCCCTGGCCATCTTTTTATTAGAACAACAGTCACATTGGAGCAGGGCCCACCCCACTCCAGTGTGACCTCATTGTAACTAATGACCCTATTTCCAAGGAAGGTCCCATTCTGAGTTATTGAGAGTTAGGACTTCAAAACATCATCTTTTGGGGGATATAATTCAATATGCAACACCCCTGTCTTCTTCATTCCATTTTAGTCACACTGGCCTAGAAATCCCAGATTTAGGAAACAAAATACAGAACACCTCGTTAAATTGGAATTCCAGATAAACAACAAATAATTTTTTGGTATAAATATGTCCCAAATGTTGCCTGGAACATTCTTCTTTTTAGTATAAATATGTCCTGTTCAATATCTGGGACATACTTATCCTAAAAAATATTTATGTCGTTTATCTGAAATTCAAATTTAACTGGGCATTCCTTTTTTATCTGGCAGCCTGTATTCCTTGTTCCTTGAACACAACAAGCACGCTCCCACCTCAAAGCCTTTGACCTGACTATTCCCTCTGCTCTGGGATGCTCATTCTCTCATTGCCTTTCTGAATACCTATTCTTCATATACATACTCCCCGTCCTCCTTTCTTGTTTTAATTCTTTCCCTTAGTCCCTTGTCACTATCTACCAGGTATATGTTTTACCTGCTGATTGTGTTTATTGTCTGTTACCCACAGTAGAATTTAAGATGGATGCTTCTGTTCACTGTTGTCTCCCCAGGACCAAGAACAGTGTCTGGCCCATAGTTCAGTAAATGTTTATGGAGTGGATGAGGAAATAAATTCTTTCACTTTTGCTCAAGCACTGGAGAGTGCACGTCTGTGGGTTTTGCTTACCTAGGGTGAACCTTCTGGTAGAAGTGCCCCTTCCTAGCTCTTAGTGTTAAGTAGTTTATAAAAGTCCCACCCCAAACTCTGGATTCATAGGTATAACATGATGCAGGCCAAGCTGTTAATTGCATCCACTTGGCCATGGCCATTGGTTGAGGGATGGGAACAGGATCCAAGTTAGACTCATTGGAGCCAGTCCTAGAATTTCTGCTGGAACTACTAAGATAGAGCCCTCTCTTCCTTCTGGTGTTTCTGAGAGAAACAGGATATCAGGTGGAGCTGCTGATAGCCATCTTATCACCATAGAGGAAGAGCAAGGGTCAGATCCTGGCCAAGTGCCTATGTGTGATCTTTCAGGCCTGACCATAGGCAATTACAAAGGTGTTATGTCAGCTTGGGTTGTTATAACACAGTACCATAGACTGGGTAGCTCAAACAACATTCAATTTATTTCTCATGTTTCTACAGGCTTGGAAGTTTAAGATGAAAGTGCTAGTGAATTCTGTTTTTGGTGCAGGCCTGCTTCCTGGGTACAGACAGCTACCATCTCCCTGTGTGCTCACATGACCTCTTTGTATGTATGTACACATAGACAGAAAGAGAACTCTGGTTTCTTTTCCTCTTCTTAAAAGGACACTAATCTCATCCTGGGGAGCCCCACTCCCAGGACCTGATTTAACTCTAATTACCTTCCAAAGGCTGTACTGCCAACAGCCATCACATTGAGGGTTAGAGCTTCAGCATAAATATTGGGGGTGGAGCACACAAACACTACTCCATAATATTTTATCTGGCAGATCTCACAGGGTAAGCTGCCCTTCCTACACCAGACTTTGTGCACAGCCAATGCATGGTAGGTTATGAAGGGAGTTGCAATCAAGGACTCGGTCCCTGTGGCCAGCCATTTTCTTATGCTTGCTTGCATTACTGGTCCAGGCACTTCCTTCAGAGGCCTCTTTGGTGAGGAGGAGGTTGTGGACTAGGCTGAAGCCTTGTTGTGGGAAGGGGAAATTTGAAGACACTTTTCTCCACTCTGAACTTGGTACTCAGGATTTTCCTACTAGGTATCCTTGTTCCCCGTGGCCCCAGATCCATGGAAAAGCAGGAACTTATTGTTTGGGGCTCCCTCAGCAGTGAGCCAATTCCCCCCAGGTATACTGATACAGCCGGCCTTCCCCAGGTACTGTTACATGGGGAAAAATGGAACATTGGGGAGCCATCTCTTTAGTTTCTTCCTTATACCATGGCAGTAAATTGTTCCTTTCATTTTGATTTGTCTTAATTGACTACTTTGACTCCTGGCAGATCAACTCAGCTCTTAGCAGTCTGCTTGAGAATGGAACCAACACAGAAGAAACACAGCTGGGAGACCAAGAGGGGTAACTGGGTTTCTATCACATCACCTGAGTGCCCTAAATCTAGCTGTGTTGGAAGCCACTGTGACACGTAAACCTTGTAGTTTTTGAGCATAAGCCAATTAGATGTGTTTTTGCGTCAGTGAATCTTGAGCCAAATACATCCCCTCAGTGCCCCACCCCCAGTGGAACTCAGGAACTCCTGTCCTCTGTATACTTGCCTTCACCATGGTCCAGATCGGCCTGTCCTATTCTGCTTCATGTGCTTGCCTCTCCAAGAGAGATCTTCTCTTAGAAGCCAGGGATGTGGCTTCTCTTTCTCTGTCTCTTTTTAAATCCCCACAGAATCAGACAAAAAACTCTGTAAGAATGAGGACTTAGGAAGAACGAAATTCCAGTGGGTTGTTTATAATCAATTAAGTGATTATAAATAGAATGAAAACTCTTCTTAGTATTTAAAAAATCTACATTAAAAACTTTTTTTTAACATTTATTTATTTTTTGAGAGACATAGAGTCAGAGTATGAGCAGGGGAAGGGTAGAGAGAGAGGGAGATACAGAATCTGAAGCAGGCTCCAGGCTCTGAGCCGTCAGCACAGAGCCCGACGTGGGGCTCGAACTCACAGACGGTGAGATCATGACCTGAGCCAAAGTCAGCCGCTTAACCAACCGAGCCACCCAGGTGCCCCTAAAAACTTTTTTTTTTATCCACTTAGGAGATCAAATCAGTGTCAGGGGATAAAATTTGTATTAGTCATCTTTTGCTGCATAATAAGTTATCCAAAATCTCATCAGTTTAGAACAACCAACATTTATCATCTCAGTTTCTCAGAGCCTGGAGTCAGATACAGCTTAGCTGTGTCCCCTGTTTTTGGATTTCTGACAAGACTATGATTATTGTGTCACTGAAGTTGCAGTCATCTCAAGGCTAAACTGGGAAAGGATCTACCTATAAATTCACTTATGTGGTTGTTTGCAAACCTCAGGTCCTCAGTGGCTTTTGGCTAGAGACATCATTACCTTGCCACATGGGCCTCTTCATAGGGCTGCTCATGATATGGCACTTGGCTTCCCTCAGAGTAAGAAGAGAGCAAAAGAGAGAGAGATCCAAGATGGTGTTCACTGTCTTTTTATGATCTAATCTTGGAAACAATAGCACAACATTTTCCCCATATTCCGTTTGTCAGAAACTAGTCACTAGGTCCACCCTACACTCAAGGAGAGATTATTATCTAAGGGCCTGAATACCAGGAGGCAAGGATCATTGGGAGTTATTATAGAGGTTGCCTACCCCAAGATTCACATTCCTTCCACATGCAAAAGACCTACCTTATCCTACCAAGGTCCCTAAAGTCTCATATTATCACATTACTTCAAAGTCCAGAACTGCATCTAAATTACGTTCAGGTGTGGATGAAACTCAGCTGTAGTGTCTTAAATACAGATCTTCTTGATCTGTAGACCAATGGAACTAAAGAAACAAGTTATTTGCCCCTCATCTATAGTTGTTGGTCTGGAAGACATTCCTGTCCAACATGGTGGAAAATTGGAGGTATAGAGGCTCATTGGTCCATGGAAATTCTTTTTTTTTTTTAATGCTTATTTATTTTTGAGAGAGAGACAGAACAGCAGTGGTAGAGGGGTAGAGAGAGAGAGGAAGACACAGAATCTGAACAAGCTCCAGAATCAAGCTCCAGGCTCTGAGCTGTCAGCAAACAGCCCGACGTGGGGCTTGAACTCACGAACTGTGAGATCATGACTTGAGCAGAAGTCAGATGCTTAACTGACTGAGCCACTCAGGTGCCCCATGGTCCATGGAAATTCTGAAAGCCAGCCATGCAAGTGCTGGACATTTCTTGATTATATCCTAAGAATATTTCTTAGGATTAATTCTCCATGGCTCTTAGCTTCATTCTTAGGCAATTGACTCTGCCCTCACAGTCCTCTTTTCTTTTCTTTTCTTTTTTTTTTTAATGTTTTATTTATTTTTGAGAGACATAGAGACAGAGCATGAGCAGGGGAAGGGCAGAGAGAGAGGGAGACACAGAAACTGAAGCAGGCTCCAGGCTCTGATGAGCCATCAGCACAAAGCCCGATGTGGGGCTCGAACTCACAGACTGTGAGATCCTGACCTGAGCTGAAGTCGGCCACTTAACCAACTGAGCCACCCAGGCGCCCCACCTCTTTTCTTTTTTATGGAAGGATACATTTTTTGTAGCTAAGCATCTCAGCCTGCTTCTTGCCAGTAGAACTCTGGGGGTTGAAAAAGTCTCCTCATTCTGTCTGTCTCTTTCCCCTGAAGTCCAAGTTGACAATGTTTCTATAAATATAAGTCTTTTAAGAAACTTGTAGGTCTCTTGTGAATCTCTTTGGGGTTTACTCCATTAGGTAAAAGCCATACATACAAATTTCTTTGACATAAGCCCATCTGCTTTTGATGAGGTGGCTAAGGTCCAACACTCTTAACTTTCTAGAGACTCTATAGTTTGATTGAGAGGATTTGTGAGGCAAACGCTTAATCTCTTGTGATATTATAAGAAATATGTGTTTGGCCTTCATCCCCAGCTCCTGACCAGAGCTCCTTAGGATATTATCTTTACAATGTCCTAAGGGATAATAGCAGTAGGAACATATTTTGTTATAATATTTGGGTTTTGTTCCTAGCTTCTGAAACAGCTCCAGAGTGGTAAAGCTGAAAGGAGCACCTTATGTTAATGAGGTGAATTTTGGAAAGTCCCTAAGGATAGGTGACTGGTTGCCAGGGGAAACAACCACATGATTAGAAAGTGAGAACTTTCAGCCTCACCCCCTGAATTCTGGGGACCACTAAAGGCCAGTGTTTTAATCAGTCATGCCTATGTAATGAAGCTTCCATAAAAATCCTGACCAAAGGGGTTCAGACAGCTTCTGGACTGGTGAACACATGGGGATGCTGGGAAGTGGTGCGCTTGGAGAGGACATGAAAAACTCTTGTGCCTTCCTAAATTTCTTATCCCATGTGTCTCTTCTAGTTGGCTGATTCTGAGTTGTATTCTTTATAATAAATGGGCAATAATAAGTGAAGTGCTTCCTTGAGGTTCGTGAACCATTCTGGTGAATTACTGAGCCTGAGAAATAGGTTGTGGTAACTCCCCATTTATAGATGGTTGGTCAGAAGTAGAGGCGACACCCAGGACTTGAGATTGGTGTCTGAAGTGGGAGAGGGAAGTTTTGTGGGACTGATCCTTTAATGTACAGGGTCTGCACTAATTCCAGGTGGTTAGCATCAGAATCTGGTTAAACTGTAGGACACCCAGTTGGTGTCCTAGGAGATCTGGAGAATTGCTTGGTGTGGAAAACCCACACATATGGTGTCAGCAGGGTTGTAAATAGAGGGAAACAGAACTATTTCCTTCTTCTTCTTTTTTAAAAATATTTATTAATTTATTTTTGAGAGAGAGAGAGAGACAGAGAGTGAACAGGGGAGGGGCCGAGAGAGGGAGAGACACAGAATCTGAAACAGGCTCCAGGCTCTGAGCTGTCAGCACAGAGCCCGACCTCACAAACTGTGAGATCATGACCTGAGCCAAAGTCAGCCGCTTAACCGACTGAGCCACCCAGGTGCCCCTATTTCCTTCTTTAAGCAGCCTTCGTAGACTCTGAGGCACTGCCTTTGATCTTTCTGAGGTCTTAACAAAAAGTTTTACTTTTATATGCTCAGTTTCATCTTTAGACACTGTTTTCCTGGTAGTGTCTTTGGATTTGATATTTGCTTGGATGCTATCTGGAGAGGTTGAAAAACTTCAAAATCTTTTTTTCGACAGGTGGTGGGAACTATAATAGTTTTTTCCTCAGTTTATTTCTCTCCTCCTTCATTTGACTATAAGTAGCAAAAAGAGACCAAGTGGTACCTTTGGAAACACCACTTAACTCACTCGAAGACCCAGTTCGTTAGGAATATTTTCTACTTTCAGTGTAACTGCAGGTAACAGTGTTGCTAAACTTCCTGCTATTACATAATATGGCCTGTCTTCCTGCAGTTTCCAACAGTATGTTTCTCATTTCCTCCTGAGCCCTCACCAGCAATATCTCCAAAGCCAAGATCACTACTAACAGTCTATTTAAGACAGTTAGGTTTTCTTTAACGCGCTCCCCAAATTCCTTTTAGCCTCTGTGCATTGCTGGGTTCCAAAGCCACTCTCACGCATATCTGTTCCAGGAACCAAAAATCTGTATTGATCCCTTTTCTCATCTTACCTTCATAGGCAACTATTCTCGCATATATAAAGCATCATTTTGTTTGCAAAGATTTCTTACGAAATTATACCCTTGTTATATGAGCATACAGTTTTACTCTCTTAAATGGCTTTGTTTTAGATGTCTCATTCTGTTTCTCATTCTTTGCAACCATCACCATGCTTTCAAGGTCCATCCATGATGTTATATAGACATCTTGTCTACAACTGTGGGTAGTTGTATGTCCATCACCCAGGATATCTCCACTTGCATGCCATCATCACGAATTCCGTGGTCGTAAGCATCCTAATCCTTGGCTCCTTATGAATCTGTGTGAGGATTTCTTTGTGAAATATGCATACCCAGAAGTGGAATTAATGACAGGATATACGTAGGCTTACTTTGACTACGAAGTGCCAAATTACCATCTTCATGCACTAGTCTTCATTCCCATCAGCCATGCATCAAGGGACTCGTATGCCACATCTAGGCTGACACTCATCAGTCATCATCCAGTTTAAAAATTATTTTCAGTCTATTTGGTATGAAATTGTATCTTATTTTGATTGACATTTTTCCTGACAGTTGATGAGTTTGAGCATCTCTTCAGATATTTTTTGACTTTCGTCTTCACAGACTGCCTGTTCATCCTTGTTTGTATCCTCGATCTTTAAGATCAAAGAGCAGGTATGATTTCTTCTGCATTCTTCATTGCTCCCAGCAGCGCTGGTCAGTGTTGATTGATGATTGATGAGAAGGTCAGTGTGGCTGTGTTATTTGAGCTTCTGGATTTTGAGGCCTACTTCTCCTCCACAGAGCCTGAGGTGTTTGCCTGCATTCATTCAGAACACATTCATCAAACGGCTACCCCATGCCAAGTCTTCCTGTGCAACTCTCCCTCCCGGCAAAGCCCAAATGACCTGTCAGTCACTCTATCAATTGAACAGAAGAATAAAACTGGTCACACTAGTCATCTGGCATCAGATAGACTCCAGTAACACTTTAAGGGTCCTTTTATAGACGCTAATACTCTATGATCTTATGGTTCTAACTTACTGACTAGTTGATTTTTTTCTTTTCTTGTTATTTTTTATATGATTTTTAAAAAAGGCTTATTTATTTTTGAGAGAGAGAGCATGAGCAGGGGAGGACAGAAAGAGAGGGGTACAGAGGATCCGAAGTAGGCTCCATATTGACAACAGCGAACCTGATGTGGGGCTTGAACTCAAGAACTGTAAGATTATGACCTGGCTGAATTCAGAGGCTCAACTGACTGAGCCACCCAAGTGCCCCTCTTTTATTGTTATTTTTAACTGCCATGTGCCTAAAGCAAGGCAAGACCCAAGGAATCTTGGCTATGTGTTTTCAAATCAACAGGAGACCCAACACAGCCTTTTGTTAAGTGTCTCTGCTTGTGAGGCACAATCCCACCCCTACTGAAATATGACTGCTGAAAACTATCATGGACTTCATAGTCGAAAAGTAAACTCTCCTTACTGTACTACTACAAAGGTCACAAGTCTCAGTGTGACATTTATCTGCTTTTCCAGAGAGAATAAGTGTTCTCAGCTCTAACCCAACTACTCTCACACCCGCCCACTCCAATGCACGGTTAGGAGCCCAAATCTGTACGCCTTGACTTAAAAACCTCTACCCCATATTGTTACTATCTGTTTATTTGTTCTTCTTCCTCTAGATCTGGGACATATGGAGGACACAGACTATGTCTTATTCATTTGTTTAGTTAACCATACTTAAAGCATTAGTCACAGAGCAAGTGTTCAATAAACATTTATTGATTGAATGAATGGACACATGAAAAACTATTTATTGAGCACCTACATGCCACACACTATGTCAGGTGCTAAGAATTCATTGATGAATAAGACACAGTTTAATTATAAAATAGTTTGAAAATGGTACACAGGAGGTGTAATACGTACAGAATGTTATACATGTAATATGTATAAAATAGTGTGAAAATGTACAGAGGAGATGCCGCATCTTATGGGGAGGTGAACTTCAAACAAAGAAGGGATGCCATTTGTAACACTCATCTTCTTCATCTCCCAAAGAGATCTTCTGACTTAAATTCTGCATATGGCTTGTATTGGACTTGCAAGAAATATGCTTTCTCTGTGTGAGAGGTATGGATGTGGATGCTGCCTGTCCAAGTGTGCCTGGTCTAGCCTGAAGTTGTGCAGGGAGGCTCAAGGCTATTTTCCCACCTTCCGAAGGGGCTTGGTCAAATGGCTGGCTATCTGTAGAGCTGTCTGGGGCTGCGGTATGCACAAACAAGTGAGCATCACAACATTGGACCCTTAAATCCTTTGGTATGTGATCTGACATTTGGAAAAACCCAAGCTGGCCTAGGAGAGTGAGCTTTCTAAACTCCATCTCAAATCCATGTCAATTTTCAAAACTTTGGTCAAGTGAAAGGAACTTGGGTCAAGTTCTGTCCAAAAGATTGGGCTTTAAGGGAAAGTTAGATAAGTAAGTTTGCTTAAAGATCTAGTTATGTACCTCTTGGCAAACACGGTAGCCAGACCTCTGCAGGGACCTTGTCTCACTTCATATCAGTTCAGCGAGAGGATTTTAACAGTGACTCCTAAAATGGACAATAGGTGTGGGCAGAGTTGGGAAGTACGCTGTATTTGGCATTATATATTCCACAGAAAAACAAATACTAATTTCTTTGTTCTTACTTTAAAAGATACCTCTTATAAAAAAGGCTTCTTTGCAAAGAATCACTTAATAGTTAGTAGTTGATCAAGCAAAACAAATTTGGGTTCTCTTGAGCAAAGCCCTAAAGAGATTTCCTTCATTTTCATATCTGTGGATTTTGGAGAGTGGAATCTAATGTGAAATGATCTTCAATAATTTTTTTTTCATTGATATTCTACAGGGCAGAGTTCTTTTATCTTTATTTGGTCCGTAATCTCGAAGCACTTGCTCAATAATCACAGTGTGGGCTTCAGTTAAATATGCAACTCCTGCCTCTGCCATTCTTTAAAAAAAATTAGACTAGTTCGCTTGTGTGCAGTTAATTCTATTTTTTATGTACTCAGCCACTGATAACCAGGATCTAGTGCACATGAGTTTCCTTTTTTTGTTGGTTTGTTTGCTTGGGTTCTGTGAGCTTTTCCATCATAAACCAAAATAGTCAATAGCAAATGAATTGATGAATGCTAGCACTAACAATAATTGGACAATGTGAGGGCAACCAATAGAATGGGAGTTGGCAAACATTTTCTGTAAAGGGCCAGACGGTAAGTATTTTAGGCTTTTTGTGAGTCATTTTAGTCTCTGTTACTATTTACCTCTGCCTTTGTAGTGCCAACTCAGCTGTAGACAATATGTAAATGAATGAACACGGCTGTATTTCAATAAAACTTTATTTACAAAAATAGGCAATAGGACAGATTTAGCCTGTGGCTATAGTTTGCTGATCCTTAATCCAGAGCAAGTCATAGAAACAAATAACTTTAGCTATGAAAAATATCATAAGGGCCCACACTTTGGAACTCTAATTTTGCACTGTATCTTAGCATACAGCATCTGCTGTTCCAGTTTTGTTTTCTGAGCTTTAGGTTTATAGGGGGAGCGAGGGATTAGAGGGACAGTGTTTACAGAGGTATTTAGTGACACGAAGCTCTAAGTGCTGCCCTTCCCTCTCGTTTTCAAGGTGAAGCCTCTTGTTCTGTCTTAGCTGGGCCGTGGTGATGGGCTGAAATAGAGAAGGGTCTGGGATGGAAACCAGCCACTTTGCAGAGGATCTGTGTCTTGAAAGGGGTTTGGTGCTTAGGGAGAAAGAAGGGCCATACTTCTAGGAGCCTACTCTAGCAGCCCAGAGATGAGCAAGAAAAGAGACTAAGTTCCCCAAATTCTCCTGGGTGCAAGGTTTATTTGGGTTTTGGAGAGGTCGGTTTCAGAGCACAGCTTCCAGGCACAGAGTCCCAGATTTTGGCTGGCAATTTGTATTTCTACAGTAAAGAAGATCCTGTGGCAGTTCTGGTGCTCTCCTTGCAGCTGTTGACAGATGTGAACAATCCATTGCCATGTGGACTCCTTATAATATTTCAGCATTTGCTGAGGCAATGATTCCACTGTCTCCATGTGATTTCAGAGGGAAGCAAAAGACCCAAAAAGAGGCAAGAAACTAAAGCTCAGGTATCTTACTTGGAAGAGGGCCAATAAGTACATTAGTGCATGGAGTGGATGTTGCAGCTGAGACCAAATGCTAAGGTTGATTCTGCCTGGAGTAGATCTGTAATCTTATTTTTTGCTCCATCATTTTTTAATTTTTTTTTCCAGGTCTGAGCAAACACAAGCCATCCTTGAGTTCCTGGTTCTGGTAAGTGATGTTTCCCAAGTGAGCAGCATCTGTTGGATGGAGGAGTTCATGCTCGAGATGTTTTTAGAGGGCTGACCCAGCATTGGTGTCAGGGCCATCAATTAGACAGTGGGAGGGGGGAAGCAAAGAAGCAGCAATGAAGTTGGTAATTACACACCACAGCACCGTTGACCTCCAAGAGCAGGTGGCGGGAGCAAGTGAAATGCCAGGCTCTGTCAGTCAGGATTCATTTTCGCTCTTGTGTTTAGGCCTGAGGGGATGCTCATTGATTTGGAAGAGATTGTCTACACTGTTTTGTTAATAATAAGGACAATAAGAAAATAATGTATTTAATACAGGAGGATATTTTTCCTTTCCTTAGTTGCTTTCAAAGTTGCTGTTATATTTTTAAAACCTCTCTCTATTGCTCTCTCTCTCTCTCTCATATACATGTATATATGTATACATGTATGTGTGCAACATTGGGAAGATCAGGATCTATATCTATAGTAAGAGTTCAATATTTACTGCATTTTTATTATTTATTATTATTATTTTAAGTTTATTTATTTGTTTTGAGAGAATGTGAGCAAGGGAGGGTCAAAGAGAGAGAGAGAGAGAGAGAGAATCCCAAGCAGGCTCTGCACTGTCAGCACAGAGCCTGGTATAGGGATTGAACTCATGACCATGTGATCATGACTGAGGCAAAACCAAGAATCAGATGCTCAACCAACAGAACCACTAGGTGCCCCCAATATATACTGCTTCTATAGAACTGGTCCTTTGGTAAGGCCTTTGGAGCACTAATATTCCCATTTCTTCACAATTGCCTCCTTTTACAGAACCACCATTATTTCTGTGTCACAGGTCAAAGAGGAGGGCAGAGAAAGTGACACCCTAGCCCCAGGAACAGATTCAGTGAATATCCTTCAGGCTTCCCAGTTGTACTTGCAGTTTTCAACTTCTCTCTGAGCTATGGTTCCCAATTCTGTCCCCCTTGGTCTCCAGCATCAATCCCTCCCAGTGATGCAACTTTGCTTCTGGCCTTCAGTGGGGTGCAGAGGTGAGTGAGTTGTCTTGGATGACTTCCTTCAGTCCTGAGAGGGCCAGAGTCAAGGTGGGTGTGGACAGCAGGACATAACAGCTTCGGTCTCCCTAGCTCTTGAGCCCCGTCAAACGCTTCTTACAATAATAGACCCCAATGTGCAATTGATGTCTGGGACAGATAGAGGTCTGGGAAGAAGCTGAGATTACTTTCCAATTTCACTGAGATTATAAAAACAACATTTCTGAACTTTGAATCCTAGCACTCCTGACCCTGAGCATTTTCTTTTTCTTTTGTCACTGCCTTCTTTGAAGAACAAGTCACTTATTCCTTCAGCTTAAGACAATGTTTCAGGTGATGAGAAAAGACAAACTATCAGAAACCCCAGAGGTGCCAATTATCTACCTTTTTCATGGTAACAACTTGCATTTCTACTCATTGGTTTACATAAGAGTAACTACCTCTTTCTCTTAACATGCTGGGGGTAAGATAGGGGGTAGTGGTTGGGCCAAGGTACCCAGATCATACGACCACACTTTTTAATGAGCAAGAGTTGGAGGAAAAAAAAAACAACGAAAGGTAAATTGACTTTTCATAGGGAAACACACCATTCCTCAAAAACGATTAAACATTCTATCACCCTGAATATCCCTATCCCGTTGACCTTATTTACAGATTTCATGAAAAATACATCATCATAACATTGATATATGGACCCTGTAGCATCCAATTTCTTGGAGGCATCTGTACCTGATAAGGATGCTGGTCATGTACTCATAAACGTGGGGGCAATAGAAATGAGATGATGCCCCATGGAATATAATACACACAGATGCTTTTCTAAAATACGCTCATATCCGTTGGAAATAAGGCAATTTGGCTCTCCACCTTGGCTCTGAATGAAATAGTGTTCTGGGTTGGGGAGGCAGGTAATAAAAGCCACAATTGTGAAGTGTTACTGGCAGTTCTTTCATTGTTACTGCAAGCTGGGCATACATTTGTCTTCATTGTCAAAGTGCTGGTGTTGTTTACAAGTTAAAGACGAGGAAGCAGGAAAGCTTATTCAGGTCTCTTGGCTGGGAAAACACCGTTTCCTCTTCACGAATCCAAAACCACATTTTGAGCAGGAATTAGGCGACACATCGCTTTAAATTTGGTCAGATTTGGAGGGTCTCCTTGGTGCTTTCCCCATACCTGCCTCTCAAGGTTGGAGTACCTGGCAATAGTTGTGATTAGAGGGTGAAATGAAAACAAACAAAGCCATTTCTTCCCCCGCCAGGTTTCAGCTGACTGGATACTGAGAATAGCCTGGCATCTAACCTTTGCCTGTTTGCAAAATCTTTACCAACTTTTCTCATCCCTCAGGGGAAACAAAAGGAGGGTGCTATAATTTTGGAGGCAGAGTGAGGGTTGTTCAACTCCTTTACTGTGGACAATGATGCGGGTCAGAAAAGCTTTATTCTGCATCCAAGCCACCATCTATTTACGATCAATCTTGATTGTCAGGACAAAGCTCAAAACCAGGAGCACCTGACTCTCAGCGGCTCTCACACCTACTGGATGAAGAACAAGAAGGAACTTGTAATCCTTCCTTGTACTTTGGAGAAAAAGCAGGCCAACCCTCTCAATCGGAGGTATTTATCAGGGGGAACACAGCTGGAAGGGAAATGCACACACAGTCACATATACTTCAAAACAGATCTAAAATGCAAGGGACTTCAGCGATGGGAATGGGGACTGAAATCCCAGCTCAGAGCTTGCAAATCCTCAGCAAGCAAACAGCAACCCTCTGTGTGCCCCATCCTCATTTATGACCGGTCAACAAAGCAACTGCAGGTGATCTCAACTGCTGATGCCGCGGAGGCCTCTCAGATGGCCGGGCTCCTGCAAACTTATTCACCGCCTCATTAAAGCAATTTCGAAATCAATTCCGGATTTGACAAGCCGTCAGTACATTGTTGCTTCTCGGTGATGGGAGTGACACGTTAACAGCAATTAGACTTTTGCACACACACGTTGGAGCCTGTTCAGCATATTCTTTATTAGAAGAGCCTAAAAAGCGTTATTATAATCATCTAACCTGGGGTCATGGACACATGCTCTATGATCTCTGCCTCTGTCAGCAGTCCCCTTGGTGAAATTTTGCCTATTGTCCGTAGAGATTAAAAGGAAATGCTTACCCCAGATGCGATATTGGAAAATAAAAGGTCAGAGCAAAGCTTGTGGTAACCTCCATGTTTTTTAATACAAGTTATAGGAGCAATCAGATTAGCATGAACAGATATTGCTCCTTCTAACAGATGGAGCAGGATTCTTATGCAAACGAGGGAGGACAGGCTACAGTCATTTGGTGGCCATATTCTGGGGGCACGAGTGGCGATTCTGTTATCTCGACTGTGGTTGGCCGGCACTTGGATAGTGAGGATGGCAAAGCCTTCACTCCAGTTCAGGAGAGGCTTATCAGTCCTTTATGTCATGGAAAACTACTCTCTTCTGTAATAAAATCATCCTATCCTGTTTGGAATGGTTGGTCCCCTTTGTAGCCGGAGTTATCAGTGGGAGATGTTTTCCTCTCTGCTTTGGGAGCCCAGCGCAACCTACTGAAAATGAGTATTGTAACCTGATTTTCCCAAGACTCTACCATCCAAATGAGATCCAGATAAGTCTCAAATCTCATCAGGCCCCATTTATTCCTGGGGAGTCTCAGGAGAGAGTCTTTCACATGCCCACAATTCCCTCCTGGTCTTCTCTTCTGATTTCTGCTTGGATGGCTACCATTCAAGAGTAGTTTCATGCCCACTATCCAGCGTGAATAACAGCCCCTCAGGTAAGTACTTGTATTATTCCTACTTTGAAGATGAGAAAACAGGAGAGTAGCAAGTTTCAGCCAGTTGCTTAGTGTCTCATGGCTACAACACCCGATGCAAGCGCAGGCAGTCTGGCTTCTGATCTCCCACTGTCAGTTATTACCCTCCTGGCCTCTTGAGTAAAAGCTGGTGTCCACCCAAGGAGACCACCTCCCCAGGCTCCCAACATAGCAAAATAGTCAATATTTCTAGTAAATATTTACTGATGGGCTGACTGCTTCACTGATTCATTGAATGAATGAATTCTGATTGATTTCATGATGGCCAAAGTCATGCAGTTATATAATATTTCAAATTCCCAGGCTTCCCAAGCACACCCAGTTTGCTTACAACTGACCAGACTATTTAAAATGGCAAACAACTCTCAACTCTGTAGCCCGTATCCCCTTTCCCTGCTTTAGGTGGTGATGCTCATCACCATTGATATATGGTATCTTGTGTTTGCCTATCCCTCTCACTATAATATAAAGGCAAGACTTTTTCAACATTTTGTTCACTGCTGTTTCAGTGCTAGAATAGCACCAGCAACAAACTAGGGTCTTGATAATTGTTGAGTCAATGAAAGGGTTATGTATTTCAAGTATAAATAGGATAGAGAATGTGTCCTATCTTTGGTTGAGAAATAAACTCACAGACCCATTGCTGAGAAATACAGCACAGAAAGCTGGAAGGAATTTAGCACTCTTCTTGCCGTCTTTGTCGTTTTTAGAGAGTCATTTGCTTTTGGTAACACCAAGCCTTTGGTAACACTAAATAAGACCAGAACTAAAAGTCTTTGTCTGGAAGACTTCCCACCCCACATCCTACCCACTTAGTGTGACCAGGTCTAGAGATTTCCTTTTCCACATAGTTCATTATTTAAAGCCTTCCAGAAAGTCCCCAACTGATCTGATGTTGTCCTCCACCCCTTTAGGTTGCTTCCTGGTTGGCTGACTGCAGGGGCTTTGGAGGGTCCGTCTTGTTTGTTGGATCAGGGGGTAGCTTGCTTTTGAAGCAGGCCTTCTCATTGCCAATTTCCCCCAGGCACTTGTTTTTGAAGCCAAAGCTTCAAAGGCAAGCAACATTTGAAATTCCTCAGCTATTCATTCAGTTGGTAAAACTCAATGCGCACCCTCAAGAAGCCATTTGTTACTTTCATCAGGTTCAGCAGATAAGCAGGAAGCCACCATTTGGAGGGCAAGCTGACAGCTCACCATGTGGGTCAGTAGGTGTGCAGAGGGTCTGCCCAGGGTTAATATTTTGATGTTAAGTTTCCCAAAGAGAGGTTTTAGGAAAATTGAGTGTGGAAATTTGCACACATGTGTGTGTGTGTGTGTATGTGTCTGTGTGTATTTGATGATGATGATGGTGGTGATGATGATGATGATGATGATGATGTTGGATGGTGGGTAGGCAAAACGTTGAGAAGAAATCACAGCATTTCCAACAAGAAGTTTTCAAAGTGTGATCCAGGGATCCCTGGGGGTTCCAGAAAACTTTTTAACCTTTTTAGGGGTTCTGTAAAGTCAAAACTATTTTCACAATAACACTAAGATATTATTTGCCCTTTTAACTTCATTCCCTCAGTTCCAGAAGCTACCTGTCATGTGATGGGGCAATAGAACGAATACAAACACAAGAATGAGAAACTAGCTATTCCCTATTAAGCCAGACATTAAAGAGATTTGCAAAAAAACCATAAAACAATGCCCCCTTCTCCCTTTAGTTATAAAAATATAGCTACCTTCCATAAATTATATTTTTATGTTAACGTATAATAGGCTTATTATTTTTAAATGATTTAATAAAGTTAAAGTTTCTCAGTTTTAATTTTTAACATAGTAAAGACTGATATATATATATATATATATATATATATATATATATATATATAGAGAGAGAGAGAGAGAGAGAGAGAGAGACTGAGATATATATATGTGGGTGTCTATATATATATATATATTCCACTATTTAAAGCACTTTCAGATCCTCAAAATTTTTAAAAGAGTAAAGAGGTCATGAGACCAAAAAGTTTGTGAGCCACAGTAGTAGGACAGTCAAAACTTGATCTGAATAAAGCCGCAGATAATCATACATTTCCGAACAAGAATGATCCTTGACGGATGATCTGGTCCAGTCCCCTTGCTTGCTCAGGCAGGCTAGTGTTAGCCTTTTTTATATATGGGATTACTGAGACCCAGAAGGTTCACAGGCTTCCCCTAGACTCCACAGCTGTTGAGTGTAGAGTTAGGGAAAGGAATGAGGCTGTGACAAGACTGGGACACAGGTCTTATTCCTTTTTATGCAGAAAGCTCTACCTACTTCCTCACTCTGCCAGGGACATGAATAAATGGTGTTTATTAAGAAAATGTAAATAAAAAACATACAAATTTATCTTTTCTCTTTTTCTTTGGCTGTTAAATTTACCTTTGGTAATTTCTCTGTTGGTGGATCTGAATGGGGCTAAACTGAACCATTTATTTGCTTAGCTTATTGGGTTTTAAAGACCATGGTCCCGAAGTTGGTGATGTTGGCCATGCTGGCTGCAGTCCTCACAGGGTTCAGCTTATGAGGGACCCATCTCCATGCTCACAAGGCTGTTGGCAAGCCTCAGGTTCTGGCTGGCTGTTCATTGGAGACATTAGTCCCTTGCCACATGGACCATGTCACAGGGCAGCTCACAACATGGCAGCTGGTTTCCCTCAGAGTGAAAGTGAGAGGCCTACCCATATGGAACCCATAGTCTTCTTGTCACCCAATCTTGGTCATGACAACCCAGGACTTTTGCTATATTCTAATTTTTACACATGAGTCAGCAGATCCAGCCCACATTCAAGGGGAGGGGATTACATATAGGTATGAATACCAGGAGACAGGGGTCCTTGGGATCCATCTTAAAGGTTGACTATTACAACCTCTAACCTAACATTTGATCCTCTCACTCATCCGGTGACCTCATCACACAATGCCTTTAAGTGTAAATAACTTGTGCTCACTATCTATGGGAAGTCTGATGCAAAAGTTAAAAGCATGAACTCTGTAGCCTATCTTCCTGAATTTGACCTCATCTCTACCGTTTTGATAGCTGTTGACCTCAGGCAAGTAACTCTGTGTCTCAGTTTCCCACCCATAAGATAGGGCTGATAATAGTTGCTCCCTCATGGGAGCTGGTGTGAAAATACATATTACAGAGCCGTTAAAACTGTGGCTGGCATGGAGTAAGCATCATATGGGTATTTACAGTTACAGGTTTCCCCCACTATCTGAAAGTAGAGTACTCCTATTAGGCTTTTCTGATACCTTAGGGCACATCTCATTAACCGATGTACTGAATAAATTGAGATAAAGCACAGAAGCTCACAGGCACAGTTCAAAGCTATGGTGGCTTGATGCTGAGTGAAGTTCCCAGGGAAGGAGCTTGGTGGCATGACTCTCACTGCTTGGGGTGCATACTGCCTCTATCATAGCTCACTGCAAAACCAATGCAGAACACTAGTTTGCTTTTCACCTTTTTTCATAAAAGAAAAACTAATTTTTAGATTTCTTTTGGTTAGCACAACAAATACTAATGTAGAGCTTTCATAAAAGTGAAGTGGCATAACATAAACTTTTGAAAAGTACGATACCTGTGTTAATACTGTGCACCAGGCACTTTATGCAACAATATTGCCAACGATATCTCCACAAAGTAGGTATTTTCACACCATCTTACTAACGAAAAACTAATGCTTAGAGAGTTTAAGCATCTTGCCCAAGGTATCATCGCTGGTAAATAATGGGACTGGGATTCTTTATTGGGGTTGTACAACCCTAGTTCTGGCCATCTTTTACTTTACTCTTTTACTTTGGGGAATGTGCCATGGAAAGAAAATAGTCAGGGAGAGTAAAATAAGAATATACTTAATCTGCGGCAACTGAATGGCTCAGTTGGTTAAGTCCAACTCTTGATTTCGGTTCAGGTCATGATCTTATGGTTTGTGGGATTGAGCCCCACGTTGGACTCTGCACTGACAGTGTGGAGCCTGCTTGGCATTCTCTCTCTCTCTCTCTCTCTCTCTACCTCTCTCCTGCTTGTGTGCCGTCTCTCTCTGTCTCAAAATAAATAAATATAAACATTAAAAAATATATACTTAATGTGCTGCTGATGTAACTATGAATTAAAAGGAAGACACTTTTTCATCATTCCTACATACACCATGGAGGGTTTTTCTAGGACTAAATTAAACTTTGAAAATAAATGACAGGTAGCCAGGCAGACTCAAAAATAACCAAGTACTTAAGCTATAATTGCTTACCATGTGATTTTCCCATCCTTTCTATGGTACTTACCTTGCAATTAAATGATCAATAGTTATCCTGTAAGTAGCAAGTATGCCCATGAAATTTGTGACCTGGAAAATCAGCCATTATAAGAGTGGAAGTGTTAAATGGTCTGGAAATGATCAGTGGGAAGGTAAGGCTGCCTCCTCTCTTTGACATATCTACTGAGGCACTAAATTCGGAGATAGCCAAATAAGTTCCCAGGCTGTGAATTGGCACCATCTGCAGGCCCTTCCACACAGGAGCTGGAGCTGCCTATGGTGGTGTCTCCATCCAGGCCGGGAGCATCTCCTTGTACACCTAGGAGGGAGGCATGGCTCTCTAGACCTAGCCGATAAACACTCCATCATCAATTTTCAGGCCAGCGCATGACTAAGCATGGCTGAGTGTGGCCGAGTGGCCTGCTGCATTGATTGCTCTCAGCAGACCTGGGCATGTTTCCTGTAGCTTCCTTGTAGAGAGATACTTCAGGAAAGGCAAATGTCTCTCGATGGGCCATGGGAGATTGGGGGAGCACCCACTCCTTCCAAGTTCGGTGCAGGCAGACCATATTGGGGGAAGGCAGCTGCTGCTGGTCTGGGTATCCTCTCCAGAAAGAGATACTTCCTGAATTGCTCACTTAGGAGTAAGGAAAAAGGGCAAGACCAGTTCTTCTCCATGAAGAACTTACATCTTTACTAGGCATTCATGATGGATTCACACGAGCCAGTAAAGGATGTTGCAGGGCAGTGGGAATATCAGAGTAACTGAGAATATCAGACTCTGGAACATTCAGGAAAGTTCTAGCGGGAAGTGTAAGATTTGAGCTGGGCCTGCAGGGCTTTAACTAGGTAAAAAGGAAAGAAAAACCCAAGCTCTTTAGGTTCCTAGGATATAGCCGTGATCTTCTTTTTCAAGCTTTGGATCCAGGACAGCAGCTTAGTGTAGAGAAAGGCTTTGGATTTGGGCAGACTTGATTCTGTCTGATTGATTCCCAATCACTAGCTGTTGGGACCTAAACCAAGCCACTTAATTTCTTTGAAGTTCTCTTCTCCCACCTACAAAACAGGAATAATAAAGCCTACTGAGAGGAATGCTAAAGACATACGAACTTATGAAAACATACGTACTTGATATAGTAGGTGCTCAAGTAACAATAGTTCACTTCTTTTTCACTGTAGGGACTCTCCAAGACGCCATCAGGCCTTCATGCCCAACCAAGCCAATTCCTATTTCCACATCATCTTATACCAATCTTAGTCTCTTGAAACCCTCCATCAAGGCTGTCATCAAATGTCACCTCCTCCATGACCTTCCTCAGCCCTTCAGTCATAAGGGACCTCTCTTCAAATTCTCCTAGTCACTCTGCCAGGCATTCATTGGAGTCTTACTGGATTTTTTTCCTACTAGATTATGTGGACATACCCCCATCTCTTTTGCCAGGGAATGAACTCCTTGGGAGCATTGATCAGATCGGGTTTATCTTTGTAGAGCCACAGCAAGAGCCAAGACACCGGAGTGAGCCTAGCCGTGCCGTGTTCAGGGCACAACATCAGCCTGGCAAAGAGGGTTGGTTTGGGTCAGGGCAGTGCAAAACTTGGCAGCCTGGGAGCTTCAAGGCATTTGTCCCAATTCTACTTCCCTGCTTGAGCACAGCGCCCTTTTCACAGCCTTTGAGGTTGACTTGATATAAATCTGAGTCTGATTCACTTTAATGTACTTAACACACAAACTGGAAACTGTCTTTCCCACAGAGCTAGTTATATCAGCTCTCTGGAGGAGAGGTGACTATATCTGGGTCACAGTTTTAATTGGGACAGTCAACTCTAACGGAAATGCCCTACAAGACGGGTTGGGTGTGCCCATCTCTGCCAATTAGGAAGCCGGCTGGGGTTGCCCCCGGTGGTATGTGTAGTATTTGTTAAACCTCCCGTACAGTTCACATTGTAGGCCATTCTGTCCTCACTTGTTCACAGAATTCAGACTCAAGAGAGAGGAAAGGAACTGCCTGACCCTCTGCCAAAGAGTCTTTCCTCTCCAAAGCCAAGATGCTTTGAGGGAGAAGTTCTAAAGTAGATCTGAGACTGCATAAATTAGAACTAAAGAAACCAATTCCAGGTGATGGGGTACAGAGAACACATTTGAGTTGAGCGTCATATTAGCCAGACAGAAAGCACCTGGCTATTTAAAATTTCTCTGATTTTTCACAGGTTTAGTGCATTTTCAGAAGGGTCTATAGTGATTATATTCATAATTCCGAAGGTCACACAATTAGTTGTTATCAGAGCTGAGCCTAGTTATGCTATCTTCTATTTACTTTGTGTTTTACATTTTAAAAGTCCTTTTGTTTACTTTTGTTTCTCAAAACCAGTTGTACGGGGATTACTGTCCCCATTTTAAAGATGAGGCTGTTGAGGTTCAGAGTCAGGGTCAGCTAAATGGTAAAATTTCTAGTAAAGAGCTCTAGCGAAGAGCTTTCTCTGTTCATCTCCCCTTGTCCCCTCCTGTCTTGGCAGTTTGTCATTAGCACTGGAACCAAGGGTGGGTGTCTGCAGAGACTGTGCACTGGGGCTCTGTGTATGTGACAGAAGGAGAACCCTCAGGGACATGACCACCTTGGGAGAAGGTCGGGAGCATCATTTATCCACCACTGAGCCCTGGAAATCCCCGGGCTGTGGAGCCCGGGACCGCTGTGCCTTCCCCAAGAAGTTCAATGGTGGCACTGCTGGCATGCTATGTAAACCTCAGGCACACATGTTCAGACAACCGTTAGCAGGCCACAGAAGTTCCCCAAGACACTTGGTAAACCTTCGTCAAATCTGTTCTGACTTTGTGTGGGCGGCTGGGTTTCATCAAGAGGGTGCTGAAAGCAGCAACCCCAGTAGGGCTGAGTCCGGACAGAGAAGGGCCTCTGCACTTGTCTTTCTGCCTCCAGTGCTCTATAGCCCCACCCCCTTCTGAAATGTAAACCCTGACACAATGCTCACGTATTACACGTTCTCTTTTAGGTGCAAGCTTTGCTTGAATGAGATATTATGAGATCATTTCTCTAAATTTGTTCTCAGATTCTACAAAATTATCTGAGGAAATCCGCAGTGGGCTCTGTTGGTTCTTAAAACACACCTAAGAGACGCTATCCGCTGGGCATTGCCACTGGGTTCAGTCACTTTTCCTAATGATTTCTGCAATTAGTACTGAAAGGTAGACAGATTATGGTTTTAAAAACTCGATGATGAAGTTTGGAAAAAAAAAATCTTCACTTCAATTTTCATTTGTCATTGAGTCCCACTTTTCCCAAAACGTTACTAGACTTTGCTTGTTTCATCAACTAAAAAACAAAACAAAACAGAAAAACAACAACCACCACAAGAAGCTGCTTTTGTCCACAGAGTGAGTTGCTGGTAGCACTGTGGCTTTCAGAAACTAGCCAGATGGCTTCATAAACAGATTCCCTGGGTGACTGGGCAGAGGTGAGGACAGACGATGAAGATGGGGGTGTAGGAGTGAAGCTGGGATCTTTTGTAAAGACAGGAATAGGAAACAGAGAAGCAAAACATCTGTCTCGGTGTTTAAGAAAGGCTAAGTAACGGGGCTGCTGATATCAGAGTGTTAGTATCTGTAGGAGACCTCAAGAGACACGTGTCTAAAGTTCCCATAAACCTCAGATAGATAAATCCTCTGGTCTTTCTTCCCAACTTTCAAAAACAATGTGTATTACCCAAGAAAAACCACAAAGCTTTGAGCTGGTACTGGTTAGCCCAATATAAGGTCAGATTTTGCATAGGAGATTCAGAGACAGGAAATACGCTGGCGTAAAAGCAGTCAAGAGGACACTGAACTAATACCACCATTTCCACAGTCTTCACACCAAGACATGCTGTCATCTGTGGGCATTTTTTTTTTTTTTTATGATTTGTTTGCAAAATGACTATAGCACATTAGCATTGCCAGGGAGGCTCTGTTGTGAAATTCTGCAGGATGAAAGGAGGGGCAGTTTTGTCATGCAGCCTGGAATCTATTCTCAGGAGGGAGGTGGAGGAAGAAGGTGGTCTGACCCGTGAGTCTGTATAATGACTTCCACACTTAAACAGGATAGCACATTGGGATCTTCTCTCATCAAGAGTGGTGTCATAGTTGCCCAAAAGAAAACACCACCATCTCTGCACATACTTACTAAACAGGTCTTTGGGGCAGCATCCTCACTTGCGCCTTTTAAAACCGTATGCCCTTAGAGCGTCATTCATCTCTGACAATTCTGCCAGGTTGGCCTGTTAAATTTTCAACTATTGAATTTTCATAATCCTTTTGTAAATGAATGTGCTCCCAGCTGGCTATTACTCCTGAGAAAACTAGGAAGTGATCTGAAAAAGATAATTTATGGTAATATAAAGCAAGACCAATTGTTCCGTTTGGATTAAACAGTTCAGAGTTGAACTGAAGTCCAGGGACTTGAATTTCTAATCAGTATTATCCAGTGTTAAAACTTTCTGGGCCAGTTTGGCCATCGGTAAAATTGCCATTTAGTAGATAATCGAGTGTATTTGCTGAGAAGAGTTAATCTAAATATATTAGCTGACTGTATCACACAAGATTATTAATTAAACTTTTAAATTATAATACTCTCTATTAACAGGTATGTTCTGATTTTAGGTTGAAGAGTCAGATTTCCACATTAATTCAACATATCTACAAATTAGATTTAATGCCGATATCACAGGAATGGTAACATCAAGGTGATGTTTCTGAACAAGGCTTATTTAAGAATTTTGTGGATTAAACTACTACTCTCAGAGATCCCCAGTCTGTATACATCAAACCATACACATTACAGGGCACCCACATTTCACATTAAACACAAATGTACCCATGCGATTGTATGGATTTTTATAAACCAGATTTAAAAATTATATAGTTACTTATGACTCATTTATTTGTAATTGGCTATAATTGCATGGCTATGATTGATGTATAATTAGAAATTCTTTTGAAGTGAGAAAAATCCAACCTATAAATTCTTTTCAAATGTAATTACATTTTTATAAATATTGAATTTAACAATTAGTGACATCACCATGTTTTTTATATTTGTAGGTTTTAAAGCATTTATTTAGATTTAGTGATTTCATTTTTTTTTTTTTTTTGTATTTCGAAACCAATACATTTTTTGCCCTCTAGTTTCTAACATTTCTATAGCTTTTTGAGAATCCTTGTGTTCATAGTGCCTGGTATTTATAGTGGCCCTGTTTATAAAATCGTTTATAAAGTCATAAAATATCCTAGAAATTCATAAAACATTGAGCACACATCATTGTACCATTGTTACCCTTGTCTCTTGTGCTCAAGAGCTAGATTACATAGGTCTAGGAATCAAGAGAGATAAATCGGGTTGGCCCCTCATATTAGCAGTCCTAGCAATCTACTTGTGGAGTTCAGATTTAACATCTGCTGGGTTCCAAGTCCTGGTTTTGATGAGAGGGGCTAGAGAACTACCAGCACAGGATCAGGTATAGTTTCTGCTAAGCAGTTTAGGCTCCTTTTGCTGAAGGACCATATTTGCGGGAATGACTGACCCTGATTGTCATTAAGAACTAGGTTTGCTCCTGTACAGTAGGGACAGGAAGCAGTACGTCGTGAATGAAGGGGATTCTCTAGGGGTGTCTCTAGCAGCTTCCAAAGCCTGGTGTTAACTGTAAATGAGCAAGTGCAGCAACTCCTGTCCAAGAACAGTAGAGCAACTGGGATGGGTGATCGAGGAGGGAATGGAAGGCTCAGGAACATGGACATGTTAAAGTGGATTTGTTGTATAAAACCAGAGGACCCACCACTAGGCTGGGTTCTCCTCAAGGGCTTTATAGAGTACACCCTTCAGAAAAACATTATGGAGAGCACTGGTGAAGGAGACACCAGCTTCATTTTCACAGACCTTATAAAACTCCAGAGACTTGGCACTGTTTCTATAGTGTCTAGCTGATAAACAGCCTTGTTTATAAAATTGTCTGAGGGGCGCCTGGGTGGCTCAGTGGGTTAAGCATCTGATTTTTAGTTTCGGCTCAGGTCATGATCTCACAGTTTGTAGTTTGAGCCCTGCATCAGGCTCCATATTGACAGTACAGTGCCTGCTTGGGATTCTCTCTCTCTCTCTCTCTCTCTCTCTCCCTCTCTCTCTGCCCCTCCCCTGCTTGCATGCTCTCTTTCTCTTAAAATAAATAAATAGTCTTAAAAAAATTCTCTGAGAGCTTCTTTTGGGAAGATCAATAGGGACCATCTCTTGTGATTCTTAGGCTGATACTCTTAGAAAAAGAGTTCTCAAATGTCATGGAATTTACACAATGAAAAACATAAAAGGTACCATAGGATGGTAAATCCAGATTCATGGGACATGAGATTATGGGTCTGATCTCAGTAGAATTCTTTCTCTTCCTGCCTTGTAGTCAGCTTTCAAGATCCGCTCTCATCTGCTGCCTTAGTCCCTTCCAGCACATATAGCCAAGTCTTGCAATACTTTGGTTGTATGTGCTGTTTCCTCCCATAGTAAGGGCTACATTTTCTCAGTTGGATTTTGTTATAACTTGAGTCCAGTTTTTAGTCTGGAGGCAGTGATGGGAAGCAAGGCGGTCTTAAGGAGGACAAGCATCATCCTACAAGGCACTTACCTCAGGTGAGGCCCTTTTGCTGTTTGTAGGTGAAGTGAGGCTGGTTTTATCTAGCAAGGGAGTGGGAGCTTCTTGGTAGTCTGAAGATTAAGAAGATTCTGAGCGTTCCAGTTTGCCAGCTCACCTACCCAAGTGTTCCCATCATGAGTTTCTGTATCCCAGACTTTCTCTATTAGGATTTTGATGTTATCCAAGAGACCTGTTGAGGTTGTGTACTCTGCTGCTCTTTTTATTAAATCCTGTGCATGATTTTCAGCACAGCCTGCTCTCTAGTTGCAGGAGATAAGCCATATCTCCTAGCTCAAACACTGCAAAGGAGACATTTTCTTTTCAGGATGTCCCAAAGTTGATAGTTCACTGATTAGAACATCTCTTTTTCTTTTTCTCAAAGTATCTAAAGCCATTGACAAGATCTGTATAACTCCTTAATTCTTAAAATTACTATTGCCGCT
This sequence comes from Paguma larvata, assembly GCA_030068075.1. Taxonomy (NCBI): domain Eukaryota; kingdom Metazoa; phylum Chordata; class Mammalia; order Carnivora; family Viverridae; genus Paguma; species Paguma larvata. Next base: position 91,117,689 of record CM057825.1, on the reverse strand, counting down.
ACCATTAAAAGACCACCACTACCACATAAGCCAATGCTTCACCTTCTACCCATGTTTTATCCAAATTGACCACCCGTGAGAGATGGTACTGGACACCAGGGATTACTCATTATTTTCACCAATGGAATCTTTCTGACCTGTGAATCAGAATTCCAAATCCCATAACAAGGGTCTGCTTTCTAGGTCCACTTCTGGTATCTATTGTCTTAACCTGGATTTTCAACAAAAGTGTGAGCTGGAGACCAGAGCTTACATCCAGATTATTTTAGGAAGTGGCCCCAAGGTACTAGGAAGAGTATGATAGCCAAAGAGGGAAAGTGAATTTGAGACAGCACAGTTAAGTTAATGAGTTGGTCATTCCTCTGGGAGACTGGGACTTGATTCCAATGGGGGTTCTGCTGAGGAGCTGTGTAGCATATGCCTCAGGAATATCTGCTTAGGAGACACAAGACTGAAGTATTTATTCAATGTATCCACTGTCTCCTTTTTTCCATTAGGTTTAGCCAATGGGTGTTAACTCCTCACACTTGCAGGCTTGTGCCCCTGTTAGAAATGCATGGGTATCCCACATGGCAATGCAGAGAAGTTCTGGGGCAGCTGAGACAGGGTATTGTCAGGCTATTCCTGCCCATACTGGTGACTTGTCATTGGCTAAAGTGAAAAGGTGAGCCAGGAAGACATGAGGTAGAGCACACACGATGCCCCTTCAGGACCCATCCAGGACCTCATCTGTTAAGCAGAGACCAGAACAGAATGTAGAAAGTGTATCTTATGGAGTGTGTGCTACTCTTTCTCTTTTTAAAAAATGTATGTATAGAAAAAGGTCTCATTTTGTTTTCTTTCCTTTTGTGTTTTTTTAAACATTTAAACCATGGAGATAATAAAATACTCATGAAAAAGTCATTTGTGTATTTCAAAGGAAAAGAATAGTAAAGAAATGAAGAAAGGAAAACATAGGGAAGGCTGGTTGCCCAAAGGACTTAGAAGTACAATTTGACCTTGAATGACTTGTATCGAAGATACTCTACCCCTCTCTTCTGGGGGAGCTCTTCCTCATCGTGCATGTCTCAGTTCACCTCTCCTCTGTGTTTTCTCCAGATCCTCCCACTTTCCCTAACTCTGCAGGGCCCGATTCTCTCCTCAGGATCACTTGTTCTCTCACCTGTGCTTCCAAGGCTTTTGACACAAACCTCTGTCCCAGCATCTGCCACACTGTCCAACAACTTTGACCTTCCAATAGACTGGGGCCTTCTCCCCTTTTTTTCCCCTGGATGCCTTCTCTAGCATGTTGTATGAACTCAATTTCTGAATTTCAGTCATTGTATCATTTAGCAGATGACCTTGCATGGTCCACTTTGTGCTGGGCACAGTGGGAAAGATGCCATGTTGTAAGACCCAGGTCCTGCCCTCCAGTGGGCAGGCCAGGAGTTGGCCGATTAAAAGCCCAATCCCATTATAAAGCCCAAAATCCTAATTTCGGTTGTTAGCCTGATGGTCCTGCGGGGAATAAACTCTTGAGGTGAGCCAAGGAGGTACTGGTTCAGTCAGAAGTGAAGAAGCGTCTTCACCAAGCTTCTAGCTTTGATGACATTCCCATAGAGGTGGGAAGACACACGTCCCACCTCACACAGGAATGTGTGGAGAGGGTGGTAGAGCAGTGCCTCTGCCTGAGCCAAAGCGAGCCTGGGAGGGGAAAAAGAGGGATGCAGGGTATGGACTAAATCAGATTGCAACAACTTGTCTAGTTGTATTAAAAAAATGAGGACTTGTTGGTGTCCTTCTTAGAACAATCGTTCCTTAGAATGAGAAGCAATTTAAACAAGAACTGAACTGCCTGTCTCAACCCAAGTTCCCTCCCCAAACCGCTACTCTCTCCACACCTGTTGGCCTTCTACCCATGTCAGGCTTCTCTCCCAGAAGCAAAGTCACCTGGTGCCAATAGGACTCTTCTCTTTTAGGTGGCACTAATCAGGCCTTCTAGGCTGGGCTGGCCCTCAAACCAGACTGCAAGCCTCCAAAAAGAAACACCCTGGAGGAAAGGATGATTCAAAGACGCTGCTCGCACTCTGAGTATCAGCTCAGTTTCAGTTCTAGGTCAAGAGTTGAAACAGTTCAGAGAAATGATCCCCTGCTCCTTCAAAGTCAGATCCCTTTATACCAGTCTGAGGTTTCTGGTCAGGCATTTGTGAATTCTTGTCTAGACCTCACTTTACATATGGTGGCATGTTCTTTTAACCTGGAAATTTTCGTGAATTATTTTGTGAGCATCCAGATGGGTCCAACTTGTCTGTGGGGAGAGAAGTGACTGTCCGATTTGTCACTTTTACGCTTTTTTTAAATTGAGGCAAGTTTACATAACACAAAATTAACCATTTTGAGGTACACTATTCAGTGGCCTTTTGTACCGTCACCATACTGTACATCTACCCACTATACCTAAGTTCAAACCATTTTTATCACCCCAAAAGGAAATCCCATGCCCGTGAAGCGGCTCCTTCTCCTTCCTCCCTTCCATAGGTGCTGACAACCACCACTCTACTTTCTATCTCTCTGGATTTATCTATTTGGATATGTCATGAAAATGCGATCATACAGATGGGAACTTGTGTGTCCTGTTTCTTTCATTTAGCACATTTTCAAGGCTCATCCATGTGGTGGCATGTATCAGAGCTTTTTTTCTTTTCATGGCTGAGTCCATTGTATGTTTATACAACATTTTATTTATCCATCTTTCACTTCTATTTTTTTTTGCCACCTCTTAAGATCCGGGAGTTTGAGGAGTCTGAAACTGGGTGACTGGGGCCATTCTTTGTTCTTCTAAAGGAGTAGCAAGTTGCAAAGGAAGTGAAGGCAGCCCAAGGTGTAATTCTCTACAGTTGACACCTTCAGATGAAACACACATTTAGCTGGTCACAAATGCTTCCTTTTTCTGACTTTGTTGTCAAGGAAATGTTGGAGGGATTGTTGCTGTATTTTTTTTCTTGTTCAAGATAAAGTACTGAGTTTGAAGTCCCTAAAGTGGGGCTGCTTTTACCCAATTTGATAGTTTCTTAATGCTCTTAAAGTGGACTTTTTCAGCATGATAGAAACATAGTTCTTCAAATCTCACAACATAAATACAGCAGGGCTCAGAGAGTGAGTTGGGATAGACACCGGTCTAGCGGGGGTGTCAGGGTCTGGCTTGTCTCTCACCCTTGGGGGCCCAGCCTCCACAATATCTCTAGCCCACCATTTGTGCCAACAGGACCAAAGACCAATGAAGACTAAGAGAGCTCCTCTTTCTGTGACGCATTTCCTCACTCTGCCACAAATTGCAACAGGGGAGATGAGATAAAGAGGAACCTTAACAGAAAGGACTAAGTTGGGGATGGATGTAAACAGCAGGTTGGCCACACAGTGACAAGAAGGCAGCATGTAGTAGGCCTGGCTGGGAGGAGGGAAAACCATCCTTGGCGGTGGTGGGGTGACCCTGGGAGGCTGTTGGAGCTGAGGAATCAGCCAGGGGGAGTGCCTCCTTGGCTTTATCCCCAGAGGATGGATTCCTGGATATCAAGGCAGAATTTTTACTGACAGATGTTTCTAGAAGAATCTTTCCCAGAGTTCATGTACCTGAATGAAATACTTACAGTGAAGCTAGAGTCTGAACCTGTTAATTAAGCGTGATTAGTAGGAACAGCAGCATTTGGGGCTGGTTACTCTTGTTACAGCTGAATCAGCATTACTTTCTCCATTTTAAATATCATTCTGGGTTTAATGTGCTGATGCTACTCTTAACTTTGAGCTCGAGGTCTTAGCCCTTTCCTGGGACAGATATGAAGCTCTCAGCATTGCTTTAGCTGTACCCCACCTAACAATGCCGTGTGGCTGGAAAAAAGAGAAGCAAAAGGCTGGAGTGTGAGTTTTAAGTTAGTTCTTGCCTTAGGCAAGTCATTTACCACCCAAATACTGTGATCTCTGAAATGAAGGGAGCCAGAGAGTGTTTCCCAAGGTATATTCTGTGTACACCAACTCCAGTAAGTCGCTGGTTGATAGAGGATTCAAAGATTCGAAGGAGGCTTTGATTCCCCCACATTTCCAGCCTGTTCTCAGAAAGTCCTCAGGCAGAGAAATGCAGATAAGTGAAGGCTCTGAAGTGGTAATAAGGCCTGAGGGCTTACTGAGTGCTGTACTGATGGTGTAAATTTCCCTAGTGTTATGCAGTTAGGATGTTGTCAATTTTTATATCAAAAGTAATGGTCCAATTGAACCTAAGTTTAATTTATTATTGTTGCTGATGTTACTTGGTAGTTAGTGTTATTTCCACATCATGTGTCCTGAAGTGGAATTATCTGGCCAAAGAATACTTTAAAACTTGTAATGGTGAGGACACTGGTTAAGTTGTTGAAAGAGAATCCTGGAATACAGTGATATTCCAAAAATACAGTGACTTAACAAAGAAGGAAGTTTACTTCTCTTTCATACAAGAGACCAGAGGTAAGTGGTCCAGGGTCTGAGGGGCAACTTCGCCATGTCCTCACCAACTTCCACTTCTGATCCTGGATGACTGCTGTGGCTGTCCTCATGTCCAAGCCCACAAGGGAGGAAAATGTCAAGAGGGTACATGTGCCTTCGTTAGTAGGGCATGACCCAGAAATGCCACACATTCTTCTACTCACATCTCACTGGTAGAACTTAGTCACATGCCTACATATTAAGCAGCAAGGCTGTAAAATGTAGTCTCTTGCTTGGCTATATGTCTAATTAAAATTCAGGGGTTTGTTTTAAAGACGGAGAGAGTGATGGTTGGTAGGCAGCCATAGTCTCTGCTAGAAGACTCGTGCCAAATTATTTTCCAAAATGATTTCTGCTAAAGTTCAGTTTCACCAAAATTGCATGGACATGCCAGTTTAACAAACGTGTACTAAGGATCTTTTTGTGTGTGTGTGTAAAACACCCAAAAACCATGGGGATATTGATGGAGAAGATGCAGGAGACCATTTTGCACACAGAAACAGCTAGAGACAGAGATTAATTGAAGTGCTGAACCGTTTGGTTCAGACCCTGCCTTTCATGGAAAGGACTAGTGAAAGTTGGAGCATGCAAGAGTTCCCCTGTAGGAGGTAAATTCAGGTGGAGTTTGCAGGATGATGTTGCTCGTCAGCTCTTGATTGTTTCTGCTCATAGAGCCAGGGGTCACTAAACTTAGTCCTCACTCAACCTTCAATGCCTAGTAGCCCACTCTAATGTTTTATTAAATCTTTCCATTGCCAACAAGTAGCGAAATGGTTGAGTTTTGAAATATATTTCCTTTTCCTGGTCTTCAATGGAATATTGAGTGGAATAAAGGAATCAGAGGGAGAGAACTCAGGGATGCCAGAGGAGGTGAAGCCTGTTTATAGATTCGGGGAAGGCAGTTCTTCCGGCTGCTGTGGGTGTGTGGTTCCATGCCACATGGCATCCCTTGTGGACAGGGAGCTCTCTAAAGATTGATTCAAGGGCTCAGTTACTAAATATCTTTAACCAGAAATATTCCCTCTGGGTCCTTTTCCTTTGTGCTCCATGAGCTGGGGAAGGGAAGGAACTAGTGTAATAGTTGGATAAATGGCTGGAGTGAAATATCAGCTGATGGTATAGGCGGTTAAGGTTCTAACTATAAAAAAACTTTGTCAAAATTGGGAAGAAGATCTTTGTTTTTTCCGCACCTCTCCTAGGATTTTCATCCCTTTTCATTCTCCATCAGTATTCCCATAGTATTCCACACCCTCTTCTCCAAAATGTGTCCTATTTGGTAGTACCTCATGTTCTCCATTTTTCTCTTCTCACTTTCTTATCCTACCATGAATGATGTGTGTTCTACTTTCTTATTCTACATTTTCTGGAGTCTAAGCCTATCTTCTCATCACTCTTTCATTCCTCCATCCCTCCATCTATCCTGTCACCCACCCATTCATCCACCCATCCCTCCATCCCTCTATCCTGCCAGCCGGCCATTCAGGTAAGCTAATTTAATCTACAGTGTTACCAGTTTTAAAAGTCTTAACTTTAAGCCTTCTTCAGTTGAGTAAGTTTCTGGCATAACAGGCTGATGGGATAGATATTTGCAAAGGAACATATGGTAAATTTGACTATCTCATATTCTTTGTTTAATCATAGGACTAGGTAGCTTAAATATGTTATGTCAGTGTAAAAGCAAATTTGAAGATGATTCTGCTCAGTTCATAGTCACCTCTGCCTAATTGCTGTCATTATAAAATGTGAAATAAACCTGCAGCCATGGCCATGAAGGCTTTATTGCTTGCAAGTCTCAGGCAGGTTTGTAGTAGGTGAGGAGGCTTTGCAAGACACCTGCCCTGGGTTTTGCTGCTGACCTCCTTGGAGGGTTTCAGGGGTGGAGTTTCTTCTGTGGTCAGGGCACTGGGATTGTGGGTATGATCTGTCCTGTCATCACTTTCACTCTGATTAGCTTCATTCGGAAGAACTTTTGACAGTCTTTCACAGACAGGTCAACGTGGGAAAACCAGTTCCCCTCTATGGGACTGATTTAATCTCTTTGTTTAGAGGCTGATTTTGGGAAATAATACACTTCTTCTCACGTCAAGCAGGCAGAACATGGCAGCCCACAGACGCTCCTGATGCATGTTGGGTTTTCTGTCGGGGGCCCCTTGGCATCTTGGGACAGCTAGCTAAAGGTGTTTTTCTGGCTGAAGCCCTGATGCGTCAGTTACCCCTGGGCTTGGTGCCACTCAACTTTGGGTGTAATTAAACAATCTGTAGCTTAGTGGGACATCCTGCTTGCTGTGGGTGACTCAGAGCTCCCTGGCAGCTGGTTGAAGTTTTGTTTATAGCAGGGCTGCCCACTCACTCTACACCCCAACTCCCTATAAACCACTCCACAGGTGGCCCAACTTTTGGTGCAAATAAAAGTTTGTCAACTGTCGTTTTCTTTCTCCTGTATGTGTGTGTGTTAAAACTTATCTAAACAAAATTAAGCTGTGGGGAGTCCATTAATAAAAGGTTTCTATTACAAAATTATTGGCACTCTCCAAGGCGCTTTGTAGGAGAGCAGAAAGATCAATATTACCTAGAATAAAATAGCCAGGCAGACATTACTCAGGGGAAATAGGTTCTTAAGTATGAGAGGGAATATAGATTTCTACCCAGGCAGTCAATGTTTGAATATGATGAAACAGCATGTTAGAATCGGTGGTCTGGCAATTATTTGAGAAGTGTTGGGAGGCTAAATGTGCTTCAAAAAAAATAAAAAGGAAAAGGAAAAATGAACAAACAACTCAGCTAATTCTTCTCAGAAATAAAGAGCAAGTATTTAAACACAAGACCAAAAGTAAAAAGAAATGCAGCATTTGATTAATTTGTGGAGACATCTAAGGCCATAGAAGTGGTGTGGTGACTGTGTTTGCTTTACAGAGGGAGGGAGAGGGCAGGGAGACCATACAGGCTTCTAGACCAGGGAGGCTAATGAGTAGCCATTCCTCATCTCTAAGCTTGGTTCTTTCACTTGTCTCTTGGAAGCTTTGTGAAAACAGGGGGAGGGCGGTGGGGGAACAATAGATTGTTACCCAGATCGGATCAATTTAATGGGGTGCAGTTTACTTTCCATCTCTGTCATGTGAACCAATTAACCCACAGGCTGGTGAAATGCAATGGGCAGATAATTGGGCCATTGTTGGAGCACTGTACCCCTTGGTACCATTTGCAAATTGCTGAGGTAGGGATCTCTAGATGGCTCCAGGGATGAACTGCAACCAGTTAGTTGCAGCTATGATGGGACATCAGCTTTCAGGCCCAAGGAACGGCTGTGTATTGTCAGGGAAGGTGAGCAAGGGGAAGAGGGAAATAAAAGGGAACTTGCAGATTCACAAAGAGGAAGCAGAGGCAAAGAAGGGGAGAGGGAAAAAGGGATTGAGAGAGGGAGAAAAAGGGAGAAGATGAGGGAAGGAGGAAGGGAGAGAATATACTTTTTAGGTGCTGTCCTTGACAATAAATAGTTGAAGGGATCACGAACTCAGGCCAATTTTCCCCAAAGTATATTCAGGGGAGAACTCATGTCCTATATGGTGTTAACTGGTGTTTTATGGGGGAGTTTTTTTTTTTAATGGAGGAGAGATATCTTATGGTTTCATCCATTTGGGAACTGTTTGGTTCAGCAGGTTTCTTTAGTGCTTCCAATGAACTAAAATGCTTTCTGGGTCTCCAATATGGGGCCGTAGTATGTAGTTTCTTCTCAGATTATTTTATTGGGCAATTGTTTATTCAAGGACCCTATCCTGGGACAAACATCTTGAGAAACAGAGCTTTTGAAATAATGATCCAGACCTTTGCCCTGCTGCAAGGCAACACCGAGCTGGACAAAGCCCTGCCGTCATCCTTTGGCAGGAGCACAAAAGCTACCTGCCAGCATATGTCCCAGAGCCAGTTCTCATGACATCATTCATTCATGCATTCATTCATTGGTGTACTCATTCATTCAAAGTCTATCCTCTGTTGTTTTTGTGCTGCAGCTTCTGGCTCTGAGCACTTACTCCTTCCTGACTTAGACACCCATGCCTCACTCCCATCCCTGCAGAAATGGAAACATGCTGATTTCTCTTCTGTGTTTTGACTTTCAGTGCTGCCGTTTAGTCTTGGATACCTTCTTTGGTTCTGTCTTCTCCTCTGAACTCAGTGTCTCCAATTGTCTGCAAAGTCAAAACCATTGGCCAGAGCAGCCCCTGGCCTTGTATAGCCCAATTCTCACTCAGTTTTCTCAGCAAGGATAAGCTGAAACCCTCATCTCCTCCTCCTGCTCTTAAGAGTGTGGATTTGAGTACCATCCCTTTTCTAGTTCTCTTCCAGCGTCTCAGCTACTCCCTGAGGCGGGAAGATTTTCTTGTAGTGACCAGAAGTTTCTTCCAACTGATTAGTAAGTTACTTCCTCTTGTTTTTCCACAAGAACTACAGACAGTGAAGGGACATTGAGCAGCTCTCCTCTGCAGCTTGCTAACTCTGCACTTTTATTCCTGGAAGGGAACAGCTCCTACCCAGGTGAAGCCCCTTAGATGCCCTCTGAGGACCTTTACTAGGGGTCCCTTTTCTAGGGAGCCAGAAAAATCCTCTCTGACCCTATTTTAACCTCCTCCAGTGGTGTTACTTAAATGTTGACAACTCCTTCTAGAGACATGGCATCTTGAGAATGTATCCAGTGGAGACAATCTTATTGTGCAGGTAGGTCTATGAGATGCTGGCCAAAATGTCATATTTCTGTGCTGCTCTACTGCTTCCTCTAGAGGCCCTCAGGGTCTGTTTCTCCCTAGTGAAGGTATTTATTCCACCTGTTGTATGGGAGATGCGTGAATGCATGGCAGGAAAATCGCTCCTATTTTGAAGCTCAGGGTAAATAAATAAATGAACTAAAGCACTTAAGATTCCTTTACACCCCATCCATGAAGTCTGGGAGGGATTACACAGAGTAATTAACCACTATTAGCAGCTTTTTAGATCCATTTTCTTTCACTGTCTATAAATGGGCTTCCTTACCCCACCTCCCAGCAGGACCAATCAGGAGTATGTCAGGAGCAGGACCAATATAGGGAAACACATGCACCTCCCAACACTAAATTTATAGGGAAAATAGGCAGTGGGGAAAGGAGGACATGAAGAAATTATTTTAGAAGGTTAACTTCTAAAATGCAGTTGCTATCTGCTCATTATAGACATTTTGCAAAGTAGAGAAAGGTAGAAAGATGGAAAATTTGTCTATGAAGATAAATAAGGAAATTTACACTCTGGTGTCAGCAACTGCAAGGTTAGTATTTTTCTTGAGCTTGGTTTTTACCCACAAACATAGGATATCTTGTATCTAATCGTATCTCTGACTTTGTACTGGTTTCTAGAAAATTGCAATGTTTATTCATGGAGTAACTAATTATTAATTCGACAATGTTCATTGAATGCTTTCTATGTGCCAGGGACTCTGCTAGGCCTTGAGGATACATCAGTGAACAAAACAGATGTGGGGCTGCCTAGAGACACACACCATTCTAAGTGGTGAGAGCTGATGGATGTTGACAGGTATTAATACGACTCGACTGGTTGAGTTTGTAGCTAGCACTGTGTTAGCACTTTGCATACATGTCAGGAAAATGTAATTCTTTCAATGTATGTATCTTTTCTTAGATTTTTTTCCTTCTCCCCAGTCCAAAGGGGTTAAGCCTTACTGATATGCTCTTGCTTGTGGGTGAGGCTTGTGTTGCTGGAGGACACCTCTTTTCATCTTTTATGAAGACCTTTGGCATAATTTCTTGCAAAAAGACCGTGGCTGGGGTCCCAGAGGAAGAGGGGAGAGAAAGAAGTGTGGCTGGAGAAGAGAGAGAGGTGTTGGCTAAGAATGCCAACAGCTTCTGCATAACTGAAAAGGGCACAGACAAGGCTGGCTGAGAGTGGTGGGGATCTGTGTCTTTTTCCCTGGAGGTTGTTAGAGGGGAAAGGCCGGTGGTGCACCAAGGAGGAAGACTCCATGTACTGTGCTCCCAGTGACTGCCAGCATTGTCACACCCCATCTCTGTGCCAGAGAGCCACTGAGGTGCTTGATTCAAGGGACCCTGAAGCATTGTCAGAGTGCTGTGGGTGCCTCAATGTTTCATGAGTCATGAGGTCTTTGGGGCCTCTGTAGAACTGATCTTAGCTACTTTGAATCACATACCAGCCTCAAATTCTCTTTGCAACATAACATAATCTAGCAGATTAGTACAAAATCAAATCCAGACCAAATGTTGTCACACAGCAATTATTGAACTAGCATTTGTTAGCAAGAAGACTACATTTTCTTCCTACCACCTACTCTTATATACTCAGTGATGCACTGGTTCTCTGTACTTCGAGGTGCTTTGGTCACTACCTTACGTGCATGATGCACTTGATCCAGATGTAACAGTACACCAGAGATAGGATTCCAGTCCCTTTATAGTTGATATCAGGCATCCGGAATTTTCCAAATAGTTCAACACAGCGTTGTTTGTAGATCAAGTCTAGCACCATCCCTCTGTTTCCAGGCCAAAGGCCTTGCTGGGGGGGCGGGGCACCTGGGTGCTCAGTCGGTTAAGTGCCGACTTCGGCTCAGGTCATGATCTCACGGTTTGTGGGTTTGAGCCCTGCTTTGGGCTCTGTGCTGACAGCTCAGGGCCTGGAGCCTGCTTCGGATTCTATGTCTCCCTCTTTCTCTGCCCTTCCCCTGCTCACATTCTGTCTCTCTGTCAAAAATAAATAAACATTAAAAAATAAATAAGTAAAATAAAATAAAATAAAACAAAATAAAATAAAGCCTTGCTGGGTTCTTCTACTCAGTTCATGAGTTCATACTTGACCACTGAGAGCCTCTTTCTATCATCTTTATGCAGACTAACAAGCCACTAGTATTATCAATTGTATTAGTGTCCTGTGGCTGCTGTAAGAAGTTATCACAAACATGGTGACCTAAAACAACAGAAAGTTATTCTCTTAAAATTCTGGAGGCCAGAAGTCTGAAATCACGGTGCTGGCAGGACTGCGCTCCCTCTGGTGGCTCTAGAGGACAATCTGTCCCTTGCCTCTTCCACCTTCTGGTGGCTGTTGGCATTCCTTGGCTTGTGACTATATTATTCCAATTTGTGGTTCTATCTCAACGTTGACTCCTTTGCTTCTGTCTGTATACTCTCCCTCTACATCTCTTTTATAAGGATGGTTGGCATTGGCTTTTGGGTCCGTCTGGATAATCTAGAATAATCTCCTCATTTCGAGATCTTTAACTTAATTATATCTGCAAAGGCCATTTTTTCCAAATAAAGTCACTTTCGGGGGGCGGCCGATTTAGGGATTTGGACATGGGGGTATGGGGTCATCATTCAACCCTGTACATCAATGAAACCACTTTCTGATATTTAGGATGCTATATAGCAAATTTGCTGTTATTACAATGTGATTAACAGGTGAACAAGCAGCAGCAACCTCTGGAGTATGGTCTTTCTGATAAATTCTAGCTGACCACCCCTAGAGCATGACTTCATGGTAGAGCAAGTGGCGGCCCCTAGAGGGCAGTGACAGTAATGAAAACATTTACAAAAATTTTTTTTTAATTTTTATTTTCTAGAGAGAGACAGAGTGCGAGCAGGGGAGGGGCAGAGAGAGAGGGAGATACAGAATCTGAAGCAGGCTCCAGGCTCCGAGCTGTCAGCGCAGCTCGAAATCACGGACCGTGAGATCATGACCTGAGCCGAAGTCAGTCGCCCAACCAACTGAGCCACCCAGGCGCCCAGTAATGAACACATTTATATCACACCATCTATAGAAGGAGTGTTTGGAAGTAAAATATGGCATCAAACAGGAGGGCACCCTAATAATGCTGGTGATTGAATTTACCTCTAACCTCTAGGATGTGGATTCAGAGTTAGACTTCATATAAGGAAATATTTCTTGTATCCAAAGTTGTGCTGGGAAGTTTCTGCTGTATACACACTATCTTAGTTAATTCTCACAGCAACCCCAAGGTAAAAATGATCATACACATTTTATAGGTCAGGAAACGGAGGCTGAGATACTGAAATGATCACACTAATGGAGAGGGTATGGCTGAGATTGGGCCACATTTCTGCCCGACTCTAAAGTCAAATCACCTTCCTGCATAGCTAGACTGTCTTCTCTAAGAAGGCTCAACCCGCCTGGAAATCTCTGCGCCTGCCCAGTTTCTGGTGGTACTCGCAATTCTACCTGTTTTAGGGAAGTACCCCATGGGAGACGTAACATTAAGGATGAGGAAGACAGAGGGAGAGGAGTGTAGAGATAAGAAAGGGGGCAGGAGAGAAGTGGGGGTTCGGGAGAAACCCTCTGCTTCTTTCACGGTTGTTACATAATGGAGTTGAAGGGTAGGGTGACATTTTTGGTCAGTTCAGGATGCTATAGCAGAGTACTGCAGACTGGGTGCAGTTTGTAAACAACAGAAATTTATTTCTAGCTGTTCAGGAGGCTGAGATCAGGGTGTTGGCATAGCTGAGCTCTGGGGAGAGCCTTCTTTGGTGTTGCAGACGTTGTATCCTCACATGGCGAAGTAGAAGGGGGGAAGCAAACTGTCTCATGACTTTTTAAAAAAATGTTGATTTTGAGAGAGAGAGAGAGAGCATGAGTGGGAGGAGGGGCAGAGAGAGAGAGAGAGAGAGAGAGAGAGAGGGAGACAGAGAATTCCACGCAGGCTCCACACTGTCAGCTCAGAGCCCGTGAGATCATGACCTGAGCCAAAATCAAGAGTTGGGTGCTTAACTGACTGAGCCACCCTGGTGCCCCTTTTATGACTCTTATAAGGGCACTAATCCCACTTCTGCAGGTTCTCCCTCATAACCTCATCTAATCCCAGTTACTTCCTAAATGTTCCACCTCCAAATATGAGCACGTTGGTAGGTAGGGTTTCAACATGTGAATTTGGGTGGGGAGAGACCTAAAGATTCAGTACATAACAAGTGACCAAGAGTTTTTCCAGAGCCTCCGCCAATCAATGTGATGGCAGACACAATAGGCCAGCGGGGCATCAGAAGGATCAGGACAGGCAGCACCGCGGTCCGTGGTGGTCCCTTGCTGGGTGCATCCTGTGTACCCCTGAGCTTGGAGTGACTTTACCCTGTTGGTCCCATAATTCTCGTCTGGTTCTCAACCACTTTGTGGTCATACTTGTTGTTGCAAACTCTTAATACCTTTGCTAGTTGACCTATATCATCTATGCGGTAGATTATATGATTGGATTCAATTCTTCACTCTTCCCTGTTTGTTTTTTTTTTAAATTTTTTAACGTTTATTTATTTTTGAGAGACATAGAGACAGAGCGTGAGCAGGGGAAGGGCAGAGAGAGAGGGAGATACGGAAACTGAAGCAGGCTCCAGGCTCTGATGAGCCGTCAGCACAGAGCCCGACGTGGGGCTCGAACCCGCAGACTGTGAGATCATGACCTGAGTTGAAGTCAGCCGCTTAACCAACTGAGCCACCCAGGTGTCCCCACTCTTCCCTGTTTTTATGCCCATTGCCCTGTAAGCTTGCAGAGCCTTTCCCTAGAAGCAGAATATATCTGCATCCATTGATATTGAGCTTGGCCATGTGACTTGCTTTAGCCAATGGGATATTGTCATATGTGATGTGCACAAAGACTTGAAATGTGCTCAAACAGTTGAGTCTATGTTTGTGTACTTCAGCCATTGCCAAGAGAAGAACACAATCAGGCTAGTCCATTCCTCCAAGATGGATTAGGGAGACACAAAGATGATAAGGATTGAACCTTCTTGCAGTCTGAAACCCAGCTGAGCTCAGCTCAGCTTAGGTCAGCCAGTCCCTAGCTAATCCAGAGATTTATAAGTAAGAACAACTACTCATTGTTTTAAACTACTTTATTTTGAGCTGACTTGTCATATTGTGGGAAAGGCTACCTTATATATTCTGTCTCCATCATTGTCATTTTGACCACTTTCCACCACTGTCTCCACCATCACTGTTACATTACTGTTTTGGGGTGCTGGCAGCCCTGGCCCCAGGTGCTAAGGCATCTTCTCCACATAGAGCTGGATTCCTGAAGGGAACCATGCAGAGTCTAGCTCTCCATAGCACATCAGACCCTGGAAGGAAAGGGGATGGGTCCTCTTTTTATGTTGCACAATGCTGTAACCACTCCCTCTTACCATCCCTCTGGGGGCCGGGGGTCTCAGCCTCTGCCTGAAGCTAGGTTTCCAAAGGTGCACCTGAAGATCTAGAAAGCCACCTCATTCTATCTGTACAGATTCAGCATCTGCCCGGTTGGTTCTAGCCATGGACATTTGCAGCTTGAATTGAACCAGCCAGGGGGCGCCTGGGTGGCTCAGTTGGTTGAGTGTCTAACTTCGGCTCAGATCATGATCTTGTGGTTTGTGAGTTCGAGCCCCACATCAGGCTCTGTGCTGACAACTCACAGTCTGGAGCCTGCTTCAGATCCTGTGTCTCCCTCTCTCTCTGCCCGTCTCCTGCTCATGCTTTCTCTCTCAGAAAAAAAAAAAAAAAAAGTTTTTTTTAATTGGACCAACCAGTAGAAGTTGACCTCCATCCTTTTTTGCTCTCTAACTGCCCATATCTAAGCATCCAATCTTGAAGCATTCTGTCTGGAAACAGAAAAGAGGGCTGTCAATCTGAATCCCTGCAGTTTCAAGAAGAGCAGCCAGCCAGGCTGGATAACAGTGGTTTTCTCTGGATAATGGGATTAGGGATGTTTTTTTAAAAAACAATTCTTCATTCTCCAATGTGTTTTCTAAATCCTCCATTGTTTTTGAACTGAAAAACAATAAATGGGAATAAAAACAATGAAACAACAACCACAGCTCTGAATGAAGCCCTGCAGGGTGGAGTGAGGTGGGGGGTGGGCAGAGCTGCAATAACAGTAGCTATGGCAGTAGCCAGGGGTCAGTGCCCAGAGCTTTTCGCAGCAGCCTGTGACTGTGGAGTCTGGCCCAGTCTGTCACTTGGCGCTGGCTTCCACTGAGGGTCAGTGCTCCCAACCTTAGCTGGGTAGCTGGCAAAGGACTCGCTTACACAAGTTGTGGGGGAACCGGAAGACCAGACGAGGGAGTGTGGCTGGATCAGCATAAATCCATCCGCCCTATAGGGGTTCCTTGCTTTGTGTAGTAAATGGGTTTCCAAAATATGGTGAGAATCACAATTCTAAATCAGAAAGCCATTTTACAAGTGCCAGGGGAGTTTCCTGAATAAAAGGCTCCTATTGTGAAGGCCTAGGTAAAGCAAATAATCTCTCTCCATTTTATCTTTGGCATAAATTTGGATTTTCACTTAGGGTGTTTTGGGTTTCCATGAAAATCCAGATGACAGGTGTTCTGGAAAAGCATCGCTTGGAATTTCTGCCAAGAGTTAATGGCCAGCGGCATCACCTCTAATTGGAAGGACAGCCCAGCCCTGGTTTAAGTCCCAGTCCTGGTGCTAACATGCTGTGTCCTTTGGAGCTTGTATTCCTCATGCCCGGAATGCTCTCCCCCTAGAGTTGCACATAGCTCCCTGTCTCCCATCCTTCAAGCTTGTGCCCAAATGCCACTCACCTCACAGAAACCTCTCTCATCATCCCACTTAAAATTGTAACTCTCCTCAACTCCTTCTCCCCTTTGCTTATCTGATTTGTCTCCATAGTTCTCATCACCACTTGTCACACTGTATATTTTCCTGATTTTGTCTGTGTCCCTCACTGCAATGTCATTCGCATGGGGCCAGGATTGTGTGTTGTTTTGTTGACTGCTGTATCCTTGGTGCCTGGAATAGTGCCTGGCACAGAGACTTTGATCTATGATCTGTGATCTTTGATCTGTGATGCTTTGATAAATATTTGCTCAAGGAGTTGAATGCATGGTCTTAATTAAGCATGTTATTTAAGTTTTCTGTGTGTCTTAAACATGAATGAGTAAGTGGCAACTGCCCATCAGCCTGGAAGTCAGAGAGCCAGGTGGGGCTGCTGGGCTGGGACAACCTTCCAGAGCAGCTCTCCTTTGTCTGAAGGGCAGCCACAGCACAGCTTCAGCCAATTCTTGTCTCAAGGAAGCTGGCCCAGTATTGTCAGATTATAGAATAATTTCTTTTTTTTAATGTTTATTTATTTATTTTGAGTGAGAAAGAGGGAGGTGAGTGGAGGAGGGACTGAGAGAGAGAGAGAGAGACGGAGAATCCTAAGGCGGTTCTGTGCTGTCAGCACAGAGCCCAACATGGGGCTCAAACTCATTAACTGTGAGATCATGACCTGAGCTGAAATCAAGATTTGGATGCTTGGGGTGCCTGGGTGGCTCAGTCAGCTAAGCATCTGGCTTCAGCTCAGGTCATGATCTCCTGGTCTGTGAGTTCAAGCCCCACATCAGGCTTTGTGTTGACAGCTCAGAGCCTGAATACTGCTTCAGATTCTGTGTCTCCCTCTCTCCTTGCCCCTCCCCTGCTCACACTCTGTCTCTCTCTTTCTCTCAAAAATAAATAAAGATAAAAAAAATGTAAAAAAAAAATGATTTGGATGCTTAACTGACTGACTCACCCACATGCCCCTAAAATAATTTCTTTTTAAGAAAAGCCGGAAAATAATTTTTTTAAAGGAAAATCACTTGATTTTTAAATATCGGTGACCAAGTCATATTTTTACAAAATCCTTGTGCAGTTCAGACAAAACACATATGTGTCAGGTCTGCGAGGTGGGCACCAGGATGGGATTTCTGGACTAGATACTCTCTCTTTAATATTCTATTCTATTCTATTCTGTTCTATTCTATTCTATGAAAATTCCATACTTCCATGAAATTGTTTCCATCTTCCCCTGTGGTGGGAACCATATAGACTAATCAGACTCAAACCAAATTATTTGAGTTAAATGGTAAAGATAAGCCATCATATTTGTCTCCCCAATCTCATGGAAATGTTCGCTCCCTACTAAACCACTGGCTGCCTCTTCAATGACATAGAGAAAATCAACACACAATGTGGAAAGATTGGTTCAAGTAGCAAGGCAATTGGACTCTCATCACGTAATTTTTCAGGTTTATAGGATGTGGACGATTTCCTCCATGCAAGATAGTAACTCCACCAGGCCCTAGCACTAGGCTTCTTGGGTCACTTGGAGGGGAAAAAAAACCATTCCTTTTCCACTCTGTCACTCCAAAATTTCATTTTATGCGATGCATTTTATTCTCACATAATGATTTCTGCTCCTTGGCTGCTATTAACAATCCTTAATGCATGTATTTGATAACTTGTGAAATGTCCCAGTGAGTCCCCTGGGATCTGTAAAGGACTGTGATGAAGGAACGGCTGAAACAAACAGGAGAATGTCCAAAAAATGGAGTCGCTCTGATGACCTCCAGTCCCAGGGCCACTGTGATAAATGACTCTCTAATGCCAATTACATGAGTTGTAATTGGACCCTTTCCTGCTGCAGAACAAGTTATTTTATGACTGTGATATGGTGTGTGATATGGAAATATGGGCTTTGGGACCAATAGGGAGCTGTAAGTAGCTGGACAGGGTCAGAGAATAAGAGGTGAGAGAGAGAGGAGCCAGGAAATGTTGGTAATGTGCTAATACAGAGGTGAAAAGGGTGTTGGGGGAAAGGGATGTAAGAAAGGATAGGAAGCAAGAAAAAGTAGTCCTCGTGGGGGTCATTGGTATGGAGGGCACAATGAGCCTGGTTTTAGACCCACAAAGATCTGGGCTTGAGTATCAGTTCTATTTCTTTCCAGCTGTATGTGCCAAGTTACTCAACCTCTTTGAGACTCAGTTTCATCATCTGTAAAATGGGCCTAGTAAAGCCTTCCTCCCAGAGTTGATATGAAAAGCAAATGGTAGTGTATGTGTGGTGCCGAGTACAGCATAGAGACTCAACACCATCCATGCCACCTAAGGTTCTGGGCCTCGGCATCTTCAAGTATAAAGGGGTAGCTGGTATTGAGCTAGATCAAGGGTCGAAACTCAAATACTTACTGGACAGAGACAGAGAATTAAAATGAGTGAGGACAGCTAGGAATGAAAACTACCTCAGACTCAGATTAAAAAATGGGTCCAGGACTGACTGGAGCCTCTCAGCTTTGTTGCATGTTCTTAGACCCTCAGCATTCTCAAGCGAAGCACCGATTCTGGTCCTACGGTGGAACTCCTGAATTATAAATGTGGGCACCTAACTCCTCTCCCACTTTAAAAAATGCATTGTTTGGGCCTCCGATGTGTATACAGGTCAAACAAAACTCAGGTCATTTCTAATCCATGGGCCACCGTTTTGTAGCCTCTAAACAAAAGGATTTAGGCTTGTAGAAGGATTGTTTACCAGGGCCGAAGTAAATAATTCTGGGTTCAGAGGACCACAGAGAATGAAATTTCAGCTTGGAATCTAAGACATTCCTGGAACTCAACAGGAAAGCCAGAAAAGATGGATGCTCCAAGGTCTGGGATTTAGAGAGGGTACATCCTCAGTCGATTGTGGCAGAACTGAAAAAGCGGGACACGCATCAAATAAAAGATATGTTTTCATCCTTGACCAATTGCGTTGGAATCTCCAGGGGTTGAGGCCTTTCTGGGAGATTTGATGTGGCATCCAGATGGAGAACCACTATAACAAAACTTTCCAAAGGTAATCTGCGATTACATAGAATGATAACTTGAAGTCACCTAGAAACACACATTTTGTGAAAAAAACAAGCAAATTTGTTTTCTAAGAACTTTTATATATTGTTTTGTAATCTCATCCCTCAAATTGAAGAATAATAAAAATATCTGCCCTCCCTTCCCACCTAAGTTTTTGGTTAACATCTTTGTCTGCATAATCACCTTAACATATATGTAGCTGTGTGACCAGTATGTACAACTAAAAAAGATTTGTTGTTGTTGGAGAATTGCATTTACATTTTTTTTAAAGTTTATTTATTTACTTTGAGAGAGAGACAGAGAGAGCAAGTGGGAGAGTGGCAGAGAGAGGGAAGGTGAGAGAGAATCCCAAGCAGGCTCCACTTTGTCAGAACGGAGCCCAGCGTGGGGTTCGATCCCACGAACCTTGAGACCATGACCTGAGCTGAAATCAAGAGTCAGATGCTTAACTGACAGAGCCATCCAGGTTCCCTGATTTCCGAGCTCCTTGAAGCTGGGCGGGCCTGTGACTTGCTTTGACCAATAGAATGCCATAAAAATGATGCATGATTTCGGAGCTGAGGCCTCGAGAGGATTTGCAGCTTCCATTCTCGGGCTTTTAGAACACAGCTGCTATGTGAGGAAGATGAGCTATCATGCTACAAAAGCCATGGAGGAGAAATGAGTTATTCTCACTGACAGGCTAACTGTCAGACATGTGAGTGAGGCTATCCAGGACCAACAGCCTCCAACTGACCTGCCAACCAAGATATGCCAACAAACTACGAATGGGAAAGGAACCTGGCTGATACCAATGTGAAAGGAGTCTGGCTGATACCATATGGGGCAGAGATGGGCTGTCCCAGCTGAGCCCAGCCCAAATTACTGACCTACAGGATGGTGAGCAAATAAATAATTGTTGTTCTAAGTTATTAAGATTTGTGGTAGTTTGTTACACATCAATAGATAACTGATACACACCTTAGCAATATTTTAGGCATCTCTTTAATCACAAGGAAGCTTTCAGAGAGTTGGGAAAATACATATTCATCATTTTCTGGGAGGCCTAGAAGCTGGTAAAGTATTTCAAAAGTAATTATTTTTTTTAATGTTTACTTTGTTATTTTTGAGAGAGACAGAGCATGAGCAGAGGAGAGACAGAGAGGGAGGGGGAACACAGAACCTGCAACAGGCTCCAGGCTCTGAGTTGTTAGCACAGAGCCCAATGCAGGGCTTGAACCCAGGAACAGCAAGATCATGACCTGAGCCAAAGTCAGAAGCTTAACTGACTGGTGCCCCTCAAGAGTAATTCTTAAGGCTGAGATGTTATTTATGCTTTGAGTAATAGAAAGGCATCTGAAGGAGGGGATGGAGGCTCTGAGGTCTAGGGAGGATATAGGGCTCTCTGAGTAGAATTAGGCAGGATGTTTTCAGCTATAAATAGTAGAATATGCAAATGAAAGTTTTCTGAAAAAATATGAACACTTAATATCTCACTTAAGCAGTCAGGAAGTGTGTGAATACAGGGTTTAGTTCAGTAGTTCAAGTTTCCAGACTGTATCTCTTTTTCTGCCCTGTCATCCATAGTGAGTCAACAATGTTTGTCCTCACAGGCTCAAGATAGCTGCTGGAGCTACAAATCATCTTACAATGATATCCTCAAAAGGAAAGGAAGGTGTTGGGGAAGAAAACTCTTTTCCTGTGTGGCTTCCTTCATGAAATGAAGGAAGAAAATCTTTTCCCAGGAGTTTCTCAGCAGAATTTCTCTTATGCTTTATTGGCCAAAACGCGATCAGTTGGTCACCCTACTGCAAGGGAGGCTGGCAAAGCAGCTATCTGGGGTTTTCGGTCTCTGTTGTGGAAGGCGGGCTCTGCCCACAGGGAAGAGGGGTAATGATGGCAGCTGGGAGGCAACAAACAGAGGTAGAGCCAGCCTTTCCCTTCCCATAGAGGACAAGCACAAAGAGGAGCGAATGCTCCAGGATCCTGAGTTGTGCTCTCAAGCCAGGGACCACTTGGGCTACAGAACAAACAGGATATACGGAACACATAAATGTGTTCCTTAATTATCCAAGATCTTAGATCTATGAAAAGTGATCTAAAAAAGGAAATATTTCAGTGTTTCCCTCAAGACTTCAAGACATATGTATTTCATAGCTATTTGCATTTTGTATGAAGCGTTTATTCTGAAATTATTCTAACCATAACACAAAAACATTCAGTGTTGTGGTAAATAGATATTGAGAGTTTGAAGAACTGGCTGACCACATTAGCAGAATGTGGGGTGGTGTCACAGTCTGAAGTAAAGACTTCCTCATAATCCTTTGTATCTTCGTGACAGAGGTCGTCAGAGACAATGGGAGCCTTCTATGTGGGATGCTTTGGGTCAAAACCAAGATGGTGGCCAAAGTGATCACTATACTTTGAACTAGGTTAGAGAGGAAGTTAATTTTCCACATCTTTCAAAAGAACATCCTGCTTCAGGTTGCCTGGTAATGGAGTTGAAAATGGGTTTGGAGATGGAGAGAGACAGATAATTATTACATTTCTGTTAGACTTGCTTTAGGCTATTAGGGTGGTAGTGGTTCTTCCAGACTGGCTTCAGATTTGGCAGCTTCAAACCAAGGCGCTGTACCTCCATCAGGCTGTTTCCCTTATTTTTAAAAACAAGTTAATAAAGCTTCACAAATCACCTTTTATTTTTTTTTAATTTTTTTAAATGTTTATTTATTTTTGAGACAGAGAGAGACAGAGCATGAGTGGGGGAGGGGCAGAGAGAGAGAGGGAGACACAGAATCCTAAGCAGGCTCCAGGCTCTGAGCTGTCAGCACAGAGCCTGATGTGGGGCTCGAACTCACAGACTGTGAGATCATGACCTGAGCCGAAGTCGGTCGCCCAACCAACTGAGCCACCCAGGTGCCCCACAAATCACCTTCTAAATTTGACCACTTACCTTTTACATTGGTGGCAGTCTGTTTACCTTTTTCTTCACTACTACTTTTTTTTTTTTTCTTAAGTTTATTACTTTGAGAGAGAGAGCAAGAGAGCAGGGGAGGGGCAGAGAGAGAGAGGGAGAGAGAGAATCCTAAGCAGGCTCTGCACCAGCAGTGCCGAGCCAGATGTGGGATTGGAACTCATGAACTGTGAGATCATGACCTGAGCAGAAACCAGGAGTCGGATGCTTAACAGACTGAACGACCTAGGTGCCCCTCTTCCCTCCTACTTTTTAATCCTTTGAATTTATTTCTCTCTTTGGACTCTTTCTTGACAGTTTTGTACATGACAATACCTGGAATCATTTGAATGGCTTCCATGCAGCTAAGGATCTGAAAGTCCAGCCCTGTGGGATATTATTAGCGACCAACTAAGATCTGGCTGAGAACAGCAAACCTAACCAGCTTGGCTATTCCATGGCCAACCCAATACTGTGCTTTAAAAAAATTCTCTCTTCTTAAAATCTAAGGCATATGGACTAGTAAGAAAATGAAATAAAAAAAACTTAAAACTGTAGTTCTCAGAATTAACTGTCCTCTCTGTTTTGGTGAAT
Organism: Paguma larvata; assembly: GCA_030068075.1. Taxonomy (NCBI): domain Eukaryota; kingdom Metazoa; phylum Chordata; class Mammalia; order Carnivora; family Viverridae; genus Paguma; species Paguma larvata. The sequence continues at coordinate 91,095,038 of CM057825.1, read as the reverse complement.
ATCCTTCTAATCATTTTTGGGAAAAATATTTCATATACACACACACACACACACACAAATGGAATCACACTGGACATACTATTCTAGGAATTTTTCCATTTAACAATATCTTATGAACATATTCCATGAACATTTCCTCACAAGCAGTTAATTATTCTTTAATGGGGTTTTTACAATGGTTATGCCAAAATGTATTTAACTAATCTTTCATTTTGAGACATTTACATTGTTTGTATTTTTTTCTATTGTAAGAAATGCTATGATTAATAGTCTGAGGGCTTAAGTGTTTGGGTACATTGGTGATCATATTTAAAAAACATTTTTTAAATGTTTATTTATTTTAGAGAGGCAGAGAGGAGCAGAGAGAGAGGGAGACACAGAATCTGAAGCAGGCTCCAGGCTCTACACTGTCAGCACAGAGCCCAACATAGGGCTGAAACCCATGAATGGTGAGATCATAATGAAAACCGAGGTCAGACGCTTAACTGAATGAGCCACCCAGGTGCCCTGGTGATCATAGTTTTATTTTTTTTTTAATTTTTTGGTGATTGTATTTTTTTCTAAATGTTTATATATTTTTAAGAAAGAGAGAGAGAGACAGAGTGTGAGCAGGGGAAGGGGAGAGAGAGGGAGGCACAGAATTTGAAGGAGGCTCCAGGCTTTGAGCTGTCATAACAGAGCCTGATGTGGGGCTCAAACTCACGGACAGCGAGATCATGACCTGAACCGAAGTCGGATGCTTTACTGACTGAGCCACCCAGCACCCCATGGTGGTTGTACTTTTAAACCGAATTCCCTGAAGTGGAATGAATGGTTTGCCAATACACTGCTCCTTGGTACTGGCATAGAAGTGCAACATGGCAGTGTGTGAAACTTGGCCAAGTGCTTATCATTTAGGGCATTCATTATGGGGTATACATTGGGTATGGTGGGCACAAAAAGCCTGCCTGGAGTCCTCCAATGTAGTGTGTTTGAGACAGTCAACACTCAGTGAATAGGGGTTATGTATGTATTAAATTCTGCAAAATTAATTTCTATTTAGTGACATATATCTGCTTGGTCTTGGCTTTGGACTGCAGTGACCAGCAGAAAAATAGTAATATTATTGAGTCAAATACAGATTTTTTTCCTGATAGTCTCATAGTGTGGCTGGAAGGAGGAAGCGAGGGAAGCCATCTGTCATAGGAACCAGACCTAGGTTTAATGTCGGAAAGGATGACTTGGTCACAGTTTGGGTCACAAATCTAGCCTCTGTTTTCTGATTTCAGGATTGTAGTCTAGGATCCATGAATTTAAGAAGTCAGTAACTTAATAAAGTAAAAAAAAAAAAACTCAGCTGAAGTGGTGGTAAATTCTGGTCTTAATTATTACTTTGTTGGAATGTTTTTCTTTGGAATTTTCCCAACTTGAACCACTGTTTGCTTTTTATGCCTTTTTTACTCTGCCATGTGTTGTATTGTAATATGTAATTTAGTAAGAGAGTTGCTGGTTAAACCCTTGAGACACTTAATAGAAATGGATAATTAAATTAACAATTGTCTCTGACTGGGAGGTTTTAAGCCTACAGAGGGATGAATGTGGGAGTTAGTAGTAACTTTAAAATTTCTTTTCAGAGTTTTCAAAGAGCATATATGTTTTAAAAGTGCACTTTCTCCTCCTCCTCCTCCTCTTCCTCTCACCTTTGGGAGCTCTCAGGAGAAATTCAGGGGGAATGAAATAATGTCAGGTGTTGTAAAGCCAGACGGGACTGGTTGTGAGCCCTGCTTTGCTGTCTCCTGGATGTGGGGGCCTTGACTCAGACATTTAATTCCTCCAAGCCTCAGCTTCTTAATCTGTAAAATGAATATTTCATTAATTTTTTTAACTGTAATAATGAAAATGAATTTGATTAGCTTAAGCTAAAAGAGGATTTATAGCAAGGTAACTGCATAGCTTGTGAAATGGAAGAGAGAGCTAAACCATCAAGTCTTGGAACATGGGCTCAGGGCCTCAGCCCGGGGAAAGCAGGACACACCCTCCCATGCCCTGGGCCCCAACCCGTCTCCACTCAGTCGGTGGCCCAGGAGGAGGAACCTGATTGGCTGGATGGAGTCATGTGCCGTCCTAGGCCGTATTCTCTCCCCAGGGGGCAGGTACTGGGCAGTTCGATTGGCAGTTCCACTAGGGTCACGTCAAGGGGGGAAATGCATTTCCTCAACACAAAGTGGGAGCGGGAGAACTCTTACCAGAGGGAAGAGTATTGAGTGTACATACACGAACCCGGAATACTACCTCTTCGCTCTTAGGAAGATTCCAGATACTTGTACTTAAGATCCTGCTGTATGGTATGTGTTCAATAAACAGTAGCTGTCGTGGTTATTGATGTTAGAAGACCAAGATTACCTATTGTTTTACTGTGAGGGCAAGGTTAGGAATAATTCTTTTTTTCTTTTGAGTCCAGTGGATTCTCTTTACACCACATGTGACTAAATTGCAGGTTTCCTGAGCCTCTCATCAGATTGAGTGGATTAGAATTTCTATGGAGGTGGATCCCTGGCCTCTTCTTTATCGAGTGATGCATGCGATTCTCTTACATACTATGTTTTGAGACCAAGAGCCCTTAGTGGGAGAATTTGACTCTGCTCTGAAAGTCTTTTAGGAGAGATGTTTCTCTACCATCACAGCTGTGGAAGATGTGTATTTTGCCCAAGGAGTAAAACAGCTAATCAATCGGATGGGTTATAAGCCGCGTTTCCCAATTCTAGCTGCACATTGGAATCCCCTGGGGAGCACTGACCACATACTGATACCTGGGTTCCATCTCAGAGAGCCCGGGCACAGCCCGGGCACAGCTCGTTCCCACCACCACCCAGATGATGTCAGCGTATACCCAGGCTGGAAGCTGTGGAGATATTCTTTTGCATCCACTCTGGGAGCCCAGTGGTCTCACCCTTCTGTTGACGGCTCAGAATATGCAGAATTCTGAAGTTTCAGAGCATAGTCTCTTCACTTGCCTCATTCGATTCCCACAGTTACCCAGTCCTAAGGCAGGCAGGGGTAGGTATAATCAGATTTTAGAAATGAAGGAACTGACCACTCAGAAAGAGTCCCTGACTAGTGATTCCACCAAAGTTGCACAGCTTAGAAAAGGCAGGGCCAGAACCCAGGCTCGATCTTCTGGCTCTCGGCTCTGTACACTTTCCTGTCAGAGACTGGAGCATTCAGATTCTCCAAGCTTTCTCTGAGTTACAGTTTCAGGGAAACCTAAGGGTGAGCCCTGAGCCCTTCACAAGAGAGCTTACGAGAAAAACATCCTTCGGGGCTTTCAGCCACTTTCTGGGAGGTCTTTAAGTCATTTCTGTCCCTGGAGTTTTGATTTCGCTACCAGTTCTGAGTGTGATGCCTTCGGGAGTTAGAGGGGTAAGGGCTGCGATTACAAACCGAGGCACCCCTGCCAGCTTCCTGCGGGTGGGCTCAGCCTCGGGAGAAACTCCCAGATGAGCCATCGGCTCTGCTACAAGAGTCTGCCTTAGATTTTCCCCCTCCAGACAGCACCGGGCAGAGAACTAAACCCAGGAAATACTTGATTAGACAATGATTTTCTCACCCTTCTGACTTCTCCAGCATCCGCTGCCTCTTGACTACCTTTGTAAGCTTTTTTTTTTTCAATAAAAAACCAATGTATAATCTCCAAAAGACAAAAAGGAGTACCAAAAAGGAGAACAGTTTGTAATAGTGATAGGTGTATACTATACACACTGTGAGTCTATCAATTTTGTTTGATTTAATCTGCATGATACCCAATCTATACACGAGGACTTTCAGAACCCGAACCCTTGCCCACCATCCACCTTCTCGAACACAACTGCCAGTAAAACACACAGCCCCCTTCAAGCTTGGGGTGCTTCTGCCTTCTTTTCTGTGTATCCACCCAAGCGAAGTCTTGCTGCTCCCTGAAGGAGATGGGTACTGTATTTGGAATCTCTGGGTCTTTGCTCTCTTGGGCTTGCCCTCAAAAATGATTCTCTCTTTTGCCCATCTGGCCAGTTTTGGCTCTGCTATTAAGGCACAGCTGAAAAACAACCTGTCTGTTATGGGCTGGATTGTGTCTCCCCAAAATTCATAGGTTGAAATGCCAGCCTCCAGTATCTCGGAATGTGACTGCATTTGGAGATAAGATCTTTAAAGAGGTGATTAAGTTAACATGAGGCCATTAGCGTGGGCCCTGATCCAATCCTTGTAAGAGGAAATTTGGATGTAGATACAGACCCTGGGGAGTCCTATGCATAGAGGATACGCCACATGAGAGAGGACACAGTAAAAGACAGCTATCCACAAGTCAGAGAGAGAGAGAGACCTCTGGAGAAACCAACCCTTCCTGACACCTTGATCTTAGACTTCCAGCCTTCAGAATGCTAAGGAGATAAATTTCTGTTTTTTAAGACACCCTATCTGTGGTATTTTGATATGGTAACCTTAGCAAACTAATATACTCCCTAAAATCTTTCTTGATGCCCAGCCCCACTGCCAGGAAGAACTAACACTCTTTCTCTCTCACCAGGTCCCCTTTACTGAACTGTTTTCCTGTTCGTCACCCTCTCCAGGCCACATGTTCTTCGAGGGCCACATCTGGCTCATTCCCACCTTTCTAGCATCTAGCATGGTGCTAAGCACACCCTAGGCTTGGAAAAAGCTATAAGTGAATGAATAAATGAACAACCTGATGCCTGAAGCTCTTGCCTGGTGTCCTGGCCTCTGAGTAGGGGTTCAACAACTGCCTGTGGTAGATTGATTTGGTTTATGTGCACTGTGGACATTCATGGAAGGGTGAAGAGACTGTAGAGATGGAGAGGAGTCAGGCAGACAGGCAGGGCCTAAGAATGGTGGTCGTCCAACTCCCCGTCTCCCCTCCCTGCACTTCCTCCTGCTGACTCACACGCCTTGGAACAGTCCTGTGCTTTGCAGCCTCCTGGTCTGGGCCCCTGGCGCTCAGCCCTCCCTTCAGGCTGTCGGCCACTTGGTCACAGGCAGAAGATGTGAATTCCCTGAGGCCCCATTGTGTGGTCCTCTTCTCAAAGTCGGTTTCCCCACCCCAATTTCTGGAAGTCCCTTTGGAGGGTCTGACAGACGGTCTCTCTTTCCCACCCCTCCAGCTGGACAGGCTCAGGGAACAGAAGGAGCATTCTGGGAACAGACTGGGGAGGAGGAGACAGGAAGAGTGACAAAGGCACAAGTGTGGGCTTTCTTTGCTCTGTACTTGTTGCCCAGGCAGGGCTCTGAGCTGCCTCCAAAGTGGTCCTCTGGTAACAGGGGAAGCAAAAGAGATTTGCTAACAGGATAGCATTTATGCATAAGCCAGCCCACCCCAGGTTTCAGCCCTGATGGTGGACAGCCTCTTTGCATAAGGAAACCCTCTGGAGGGAAGGGTTTTAAGTGAGAAAGAGGCCAGGCAGACAGGCCTGGCCCAGGATCAAAGCAGTGGGCCTCCGAGGGTGGGCTGAGTGGAGGACAGGCTGGATCTAACTTCTGGGTCAGTGCCATGAACCCATGAACGGGGGCAGTGGGGAGCAGGGCGGGCTTGGATGATTCAAGGGTGGGCCAGTGTCCCCCTTGACCGCTCTCACCTGGGCTTCCTGTAGCGCCGAGAAGGTGTCAGAAACCTGTGGTTCGCAACGGTGTGGTGGCAGGCAGAGTTGGGGGAGCCCTGGGGAGGGTGGAGGTTGCCTGGGAGACAGGGCCAGTTTCTCCAGCAGGCTCAGTGCCTGGGGCTCATGCCGCTCGAAAAGGCCACAGTGATGTTTTAGTTTCTTTTTAAACTCAGAAGAAAAAAAATGAACTTTTAAGATCCAAAAAGTCACATGTTGTATGATTCCTTTTATAGGAAGTGTCCGGAATAGGCAAATCCATAGAGACAGAAAGTAGATTAGTGAGTGCCAGGGGCTGGGAAGAAGGGGCAGTGGGGAGTGACTGCTCATGGGTTTGGGGGCTTGGGGGAAGGTGGTATCTCTTTTCTGTGCAATAAAAAATGTTCTGGAATTAGCGGTGAAGTTTGCACAACCTTGTGAATATGCTAAAAATGAATTGTACACTGTAAAAGGGTCTACTTTGTGGCATGGGGATTATATCTCAATAAAGTGGTTATTTTATTTTTTAAAAGCAAGGGGGTCAGGGAGAGAGGAATAAAAGAAGAAAATCTAGAACAGTAGCATAACATATAATCTTTAACCAAATGAACAAGAAATGTGGTTGTTGTTGTTTCGAACCAGAAATATGTTTAAATTAACAAAAAAAAAAACGAGATGAGGTTAGGCAAAACTAACCTAACAGGTTTCGTCTGGGTGTATTAACTCTGTCGGCGGCTTTGTGGAATGCTGAGCTAATGAGAATTTTGAGGCTGCATTTAGACTCGAAAAGAGCAGGCCGGGCGATCGATTGAGCACGGGGTGGCGGAGAGGGTACCTGTGGCAAGTGTTTGCCACCGCTGCCTGCATGACCTCTGTGGTCCTCCCCAGCTTTCACACTGTCCCTGCCCTATGAAACAGGAAGGGGAAATGTGGCCCCCAGAGGTGGGTTAGAAAGTGGAAGGAGGTTTTGTTACATCCTGCACAGACCCTGTTCCGTCCATGCCGGCCAGGGCTCACTGGCATTTCTTCCCCACACCAGTTTCCTTCTTGTCAGGGGCCATTCGCCTGCTGCCCCCCAGTGTGTAACAGTTCCCGAGGAGAGCTCTCAACCAACTCTGTGCAGGTCAGCAGTCACCACACGTCTTTCCTAAGTGCCCCCTGCTTTTCTCCATCAGAGAACTCTCCTTGGAGAAAGGGCAGTTGAGCAAAGGATTTAGACAAACGCTGTCTTGGTGCAGATCCTATCATTAAAATATATGCCTCGTTAGCACTCTTCTCTCTTTCCAGTGGGGCTCAGCACGTGACATCCCCCCCTTACTTTTCAAAGAGTGTGTCAAGAGACTAGCTTTGGGCAGCAGAGAAAAATACATTCATCATTGGAACGACAGCCACAGCAGGCAAAGCCATTTTTATCCGGTGGTGGTGGAGCTGGCTTCCCTTCTGGGAAAAAGAATGCATATTAGAGGTCCCGTTTACAAATATGCACCTTTTGCTGATTTCTCTCACCGCCCAGCAATTTTTCAATAGGACAGCTTTCTTGGAAAGACTGTACGCTGCCAGAAGATGATAAAATGTGGTATCTGGAGAGACGCCTGGGGCTCTGTTTGTTTAACCGGGTAATTGGGCTAATTGGGCTTAGACTCTGAAAGGTCATCTTCCTGCAGCCAAGTCGCCCCAGGTGCTGGTCTGCATGGAGGCTCTCTGGTTGAATCATCATCTAAAAGCTCCTCCCCCTCCTCACCTGCTTCTCTAGGTCATGTTTATAAGCCCTCTACCCACCTTTATGCAAGACAAATTGTGAACTCCCTGAGACGCATAAACCTTTCTAGAAAGATCCAAATGTGTGAGGCTCATTTCTCCCATCTCTTTGCTATTTGAAGCTAACCCTGTTTTCCCTCCCTGACTCACTAATACACTTAAGCCCCAGAACTGCTAATGAGATCAGAAAGTGATTAGCTGTCAGTCCACAAGAGAAATAGATCAGTGATGGTTTCAGGCGGAGGAAAGAAAATGCCCACAATGACAGTCCGCAGATTTTTCTGATCCTGTTTATGCTCCTCTTTATCATGTATGACATTTTCTTAGGGTCTGTTGTCTCTGTAAGATTGTCTCCAGAGCCTCCCAGCAGGTGCTGTCCACATGTCTACTTTAGAAAGCCCCAGAGTGACTATTCTCAGAAGCTGAGCTCAGGGTAAAGGCACAACATTCAGAGTTTGTTACAGCCAAGATGCTTTTGTTTAAAAACCAAACCCTCCCTTTGCAGGAGACCACATGGTGTGGTGGGAAAAGCCAGACACACGAATTTGGGCGTGATTCCTTGGCTGTTACTATCCCATGCTGCTTGACTTCGGTGAACTACTTGTCTTCACTAAGGGCCTCAGTTACCACATCTGTGAAATGGGGAGGCCTCCTCTGCAGGGAGAACATCTAGCAGTGCCCAGACAAATAACGAAGGGAGGCCAAATAAAAAATTAGTAATTATTACTAACTTCATGTTTTTGTTTGTTTTGTTTTGCTTTGTTTTGCTTTTAAGAGAGAATGCAAGTGGGGGAGAGGGGCAGAGGGAAATAGAGAGTCTTAAGCAAGCTCCATGCTCAAGGTGGAGCCTGACATGGGGCTTGAACCCACAACCCGGGGCTTGATCCCACACACGACCTGAGCTGAAATCAAGAGGCAGACGTTCAACAGACAGCCATCCAGGCGCCCCACTAATTTCATTTCCAAAGGCCATTCCAGACTGGTGTTAAAATAAGGAATTGAGTAACTCATATTTCTATGGTCTCCCTTGTAGTGCCGTTTCAGGACCCCATAGCCCAGCAAAGCCCTCTGGAATGGTTTCTGAAAATCCCTAGTAGGTACCGTTGTGTGTTCTCAAACAAGGCTGATCAGCCACCATTTCCCCTTGGTCAGTGGATGTGCGCTTCCAAGCCTGTGAGGCCGGTAGGTCTGCCTCTAGAGAAATCCTCTGGTGCGACGGTCAGCCCACACCCCCAGCAGGGCCACAGAAGGTTTTTATGGGCCTCCTTTTCCGTGTGAAAATAAATATTAAAAATTGTATTTTATTACGTGTTTGCCAAAGGATTAATATGATCCAGGCTGGGCAAAAATGAAAATATCTCTTCAACTCTAAAAGTTCTTTTCTAAAAAAATTGAGATGAATTCACACCACATAAAATCAGCCATTTTAAAATGCGAACTCGTCGGGATGAGCACTGGGTGTTGTCTGTAAGTGATGAATCACCAATTTCTACTCCAGAAACCAATATTGCGCTGTATGTTGGCTAACTAAAATTTAAATTAAAAAAAAATCAAGTATATACTTTAGTGACATCTGCTATATCTACAATGCTGTACAACCATTCTCTCTAGTTCCAAAACACTTTTATCATTCCCAAAGGAGACCTTGTACCATGAAACATCAGCCCCCATTCCTTCTTTCACTTAGCATAGTGTCTTCGACTTTCTTCCATTTTATAGTGCATAGTAGTACTTTCTTCCTTTTCATGGCTGAGTAGTCTTCCCTTGTATGGATGTTCCCCATTTTGTTGATCCTTTCGCCAGTTGATGGACTTTGGGTTGTTTCCACATTTCAGCTGTTATGAATCATGCTGCTATGAGCCTTCGCGTACAAGTTTTTGTCTGGATATTTGCTTTTATTTTTCTTGGGTATGTACCTAGGAGTGGAATTGCTGAGTCATATGGTGACTCTAAGCTTAACTTTTTGAGGAACTACCACTATTTTCCAAAGCGGCTGTACCGTTTTTACATACCACCAGCAGAAGATGAAGGTTCTAACTTATCCACATCCTCACCAACACATGTTATTGTCTTTTTATGGGAGCCATCACAGTGGGTGTGACGTGGCATCCGTCCATCTGATTTTAAGGACTAGCGAAGACCAGAGAGGAGATGGGACATGTACAACCTCATGTGTTGCAGAGTTAGGCTCTGAACAGCAAATCTCTTTAACTTCCAGCTTAATGCTTGTTCCCCCATCAGACGAAATGTCCTTTCTCTTTAGCACTGAGAGAAAAGCAAAGTCAGCCAGTAAAGTGGTATGTGGAGCCAGGCTTCCGTCTCTAGCTAGTATAGGAGAACTCTAGGAACTCACCACAAATGGAGGATAGCAGCAGGTGGGCTTCAGGGGAGGGGCATCTTCCCACCCAGCCAGCATTCTGGTTGGGATTGGCCCAGGCGCTTGCCAGTTTCTTTCGGAACTTTTCTTAGATGAGACAGAACTTTAGCCATGACATGTATCTGCTAGGTTCTACTGAGAACCTATTAGATGCTAGTTACAGTTTTACACACTGGAGGTACAAAAATAAATAAGGTGTAGCTTAAACCCAACCTATTACCTCTGTATTATTCTGCTGTGTTAACAGTACAGGTAGATGCAGGGCACAAAGGGAGTCAGATAAGGGGCACCAGCCAGTCTGGAGGAGGGGAGAGCTGAGTCTGGAAAGGCTCAGAGTGATGGGGACAAGCTTGCCCTGTACATGGAAGCAGGAACAGCATGCAAACATGTCTGAGTGGGTGAGAACTGTTTGAAAGTCACATAGGACGTGCAACAGCCCAGGGCTGATACCCCTTAGAGCATTTTAACTCTGCTATACACAGCTAAGAAGCCATTTTTTAGGGGTGTGCCAATAGCTTTGTGGGCAACCTAGCACATAGAATCCAAGCCATGGATCTTCGCAAGTGCTCAAAAGTGGAGTGAGAAAGGCGACCATCGACCAGCTGAGCAAATAATGTTCGTAGCCACTGATCAGGTTCTGCATTTGAACGTATACAGTACAGAAAGTGCTGGGGTATCAGGATGGCTTTGCTGGTCCCATCTTCCCCCCACACAGGGTGACTATTGTTTTCAGTTATGAAGGAAACATTAGGTCCCCAAACAACCATACAAATAAAAAAAAACATGCATTGATTCATCTTTTCCATCTTGGTTTATGTAAAGTACCTCTTTTTTACATTAGCCTTCAGCTATGTGGTTTCTGCCCAGGCAGGCCTCAGCAAAATTGTGAAATAGGTGAGGTTTCTTCCTAGGCCCATCAAAAGCTACTGTAAATCCCCTTCCTAATGACCTAGATTGAACAGTGATGCATTAGATGCAATATGCCTGAGGTGCTGTTTACTTGTAAAGTTGAACACATTCTCGATTTTAAATCTTGGCTTGGAAATCCTCTACCCTTCAAAGTCGTGTTTCTAGTGCTTTGGGCTGGTAGAAATATCTGTCATGTTAGTTTCAAGGGTCTTTTTTTTTTAATGGAAAACCCAGATATTGGGTGATCAGTGGTGAAGGTACATGAAGTTTGAAACATATTCCAGCTGATAGTCATAACTAGTCATTTCTGGGGTAAGAATGCTGGCAGGCTCCGGAATTCATACCCAGGAGCAGTGTGACCACAGTCTTATTGAGCAGTAAGAGGGAGGGAGAATAGGAACCTTTTTGAAGCTTGTTCACAAAATTATTTAGAGTGTATAATACTGATCAATGTGGAGATGATATTTTTCTTAAGATACAAGTTGTCACATTTAATATAAAATTGATGAAATGGCAATTGTCCATACCACAGAATGTTATCATTTTTAAAAATTGGGATGGCCAGGTGGGAGCTGGAAGCTTCTAAACCATCCCTAATATCACCATTGTGGAAGAAATGCTCTCTTTCCTTTGTAGAAAGAACATGACTTTCTTCTGGTTTGGAATAAGGTCTAACCTCCAGTGCATTAGAAAACAGACGCACTGTATGAACATAATCTCTCTATTTAGTTTCCAGAAGAGAAGGAACAGCTTGTAGACAGTTTCTAAGGAGAGCGCTAGCATCTTTGTTTCTCTCTCTCAATAGCACCGGGACGTGGACAGCAGTAGGTGGAAGGCTGGAAGAAGGGCTGAGAGGAGATACAGGTCCATCAGGGAGGAGGATGGGCTGGGCTGTGTCTCAAGGGCTCTTGAAATGGGTGGGGGGTGGGGAGACTCCTGGCGTGAGAACCAGAGCAAGGATGAGTAGTAGTATTAGAGGTACTCATACACCGGAGACCGTGTAAGGTAGGGATGTGGGAGCCAAGGATTCCCTCCATCAGAGCCTGCTGTAGGCCAAGCTGGGCTTGTCCTGGAAGAGCAGCGTTTGGCTTAGGTGAAGGTTTGCAGAACATAAATCTCACCTGTTGGTTTGGGGCAATGTGGGATGATTTATGGGTGCTTGTCTTCACAAGAGCCCTGCGTTTGCTCACACCTCTCTCTTTTCTTGGAAAGTAGTTTGCACCACACATACCTGCTAGTTTTTCCAAATGCAGCCAGAACATCACTTTACTGTGACAATTTCCTGACATCAGACATAGACCACAGCACTTCTAACTCTGTGTTTCTGTCCCTGCCTCCTAAGTGTGAGACCACCCCCTAGTGTTCCTGTCGTCCAGCACAGAGGATGCTTAGCAGTTGTTCTTGAGTGAATAAGTGAATAAATTGGATTTTGTCTTGGATTTTGTCTTAAGCACCGGTTGTTAAGGCCATTTTCTCTCCAGCCTGCAGCCTCTCTGTGTGTCCACCCCGCCCCTCCTCATCATCTAATTTAGCCAAGGACACCCAGGGAGAGGGCCTGAAATCCTTCTGGTTATACAAGTATATGGCCTATGATTTTGTATTGCTATTGTTACCACAAACTCAAGATGGGAATCCCAGATGGAATCAACTGTCAGAGACTACGAAGTCCCTGGAGATTTTCTGATACCATGCACTGACCCACAGTGATATATATATGTGGGACTTGAACTCATGAACCTGATCATGACCTGAGCCGAAGTTGGAAGCTTACTGGACTGAGCCACCCAGGTGCCCCGTAAGAAAAGACATAAGAAGAAAAAAAATTAAAATGGAAATCGAGGTTGGAAAAAAAAAAGTTCCCACAAACTTTGTGGATTAAAGCAACACAAATTTATTATCTGACAGTTTTGGAGGTCAGAAGTCTGAGGTGGGTCTCTATGGGCTACTGTCAAGGTATCAGTGGGGCAGTGTTCCTTCTGGAGGCTGTAGGGGAGATTCTGGTTCCCTTTTTATTCTAGCCTCTTGAGGTCACCCACACTGCTCCCTCGTGCCTTCTCCTTTTTCCTATTGTGTCTTCCAACAGAGAGTCAAGTCCTCATGACACTATCTCCCTGGTTTGCTGTCTTCCGCCTCCCTCTTACATTGGGCCCACTCCAAATACAGTCTCCCCCTGTCAGGGTCAGCTGATTAGCAACCTTAATTCCATCTGCCACCTTATTTTCCTTCAGCATGTAACCTAACATATTCACAGATTCTGGGGACATCTTTGGGGGGGGCATTATTCTGCCCACCACAGCCTGTGATACATTTTAAATCTCAAATGGAGAGTCTTTTGGTTACTTACCTGTCTTAATCCATTTGGGCTTCTGTAGCAAAATACCACTGACTGGGTAGGTTGTAAACAACAGACACTTATTTCTCATAGTTCTAGAGGCTGGATCAAGATCGAGGCCCTCAAAGATCCTATGTATGTCTGGTATTGGCCTGTATCCTTGTTCACAGGTAGTGTCTTCTCTGTGTCCTCACACAGTGGAAGGGGCAATGGCGCTTTTATAAAGGTGCTAATTCCATTCATGAGGGGTCCACCCTCATGACCAAATCACTTCCCAAATGTCCCATGTCCTAATACCATCACATTGGGGGTTAATTTCCAACATATGAATTTTGGGGGACACAAAACTTCAGTCTAGAGCCCTACTCATAGCTCTCTTCCATTACTTGGAGTAAGAGAGTTAATTGCTTAAGGACTTGCCTTCAAGCCCAAGACCAGTGGTTGATCTGGAAAGAACTAGCTAGGCCCTGTAGTGATGATCTTCCTTCACAAACATGGGAGTGACAGACATACAAGGCAATGGCTTCTCTCTGTTTTGTTTTTTTTTTTTTTTTACTATTTATTTTTAAAAGAGAGAGACAGAGTGTGAGCGGGGGAGGGGTAGAAAGAGGGGGAGACACAGAATTTGAAGCAGGCTCCAGCTCTGAGCTGTCAGCACAGACCCTGACACGGTAGTCAAACCCACGAACTGTGGGATCATGACCTGAGCGGAAGTCAGATGCTTAACCAACTGAGCCACCCAGGTGCCCTGGCTTCTCTCTGGTTCTAAATCATCACTACAATTGTGTGTTTATTTGACCACAGATGGCTGCTAATAATGACAGCCAAGTGGCGGGCTCTCTTTTGCCTGTATCATCTCAATGACTATCATCACTGAAGAGTAGGTATTATTGTCCCCAGGTTCAAAGGAGAAAACTGAGATTGGGTCAAACAGTAACTTGCCCCAGGACACCTAATAAGTGGGAAAGCTGGGTTTAGGTCTGGGCTTGGAAATCATTTCTCTTAAAAGTCTTCCCAAGTTATTTGTTAGTCCTTAGGAAAGAAGCTGTGCTTTAGAATTACTTGGTGAGCTTTTAAGTAATACCAGCGGCTCTGCTTTAAGCCATTTGCATCAGAATCTTTGGGAGCGGGGCTTGGTCATCTGTATTTTTTGATTCGCTAGTTATTATAAATTGTGGTTAGGGTTAAGAAATGCTGCCTCAAGGGAAAGTTGTATCTGCTCTCTAGAACCCAGCTTCACATCATTCTGTGCCCCGTAACCTTTGCACAGCACTGACTCCCTCACGTTCTGTGGCCAAAGAGGAAGAGTTGAGCAGGAGGGGTTTCTCTGATTCTCTTGGGCTAGAAGGCCCCCTTCTTGCTTTTAGCAGGCCTCTTGCTTAAGGCCCCTGTTTATGGGAAGCTTCTCTAAATGCCCTTTCACCCTGTCCTGACTTAGTGGCTACAGATGGATGCCCTTGCCTGGGCATCTGTGTCTACACAGTTGAGCAGGAATGCAGAGAAACAGCCCCATTGATCACAGGGGTGATGTCTGCACTTCACAGGAATAGAGGTACTTCATTCTCACGCCCTTACTCCCCTTTCCCTCATCGATTTTATGGTGGAGTAAGTTCTCAGTGGTAGCAGAAAACAGTCATTTGCAAAGGCAGTGATTTAAGTTTTTCCCCTGACTTCTTGTTGGTTTTAGTAAATCCGCATAACTTGAGAGTGGAAATACCTTGAATGCTTGCCCAGAATGGTGGCCATGTGCTGTTTCCAGAAGGAGCAGGCGATTGTGGTGGAGTGTAGCCAAGGTTTAGCCCCATTTGGGGCACACGTTTGCTCAGGCACTTCGGGAAGATGATTAACAGTCTGTGCCTCCATCGCAAAAGCGGTGACCCTAGGAGGGTGGTGGGTGGTAGGTTTTTAGCTTTCTAGGCCAGACGGTTTGTTAATGTGTAAAACAATTTTTTTCTTCTTTTTTTAATGTTTATTTATCTTTGAGAGAGAGAGAGAGAGAGCGCACAAGTGGGGCAGGGGCAGAGAGAGAGGGAGACCCAGAAATCAAAGCAGCCTTCAGGCTCTGAGCTGTCAGCACAGAGGCAGATGCGGGGCTTGAACTCAGAAACTGAGAGATCATGACCAGATGGCCAACCATGAGATCATGACCAGCCCAAGTTGGACGCTTAACTGACTGAGTCACCCAGGCGTCCCGTATAAAAAAAAAATCTTTTTCTTATTCATGAAACACTTCACAGATGCAGAAGATGAGAGGTAATGATATAGCAGAGCCTTATGTATCCATTACAGAGTGTTAACAGTGGTTACTGTTTTGTTGCATTTGCTTTAAGAGGTCTTAAAAAGAGTAAGGGTGGGGCCCCTGGGTGGCTCAGTCAGTTAAGCATCTGACTTCTTGATCTCAGCTCAGGTCATGATCTCATGGTTCGTGAGTTGGAACTCTGCATCGGGCTCTGCACTGACAGTGCAGAACCTGCTTGGGATTCTCTCTCCCTCTCTCTCTCCCCTTCTCCTACTCATGCTGTCTCTGTCTCTCTCAAAATAAATAAATTAAAAAAGAAAGAAAGAAAGAGAAAGAAAGAAAGAAAGAAAGAAAGAAAGAAAGAAAGAAAGAAACAAAGAAAGAAAGTTAACTTAATTCTATGTAGCTGTTGCCTCTACCCCATCTTTTTTCTCCTTTCTCCCTCCTTCCCCAAAGGTAGCCTCTCACTTGAACTTGATGTATGTTATTCTCATGAATGACTTTATATTTTAACTGCACTGGATATATTTATAAATGGCCATACTATGGCCAATCATACTATGATTGTTTTGTGTTTTTAAATTAATTATTATACAGATGGTCCCTGATTAGCAATTTTTCAACTTTACGATGGTGCAGAGGCAGTCTGCATTCAGTAGCAACTGAACCTCGAATTCTGAGCATTGACGTTTTCCAGTGTGCTGTACGCTGCTCTCTCCTGAAGCTGGGCAGCGGCAGCTTGAGGGCAAAGAACTGATCCACTTAGGACCGCTCTCTATCTGAACAACCATCCTGTTTCTGCCCTACAGCACAGTGGTCAATTAATTACGTGAGAGAGTCAAATTTTATTATAAAATGGCTTTGTGTGAGATGATTGTGCCCATCAGTAAGCTAATATAAGCGTTCTGAGCACGTTTGGTAGGTTAGGTGTATAAACGCATTTTCCACATACTTTATTTTCAGCTTATGGTGGGTTTGTCAGGACATGACCCCATTTGAAGTTGAGGAAGATCCATATTTCCTTTCCATTTGTCTTTTTTTTTTTTTCTTTTTGTGACTTGAGAAATCCTTTTCTGTCCCAAATTCATTAAAGATATTTTCCTATGTTTCCTTTAAAGATTTTACAGTATTGCTTTTCATATCCATGCTGTTAATCCATTTAAAATTTAGAAGTTTTTATGAAGGTGTGAGGAACTTAATTTTATTTTTCTTTTCTTTTTTTCATCATTTCTTCAGCGCTCCATCCTTTCCCTATTGATTTATAGAGTTCCTGTATCATAAGTCTGACTTTTGTGTATGTGGATCCCTTTTATGCTCTGTATTCATTTCTATTGGTCCAGATATCTATTCCTATAGCAAGGGCACATTGTTTTAATTACTATAATCTCATAAGTTTTTAATTAATATATTTTTAAGTGTTTGTTTATTTTAGAGAGAAAGAGCAAGCAAGTTGGGGAGAGGCAGACAGGAAGAGGAAGACAGAGGATCTGATGCAGGCTCTGCGCTGAGTGGAGAGCCCAATGTGGGGCTCAACTCACAAACTGCGAGATCATGACTTGAGCTGAAGCTGGATGCTTAACTGACTGAGTCACCCAGGCACCCCTAATTAATATTTTTTATTGAGATATAATACATGTCCCATAAAATCCGCCTTACCAAAATGTAAAATTTAGTGTGTTCACAAAATTGTACAACCACTTTCACTACCTAACTCTTGGACACATTTGTCACCCCCAAAATAAACCCCGTACCCATTATCAGCAGTTCCCATCCCATCTTCCCAGACCTTGGCAACCACTAATTTACCTTCTGTCTCTATAGATTGGCATATTCTAGACGTTTCATGGAAATGGAATCATATAATATGTGGTCTTTTGAGTCTGACTTCTTTCACGCAACATTTTTCCAGTTTCATCCATGACGTAGCGTGTTTCGATAGACCATTATTTTTATGACTGAGTAATATTCCACTATATGGATACACCACATTTTGTTTATCCATTCGTCAGTTGGTGAACATTTGGGTTGTTTCCACCTCTTGGTTCTTATAAATAATGCCACTGTGAACATTCCTCTACAAGTTTTTATGTGGACATGTTTTCATTTCTCTTGGGTATGTACCTAAGAGTGCTATTTCTAGACAAAAGGGAAATTCTATGTTTAGCATTTTGAAGAACCACTACACTATTTTCCAGAGTGGTTACACCATTTTACATTTCCACCAGTAACGTTTGAGGGTTCTGGTTTCCCTCCATCCTCACCAACGCTTGCTAATTATTGTTATCCTACAGAGCATGAAATTGTATCTCATTGTGGTTTTGACTGGTATTTTCTAATGACTAATGATGCTGAGAAAGTTTTCATGTGATTATTAGTCATATAAACATCTTCTTTGGAGAAATGTCTATTCAAATCCCTGGTTTCATCATGCGTTTCAATATTAATAGATGGTCGCTTCCATTTACTTCTTCAAAAGTCTTGCTATTCTTGGCCCTTCTCTCTTTCACATAAATTTTACGATGAGCTTATCCCACCCAAAAATTCACTGAGATATATAACAGAACTTGAATTTATAGATTAATTTGGAAAAATTGATTCCTGAAAATATGTATAAACATGGAAGATATTATTTTCCTCAGGTCTGGATTGCCTACCTGGATTATTACTGAGAGTGGTAGGGGAATGGGAATGGGGTTGAGAGGAGGAGGGAGAGGGGTGGAAGGCGGGGAAGGAGGAGGGTTTGAGGAGGGGAAGGGAGAAGTGGGGAGAGAAAGGAGGGAGACAGGGAGTGGAGAGAGCAGTTGGGGGAAAGAGAGAGGCTAATAGTTTAAAGGACTATTATTTTGCTTTTCTGTTATGCTCAGTCATAATCCATATCCCAAATAATAAAGTGGTATATCTCTCCACTTACTTAGTTTCTTTAAATATATTCTCAAAATTTTAAAACGTAATTTTGTCCATAAAAGTTTTCACATCATCTGTTAAGTATATTTCTATGTTCTTTAAAGTGTTTGTTGGTATTGTTATGTTTCTCAAAATCACATTTTTTATATGTTGGTTGCTAGTGTGTAAGAACTAGGTATTGTTTGTGTACCAGCAACTTTCTTGAATGTTTTTTATTAGTTCTGTCAGTTTGTCTATAGATGTTTTTTACTCCTCTGTGTTGGTCAGCATTATCTGTGAATTATTATTACATTTTTCTTTCTTTCCAATTATTACATCATAAGTTTTTTTTCTAGTCTTACTGCATTAACATTGACAATACAAGTTTGCATAGAAGCAATAATAGCTGATATCCTTACGTTTTCTTTATTAATTTTCTCTATTCATTTTTATTGTTTCCTATGTTTTGATAGATATTCTTTATGTAGTTAGGAAGAAATCTCTTTTATTTCTACTAAGAATTTTACCTCAGAATGAGAATTTATTTTCTCATAGCCCTTTTTTGTTTCTATAAATTTTTCTTTTTCTTATTTAGTTTATTATTAGGTGGATTATATGAATAGATTTTCTAACATTAAATCTTGCCAAGATGAAGTCCACAGTCAAGAAATTGTGGTGCATTGCTAAACTTAATTTGCTAATCCGTTTATAAAAATTCTGTGTGCCTATATTTGTGAGATTGCCCTATGGTTTTTGATTCTCACACTGTCCTGTCTGGGTTATCTAAGGATATGTCACTCTCATAAAATCAGTGGGGAGCATTTCCTCTTTTTTTGTTTTCTGAAACAATTTCATTAAGATTGAAAATATCTGTTCCTGCAATGTTTGGTAGAACTTACCCAAGGAATAATTTGAGGTTGGGTTTTTTTGTGGGTATATTTGTGTATGTGTGTGACTGTGCAGATGTACTTGTGTGTGAATTAATTTTAAACTATTCATTTTATCTACTGATTATAGGGCTATTCAAATTTTATACATTATTGGATGGTTTTGGTAAATTATATTTTTCTAAAGTATTATAATTTTAAACTGAATATTCAAATTTGTTTATAGTATTGTTGTTCATAGTATTTTCTTATGATTCTGAAAATCTCCACTGCAATATGATTAGCTTACTTTCTTAATTTTTTTTCTTTTTGGTGGCTTATAGGCATGAACGTAATTTTTAAAAAAATTTATTTATTTTTGAGGGAGGGGGATAGGAGGGGCAGAGAAAGAGTGGGACAGAGGATCCAAAGAGGGCTCTGTGCTGACAGCAGACAGCCTGATGCAGGACTCAAACTCAGAACGGCAAGATCATGACCTGAGTAGAAATCAAGAGTCAGACGCCTTATCGACTGAGCCACCCAGGCGCCCTGGCATGCATGTAACTTTTAAATCAATCATTATTTTCTTAACCAGTCTTGTCAGAAGTTTGTTTATTTTACTTAGTCATTTTTTCAAGTAATAACTGTTGGTTTTATTGATTTTTCTGTTGTTTCTTTTTTATTTTATTAATTTTTCTACTGATCTTTAGAATTTCTTTTATTATCCTGCTGTTGGTGGGAGGGAGTTTATTCTGTCATTCTTTTCCCAACTTTGAGTTGGATGCTTAGCTTTCTTAAGTTCTAACATGTGAGTTATGTAAAATTTCCTTTAAATACTTCCTGAATTGCATTCCCCACATTTTGTTATGTGGTATTTTCATTTACTTGCAGTGCAAAGTATTTTCTACTATTTATATTTAAAATTTTTTATTGACCTATGAATTATTTCCAACACATAAGAGTTTCAAGAGTTATCTTTTTTGTTGTAGAGTTTTATTTTTGTTGTATTATGAAATGAGAGGATGGTTATGTGATATTTATTGTTTGGATTTCTTTTTTTCTTTTAAGTGTATTTATTTATTTTGAGAGAGAGAGAGAGAGAGTGAGAGAATGAGCCTGCACAGTGGGGGCAGAGAGAGAGAGAGAGAGAGAGAGAGAGAATGAGAATCCTAAGCAGGCTCTCCAACGTCAGTGCAGAGCCTGACGTGCGGCTTGAACTCACTAACCATGAGATCATGACCTGAGCCGAAATCAAGAGTTGGATACTTAACTGAGTGAGCTACCCAGGTGCCCCTGTTGTTTGGCATTCTTAAGATGACTGTGGGTCCTAACACTGTGTATTCTTTAATTCTTAGGCACAGGGATTTATAGATGTCTATTCGATCAAGCTTGTCAGTTATACTCTTTAAAACTTCTATAGACTGCCTCTTATACTTCCTTAAAGGTTCCTTTTAAAAAATTAGATATTTTATTATTTTAAATACTACATAGTTTTATTAAAATTTTTTCAGATTGTAATTTTATTACCTATGTTCTTAAAAGTCTAACCTTGTATTTATGGTGTTTTCTGCCTTTTGCTTATGGTAGATTTCTCCTTGGGGATTTTGAAATTTTTAATAGGGAGTTTATCTTAAGTTAACCTTTCCCCTTTTGTAAGTTTCTTGTGGCATTAATGGTTAGTCTTTTAGCAAGAGCCTCAGAGTTATCACTGGCCTGGGCACTGAGGAGTTCCTAGAAAATGTGGATAAATTTGAACCCCAGGTCTGTCTGAGATTTCTAATTCTCAAAGGAGGTGTTTTTGCTCATCTAGAATTCAGAGGCAGACAAGACTTCTTGTTTATCTATTCTAATACATAATTTTATTTCAGTTTATCTTTTTAGAGAGGATGTCACTTTTTTCAATTTAAGAATTCTTACTTCTAACTCTTTACCTTGCATTGGGTCCAACATTGTGTCTCTTGTTTTAAAAGTCAAGACATTAGGTAATGATAACCATACCATTACCAGCTTCTAAGCTATCACTCTGTTTCCTGCTCCTTTTTGACACCTAGGAGTTTCCAGTTTTTTTGTGTGTGAGTCTCATCATATCTTCAAACTATTTTAAAATTATTTTTATATGCAATTCTTGGTTTTTGAAGCAAGAGGTTTTATTGCTGTTATTGGTTGTTATCTTAGTCTTATATTTCTAGAACCGGACTGCATGCTTAGTCTTTAATTGTGAAAGATGAAAATTACAGGGCACCATGAGACAAATACTGTTTAAATGTTTCATCTGTTGTTTTCTCTTGAATTAAACATCCCAATAATATTTTTATAGGTCCTTCATTGCTGTTATCCTGAAGAAGCCAATGCCACAGCCAGGTTGGTGCTTGAGGGAGACCTTGGATGGGGCTGACAGCCATTGTGGAACTGTTGGAGGGAACCTCTAGGCTGTGGTTTTTATAAACGGAGCAGGGTTGTTTTTTTTTTATCACTTTCATAAAACTCTTCTCTTGGAGCAAAAGTAGCAGATCCATGGTGAAATTGACTTGAACTGCTTTCCTGGTGAAGTCTCCTTTGACTTCTGCCCATTGGGAAACTGTTAGGGGATTTTTCTTTACTTATTCCAGAAACAAATTGCTCTCCCAGATCAGAAGAGAATGCTGGCAGAATTCCCAAGTGAAGGACCTTCAGGAGAGGACTTTTCTGTTATTCATTCTTTCTCTGTTCCAATAGACAGATGACATACATGGCAATGTACAGAGGCCTTACTAGGGCATTCCTTGCTTAGAAAAAATGGTCCCATTGATTTAAACCTTCTATTTCTGTGAAAAGGAATAGTTGTAAAATATAGATGTCAGGAAGCTCAGAGGCTCTCCCATAGTAGCCAGGAGTGATAATGTAGTCCTGAGAACTATGATTTCAGTGTCTCCTGAGGGCTAATCGTTGTCATGGTGCTAGGAATCTGGAGACAGAAGAAGTTAGTCTTTGCCTTCAAAGAATTTACAGATCATTGGAGAGGAATAGATGACTGGAGGATTAAAGTAGTTAACTTTATAAATTTGTGGATTACTCTTCATCAAAATTAAAACTGTTGCTCTTCAAAAGACACTGTTAAGAGAATAAAAAGACAAACCACAGGCTGGGAGAAAATATTTTATACCTGACAAAGGATTTGGGTCAAAAATATATAAATAACACTCAAAACTTAAGAAGAAACAAATAACTCAGTTTAAAAAATGGGTGGGGCACCTGGGTGGCTCAGTTGGTTAAGCATCCGACTCTTGATTTCAGTTCAAGTCATCATCTTACGGTTGGTGAGTTCAAGTTCCAGCCCCTAATTAAGCTATTGATGACAGTGTGAAGCCTGCTTGTATTCTCTCTTTCTCCCTCTCTCTGCCCCTCATGCATGCTCTCTCTCTCTCTCTCTCAAAATAAATAAACTTTAAAAAATGGCAGAAGATTTGCAGAGACATTTCACCAGAGAAGAAAAATGAATGGCATAAAAGCCACCTGAAAAGATGCTTAATATCATTAGTTATTAGGAAAATGCAAACTAAATCCAAAATAAAGTATCACTGAAGACCTACTAGAATGGTTACAGTGAAATAAATGACCATATCAAGTGTTGACTGGGATGTGGAGAAACTGGAACTCTCATACACTTCTGGGGGGAATGTAAAACGGTACAACTCTTGGAAAATATTTTAAAAGTTTCTTAAAAATTATACATACTCCTATCCTATACATGGCTACTTTACCCCTAGGTATTTACCCAAGAGAAAAGGAAATACATGTACATAAAGAGATTTGTACATGAATGCTCATAGAAGATTTATTTGTAATAGTCTCAAACTGGAAACAACCCAGCTATCCGTCAGCAGGTGAATGGATAAACCACCTGTGGTGCATCCACACAATGGAATACTACTCAGCCATAAAAATGATTGAATTCCTGATGCACACAAGAAGAATGAATCTTGAAATAATTATTCTGAGTATTAAAGAGGACAGACAAAAAAAGAGGACGTGTTATATAATTCCATTAAATAAAACTTTAGAAGATTCAGACTAATCTATAGTGATAGAAAACATCGATTGCCAGAGCAGTGATTGCCTGGGGATAGAGTTGAGGGGGGCGAGGGAAAAAAACTACAAATTATCATTCAGAAACTTTTAGAGGTGATGAATTTGTTTATAGTCTTGATTATGGTGATAACTTTCATGGACGTATACCTATGTCAAAACTTACCAAATTGTTGACTTTAAATATGTGCAGTATATGCTGAGCGCCCTGGAAGTTCAGGCTGTGATCAATAGATTGTACATGGGAGGGTCCTTTAACTGATGCTTCCTGAAAGTCAAGAAAAGGGGTGGGGTGCTTGGCCTGAGATTTGGAACTTGAGTCTGTGTTCTTAAGGGGTGAGGAAGGACAGGGGAATAGAGAGGACTTCATGTTGAGGCTATACAAAACGCAGATGTTCTAAAGCTTGTAAGTGTGTGATATGTTTAGAGACCTCCTGCAAGGAGCATGTCATGACTGAAATATAAGATGCTCATGGAGTGGAGAGGCAGAGAGTGGCTCAGATTCCATTCCAGCTCATGAGCTTATGAAATTCTCATTATCAGATACCACTTTCTTGTGTAACCGGCTTATCCAGGCATCCCCATTCTTGAATACGACAAGGGTTGGTGTCTCCATTTTTGTGCAAATTGCAATGGTATGACTCCCTGACCCCCTACTTGCCCAAAGTGTCCCCCAGTTTTTGGAGGAATCCATAAATGGGCTTTCATATATACCTGCTCATAAAACAGTCTGTCATGTTCTTCTTTTCCTTCCCAAGACATACTTTTGAACATCTACTCCTCAACAAGCTGACCTAAGAAGCTGCATTTACTTTCTGGTAGCTGTTTTGGAGTTCTGTCCACTGGGAGGACTCCAGAGTCATCACCAAGCTTAATGAAATGCTGGTCGTACCCAAAGCTACCAGTCTCAGCTGCTGGAGCAGGGAGAAAATCTTGTCATGCATCTGCATTATGTCAGCTTAGCTAAGCAAGAATTTCCTGTCCCAGAATTCCGTTCTCTGTATAGGCACAGATTAGCGTTGCTCACAATAGATATTTTGTGTGAGATCCAGAAGGCAGAGTGAAGCAGCACCCATATTTTTTCACTCTGATGGTCTGTACAGCAGAGTTGCAGTGTGCCCCCATTTATCACTGGTTTTCCAGTCCCACCAGATTTGCTGCTTCTGCGGGTCTTTGGCAAGGTGCACGTGCATGTCTCCTGCACATCTCCCAGGGCATTGAGGTGGGAGGTGGTGGGAGACCAATGTAGATCCCAGTGTGCCCTCATGGGTTCCAGTTTGTTCTTGCTCTTGTCCACATCCAGTTTTCTTTCTTGACTGCTCGTCTAGATGATCTATGGCAACATCAAGTTTAACGCCAGGCATAGAGGCAACATCCTGCATAGAAGGCCCTACTCCCTCTTCAGCTGGGTAAGATCTATCTCCTGTATTTATTTCATATCACTCACAGCGGTCCTGCTTTTCTAATTGAACCTTGATATAAGACAGGTCTCCCACCCAGCTCTGTGCTACCCGGACCCAAAAGCAGAGACTTCTTCTGAAAGCCAGGTGTCCAGTGTCTCACCATCACCTCTATAATCAGAGACTCAAACCACAGGGCTGAGTGGGGGCGAGGTGCCAACACAAAACTTCCATTTTCCTCTCTTCTCCCCGTCCCACTGCAACCAAATGCCTTCCTCCTCCCCCATTTAATAGAAATAAAAGCTCCCTGCAGTAGCATGGGTGTGAACAGATGTTCTGTGTGGGCGTGAGTGCTGGTGGAGGGCTGCTTTGCTCGCCACCCCAGCTGCCTTGGGGCCCTGCTCAGACAATTCCAGTGCCCTCGGAGACAAGATGAACTCCTCCCTGAGTCTTTGATTCTCTTGTTCAAAGAGTCCCAGCAACTTGACCCTTTCCTCATGTCTTTGTTTTCACTCATTTCCTTTCCATGGTGCTTTGCCAGAATTCTGGGATGGATTACAAGGCCTCCCTGAAGATCTACTTTACTGAAGGAGCAGTGCGACAGGGAAGAGCAATTTCATGGCTTTTCTATGCCATGCAATACTAGATCTGGTAACCTTGAGTCTGCAAAGCCCATGGAAAGTGAGGAAATTCTGAGATAGAAGAGGATGAACTAGAAGTGGGTAATGAGAGCACCTGATCCCCTACCTGCCCAAACTTTGAATCCTCCTGCATGGGACTCACAGACTCTGGGCAAGTCTCTTTCTCCTCTTCCTCTGAAAGGAGGTCTTATAGACTTACCCTGTTTCCTTCCCACTGGTCCCACAGGACGCTGCCAGTGCGATGAGAAGAATAAGCTCTGAAGCCTGAAAAGCTGTGTTACTTAGTGCAGACTTTGCTGAACCTGATTGATCATTGGAACTTCCTTATTTGGGTTAATCTTCCTACATACATGTTAGAAACCAGCACAACCTTTCAGCTCTCCAGCTCCTCCCCAAGATTTTAACTTAGCAAGCAGGCTGGGCTGCGACATGGAATCTATACTTTAAAAATGAAACAAAAAACAAACAAGACTCTGCAGATTATTCTTATGATAAGCCCAGTTTGTAAACCACTGTGAACAACTGTATCTAGTGAACAACTGATCTATCTAGTAACCCGATCTAGTGAGTAAAGGAGGCTTATAGAATTTTCAAGTTCTGTCTCCAAGACCAAAGGAAATGGAAGGAATTATCCAGGTAATTCCAGCACCAAAACAAATTTTCATTAGAATTATGTGAGGCATGAGTGACTGTTTCTGAGACATTTGGGTGGAAAGCATACTGGTGAAGCAAAATCTTCTTTCCACATAGGTTTAAAGTCAGACCAAGCCTCTGGAAAAGGTGACAGTGGTGGGAGATTGAGCAGAGAAGAAACAATTGCATTTTCTGAACAGTTTTACTCTCATTATGATCACCATACATTCTGGATATGCTGGGAGTCTCTTTGTTTTATATACACTTATTGCAAAGTAGCCAAATAGCTCACAAACCGTGAAACCCCATGCTTGACATGGAAGAATAATGCCCGTTGCTTATAATATACCATACTTTGGCAAACCATGAGAGAATAGATTTGGGGATGGGGTCCTGTTTGTTCAGGATTTAAAATTTCGAATGCATCTTTCAATGCTTGTTTATTTATTTGTTTATTTATTTATTTATCTTCTTTTTTAAAATGTATAGTTGACATATTATATTATGTTTTAGGTGTGCCACATAGTGATTCAGAATTTCTATACATTACGAAATGATCATGACAGTAAGTCTAGTTACCATCTATCATTATACATAATTATACTATTATTGACTGTATTCCCTGTGCTGTACTTTACATTCCTGTGACTTATTTATTATTTATTTTATCACTGGGAGTTTGTATCTCTTAATCTGCTTCACCTATTTCATCCATATTCCCCTCCCTCCCTTTCCCTCTGGCTACCACCAGTAGCACTTCTCTGTATTTATGCGTCTGTTTCTGTTTTGTTTGTTTTGATATTTTAGGTTCTACATATAAGTGAAATCATATGGTATTTGTCTTTCTCTGTCTGACTTCTTTCACTTGGCACAATACCCTTCAAGTCCATCCATACTGTTGCAAATGGCAAGATCTCATTCTTTTTTTTTTAATGTTTATTTATTTTTGAGACAGAGAGAGACAGGGCATGAGTGGGAGAGGGGCAGAGAGAGAGGGAAACAGAATCTGAAGCAGGCTCCAGGCTCTGAGCCGTCAGCACAGAGCCCGACGCAGGGCTTGAACTCACAGACCGCGAGATCATGTCCTGAACCGAAGTCGGACGCTCAACCGACTGAGCCACCCAGGCACCCCTCATTCTTTTTTTTTTTAATGGCGGTGTAATATTCCTCTGTGTGTGTGTGTGTGTGTGTGTGTGCGTGTGTGTGTGTGTGTATGGGTGCGTGCATGTTTGTTACATTGTCTTTATCCATTCATCTATCAATACATAGATTGCTTCCTTTTCTTGGCTGTTATAAATAATGCTACAGTGAACATGGAGGTGCATATATCCTGCTGAATTAGTGTTTTTGTTTTCTTTGGATAAGTACCCAGAAGTGGAATTGCTGGATTGTATGGTATTTCTATTTTTAAAATGAGGAACCTTCATACTAGTTTCCACATGACTGCACCAATTTACATTCCCACCAATAGTTTACGAGGATTTCCTTTACTCTTCATCCTCGCCAACACTTATTTCTTGTCTTTTTGATTCTAGCCATTCTGACAGGTGTAAAGTGATATCTCATTGTGGTTTTGATTTGCATTTCCCTGATGATTAATGATGTTGAGCATCTTTCATGTGTCTGTTGACCATCTGTTTGTCCTCTTTGGAAATATATCTATTCAGGTCCTCTACCCATGTTTTAATTGGGATTTTTTTTTTTTTTGGTATTGTATGAGTTTTTAAATATATTTTGGATATTAACCCTTTAGTGGGTATATGATTTGCAGAAATTTTCTTCCATTTAATAGGTTGGCTTTTCATTTTGTTGGTGATTTCCTTCACTCTGCAAAAGCTTTTTAGTTTGATGAAGTCTCGGTTGTTTATTTTTGCTTTTGTTGTTCTTGCTTCAGGAGACAGATCCCAAAATGTCTTGCTAGGACTCATGTCTAAGAGTTTACTGCTCATGTGTTCTTTTAGGAGCTTTATGTTTTCAGATCTCACATTTAGGTCTTTAATCTATTTTGAGTTGTTTTTCAAATTTCAGGTCACCATCAGTTGCCTTGTAACTAAGATGGCTACATGTCCCAGACTTTATTGGGGGGGGGTGTGTACAGATTTATCATTCTACCCATTGTCTTCCATTGGTACAGTATGACCAATTAACAGCTCTGTGTTTCCTAATTTGAGTGTGAGAAGTTGAGACTCTGTCTTTAGGGACTGAATGGAATGCATGCAACCCCATTTTGGATCTGTGTTCCATGGCCTGCATTTGCTGGACAAATCCTAAATACTACCTTCCCTGGGAAGGAAAACGATAGCCAATGTTTTTTCCATCAAATGTATTCGTCCATTGCTTATTGCTTTGCTCTGGATAGTCGTCCTGAGAGGAAGGACAGGGGTTCTGGGAGCCCAGCATTACATTTAATGCAAATACCAACTTAGTGCTGCCATCTCGTGGCTGGGCAAACTCTAAAGGCAACTTTGGAGCAACTTTCCTTTCCAAAAAGAAATTAAACATTCAGAATGCATGTTCTCTACCTGCCCGGCAGAAAAATTGACCACCAATTTCTAATAACTGTACCATCTCTGCTTTTCTGTTTTCTGAGTGAAGAAAATACCTGTGGTATTATTAAGGTAGATTCTCCCCTGTTCCTTTAAAGAGAAAGGAATTCATTCTTGTTTTGGTTTTAGTTATTTTTGGACCAGCCCTTGGGCAGTGTTTTGAGTGAAGGTTTGAGAGGTCTAGAGAAAGGTCTTTAAAAAGAAGTGTACTACTCAAGGCCAGAAAGGGAGGCTGAAAGTAGAGATGGGTGGGTCTCTCCTCTGGGGTAGAGCTTCTCAAAGTGTGATTCCTGTGCCAGCTGCATCAGTAATGCTCGGGAAACTTGTTAACCTGCTTGTTCTTGGCCCCCAACCTAGACCTGTTGAATCAGAAGCTCTGGGGTACAGCCCAGAAATCTGTGTTTTCAGATGATTGTGAGGTGGGCTCAATTTAGAACAGCGCTGTGTTGGGTAATAGAAGTGCCCTTGGTAATAGATGTGAAGTAGAGGACATTCAGCAGCCAATTGGTTCTCCATAATGCTCATTCCTCTCCGTTCTTTCTCTGTGCTTTATTTACCCAATAAACCATGAATATTTACTGAGTGACTATTATGGGCAAGCCCTGTTTCACGTGATGTTGATATAGGGGTCGGTTTGAAAAGGGCCCAAGAATTTGCATTTCTAACAGTTTCCCAGGTGATGCTGATGCTGCTTGTCTGGGGACTGGATTTAGGAGCCCTGGTTTAGAGATAAGAGCAGCAGGCCCTAAAGCCTTTGTGGTTTCCAGATGGGGAGTGCATCATAGGATCTGTGTGGCTGTGAGACCCGCCTCTCAGTCCTTCCTGCCTCTTACCACCGGCACTCAGGAGACGTGGTTATTTGAATTGAACTCTAGTCCATTATAAAGGGATTAAAATAACATGCTGTGATTTCACCACCCGAAGTTGGGGCAGTTGAAAAGCCAAAGCAGACATACGATTATTAAAAGGCTTTTGCAAAAATTGTCAATAGTCTCGGAATTTGGGGCCATATGTCAAAAGACCTGCTTGTTGCTCTGCGTTGGCTCAGTCTGATCAATATTGCTTGCATTCAGCACATCCACCTCTTGTTTAATTTGGCATTTATTAGTTTCATTAGTCCAATGAATCTAAACAATTCTAACGCAAAGAATAAATAAGCAGAACAGCAAATCAAACTGGATTTGTGGGCACAATTACACAGTAAGACATGTCAGAGCTGGGAGCAGTACTCCAATGGCAGGTAAGAATACAAATGTCTGCTTGTATGTCATATGCAGTCCCTACTGTCTGCTCACTGTACACAGCTCCTCTGAATGGTCTTCTAGCTAGCACTGTCTGGGAAGGTAAGAGCTAGATTTTGCTTTGTAAAATTTTAAGTCTTAGAGGGAGGGTGGATGAGGCAGTTAAGTGTGGTGGTAAATACTCAAAGCTTTGGGATCAGCAGAGCTGGCCCCCAAATCCTTTATACCTTTATACCTTGTGAGAAGTTATTTGATCTCTCTGTATCTCATTTTCTTCACTGGTAGATTGGGAACAGTGAAACCTACTTCATACAATGGTTTTAAGGATCAAATGAAAAAAGATAGGGTTGCCTGGGTGGCTCAGTTGGTTAAGCTTCTGACTCTTGATTTCTGCATGGGTCATGATTTCACCATGGAGCCCTATGTTGGGCTTTGCACTGTTAGTGGAGCCTGCTTGGAATTCTCTCTCTCTCTCTCTCTCTCTCTGTCCCCACTCTTTCCATCCCCCATGCTCACACTTTCTCTCTTAAAATAAATAAACAAAGGTAGGTGAGGCATGTAGTATGTAGTACGCAGTCAGCCTATAGTAGTGAACTCCCAGTTTCAGAGGGCTAGGGCTGGAAGAGACAATGAGGAACATACCCACGACCTTCGTGCTCTGGGCTGTCTTCTCCCTCTTAAGTTTGCTGTGTTAAAATGAGAGTACTCAAGCCCCCAATGGAGGGCACCCCCAGGGCTATGCAAGCTCTGTTAACTCCAAGGGCAGCAGAAATGCTGGCCTAGAGCAACAGCATCAGATGGCTACCTCTGAGAACCAAACACAAGCCTTTATGACAGAATTGATGGAATTGGGCCTTGATGATTTGACTGAAATAGGATGTGCTTGAATTTTATTTTATATATTTATTTACTTTTATTTATTTATTTGTTTGTTTTTTTTGTGTGTTTATTTATTTTTGAGAGTGAGAGACAGCATGAGAGGGGGAGGAGCAGAGAGAGAGACACACACAGAATCTGAAGCAGGCTCCAGGCTCTGAGCTGTCAGCACAGAGCCCGGTGCAGGGCTTGAACTCAGGAACCATGATATCATGACCTGAGCCCAAGTTGGATGCTTAACTAACTGAGCCACCCGGGCGCCCCTGATGTGCTTGAATTTTAAAGGTATGCCCCAGTGCATGGTAGGTGCATGCTAGCTACAGTCACTGGGCTTGTTCAATGCATTCCTCCTGGAAAATGTTTGGTGGTGAAACAATTGGGAGGAAGGAGGGAGGCCTGGGTGGAGGGTGTTGTGTGGAGGTGTGGGGGGTCCCGGCTTCATCGAGGATGGGAAAGCAAGAAAGAAGGGGTATCTAGAGAAGTAGGGAGTTGGGCAGGGGATACTGGAGATTGAGTTTTTAATTTTTCTGAAGAAAGATTGCTCTGGGGGAGTCCTACTCTGAAATACTTTTCTTTTTTTTTTCTTTTTTTAAAATTATTTTATATAATAGTTTATTTTCAAATTGGTTTACATGTAACACCCAGTGTTCATCCCAACGCGTGCCCTCTTTAGTGCCCATCACCCCCTCTCCCCCCTCCCTCACCCCCTCTCACCCTCAATTTGTTCTTAGTCTTGAAATACTTTTCATGAACCATGGGTCAGTTTTCCCACAGTGAGACCCCATTGCTGAGCGAGTTTATAATTGAGTGAGAGTATGGGAGAGGGAAAAATCCATCTTGTTATCAGAGTGATGAATACATAGAAAAACGAGTTCAGGCCACGGGGCCCTAAGTTAGAATCCAGATCTTCTTCCTTAAGCTGAGTGACTTTGGACTATTTATGTAACTAATCTGTGACTCAGGTCTGACTGTAAAATGGGATTAATAATATACCTATCGCAAGCCAGACTCTTGAGAGGATTAACAGGGAGAATTAAAAAAAACATTTAGCAGAATTCCTGGTTTATGGCAAGCACTGAATATTCACTAGTGTTATGAGAAAGAGTTTTTCTCTTTAGATTCTTTTGCATGGATTTTTAGCTTTGTGACCTTCAAGGAGTCACCTATTCTGAGTCTGAGTTCCTTCAACTTTTTAAAAGCAGAAATAGCCTGAGGGACCTGCAGGTGGGGGTGTGTGGGTCAGAGGACTCTGCTCTATAGCTTTAGATGTGTACGGATAAAGCCATTCATTATGAGACTGAATTGGAGGCAAGACGCCTGAACTGGTGAGTTTGGGGAGGCTGGGAGGGGTTCTCAAGTTCATCAGAAGTGTGTTTGGAAAGGAGCGTATCTTCCATTTTGACTGAGAGGAAATGGGGAGGGGATGTGGTCTAGCACACTAAAGGCGGGGCGGCTGATGAAACTAGGCAGTGGTATTTCTCAAACCAAAGGCACAGGTCCAGATTTGCCGCCTGGGCCGCCTCTGCACCTGTCACGTATGCCCTCACTTGACTTTGGGATCAGCTGCTGAGGCAGCACCAGCGACTGGGACCTGGAAAGCGGCCCTGCCGTTACATGGAGCCGCTTTCCAAATTTTGCCAATTTTCTTAGGAATTCATTGTACATTTACATTTATTGAACATGTATTATAATCTAGGTGTGAGGAATTCAGCAAAACACACAAGTCTTCCACTCTAAGGCCTTGCAGTCTCATAGGGGATAAATAATAGCCTGGATACATGTGTAATTAAGACTTTTGCCATGAAGTGAAAGTTCACGATGCCATGAGACTGAACAATAGGGTGAAACCTAATTAGATTGGGGGGTTTGACAGCAAGAAGAAATGAAATGGGCATGAGTTCTGACAGAGAGGAAAAGACACTGGCTGAAGTTGAGATAGGCTTTTATTTATTTATTTTTTAAACACAAACCTCTCTTTCACAAAGACATTGACCATGGGAAAAACAGTCCCCTGCTTTCTGATACTATTGTCCTTTGAATGCACACTTCGTGTTTCCCCTATGCCATCGCGTTGGCCTCTCTCTTTCAAATACCCCTGCCTTGTAAGTTTCAGCTCTAGTCTCACTTGGGTGAAACTTCTTGCCTCTTGCAGTCTCCAAGTGCTCTCCTCCTCCAGACTTTTCTCAGCATGCATCTGAACTGCTCTTTCCGCCTTGACTCCACATGGCAATATAGTAATTTTTTGTTACTCCTGTGTGACACACGTATACTGGTTTGTATGTCATACATCTCTGCAAAAGTATATGCGGTGTCTCCACAGCGAGAATATTGAGAAGGTAGTAGAATGTTAGAGCTAAATGAGTCATTATAGATATTATCTTCCAAACTGCTCATCCTTAAGAAAGTGCAACCGAAACTCAGAAAAGTTAAAGGCTCCCCCCACCCCACCAGTCACTGGATGAGAATCTAGAACTGTGACCATGTCTTGTTATTTTATGTTTTGGATTTATTGGAATGCTTGTTCCACAGTCAGAATCCGACTCCTATTTCCTCATTGATTGTTTATTCCCCTAGTCGGACCATTCCATTACTCACTCTGGGCACGGGTGTCACTTAGGCCCTCTGGTTAACTTGATTCCCTTATTTATCAAACGGGTATAGTAATTCAAATGAACAATTAACTAAATTCTTACTGTATGTCAAGAACTTTGCAAAGCTTTGGGGACATAAAGCTGGTTGGATAGATCTGGTCCTTGCCTTAGGGAGCACACAATGGCAGAACTTGATAAAGGAGAAGTTATAAAAGAACAAAGATACTTTTAATAAAGGGCTGTGCAACATATGGACACATGGAGCAGACCAGGAGATTTTGCTTGGGAGACCTGGAGAAGTTCATCAACTCATTCCCTCTTCATCTCAACCTTGTATTATGAGATGCCAATGAGATAATGCAGTGAAAATGTGGGAAAAATTAGAAAAGAGTAAATATGAATACACTAAGTGGATGGTATTGTGATTTGGGAGGCTTTGGAGAGGGGTCAGAGAAGAAAACGATGGCTGGGAAGTGAAGGGGAACAGTCACGCTTTCTGATGAACCAGTACATTTTATACAGAGAAAATTCAGGTCCGTGGCTTTGGCCATCCGAACTATAGCTATCCAGCTTGTAAGTTTATCTTTTTGTCGCAGGAATGACCAAACCTATTCATTCCGTTAATGCAATTGATAGCTTACTGTGTCCTAGGATGTTAATTACCATTATCTGTCCCATTGGAAGAAGATGGCTGGGAAGGCCAGTGAGAAAAGAGGAGATAAATATTGGTGGGAATTGGACCTTTGGAATGGGTTCTCCCTTCCAAACCCATATGGGAAACCCATAGCAATGATGGGCTATATCTTGTTGGACTGATGAACCCTGATAGGCTGGTGAGAGATTCTCTTTTCTCCCTTTGTGCCATGTCCTGGAATCACGGATATTTAAATGGTGTGTTGTTTCTAAATAAATACTTTGGAAACATGAACAACTGGTGTAATGAAAACACAATATTCAGAGAACTATAACTTGGTTAGGATTCATAATAGCGTGGGCCAAGGACATTGCCTCAAACAGAATAATTGTGTATGGTGAAAGTCTGACTGACATTATCCTAGGAGTATTCCTAAGAACAACAACAAGAGCAAAAAAACCCTTAGTATTAATTTGTGTGATGTACTTGACACTTGGTTCTGCCAGAACTCAGGAGGGACATCTAACCTAGGGCTGAGGAGAGGAAAAAGTGACCACAGGGCACCCTCTGGTGGTAAGGTAGGCCCACTACAGTTCATGCCCTGTGGGAAGGAAACCTGGACATCTTAGATTTTTAGTATCTCCGATGTGGAGGAACATCTTCTGTCTGCAAAGAGAATGTTCTAAGGATCTTCTTGCTGTTCTGTGTACCAATAAAACAGGCAGGCACTGTGGAGTCTGGCATAAATAAATCATTGTTAGTGTTAAAATAATCCAAGAAGACACCAACTGTAAATCACAGTGACACGTGGCTAATTCAACCAGAGTCCCCTGTGTAAAAATTTTTTAAATGTTTGTTTGTTTATTTATTTATTTATTTATTTATTTATTTATTTTTATTTTTGAGAGGGAGCGAGACAGAGCACAAGTAGGGAGGTGAGGGGCAGAGAGAGAGGGAAGCACAGAATCAGAAGCAGGCTTCAAACTGTCAGCACAGAGCTCGACATGGAACTCGAACTCCCAAACTGTGAGAGCATGACCTGAGCTGAAGTTGGGCACCCAACTGACTGAGCCACCCAAGTGTCCCTTAATGTTTATTTATTTTTGAGAGAGAGAGAGACAGAGCACAAGCAGGGGAGAGGCAGAGAAAGAGGGAGACACAGAGTCTGAAGCAGGCTCCAGGCTCTGAGCTGTCAGCACAGAGCCTGATGTGGGGCTTGAACCCAAGAACCGTGAGATCATGACCTGAGTCGAAGGCAGATACTCAACCGACTGAGCCACCCAGGCACCCCCCCCTCCGCCCCCCATTATACAACCATCTCTCCCTCCTTCCTTGCTTCCTCCACTTCGCCAACATTAACCAGCAAGGGGTACGCTTTCTTTGAAGTTGAATCTGTATTATACTGCTGTGGAAACAGCAGTGATTGTGGTACCCCTAAACCATTAGTGGGCTCCCTTCTTTGTGCCACTGTGATGGGAAGAGGAAGACTGGGAAGGAGATCATTCAAAGGATCAGCTCTCATCTCTCTCCCCAGGAGATATGCCTTCACTACCCATCAATGCACAGATGTTGCATTGTTGTTGGCCTAAGTGCTTGGAGTGACAAAGGGCCTGTGATCTCAGGGACCGTGACTGGAGCTGTCCTTAGCTCGATTTCACAGTGGTGCCACGTGATGCTTTAACTGCAGCACCTTAAGCGTGAGGGGAGGTTCTATAAATGACACCACCTCAGTGCTGCCTGGTTTTGTGTCTCGCTAAAGCTGATTGAGAGCCCCAGGCCGGCTGGCAACATGGGCAATTCAGCAAGACAGACATTCCCCGTCTGTGCCCGAATGTCCTTTTAGGCTGATCATTTGTGTTTTGTGACCCAGCGGTAAAGCCAGGCCAGAAAATATAATATCTGGCCCTCCCACTTTGCAAACGACTGGGCCAGACTTGTTTTTATTGGAGCAGAAGTCTGAGACAACAAGTACACAAGTACTGATGCCGCCCCCCCCCCCCCCCCCCCCCCCGCGCCCCTGCCTCGGCAGCTTGAATCTGTGGTGGTGTGTGTGCGAGGGTTTCATGTCTGCGCTTTAGCCGCAGGTTCTTTGTCATCTCATGAGTCCTTTAAAGTCATTCTTTTGTGATAGCAAAGGGTAAATAGTGGCTAAAAGTGGATTTGCCCTCACACAAGGTTTGCTGTCACCACCCCTAGATGCTCTGAGTAGTGCTGGGTGAGTCGGGGAGGGGGAGGGGACCCAGCCATTCCTGATGGTGGCGTCCCTGCAGCAGAAACAAGTTGAGAAACAACTCCGTGGGCTCCAGAGCAGTCTATATCTGGCGCCACCTCACTTGAAGCAGAGTATTTGGAGTGTGTCTCTTCATAGGCAGCCCAGAAGGAGCTCTTCCTGGCCCGTTCTGCTCAGGCCCAATGATTTCTTTTGAGCTCTGAGGCAGGGGCGGACCTCCCGGACAGATGGTGAGCTCCACTTAGGAGAGACCCCAGAGAGAATTAAATCAGCAGTTTTTCACTTTTTTTTTTGTAACAACCAATTCAAATACTTTGAATATTTCTTTAATGTATAGTACACACTTTTAACTAAAATACATAAACCCAGTGTCAGTGGTTGTCAAATTGCAAAACCATTTTATAACCAATTAGGTTTTAAATTTTCTATATGTTTCATATTCAAACAGCTCCTGCCCCGTATGTACTAGAAATCACCACATTAGAACACTTGTTTTTTTATTTTTATTTTGGGGAGGGGGAGAAGGGCAGAAGGGGAGAGAGAGAGAGAGAGAGAGAGAGAGAGAGAGAGAGAGAGAAAACCCCAAGCAGGCTCCATGCTCAATGCAGAGCCTATTGTGGGGCTCAAACCTCCAACTCTGGGGTCATGACCTAAGCTGAAATCAAGAGTCAGATGCTCAACGGACTGAGCCACCAGGTGCCCCAGAACACTTGTTTATAACTAAGGCCTCTAGGAATCCTCAAAGGGAAACATTAGGAGGTAACCTGTCAGGGGTGTACTAGTCTTCAAAGGGATTTTCCCACTATTCTTTTGAAGAACATTGCATCACTATCTAGAAAGTTCTTTCCCTGGAAACCCTTAGAAAAATCACTCATTGAGAAAAGTCCTTGATCAATGCCCATGGATGGGTGGGGGGCTTGTGCAGAGTATGTTGAGTGAGCTGCTCTACGCTGTAATCTGTTGTAGATGTTTGATTGTATCTAGGCATTAGACCCTCTGGTAGAGTTGCTAGATAGCACCAGGTGACAGCGGTTTCTTTTGACTCCCCCCCCGTGGGTTGATTACTCACGTTGAGAGCCCCGAATGCTGCCACTCAGCTGGGCACCTGGTCTACACCCAGAGCAAAAAAGGGAGACTTAATGGGGTGCTGTGAAAGTGAGGGACATGACCAGTAAGAAGAGATGTTTAGAGACAGAGAGAGAGAGAGAGAGGTGCTCTTTGATGTCGAAATTTTAATTTGACCCAGCGTTCAATACTGCTCTTCTAGATTTGCACTAAGTGAGTCCCAGACTGAGAGTCCAAGGATGCATGGGAAGGTGCTCCCGTCCCGTCTCATCCGAGAAAGCCCAAGGGCAAAACACAGCTCCTAGGTGCCCGTCGGTTGCTCTTATTTGGGACATTTCTTCATTCATTTGACAAATAATTATTGAATACCTACTATGTGCCAGGCAGTGGGGGTATGAGAGTGAACAATCATTTAAATTTATCTTCTCGATATTTTGTTTTAAATATTTATCAAAGTAATAGTAAAGAAGAGCTTAGTGATGGCAAGAAGCAGTCTTGTGTGAGCATTACCCCTTTCCAGCCCCTGCTTTGACCTGATTATGGTTTAATCCTTCTGGTGATTATCTCTGTATTATATATTATATCTCTATTTCTTGATTTATGAGCCCTAGATAATATTTTTACATTTCTACTATGAAAAATCAGGAATAGGCTCATTTATACCATGGTCACCTATTCTTACCTCTCTTCTTCCTACTTTCCCTCAATATTTGATAATAATTCTTACCAAATTATTATTATTATTCCTATTATTAGCTTCCTTCTCACCTCAAACCAAGGGAGAAGGATCACCACTCAGAAAAAGTGGGGGTCTCTACCAGAAAGAGAGATAGGCAAATGTTTTGTCCTTTAGGTACCAAATTTCTCTGAGTGTCCTTCTTGTGAATGTTGCTTGTGGTGACTCTCTGAGGTCCTGAATTCTAGATATGTGGCTTCCATTTCACCTTTCTTGTGTAAGCTGATGGCTGATTTAGACTCCTTACCTGAGGATATATACATTGACCTAAATTCTTGCCAATAATATGGAACTACAGCTTCCCCCGAAATGCATCATATATACTGAAAACCTTTTCTTTCAAGGTTTGGATAGGTTTTGCCAGGTGTTTGGGAATGGGGGGGACAATGGAGACCCCCTCAAGTCCCAAAACTCAAATTCTCAAACTCTTACAAACAAAATAGTTTCCCCTCTGTTTCTCTCACTCCCTCACCCTTACTAAGCCATGCTGTCTACTTCTCCAATGGTTGGCTCTTCTTCCAGTCCAAGATGGCCAGGAGATTGATCTCTCGTGCCGGTTTGATCAGTAGTTAGTAGTGGGTGCCATGATGCTGTGAAGAATGAGATTTCCTTAGGGAACAACCCAATGGTTGATTCCCTAACATCCATT
This sequence comes from Paguma larvata, assembly GCA_030068075.1. NCBI lineage: Eukaryota > Metazoa > Chordata > Mammalia > Carnivora > Viverridae > Paguma > Paguma larvata. Next base: position 91,056,764 of record CM057825.1, on the reverse strand, counting down.
CCAGTTAAGATGAAAGTCTAAAGCAGCCAGGATCATCTCCTTCCCTGAGCAGTGAATAATTTAGGAAAGGACAAGCAACTTACCTTTGAACACCATGTTGTGAAAAGAAGCCTGCTGATGGTTTCAGGGAAAGGGAACTTTTCTCCTAAAAGTGAGGAAAGATGATCTCTCTGTATCCTCTGGACCTTGTCATCCTGGGTATGATTTCTGCTACAGCCATCTTGCAACCGAAATGAATATTAAGCCAAATTTGAGGATGGCAAAAGAGACAGATGGAGAGAAATGGGGTTCTTGCCAACTCCATTGAGCCACTGAATCAACCAACCGTCAATCCACCCCCATTCTAACCCTCTAGATTTTCTATTATGTGAGAGAATACATTTCCATATTGTTTAAGCCAGTTTGAGTCAAGGTTTCTGAAATCAGACTAACCAATAGGATTTCAGAAGTCATTTCTGGAATCAGCATGAAAGGGCCTGTGATTGATTAGCTATGTCTGTCAAAGATGCAGGTGTAATCATTTGTGGACTTGTGCTCTTTAGCTTCTCCCTAGCACCTTGTATAGATAGGGTTCCTCTATTGCATTTGTTTTTCTTTTGTTACTACCCAGAATAGTATTTTTTAATTGAGATATAATTAACATGTAACATTCTATTTGTTTCTGGTGTGCAATATAATAATTTGATATTTGGATATATTGAGAAATAACACCATAATAAGTATAATTAACATACATTATAATTTCATTTTTTGTTTTGGAAACTTTTAAGATGTATTCTCTTAGCAAATATTCAATATTATTGACTATAGTAACCTTGCTCTACATTATTCCCCCAGGGTTTATTTATTTTATAACTGGAAATTTATACCTTTTGCCCACCTTCACCCATTTTGCTCACCCCTACCCCCTGCCTTCGGTAACCACCAACATGTTCTCTGTGCCTTTGAGTTTAGTTTTATTTTAGATTTCACCTATAAGAGAGGATCATACAGTATTTTTCTTTCTCTGTCTGACTTATTTCACTCAGTATAATGTCCTCAAAGTCCATCCATGTTGTTGCAAATGGCAAGATTTCCTTCTTTTTTATGGCTGAATAATATTCCATTCATCTTTATCCATTCATCCATTAATGGACACTTAGGCTGCTTCCATGTCTTGGCTGTTATAAATAATGCTGCAATTCACATGAGAGGGGCAGTGCATATGTCTTTTTAAGTTAGTGTTTTTGTTTCCTTCCAATAAATACCCAGAAGTGGAATTGTTGGATCATATAGTAGTTCTACTTTCATTCATTCATTCATTCATTTATTTATTTTTGAGAAAACTCCATGCTGTTTTCCATAGTGACTGCACCAATTTACATTCCTACCAACAGTGCACAAGGATTCTCTTTTCTCCACATCCTCACCAACACCTGTTATTTCTTGTCTTTTTGATAAGAGCCATTTTATAGGTGTGAGATGATATCTCATTGTGGATTTGATTCGCGTTTCCCTGATGATTAGTGATATTTGGGATCCTTTCATACACCTGTTGGCCATCCATATCTTCTTTGGAAAAATGTCTATGCAGATCCTTTGCTCATTTTTTTAATAGGACTTTTTTTTGGTGTTGAGTTACGTAAGTTCCTTATATATTTTGGATATTAATCCTTTATCGGATATATGATTAATATATTCTCCCTTTTAGTAAGTTGTCTTTTCATTTTGTCAATCATTTCCTTTACTGTGCAGAAGCTTTTTAGTATAAAGTAGTCGTATTTATTTATTTAGTAATATAAAGCTATTTTCTAAATAGCCAGTGGTTTTATATTTTAATGTTTATTTATTTATATAGAGAGAGAGAGGGCAAGAGAGAATCCTAAGCAGGCTCCATGCTATCAGCACAGAGCCCGATGTGGGGTTCAGTCTCCTGAACTGTGAGATCATGACCTGAGCTGAAATCAAAAGTCAGACACTTAAGCGACCAGCCCTCCTAGGTGTCCTCCCACTTATTTATTTTTCCTTTGGTGTCAAATCTAAACAATACATCGACTGATGTATTGTATGATTGCCCATGATTTTTTCTAGGAGTTTTATGGTTTCAGGTCTTATGTTAAATCTTTAATCCATTTTGAGTTGATTTTTTTGTCTATGTTGTAAGATAGTGGTATAGTTTCATACTTTTGCATGTGGCTGCCCAGCGTTTCCAACACCACTGAATGAAGACACTATCCTTTTCCCAGCATATATTATTGGCTTTTTTGTTACAAATTAGCTGACCATATATGTGACTTTTTTTTTTTTTTTTTAGTTTCTCTATTCTGTTCTCTTGATCTTTGTGTATGTTTTTATGTCAATACCATACTGTTTTGATTACATAGCTTTTTAGTGTAGTTTTAAATCTGGGGACATGATACCTCTGTCTTTGTTCTTCTTTCTCAAGATTGCTTTGTCTATTTGGGCTTTTTGTAGTTCTAATACAAATTTTAGAATTATTTGTTCTAATTCTGTGAAAAATGCCATTGAGATTTTGATGGAGATTGCATTGAATCTGTAGATGCCTTTGGGTAGTATAGATTTTTAAACAATATTAATAATTCTAATCCATGAACACAGAATATCTTTCCATTTATTTTTGTTTTCTTCAGTTTATTTCATCAGTGTCTTAGAGTTTTTAGTGTATAGGTATTTCCCCTCCATGGTTATATTTATTCCTAGGTGTATTCCTCTTTTTCATGCAATGGCAAATGAGATTGTTTTCTTAATTTTTCTTTCTGACAGTTCATTATTAATACATAGAAGTGCAACAGATTTTTGTATGTTGATTTTATCTTCTCCAATTTTACTGAATTCATTGGTTAGCTCTAACAGTTTTTTGTTGGAGTCATTAGGGTTTTCTATATCTAATATCATGTCACCCGCAAATAGTGGAAGTTTTATTTCTTCTTTTTGATTTGGATGCCTTTTGTTACTTTTTATTGCCTAAATATTCTATCTAGGATATTCAATATTACATTGAATAAAAGTGGTGAGGGTGAGCATCCTTGGTTTTGTTCGTGATCTTAGGGGAAAAGCTTTTAGCTTTTCACTGTTGAGTATGGTGTTAGCTGTGGGCTTGTCATATATGGCTTTTATTACGTTGAGAGTCTTGATCATAATTGGATGTTGAATTTTGTCAGATTCTTTTTCTGTGCCTATTGAGATGATTATATGATTTTTACCTTTTATTTTGTTAAAGCGGTATATCACTTTGATTTGTGGTTGTTGAACCATTCCTCCATGTCTGAGATAAATCCCACTTAATCTTGGTGTATGATCTTTTAATGAATTGTTGAATTCTGCCGGTAATATTTTGTTGCATTGTTTTGCATCTGTGTTCATCAGGGATATCGGCCTGTAATTTTGTTTTCTTGTGGTGTTCTCATCTGGTTTTGATATCAGGGTAATGCTGGCCTTGTAAAATGAGTTTGGAAGGGTTCCCTTTTCTTCTATATTTTAAGATACATACAGCAATTATTACATAAAATGAGTTTCCTGCCTTTATGTCTCATTCTGTACTTTAGCTTCCTGAACTGCCTTACCCATTTTACACTTCACTTTTTCTGTTCCTTTCGACTTCCATGGGTACTGACCTTTTGCTTATTCCTTTCTTATGGTCTTCCTCTTCCCTAGTGTAGGAATTTAAAAATCCCCGTGGGAGATCAGACAGGCCCACAGCGCACTACAGCCTGTGGAAGTGCCAGATGTGTGGTGTTGACAAGATCTCATGTGAAGCAGATCTATCTGATTGTTGCAAGTGTGACTCCATCAATTGCTAGGGCCACATTGGCTGACTGAGGGGCTGAGTCTCTCCCTGCTTTGGCCTTCACTGATCTGTGGGTAGCCCTTCAGAAGCTGTATGCTTGGTTGAAGAGGATACTCTTTCTGGAGAGGAAGAGCTTTCCTTTCGTCAAGGATCCACAGTATACTGACCTGAAAAAACACAGCTCGTGAGCTCATCTATTGATATTACTATGAACCTTTCTTAATTTCTGGAGTCCTCAGTGCATTTTCTAGGTCCATAAACAAGAATTCTAAGAGATTGAATGGAAACAATGGGGCTGCCGTTTCTTAGCTTTCATTTTTCATTTAACTTGGAAACAAGTTGTAGGGACTCAGCCTGTGTTGCTTGTAAATTCAACTAAGAACAAAATGGACAATACACAGAGGTGTAGCTTGAGGAAGAATTCATAGTGCCCTCAGCAACAGACTTAAACTTTTTTTTTCCTGTTTGCTAAGTGATTAAAAAATATGTATGTATTGCAAAGTTCCTTTATTGATTGAGAGGAGAGTGAAAAGGATAGCTTCTCTAATTAAAACCGATTGGAGCTGTGAAAGTTTAATTAATTGGATGCATGTCACTTCATTTCCATGTTATGTTGTGCACATCGCTGTTTTCATAATTAACGTGTTGTGTCAGGGTGGTTGGTGTCTCTCTAATTAACAGTCTGAGGGAAAAGTGATGTATGGGCCTGCTGAATAGGCAGAGTAGGTGCAAAGAGAAGTCCTGGCCAGAATCCACATTTTCTGTTCCCAGTGGTCGGTTTCTTGCCATTTTATCACCCTTTGTTCAGTAAATGAGGTTTTGGTGGGTCTTCCCAGAGACTGCTCTTTGTTTGTTTCCTAGGTGTTTCTCCATCATAGGATAGGGAGGCCGGATGACACTTACAGAGACTTCAGGGTGAAGACTGTCACCAGGTGAGGGAGAGTGACTCTGACCACTCTCTCCTCTGAACTCCCTCACCATTTACTGCAATCACTCTTTGCTGGGCAACCCTCTTAGGCAGAACAAATTTTCACCGATGTCTACCCTGTGCAAGATATGGTGATAGGTGAGTGACTCAGAGCCGACTCCACCTTCTTACTAGACATGTGACCTTGGGGGAAATTACCTAAGTTCTCTGTGCCTCAGTTTCCTCATTTACAAAATGGGACTACTAAGACCTTCTTAGTAATGGTTTTGTGGGGCTTAAATGAAATAATGTAGATGGCATTTTTAGCACAGTATTGTCAGCCTATAGTTATTGAACAATTCTGTCTCTTTCCTATACAGTTTTTTGTTCCCTCTTTTTAAATCTTTATTTGAATGGTCCTTTTGTAGATTATAACTCCTAACTGACCTCACCCATGTGTCTTCTTCCTCAAATCCATTTTCTAGTTTGGAAACAGAATCCTCTTTTCTAAAATGAAAAGTTGATTATATGGATGTTTTGCTAAGACCCTAAAGGCACCCTCTTGCCCAGATGATGTTTCTACTCTGCAGTATAGGAATTCCAAGCCCTATATAAGCTAGCCCAACCATCTACTTGGCCATCCTCACCTACAGCTCTTCATTTTCTTAGCCCTCCAGCCATTGGCCACCCATAGCTGAGACCAGCTTGCTCTTTTCCTCTTCTGCCGAGAAGTCTCCCTTCCTCAGGAAAGCAAATATCCTACTATTTTTTTCACATTCAGCTCAAATGTCTCCTTTGTGAAGTCATCTCTCCTTCCATAGCATTATTATTTTGTTTGGAGTGTCTCTTCCTATCCAGACAGGAAGTTCCTCCATGCTGGGGCTGTGTCTTAGTCATCTTTGTGTTCTAGTGCCTAGCAAGAACGTAGTCCAAAGCAGGCTTTTAATAATTGTTGAATGACAAATCTAAAGAGCAAAAGTTTTGCTTTGTGTGGAATAGCTACTTAATATCTGCCTACCTGCAAGACTGTTGGCTCCATTCAGGCAGGGCGCATTTCTGTTTTGTTCAACATCGTTCCCTGTTGCCTGGCACATGATAGGTGCTCAATAAATAAATAAAATTAGCACGTCACCTGGTCTATATCCCTCATAGGTTGTGAGGACAAATTGATGATGAGTATAAAAGTTCTTAAGGTTTAAAAATGATTGAAAATAAAGCAAAATTATTTACAACAGAACAATAATTGCTATCGATGTTATTGCCATGATACCTGTTATTATTGCTGGAAGATATGCCCTTCCCTTTCTGGAGTAGATTTCCTGAGTAGCATGGCCTCGGATCCTTCTTTATGTTGTCATCACAACTGGAGGTGCCCTTTTAATCGTCAGAGAGGGATCCTGACAGCTGATACTGCTCAGTCAATACTGCAACTTAGCCAGTTGTGAATCTCATCTAATCCCTTAAAAAATCCTATAATCCTCTGTTTTTCCTATAATATGCTATTTTCCTACCTCAGTGACAGGTATAATAAATAACAAATTCTGGTAATTTTAGAAAATCATTTTATTTTCAGGCACTTATATAGAGTCTAATCAATATTTATTCTTATTCAAGGAATTTTCTTTTTTTTGTTTTAATTAAGAGGGGTTTTCTCTTTTCTTCTTATAAATGTTTGACCTTGTATCTATTCACAAGTCTCTTCTCTAGTGTAAAACAAAACCCAACCATGAAGATTGTCTCCACACTCCTTCTCACTAATCAGGGAGTGCTTATGGGAAATGGGGCCCAATCCCATGTTCCATTTTTGCTAGCTCTTCACATTTGAATGTAGTTTGGGAAATTGAATTATACTGTAGGTCTTCCACTTCCAGCCCAATGCCAGCATCATTTCTTAGGAATATCTATGGTTCCGGGAGTGGGAGATTATAAAGACCCAAGGTGATTAAAAATAGCTTTGCATTGAAATGACTCTTTGGAGAGGACCTATTCCTCCACTTAAAATTTAATATTAATTAAAAAATATTCAGGCCTTGAACTGTTTACCCAAGTATATCTTGAATCTCCGAGAAAAGCAAGGAATTCTGGTCATGGGGAGTTTAACTGGGGTGAAGGCCCTGGGGGTTCAGGTTCTAGACTGGCTCCCACTTGTTGGCCATATGTTAAGGGGAAGTCGCTCAACCTTTCCGGACTTTGGTTTCTGGGTCAGTTGAATGAAGAGGCTGTTTCACTGATTCTAGTGATCTTGCAGGCAGTCAGTTTATAAGGATACTTATTGCATTCCTACCTTGTACCAGCACTATGCTGGGTGCTGTAGACATAGCCATGAACAAGACTCACCAGCCTAGGTGCTGATGGAAGACACCAGTGTGCTTGGCACTCAGGCCCAAAGCACAGCTTGTGGGCCTGTGTGACTGGCTTGGTCATGGTTTCCTGTGAACCTTTAGGCCTGTGCGTGAGTCAAGCCCTGGTCACCAGTTCAGTCGCTCACTCAGTTCCCCTTCCTGCTGACTGACTTCAACCCAAGGCAGACTATAGGGGAACTTGTGAAAACATTGCCTCAGAAGAAGAGGAAGCGGGCAGAGCTTAGCTGTCTCTCCTTCCTGAGGCTCCTTGACTCTGCTCTTCTGCCAGGAATGGTTTTGCGTTCCCAGGGCCTCCATGAGGAGGAAGTTGAAGCCAGTTCCACAAAAGCCCTTTCAGGGCAACGGATGCCTCCTCCTTTAAGTTATAGACAAAGAGGGGTCCCTAGCATTCAAGGGAGAGCCAAAGAAAATGTACTCAAATGATTAGGTGCTGTGCCCTCTCAGAACATGGAGGCAACTTTTCTTATTAAAAAGTCCTGCTTTGCCTCAGCACCCAGAAAGAATAGCAATTAAGAAGGTCTCAAGACACATTGGAGGAGCAGAAAGAAGGCCAGGGAGGTGGGGTAGGGCTGGATGGTACCGAGCTGGGAGGCCATGTGGTTCAGACACCATCTGTTACCCTAAGGCAGGGGGTCTCGAACTCTAGCAGTGCCAGAATCACCTGTAGGGCTTGTTCAAAATCAAATTCATTGTTTCTGATTCAGTAGGTCTGGGTGGAGCCTGAGAATTTGCTTTTCTAACAAGTTTCCAGGTGACGTTGATTCTGCTTTTTGCACCACTGATCTAAGAAGAATGGGTTCAAGGGAGTACAATCTTAATCAGTGTAATATGGCTCAACCAGCCTCTTCTTTGGAATATGAATAAGCTGAGACAAAAGGCCTGGATGTATTGGATACATTAGAAAGTTCTATAGCAGTGAGACTTTAGAAGAGTGTTTCTCAAGTGCGGTTCACAAACCATTTCCATCAGGACCACGTAGGACCCCAATATTCAAAATGTGGTTCCCAGACTGGCAGCATGGGCATCACCTGTGTGTTGATTAGAAATGCAGACTCTCATTGTATTACCAGGTATTTATCCAAAGGATACAAAAATGCTGAATTGAAGGGGCACACATACCGCAATATTTATACTAGCACTATCAACAATAGCCAAATTATGGAAAGACCCAAATGTCCATCTACTGATGAATGGATAAAGAATATGTCACACACACACACACACACACAAACATACACACACTGAAATATTACTTGGATATCAAAAAGAATGAATTCTTACCATTTGCAACAATGTGGATGGAACTAGGGGGTATTATGATAGTGAAATTAGTCAGTCAGAGAAAGATATCATATGATTTCACTCTTATGTGGAATTTGAGAAACTCGACAGATGAACAGAGGGGAAGGGAAGGAAAAATAAGATAAAAACAAAGGAAGGCAAACCATATGAGACTCTTAAATACTTAGAACAAACTGAGAGCTGCTGGAGGGGAGGTGGATGGGGGGATAAATGAGTGATGGGCATTAGGAGGGCACTTTGTGAGATGAGCACTGGGTGTTGTATGTAAGAGATGAATCACTGGGTTCTACTCCTAAAGCCAAGACTACACTGTATGTTAACTAACTTGAATTAAAAAAAAGAAAAAGAAATGCAGACTCTCAGTCTTCACACTTACTAAACCAGAACCTACTTTTGTAGGCACATTATAGGTTGAGAAATATTATTCTAGGGGTTATTCAGATGTACCTCTAGAGTGAGTGGTGTTGAGGGTGGGACAGGGAAGGTGGGAGATGCTGTTATTATAATCCAGAATTGTTGCACACTAGCTCAGCCTACCTGAGTATTGAGATGAGTATGGTCCTGGGTGGGGACTTTGCTGGGGACAGTGGCTCAAGGCTTCACAGAGCATGTATTCATGGAAACAAATCCTACAGAAGGTAGGGTGCCTTCAATGTGTAGATTGTCAGTATTGACCATGTAATTTTGAAGATCAGCATGCAATGTCTGGCAGTTTCCCTTTATCCATGGGGAATAGGCTCCAAGACCCCCCAGGGTATGCCTGAAACTGTGGAGAGTACCAAACCCTATATATATATTTTTCCCTATACATATGCACCTATGACAAAGTTTAATTTATGAGCTAGGCACAGGAAGAGATTAACAACAATAATAAAACAGAACAATTATAACAATATACTGTCGCAAAAGTTATGTGAATGTGGTCTGTCTCTCTCACAATATCTTATCGTCCTGTGCCCACTGTTTTTGTGATGCTGTATGATGACAAAATGCCTGCATGATGAGACCAAGCAGGTGAATGATGCAGGCTCTGTGACAGCATCAGGCTACTACCGACCTTATGACCATGTGTCAGAGGGAGGATCGTCTGTTTCTGGACCACGGTTGACCGTGGGTAATTGAAATCACCAAAAACAAAGCTGTGGATAAGGGGGAGATCACTGTATTTCTTTAGCTTCTGTATGGCGGAGAATGTATGGAAGGGTTTGGAATAGGTCATGGCTAAAAGGGAGGAGCAAGGAGGAGAAGGAACAGTCTCAGATCAGGTTCCTGGAACATAGAGCCCAAGCAGAATTGCCTGCTTTAATATTTCTTAGGGCAGTAGGGGGCGGGGTGAAGTGAGAAAACGTGTTGGGGTCTTATTTTCTGCCCCCGCATCACTAACAGTATCTCTTCCAAAGGGCCTAGGAAGGGTTTTTATTTTTTTTTAAAGGCTTTATTGAGCTACAGTTCACATACCTGTTACCCATTAAGTGTACAATTCAGTCGTATTTAGTACCACAATCTAAGTTTAGGATATTGTCATCACCCCCAGAAGAAACCCCATACTCACTAGCAGTCATTCCCTATCGCACTCCTTCTCCTATTGCCCTAGGCAGCCACTAATCTTTCTGTCTCTGTAGGTTTGCCTCTTCTGGACATTTCATATGAATGAAATCATACAATACGTGGTCTTTTATGACTGACTTCTTCCTTAGCACAGTGTTCTCAAGGTTCATTCATGTCATGGCAAGAATCAGTATTTCATTTCTTTTTATTACTGAATAGTGTTCCATTGTATGAAAATGCTACATTTTGTTTATTCATTCATCAGGACATGGGCACTTGGGTTGTTTCCACTGTTGAGCTATTGTGAATAAAGTTGTTAAAAATATTCACGTGCGGGGCGCCTGGGTGGCTCAGTTAGTGGAGCTTCTGACTCTTGATTTTGGCTCAGGTCATGATCTCATGGTCGTGAGATCGAGCTCCGCATTGTGTTCCATGCAGGACATAGAGCCTGCTTAAGATTCTCTCTCTCCCTTTCCCTCTGCCCCTCCCCTGCTTGCACTCTCTCTCTCTCAAAAAACATTCATGTGCAAGTTTTTGCGTGGACCTATGTTTTCATTTCTCTTGGGCATATGCCTAGGAGTGGAATTGCTGGGTCATATAGTAACTCTATGTTGAACCTTTTGACAAACTGCCAGAATGCTTTCCAAAGTGGCTGCAACATTTTACACTCTCGTTAGCAATGTACCAAGGTTCCGTTTCCTCCATATCCTTACAAACACTTGTAATTATCTGTCTTGTTGATCATAGTCATTGTGGGTATCTGACTGTGGCTTTGATTTGCATTTCCCTGATGGCTGGTGATATTGAACACCTTTTCGTGTGCTTATTGGCCACTTGTGTATGTTCCTTAGAGGGATATCTATTCAGATCCTTTTCTTGTTAAATTACTTTTTCTCTTTTTATTATTGAGTTGTAAAGTTTCTTTGTATATTCTAGATACAAGTCCCTTGTCAGATATATGGTTTGCAAATATTTTCTCCTATTGTGTGGATTTTTTTTCACTTTCTTAACGGCCTTTGAAGCACAGAAGTTTTAAATTTTGATGAAGTCCCATTTACCCGTTTTTTTCTTTTGTTGCTTGTGTCTTGGTGACATATCAAGGCTTTGCCTACCTCAGGGCCATGAAGATTTACTCCTGCCTTTTCTAAGGGTTTTCATAGTGTAGCTCTTACACTTAGGTCTATGATCCATTTTTGAGTTAATTTTTGCTTTTTTGTGCAGGAAAGGGGTCCAACTTCATTCTTTTGCATGTGGCTATCCAGTTGTCCCAGTGCCGTTCGTTGAAAAGACTAGTCTCTCACTACTGAATTGGTGTGGCACCTAGGACAGTTGATATTTTTAAGCCTAGGTTTATATTAGACTTGCTTAGGGAATATTAGAAATACACCCATGCCTCTGCCCCTCCTCAGTCCAAGTAAATCAAAATCTCTGTGAGGATCCCCAGGTGATTCTAATGCACGGTCAGGGCTGAGAACCATGGGCTTAAGGTGTGGTTCTCAAAATGTGGTCTTCATCGCAGTGGCATTGGTGAAAGCTGGGAACTTGTTAGAAATGCAAATTCTCAGGCCCCTGCCCAGACTTGCTAGAATTAGAAACATCAAGAGTGAGGCCCAGCAGTCTGTGTTTCAACAAGGCCTGCAGGTGATTCTCATGCTCACTGAAGTTCAAGAACTCCTGGCTCTGACCAGAGCTTTAAGTGACAACAGGCTGTCTTCTAGCAGCAAAGTTACCTGTGAGTCATCTGCTCCTGTACCCACAGGGAGCCTAGAATGAGGCAGAGCCCATGTCTCTGCCTTAGGGTCCTCTGGGGCCCAGTGTCTCCTGCCACCATTTCTGTGCATATGAATCTTTCTCCATGTTGGCTGAAAGTCCTGTCTGCAGAAACAGCCTTTGCCCAGCTCTTACTGACTTCATTATGAGGCTGGTGACCGTGATGATAATAAGGCACGGTCCTTGTACTCAAGAAACTTTTATGACCAGTGTTCCTGCACTCATTGATCTGCCCAGCATGCCCCACTTCTCACAAATGGGCTATTTAATTCCCACCTTGGGAGCCTCAGCCGTCCCCTATATCTTGGACTTCAGAGAGTATGGCATTATGGAATGTAGAGCCTCAGCATCTGCCTCAAATTACTGTCACTGACATACGTCTGCTGGCCCCATTCCCAGGGCTCAGAAGCCCCAGGCTGTTGTCTGGTTCTCCTTGCCCAAATCCTAACCTTGCGCTGTATGGTCAGTACGTGTCTACTGTCTCTTGGACCTAACTCCTACCTGTCTGCTCAGATTTTAGGTCTTCAAAGCCTGACTCTGTAGCTGGGTTTCTGACACATGCTGAGAGATCTTCCTCCTTGGCTCAGCTTGCCCCTCCTGTCTGTGATGAGGTGGGCCTAGATACACCTCTGGGACATCAGGTCCCTTCTGTTCATTGTGCCCGCCTGACTCCTATCCCATTCCTCTGGAGCTCACCCTGGCTCTGACCTTATGCAGGTGTTCTGCTTCTTGAACCAGATCCCCTTCCTTCCAAGATTATCAACATCTGCTGACTACCTTGTGCTGGTTAAGGTGTTTTTTTTTTTTTTAATTCTTTTTTTTTTTAATTCTGAAAACATGACCCAAGCTGGCTAAAGCAAAATGAGAATTCTCTTGTGCCTGAAAAGCCCAGGCTCTGGTTTGGACTTGACTAGGTCAAGAGACTTATGTGGACTTCCTCACTTGCCAATGCTCAGTTCTTCTCTTTCATAATGATTCTTTCCTTCTTCTTCCTCTTCCTCCTCCTCCTCTTCTCCTTCTTCTTCTTCTTCTCCTTCTTCTTCCTCTCCTTCTTCCCCTCCTCCTCCTCCTCCTTCTTCTTCTCCTCCTTTCTCCTTCTCCTCCTCCTCCTCCTCCTCCTTCTTCTTCTTCTTCTTTCTCCTTTCTCCTCCTCCTCCTCCTCCTCCTTCTCCTTTAATGTTTATTTATTTTTGAGAGAGACAGAGAGAGAGAGAGGGGGTGGGGAGGGGCAGAGAGAGAGGGAGACACAGAATCCGAAGCAGGCTCCAGACTCCGAGCTGTCAGCACAGAGCCCTCTGTGGGCCTTGAACCCACGAACTGTGAGGTCATGACCTGAGCTGAAGTTGGGTGCTTAACCAACTGAGGCACCCAGGTGCCCCCCCCCGATGATTCATTCTTACATTTTTCCTTATAGTAGCAAGAGATGGCTGCATCAGCCCCAGATCTTGTTTCTTTACAGCTTCATCCCCCATGGAGATGCATGAAAATCTCTTATTTATTGTCATTGTAAGTCTGATCGGATGGTATGTTCATCCCTGGACCAACCTCTGCAGTTACAGTGGGGATTTGATGCACTGATTGCATCAACCTTTGGAGCTGGAAGTGGGTAGGGCTCCACACTGACCATAAACAGAGAAAAATGGAGAAGGGGTGTGGTTAATATCAAATAAACTCCTGGATTTTGTCCTTGGTTCTTGGCACAGAATGCTTAAGACTCTTCGAATTTAGTCTTTTATATGCTGATGAGATGACTGAAGCAGCGGTTACTAGATAGCTTCAGGATGGGGGCTGGTTACCAGGAAGACCGAGTTATGATTATAGGGTTAGAACTTTCATCCCCATTCCTAAACTCTAGGAAGATGAAGAGGCTGCAGATTGAGTTCACCACCAGCGGTTAATGACTTAATTATCTGTGATTACATAATGAAATCTCTGTTAAAACCCCTTAAATGGGGTTCAAAGAGCTTCTAGGTTGGCGAATACATCCAGGTACTAAAGAGTGGTGTACCCAGAGAGAGCAAGGAAACCTGATACAGGCCCACCATACCTTACTCCATGTATCCCTTCTATTCGGCTGTTCATGAATTGTATTCTTATAATAAACCAGTAATAGTAAGTATGGTGATCTCCAGAATTCTGTGAGTTGTTCTAGCAAATTGCTGAGCCTGGGGTAGAGATTGTGGGAATTCTGAATTTATAGCCAGACAGTCAGAAGTATGGGAGGCAACCTGGGCCTTGGGACTGGTGTACGAAGTGGAGTCACTCCTGTGGGACTGAGCCTGTGGGATCTGCACTAATTCTGGGTAGTGTCAAAATTGAATTGTTGAATGCCCATTTGGCATTAGAGAATGAGAGAATTGGTGTTGGAAAAGATACCACTTATTTTGTGTCCATGGAAAAAAACCCTCAGGTGCATTCCTAACAACAGGGTCAATGGAGACTGGTGTTCCAAAAGCACAGTCCCATTATATTCTTCCTCCCAGGTTGGATTCCGGATCTGCTCCTCCTGAGGGACTGGTGAATCCCATGGGCATCACGCTCTGATAGGACACCATCTTCTTTCCAGTCCTGGGCACCACAGCTCAGCAGGAAAGTGGTTCAGAGTTTGATAGAGTAAAAGTTAGAAGCTGCAGTGGGCTGGGGGGAGTATAAATGGATATAACTTTTCTTGTAGCTAGTTTGGCACTATGTGTTGACTTAAAAATATTTGTACCCTTTGGCCTAGGAATTTTTTTTTTCTGAGACAGCAAGCAGGGTTTGCTGGGAGCCATCTTGGGCACACAGGTTGATACTTTCCCTGTGTGAAAAGGTGGATGTTGCAAGGCTCCTGCCACCAAATTGGCACCCAAAACTATCTCCTTCTAATATTAATCTTTCAGGCTTGGATTTCTTGAATTGCCCTTGTTGGTCCCAAGGAATGTAATGCTCTTTGGTTTTATGGCATATGAAAAAGGGGACCTAGAGTGTGATGCCTTGATGGATAATATCTGAATGAGAGTAACCTGGTCAGAAGTAACCTCAAAGTTGCCTCTTGGGGATAGGTTACACAAATTGATCATACAGAATAGCAGTTATGAGTTGGCTAAAAATTAGTGTTACTTATGTAGAGGTTAGGCCCCAAGACTCCTTGAACCAAACTAGATTTCCCTCCAGGTACTGAATTATGATAAACATCCCCTTAACCCCACCATAAAACTCCCAGAGGCACATCGCTGTAAATATTTTCTCTACCTGACTCTGCAATCTGCAATCTATAACTTGGGGCAAAGTCATAAAAATGGTTACTGCTTAAACTAAGATAAGACTGTCTCCTGCTAGGTCTGGGGGGTTCACAAATATGCCGACCTAAGAAAAATTGCTTTGTCACTCACCATCTTTAAATACAAACGCTGAGGCCAGCAGAGTAGAGATGCCTGTCTGGCTCTAGAAGCCATACTGCTCTCTCGAATCATTTATCGCGCCGACCCCATTCTTCCATCGGAGAGCTCCTGTACGAGCCAGAGCTGGACCCCAGCAAGGGTTGGGGAGTGGGGAGGGACAGAGAGAGAATCTTAAGCAGGCTCCACACTCAGCATGGAGCCTGACGTGGGGCTTGAACTCACACCCCTGAGATCATGATCAGAGCTGAAATAAGAGTCTGACCCTCAACTGACTGACCAAGCCACCCAGGTGCCCCTGGCCTAGTAATATTAGTTTGGGAATTTTTCCTGGGGAATGGTCTGACGTATGTATTAAACTTTAGATAAAACATTATCTATCAAACATTATTTATATTAGGGAAAAAAAATCCATGAAAAAAGAAGTGTCCAAAACTGTGGGATTGATTAAATAAATTTCAGCATATGAGCATATCCTTTGGATGGAATATTATATGACTACTAAAAATTATAAATAGTTTAGATCCATGAGCAAATGATAAATGTTAGATAGCATATTCAGTTATTAGATGTCATCTGAATTATATCATCCAGGCTTTAATAAAAAGATTGGAAGTGCATATACTAATATAATAACAGTAACTTGGTTAGTAAGATAATTGGTGTTTAAATTCTTTTTCTTCTATTTTTCTTTGGTATTTTCAATTTGTCTATAAGGATGCTGTCACTGTGTCTGATTTCCACGGTAAGATCCAGAGGGTAAGAAATAGAGTTTTCCTTTTATAATCAGGATAAATTTAAAAGAGTTCTTCAGCAGTGCCTTCCACATATGTTGACTTTTATTTAGACTCTGCTCTGTGGAGCTGTTGGGGAGGCAAGGAATGAGAGTTTATGGGCTACATTGATTCTGGACTCCTTTCTTGCTTGTAACTTAGCCACATGAGATGAGTCCTCTTCGGAGGCATCAGTAGGAGGTACAAACCAAAGGCTGGGACAATAGGGACAAGGCCTGTGTTCTCTGGAGGAGGGTGTGTTCAGGGAAGGAGGAGGGCGGAGGTCTGGCAATTCTCCTGTATAGACTCAGCAGGGATGAAGGTCCCCATGTGTCTTTCAAGTCTGGGGGATGTATTTTTTACCATTTGGGCAACTGAAGCTAAATCACTACTGAGGACAATGGAAACTTGAGAGGTTTTTCTGAGTTGCTTATATATAACCTCCAGCTATTTTGGAAAGCCGGTCTCTTGGAAGACCAAGACCTGCCGAGGGTGAGCTTGGGGAAGTGCATCCCTGCATTTCCTCCTTTCCCTGCTCTCTCTCAGTGAATGCTCAGGACTTCTTGTGTTTGGGATCCCATTGTGCTCCCTCTGCCCTGTTACTGTTCTGACTTTCTTTGGGTCTGACAGCTTCAGCAGTTCCCTAGGCTCTGTGTCTGTTTCTTCTGGTAAACTTACATCTCCACTGTTAGTAATTCTGATCTTTGCCAATCTGGAAAACGCAATGGTGGTTCTGGGAAAACCTGCACATCTGCTCTAGCTCCTTCATGGGTAGTGCTTGCATTTGCATTGGAGTCATCGCCAATGTTCAATGACAGGTAGGGGCAGCAAGAGGGACCTCCCAGTAACTTAGATCCCTTTTCTTGCTTCTGCACATCAGCCCTGACTGTTCCTGTGTCACTTAACCTATTGTAAGGATGGAAGCCTACTTCCCAGAGAAATCAACCCCATCTGTGGGATTCCAGGCTTTTCTGGACAATCTATCTTTTCATTACTTCTGGAGAACTACAGATTTGTCTTTGTTTGCTTGTTTGTTTTTGCCCTTTAACTTTTTAAAGTACATAATGCTTTTTAGTAGGTTTAACTTCAAAAGTTACAAAAGCATGGACAGTAAAAGTCTCTGGCCCACCTCTATTCCTTGTCTGCCCACTTCTTCATGCCTTTGTCATCAAAGAGGACGGACAGAAGAGTAGAGCCAACCTTTCCAGATGGCTGCCCATGGCTATCAACTTCACTTTCCCCCCTGATTTGAGAGGATATTATAATGTCCCGTATATATTCTGATCTGTTTCTGGGCTTCGTATTCTGTTCCACTATCTGTCTATCTATATGCCAACATCACTGCAAATTGAGGACAGGCAGCAGGTTTCTGAGCCCAGGGGAAGGACGTAGCTTTTCTCTTCCTTGCCCTGTTCTTTAGTTCTCATTTCAGACTTAATGCTTATACTACTAATAATATTCTTCATAGTGAGGTCTGAGGTAGATACTGTTCTCTTCATTTTATGGATAAAGAAAATGAGGAACAGAGGGGTTGAAGTCACTTGCTCAAGGCTGCATAGCTGGTAGGTGAAAGAGCATTAGGAGTCCTGAGACAGACATCTACCTACCCTACTATGTACACTCTTTTTCAGATTATTATCATTATAATAAATACTAATAACTACTCTTTATTGAGAGCTATGTCTAGGCATTATGTTTAGTGCTTTAAGTTCTGTGCATATAGTGTCTCATTTAACTGAATCTCTGTAATAATTCCACAAGGCAGATATGACCACCAGATTTGTATACATGGGAAATTGAGGCCAAGAGGGGTTATTTAAACTACAAAAGGGCACCTGGCTAGTTATTGTTGCTCTGAAGACCACACTCTTTACAATGATGCTTTACTGACTCCAGATTTCGCATTCATGATTTAGTATTCTTTATTTTTTTAAATGTTTTTTTAATGTTTATTAATTATTTGAGAGAGAGATGGAGACAGAGCATGAGTGGGGAAGGGACAGAGAGAGAGGGAGATAGAATCTGAAACAGGCTCCAGATTCTGAGCTGTCAGCACAGAGCTGGATGCGGGGCTCGAACCCGGGAACCACAAGATCATGACCTGAGCGAAGTTGGACACAACCAACTGAGTCACCCAGTTTTATATTCTTTTATATTCCTTCAATATAACTTCCTTTGTCAGTCACAAGGCCTCAGCAGTTTCCGAAGGCACAGAGGCAGAGATGTACAAGTGTGAGATATTCTTACGACTCTCTTCTCTGAGCTCCTGAGGTGGGTCCACTCTCCTCATATTTTTGGACACTATTTTACTTTCCTAGACTATGAAACCCTCTCCAACAACCTGTAAACTCTCAGCTCAAGGTCTTTGTGTTCTAAGGTAATCAATAAATGTATTGATGTTGAGAAGGCTGATATGGAAGTCCATATTAGGTTAAAGAAAAAAGCGAGTCAGCTAATGGAAGATCTTAAAAACCCCAACAGTAAAGTTTAGACTTGACGTTATAAGTAGTGGGGAGCCTCAGAAGATTCTTTAGTGAAGAAATAAGACACAAAAAACATTTTTAAAGGAAAAGTAGTCATGGCTTGTAAGCACCGTGTATAATCCCTGCAAAGAAGGGAGAACACCAGAACAGCTAGACCCAGTTAACCTTTGATCTTCAGGGCACTTGGCTTTGCCCATGTGATCTGAACACCATATTGTCTGAATGTCCCAATATCCTATTATTTTCCTCTGTGGATTTGAGGGTCTTTGTGTTCTGAGTCTAAGAGGACAGGGCAGGGTTTTCTGTTTTAGACCAATTTCTATCCCAAAGACTGGGAAGCACCTTGGGCAGACTACAGAACCCTTAACTCAGATGACAGTGTCCTTCATGGTCTGGCTTCTGCCTTATCTATCTGACCATAATCTGCCACCTTTTTTTTTCCCCCTATGTCTCCATCCAAACCGAGCACTTACAGTACTCAAATGTGTCATGCCCCATTCTGCTCCTGGGCAGCTTCCTGGAATAATTCCCTTGTTCCCCTGGATTCAGAGCTCCTAATAGGAAAGGGCCACATCTCACTTGTCCCTGGGCCTGGCACATAGCAGCTGTACAGAAAGTTTTGGCACATGAATAATGAAGGAGCATTGCCACAGGCCAGCTGTCCCCATCTGTTGCACCAACTGACTGGTTGGTGGCTCTCAGCTCCATTAATCTCTTTCTTGTCATCCCAACAGGAAAACCCTTGCTCCCAACTCAGGAACAAAGGAACTCTTTCCTTCCCAGGAAGACTTTTCTGTCTGGATTCCTGACCTCATGACCTTCTAAGTGCTGGCTTTCCCAAGAGCCTCCTCTCCCAGCACCACCGGCACTACCCCTCACAGCCTCCTTTCCCTGTGCCAGAAAATCAAAAAGCAGTACTTCCATTGGGCCTGTGGCTTCCTGGAGGTCCCAGACTATTCTGAAAAGACTCTCTCTTTGACCAAACCTGAGTCAGGCTCCTCTGAGCCCTCCTCTCGGCTAAGGCTTGACCTTGAGCTGTGTCCTTGGCCTGTTTAGTCCAATTTTAACAAGAATCCTGCTGAGTCAGTTAGCAAAAATTCCCCTACCCATGGTGTCTGATCATCTTCAATATCTGATCAAACTCTTGATCAGTTCCCCCCACCCCCTTTGATATCTATCTGATCACCCTGTTCTGCCTTCAAGAATCCCGATAGCCCAGATTAGCCAGAATTTCCCTTAGCCATGATATTTCCTCTTAGTGATCTTCTACCCACTGACCCCCACTCTGCTGCTTTGCTATAAATCCCCACTTGTCCTTACACTTGGTATTGAGCCCCATCTCTCTCCCCTATGGCAAAACCCCTTGCAGTGGTCCCTTTCGAATAAAGTATTCCTTATTGTCTTTAACAAATGTCATGAGTCATTTTTCCTCAATAGCATCCTCACCCCCACTGTGACTTTGTATACCTTTGTCTTGAACCTTTGTCTTCTCAGGCACCAAAAGTCACTCCTCCCTGGTGCCCACTGCCCTTCACTCCTCCTCCTTCTCCTCCTCATAGCATCTCAGACTTTATTCTCCCTCTGCCTTAATTATTCCTTTCTTTAACCTCTGTGATCTCTCAGCATTTGACTTTCTTCCCCTTTTATCTTCTCCCCAAGGTGGTACCTGTCCACCCACTTCTTACGTATAGATTTTCCCAAATTTGTGTTTTTAACCCTCTGTTCTCCCCAAGACCTCAAAATGAATATTGTCTCAGGATAGTTGGAGCCTCTTAGAAAATGCTCACAGGTTATCTGAGAGTCCAAACACAGGAGGTGTTATCAGGCATCAGTACAGCCTGTGCCCCCAATACTAGGATCCCTCATCCCTTGAGGTGGTAGGCTGGGTCTCAGCTATCTGTCAGAGGGTATCTGAATGAATGGAGAGGAGTCTGCTATGAGCCTACAGTCTTGCCATGAGCTGATCTACCACTTGCCCCATTCTGGACATCCACTTGGGTAGCCAGTTAAGGGACCACCACCTCCCATTGAAGATTAAGGCCCAAGTAGCAGTGGGAGGAGCTGGTGTTCCATGTGCTCAGGTTACAGCTTGAGGAGTTAGTGTTCTAAGAACCCAAGAAGTAGGGCTTGCTATCCAAGGTACCCTGGTGGGTACAACTCCAAGTATCTTCACCTATGCTGGACAATTATTTTTGTAGCTTCTACACCCTTTTAGTGATATCTAAGCCAGCTGCGAGCTGATTGTTCTAATAGTTCATGTATATTTTGAAAATCTATATGTCATCATTATTTTGAAATCCTTGGCATGAAAAATTTGCCTTGAATTCGAAATTTGTTTACATTATCACAAAAATGTCACTATTTGTTGTCAATGAGGGGAGAGTCACTAGATTTATTCCAACATAATTTTTCAATGTAGATTTTTGAATGATTGTAAAAATGATTTAAAAATTTGTATTACTTCCTTACGTAAACAAAGTTTTTTGTTGATGGCGATCATCAAACATTCGAAGAGATTATTATTAAAAAGTGCTATTTCAGAGTTACATGTAACAATTTCCAACCTGTTCTGCTCAAGAGATTATGAAAAATTTGTTCATCGACACAGATTTGAGTGTTTCGCTTAAATACTTGAAAATATTTTATTTGGAAATTTTATACAAATTCAATATTTAATACCTTGCTGAAACTTTTGGTATTTTCTTTTTCCTATATTGAAATAAACAAAGTATAATGGCTTTTTTCCATTAAAGTCTAAAATTCCTTCAATTTACTCCAGGGTGTGATATAAATGCTATCATTTTTCTGTATGTTCTCACATAAAAAATGTTGGGAATTTTTATTGTATTTTATTTATTACAAAAAAATTTTTTTTAATGTGTATTTAATTTTGAGAGTGAGAGAGATAGAAAGTGACCGGGGGAGAGACAGAGAGACAGGGAGACCCAGAATCCAAAGCAGGCTCCAGACTCTGAGCTGTTAGCACAAAGCCTGATGCAGACTCTGAACCCATGAACTGTGAGATCATGACCTAAACTGAAGTCAGATGCTCAACCAACTGAGCCACTCATGTACCCCAATGTTGGGAATTTTTTTTTAATAAATTTTTATTGTCAAATTGGTTTCCATACAACTCCCAGCGCTCATCCTAACCAGCGCCCTCCTTAGTGCCCATCACCTACTCTCCCCCCTCCCTACACCCCCCCTCAACCCTCAGTTTGTTCTTAGTATTTAAGAGTCTCTTATGTTTTGTCTCCCCCCCCCGCCCGTGTCTTTTTTCATTCCCCTCTTCTCCTCCTCCATGGCTTTTTGTTAAGTCTCTCAAAATCCACCTATGCATGGAAACATATGGTATCTGTCTTTCTCTGACTGACTTATTTCACTCAGCGTAATACCCTCCAGTTCCATCCATGTTGCCACACAGGGCCAGATTTCATTCTTTCTCATTGCTGCGTGGTATTCCATTGTATATATATATACCACATCTTCTTTATCTATTCATCAGTTCATGGACACTTAGTCTCTTTCCATGATTTGGCTATTGTCAAAAGTGCTGCTATAAACATCAGGGTACATATGCCCCTATGAATCTGCATTCCAGTATCTCTTGGGTAGATTCCTAGCAGTGCTACTGCTGGGTCATAGGGTAGCTCTATTTCCATTTTTTTGAGGATCCTCCACACCATTTTCCAGAGTGGCTGCACCAGTTTGCATTCCCACCAACAGTGTAGGAGGGTGCCTGCTTCTCCACATCCTTGCCAGCATCTATAGTTTCCTGATTTGTTCATTTTAGCCACTCTGACTGGTGTGAGGTGGTATCTTGGTGTGGTTTTGATGTGTATTTCCCTGATGATGAGTGTTGGGAATTTTTAAAAACAAATTTATTGAGGTATAACTTACATGTTAAGCTACTCACCCATTCTAAGTGTACAACTCAATGAGTTTTAGAAGTTTGCTGAGTTGTGCAACCATTGGCATCCAGTTTTAGAACATTTTTCTCATCCCAATAAGATGGGATGCTAGTTTTGAAGGATGCGTGAGAGGGACCAAAAGGCATTCCTTGGGAGGACAGACATTTGGGTCCTGAGCAGTCAGTGAACAAGTGTGAAGGTGCCAAATTCCTAGGAGAAGTGTCCCCATAGAGGGACAGGGAAGACCAAAAAAAAATGGTGGTTGTTCTGGGGGTGGGGGTGGGTGGGGATGGTTTGTGGCTTAGCTTAAATCCCACAGCCTCCAGGGAGGTGTTTCCAGCTCCCACGGCAGACTGCGCCTTCCTTTCCCGGGCTCCGGTGTTCGTCTTTTACAGCAGAACAATTACTGGTGGATTTTTGGTTTGTGAATCTGCTATCTCTGCTGGCCTGTGAGTCCCCTCCCCCACTTTGTTTCCACTAAGATAACTTAGCTCCATCTCTGGCAAAGAGCCTCACAGTCAATGTTTTCCCAATGAATAAGTGATTTCCAGCTCTTTATCCTCCCCTCCAAGGTTGCCGGAGCTGAGCGGAGGCATAGGACCTACAGTGACCAGAGCAGAATTAGGCTGTCTCAGTGCTTGGGATGACAGGGAGTGCGCAGGCCATGCACTGCAGCCCTGGGCTCTTGTCTGGCTCCGCTTCTGACCATTTGTCCCTCTGTGCTGTCAGTTGCACCTTTCAGTTGTCCCATCCTACCAAATGAGGCTGCTGGGTGACAGGCGGTTTTCCAGCTCTAAAGCCCCATGATTGCAATGGTGCATCTTTCCCTCAGTGTCTAGTGGATCTGCCTGAATTTGAAGGGGCAAGTTTTGGGCAGTTGCAGAGAGGGAACTCCAGGGGCTCTGGCCCCTGGCTCTGCCTGGGGACTTGGTGCCATAGCATTTGCCCAGAGGGCTGCAGACATCCCCAGACTTCAGTGACAGTAGCAAGCAGATAAATTGCCTTTGCCACCTCGAGAAGCAGGTATATTGGCAAGATGGCATCTTTAGGTGGAAGAAAAATGAAGTGATATAAACTAAGCACTTCAAGCGGTTTTTGAGTGCACTTAACAGCTGCCCAGACCTGCCACCCCCTTTTAAAAGCAGAATTCCTTTACTAATAATAGAGCTCCAGTGTTCTTTATCACTAGACTCTCAACTCTGCTCTGTACTTCCCCTTGGTGTTCTGCTCACTAACCCATTTATCCTCTCTTATAACCCCACACTTAAAGTTGACATAAAATACAGCCGTGACACCATGGGAAAGCTTTCTGGTGGTGGCCTGAGCCGGCAGAGTGGCTGTGGCTGTGACAGAGAACCCTCCCCAAACTATTTTTGTTCTCAGGTTCCTCAAGTGGGTTTCTGGGTTGGAAGTGGGAGCTGCTTCTTGGCACCCAGTTGCAGGTATTTTAGGGTTTCTGGTATTCTCTGAGCTCCAGTGCTGACCTCTTGGTGTTGGGGCTGCAGAGGCAGCCCTGAGGGGAGGCAGGCAATGTCCCCCATCCCCCCAACTCCCTGGGCGTTACTGGACCAGTCTGGGCTTCCTGGGACTGAGCAGACCTGACTATGGTTTTCCTGTCTGATCATGTTGTTAATTAACATCACAAATCTTCGCAGCTGGTGGCTGCTTTTTGCATCACAACCACCTGCCTCCTCCTCCCTTCTCTACACCAATTAGTGCAAAAGCAGGGAGCAAATCTTCAAGCATTGATTTGCCTTTGTAGTAATGATTATTTTGGGAACAACCCAACCCCCTCCAAGCAGACAAACTCCCCCTACACCCTGAGCTTGAACCACTTGCTTCCTTCCTCATAGATTTTTGGCTTTGCTAGGCCAGGACAGAGAACCCAATTATCGAAGAGAATAACACCACATTTGTCTCCTCTAGCTTTAAAAGACAAAAGGGATTGTGAGGAGAGAAGGGGAGAGAACACCTCCAGAGGATGTGACTCATTTAAAGGTGTCGGCTAGTCTTTTCAAAAAGTCAGCTCCTTGAAGGCGGACACCTAGTCTAGCCAAATGTCAAATGGAACAGGCGCGTGAAAAACCTCCACTAACACCTCTCTGTTTATGGACTGATTCCTGCCTCAGACAGCTCAGCCCTTGCTGGTGCATCAAACCCTCAGGGGCCAGGGACCAATGTGCGTCTGTGCCACGGGAATTGTGTGCAGCCCCAGCTTAGAGAGGAATCCAAGGACGGCGGGGTGGTGCCCCTTCAATGGTCCAGGAACAGCGGGTTTTGAACCCTGTCTCTGGGTCCACATTGGGCACCTGCCAGTAGACCTCTGTGGCTAGTTAATCCCCCTAGCGAGCCTATATGGTCACATGGCAAAAGAAAAGGAGTATTTGGCCTTGTGCTCAGTAGGCAGTGTTTTGAAGAATAGACAGTGCACAGTGTGTTTGAGGGGATTTCATCTATTGTGTCTTTTTACCTTCCTAGTGTTCCCTTCCATCCTTGGGGTATCATCTCCTTGTTTCTCCCCGACTCTCATTTCTTCTCCCAAACACAGAGACACATGACCGTAATCGTTTCACTCTCTCCCCGTGTCTTCTTACCCTGCTCCCTCCTGTATGGGGGATAGTGAGGGCCTGGGCTCTGTGTGGCCGCGCACAGTGATCAATTAGCAGTGTCTGCCAAGCAGACTATATATTTACTGTCTCCATCCTTTCTGGTTTTTAAATTTATGTTTTATTTTTTTAAATATTTTTTTAATGTTTATTTTTGAGAGAGAGAGACAGAGTGTGAGCAGTGAAAGGGCAGAGAGAGAGAGGGAGACACAGAATCCGAAGCAGGCCCTAGGCTCTGAGCTGTCATCACAGAGCTGGATGCGAGGCTCGAGCTCATGAACTGCAAGATCATGACCTGAGCCAAAGTCAGACCCTTAACTGACTGAGCCACCCAGGCACCCATGTGTTTTCATTTTTAATTGTGGTAAAGTACACGTAATAAAATTTATCATCTTAACCATGTTTAAGTAAGTGTAGAGTTCAGTGGTGTTAAGTATATTCACACTGTTGCGCAATCCCCTCTAGAACTTTTTCTCTTGCAAAACTGAAAGTGTGTCTATTAAATAACTCTCTATCTGCCTTCTCCACCAGCCCCTGGTAACCACCATTCTACTTTCTGTTTCTATGAGCTTGCTGTTCTGGACAAGAGGAATCCTACGGTATTTGTCTTTTTCGTGTCTGGCTTATTTTACTTACTGTAATATTTTCAAGTTTCATCT
This sequence comes from Paguma larvata, assembly GCA_030068075.1. Lineage (NCBI taxonomy): Eukaryota > Metazoa > Chordata > Mammalia > Carnivora > Viverridae > Paguma > Paguma larvata. The sequence goes on along the minus strand of CM057825.1, from coordinate 91,031,278 downwards.
GTGTTACAGCATGTGTCAGAATTTCTTTCCTTTTTAAGGCTTAATAATATTCCATTCTATGTATATACTACATTTGTTTATCGACTCATCTGTCAATGGGTTACTTCTACGTTTTGGCTATTGTGAATAATGTTGCTATGAACATGGATGTACAAATAAATGATCCTTTAAAAAATTTTTTCCCCAACAATTAAATGATATAAATTAGCAGTTTCCAACTTTGGTTACATTTGGTTATATGGAGATCTTTTAAAAAATACTGTTCTTTGAACCATTACCCTAATTAAATCAAATGTTTAGGTGTAGAGTCCATAGATCAAAAACCAAAGGTATTTGTTAAAAATATAGATTCTCTGGAGACTGTGATTCAGTTGGTCTGGAATGTGGCCCAGAAATCTGTGCTTTTAGAAAAAAAGCTTCCAGATATTCTCATGATTGAGTATTTTAGAAATTACTGTCTAAATCATCAATTAAAGGCTACGTTAACCTTCACGAAGCTTTATCCCTCGGTCATAAACGGTGTCAAACTGTTCTTTAGTTATCTTATGTATCTTGGTCCTAAATCCCCACCTGGATTGTAAATTCACAAAATTGTAGAATTTCTGAACTCAAAGGGGCCATAGAGACCAGATAATCTGTTCAACCAAGGTTACGCCTTAGTTGATTTTAGGGCTGCGTCTAGAAGCAGTTCAAAATTTCTTCCACTCGATAGTAATTTAAAGGTTTAGTTTTTTTCCACAGGGCCAGTGCAGGCCAGCATGTTACTTTCAAGAAAGACTGGATGTGACTTCCACTGCTCTTGTGAGTTTATCCTTTCTGCTGCTGTGAGAAACCAGTCAGTCGATGATTGGTACAGCGTCATGAAGTATGAAGGATTGAATGACAAAATGATCTAAGTCGTGCCCAACATAGCACATGGTGTCCGCATAACTGACTTGATTTCTAGGCCAGGTTCAAGTCCACATCAGATGTGAGACCCTGGATGAATCATGAATCATAAGAGCTTGCGTTAACTGAACATTAACTATTCACCAGGTGTTCTTCTAGATGGATTACATGGATTATTTGATAGGCATATAAGGAAACTAGAGCTTGGAAACATTCAGAGACTTGTACAGAGTGACTTGTGAGGAAGTGACACGACTTGGATTTGAAGTCCAATTTCTCAGCCCATTCTTTAATCGCTGTGCTACTTCATGGTGACGATGAGAGACGAGGTAAGCCAATGGTTAGCAGAGTGTCTAGTCCATTACAGAAGCTCAGGAAATTGGCCATCATCATCATTATTGCAACAGCAACCAAACCTTACATAGTTCTTGCTGTACACCAGGCACTGTTTTACACACTTAAGACGTATCTATTTGCAAAATAATCCTATTAAGCAGTACTATTATAACAGATTTTATAGATGAGGAAACTGAGGCACACAAAAATTGTGTAACCAAATGTGAGACAGCCCGTAAGTGGCAGAGGTTAGATTGAACTAGGGAGTCTGGCTCCAAACTTAATGCCATAACCAGTACACTGTGCTGCCTTCCACATGGTAAGTGGGAAATACTACTCTAATAATTAGAGTAGTATTATTTAATTATTTAATTAGTAATAAAATATTCTTATATTATATATAAATATAATAAATAAATTAATAATAAATAAATTAATATATTTAATTATTATTTAATTAGTAATAAAACCCTCACATTTCTTTCAACACAGTATTTTTCTACACTCTTTTCTTGTAGGCATGCCTTGAAGATAAAAATATATACGATAATATATTCACATGTGCTTGTTATGTCTTTCCTTTCTGCCCTCTCAAAATTCTTATGCAGTTCAATCTGATATTATTTCATAATATCTGATTTTTGGAAGTAACCTCTGGGGAGGGGACATTCATGGGGTCATTACACTTTTTAAGTTGGAAGGAAGCTTTAGGTTCCTAGGACAGAAGTCTCTAAAATAAAGTGCTTGCACCCTACAGGCGACGCAAGGTTATCCATTGTGGTTAGAGAAGAGGATGTTAGTGTAAAACCAAAGAAATTAAGGGCCATGTGATTTTCCTGTCATGAAGTTTAGCAGGTACCTCCTAGATATTATCATAGTGATTCTGGCTCCAGCTATCCTGCCAACCCTCCTTTCTTGAAGTGTTCACCTCCCTTTGCTGAGCGAGTTCACACTCTTGTCCTCTCTCTCTCAGGCTGCTCTTTCTCAGCCCCCCACTTTGTGGGTTTCCTATTTCAGGAATTTATTTTTTTCCTTTTTTTTAATGTTTTCTATATTTTTGGGAGACAGAGAGACAGAGAGAGTGCACGCAAGTGGGGGAGGAGTAGTCAGAGAGGAGGCTAGAGGATCTGAAGTGGGCTCTGTGCTGACATCAGTGAGCCTGATGTGGGGCTCAAACCCATGAACTGTGAAATCATGACCTGAGACAAAGTCAGACACTCAGATTGAGCCACCCAGACACCCCTGCCCACTTCAGGAATTAAAAACAAATTTTTAAATTAATATATGGCTTGACGTGGCATCCTTACTTGCCCCATGCATCAGAAGGTCATGGTTCTTGTATAGTATGTCCCCGTCTGAGACAAAGATGGAGGGTCTGTAGCATGGACAAACTGCCTTCCCTGTTTTACTTCCTTTCAGCATATTTATGTGTGCTGTTATAGGTTAAATTGGGTCCCACCAGAAGATTTGTTGAGGTTCTTATCCCCAGTACCTCAGAATGTGATTTATTTTGAAATAGGGACCTTGTAGATGCAGTTAGTTAAGTTAGATGAGGTTGTACTGAACTGGGGGGTGGGGCTCTAAATTGAATATGGCTGGTGTCTCTGTAAGAAAAGAAGAGACACAGAGACACAACGGGGAAAAGATGGCCAGCCGCACTATGGCAGGGGCATATACTGGAATGAAGCATCAATGAGCCAAGGAATGCCAGGATTGCTGACAGACCGCAGCAGCTAGGAGAGCTAAGGAAAGATTCTCCCCTTTAGGTTTCAGAGGGAGCGTACCACTGCCGACACCTTGATTTCAGATTTCCAGCCTCCGGAACTGTGAAAGAATAAATTTCTGTTGTTTTAAGCCACCTAGTTTGTGGTACTTTGTCATGGCAGCCACAGGAAACAAATACCCATGCCTATGTAGGTAGATTTATGAATTCTATTTCCTTCTTTAAATGAAACTATCCCTCACCAAATGGACACCCTGCAAAGACACTGCCATTTGAAGGGAACACCTCTGATACAGTGCAGGTGACTGCAGGGACACGGCAGTGCTGCCTGATTCCATCAACCACCATCAGGAGGGAAAAATGAAAACCTTTCCATTTAGCCTGGTAAGAAGTCAGCGAAGAGTGTCCTGAAATTATCAAGATATTTGGTCTGTAGGTTACCATCTCCTATTATGACGATAAATCAATCTTACCCCAATTCGTATTTGCCTTGAGGTATTAGCTAATGATAGTATCAAGCCATCATGATCAATAGGACATGTAACATTCCTTACTTCATCTTTATCTCATCCTTTAAATATTTTGTTTTTATGTCTTTTAATAATATGTACATTTCTTCGTTAAGATGCACATTTCTGCCTTATAAATGAGAGGATAACTAAAAGCATATATGCTGGCAATATGTACTCAGATATATTTTGTTACTGATGGTGTACACGATCAGGTCAACACCTCCCCACTTTTATGCATGAGCCAACAGGTCCAGGGAGGTTATGTGAATTAGTCACCCAAGGTCAGAGTTTGAACTTGCTTCTTCTTCTTTTTTTTTAATGTTTTATTTATTTTTGAGAGCAAGAGAGACAGAGCATGAGCAGGGGAGGGGCAGAGAGAGAGGGAGACAGAATCCAAAACAGTCTCCAGACTCTGAGCTATCAGCATAGAGCGTGATAAGACGCGGGGCTCGAACTCACAGACCGCAAGATCATGACCTGAGCTGAAGTCAGATGCCTAGCTGACTGAGCCGCCCAGGCAGCCCTGAACTTACTTCTTTTGACTCCAGGACAGATCAAGCCCCTATACAATTCTCTCTCCCTCAGAGATTTAATGAGTTACACAATTTGCAATTTTAGGCATCAAGAGGCCTTGGGCAATTTTGAGTCAAACGCTCCTGTTTAGCAAGCCCTGTGGGGAGCAGAGGTGTTCCAGCAGGGTCCGACAAATGTGGGCTTGCATCCTGGCTCTGCTATCCTAAAGCTGTGTGACCTGGAGCAAGTACCTTAACCTCTCTGATCTTTACTTTCCTCAATTAGAAGATGTGGATAATTGTGTTTATGGCATAGGATTGTCTTCAAAGAATAAATAATGTTCTCCAAATGTAAACTACATGCTCCTTAAAGTCTAGTTGCATAGTAATGGTTGATGTTACTGTTGAGATTATGAAGATGCAGGAGATACACTTCTATGTTATCTAAGGAGGGTTTCTGGGGACCAACGGATAAGACCCACGTCCGGACGTGAATATGGTTTGTCTGGCTGGGCACGGGGCATGTGGTGAGGCGCTGCAGCGGCACCCCAGCCCGGGAGACCAGTGATGATTTCTCTGTGCTGAAACCGGCTGGATGGCAGACCAGGACTTCCTATCACTTCTCCCTCAGCCCAGGTCACATTCCTGTACTAAGAAATTCACATTGCTGATTGGGAGTCACATTATTTCTCTTGTCTTGGTCACAGGCAAATGTCTTGATGGAGAGTTCTCTTTCTTACCTCTAATCACTCTTCAATCCACTGTAGTCTGGCTTTTACTCATCAACTGCCTAGAAGCTGTCCGACCAAGGGCCACAGTGACTTCCTTGTTGTCAGGTCCAATGGACACCTCTTGGTTGTTACCATGACATGTTGGTATTATTTGTCACTGTTACAAGGGACCATTTGACACTTCCTCCTCCTTAGAGCATTCTCTCTTTTCTAATCGAGAAACAGCACACTCTTTTGGCTTTCCTCCTTTTTCTGGATGTTCCTTCTCACTTTTTTTGCTGGCTTACATTCTTCTACTCTACATTATCTGCTGGAGCTTTGCCCAGCTCTACCCAAGCCTCAGGAATTCTTCCTGAATAATTCCATCTGTGGGCTGGGCATCCACTACCCTTGGCATCACTGATTCCCATACCCAGAGACGGCTAGCAGCACACTCACTTGTCAGGAGAAAGTCTTTTTTAAACTGTGGATGTCACTTCAGGGGTTCTGAATGTACCATCTGTCACTGTCATAGTGGTCCTTTCTAGAGATGGTGCTTACATATGTGGCATATGTGTGTGTGTGTGGGGGGGGCATGTGTGTGTGTGTGCATACAATGAGTTCTTATTTAACGCTGACATACTCTAGTCTGTCACCTGTACATGTAGGTACTACTGTATATGTCCACTTGAATGTCCACTAGGCACTTCACACTCAGCATGACCCAAGTGACACTTAAGTCTCTCATAAACTTTCTTCTTTTCTTTCATCTCCAGTTCGAATGAGTGGTGCCACTGTTCAAACAGTTGCTCAAGCCAAAACCTGGTTATCATCCTCAACGACTCCTGTTCTGTTACCCTGGCCTGATGCCCACAATCAATTACCAAGCCCTCGTGAATCTACCTCCCAGAATCATTTTAGCATCAGGTCATTTGTCTTCTTTCCCACTGATGCTGCTCTCCTCGCTTCCACTGGGTCTTCCACCCTTCAATCCACTGGCCACACTTAGTCTTTTTCACATGCGGTCTTGGGGCACACCCCTGCTCCAGCACTTCCGTGGCTCCCCGTTGCCTCGGGTTTCATCTGGGCTCTGCCTACCTCTTCAGCCTCATTTCTAGTCTCTTCTCACCATATTCCAACATGTCGATTGTACTTGGGGAGACCTCCAGTTGACTGTCCAGACAATATACTTAGGATGAAAGAGGGTGCTCTCAGTCATTACTCTGGGAAGACTAGAACTCTGTCATGAAAACCAGGAGGTTCCGTCAGCCCAAGTCATACTGAACCTTCAAGCTTTCTGTTTTTTCATCTGTAGATCTTTGTGGGGATGTCTCCTCTGCCTTTTTGAGAACTCAAGCTCCTGGCGTGTTGTTCTAGCAGTCCGTACCTCATCGATTTAGCATGTAAAGCGCTCTATTAAAATGTTCTAAACTTTTTATTTTTAATTGAAGTATAGTCGACATAACAATATTATATTAGTTTCACGTGTACAACATAGTGATTTGACATTTATGTATATTACGGAATATGCTCATCAAAATAAGCGTAGTTACCATCTGTCACCAAAGTTATTACCATATTATTGACTGTATTCCCTATGCTGTACTTTTCATCCCTGTGAGTTAGTTATTTTATAACTGGAAGTTCGTACCTCTTAGTCCCCTTTACCTGTTACCCGCATCCCTTACCATCTGGCAACCATCAATTTGTTCTCTGTATCCCAGAGTCTGTTCCTGTTTTTGTTTGCTGGCTTGTTTGTTTGTTCATTTGCTTTGGTTTTTAGATTCCACCCATAAGGGAAATCATATGGTGTTTGTCTTTCTCTGTCTGACTTATTTCACTGAGAATAATACTCTCTAGGTCCATTCACGTTGTCACAAATTGCAAGATTTCCGTCTTATCATTCCATTTAATTGCTTCTGTTTTCAGCCTCACCTGAGAGAAAAAATGAAGTCTGCTTGGATTTTGTTAACATTAATCCTTCTACCACTCCCTAAACTGCTTTTTGCAGTACAGTCCTGCCCTTTTTTTTTAATTATGAGAGAGTAGGTTTCAGGCTTAGATTCATCGTGTGACAGAATCTAGCCAGGAAGTTAAGCTGTGCTCTATTTTTGTTGTATCTGTTGATGTTTATCTTCTTTTTAAAACAAGTAATGCTGATTATCTATTTATGCTAATGACAGAATGTTTTCTTTCAGAATGAACTAATTTAAGTTAAAGAAAATGAACCAATTAAAGTAAAAGCATTCAATTAATAATAGCCCAGTTGATATATGAATATGGAGAAATTTCATGACAGCTGGTACATCTCAGACGATAGACATTCTCCTATCATAAGTACCATTATCACACCCAAGAAAATTATTGTAATGAAAAGTATGTAACCTCTGATATATTCTAAATATCGACATTTAAAAATCACTTCCATTGGGGCACCTGGGTGGCTCAGTTGGTTAAGCGTCTGACTTGGGCTCTGGTCATGATCTATGGCTCATGAGTTCTGAGGCAGCTCAGAGCCTGAGCCCACTTTGGAGTCTGTGTCTCCCTCTCCCTCTGCCCACTTGCACACACATGCTCTCTCTCTCTCTCTCTCTCAAAATAAAAAAAAATAAATTTAAAAAAATAAAAAAATCGCTTACATTATACTTTTAAATTTATTCAATGGAATCTAAATACTATTGGACTTTGCTACCCATCATTATCTATTTTTGAATATAAAAAGAAGCTCTTCTGTAGCATTTGGACATTTTAATCTTTACTTTCTTTCTTTGAATTTCTATTCTGCTTACTCCACAAAATCTTATCCTAATGTGTACTTTTTTATGCTTGAAAGTTTTTTTATTGAGCATTCCAGCATGTTCTTCTAGAACCAAAAATTCACTGACTATAACTGAATTCTTCCTTTATAGCCTGTGATCATAAAGCCCTAAGTACTAAAAAATTCTTCAGGATTGAGTAATCACTGTAATTATCAGTAGTACACAAGTACACTGTTAGTATGCTATGAGCTGTAATATTATAATAATACCACAATTATGATACTAGTCATAAAATGTAAAAAACTTTTTTGAAAATAATCTGACATGATTAGGTCTTTAACAAATAGTTCATGTCTTCATGGGTGACTGTCACTTATTGCCAGAAAGATATTGGGGTAGCATCAATTCTATTCCTATTTTTTAATAGATGCAAATTAAAAAATTCATTTGTAAAATAAATAGTTATGGAAGCAGATTTATTATACTAGTTTGATTTGTTTTGTGTTTGTGTAACAACAACCACATAATGATATATCACAACGTTTATTCAATGCTTGTAGTAATATATCATTTGACAATGCAGTTAGGTTTCCTTTCAGTTTCATTAAAAGCAAAGAATTGGAGACAGCCTGAATTGCAGAACATTTGTTATCGAGTTGTAAGACCTATTCACTCTCGTGATTTCTTAGAATTATAGTGAAAAGTATTTATTAATTCTGATCAAATTATTATTAATTATACTTATTTTTTCAATGAAAGGTATAGTCTTTAACCTGGTATATTTGTAAGTGAGAAAATAAAACATTGATCAGGGCAGAACAACTTTGCCAATGCAATATTTTATATCAAATGCGAAAGCTTTGAATGTATTTATACGAAACCATAAATTTAATTTATGGAAAATGCCCCCCGTGGTCAAGCCCGTCCGCCAAATCTATTTGCTTCCTGTCAGAAAACATCTGACTTCATCTTCCAATTTGAGTAGGCATCTCTGTGATAACGCCCTCACTTCTGGTTCTAATTATTATTATTTTTTAAATGTTTGTTTATTTTTGAGAGAGAGCGCGAGAGTAGGGGTGGGGCAGAGAGAGAGAGAGACAGAGAGGGTCAGAGGATCTGAAATGGGCCTTGCACTGACAGCCGCAAGCCCGACGCTAATGGGGGACTTGAACCCATGAACGGCAAGATCATGCCCCGAGCCATGACCACGACCTGAGATAATGTCTGTTGCTCAACCGACTGAGCCACCTGGGTGCCCCTGGTTCTAATTCTAAAAAAGAAAGAGATGAGCGGGACTTGCAGCCTCACTGGGAATTTACCGCTTGGTGACAAAAGGCCTGTGTGGGATTCTTTGCTTTGCTCCTGGCCTCAAGAGCATTGCTTTCTTTGATGCAAGTTGAGGATAGAGGAGACAATGTTAAGGAGAAGTTCTGGACAGTTGAATTCAGAACTTCCTAACATGGCCCAAATACCTGGTCTTTAATGCCACTGTTGGTCCTTCACGGAACATGCTTAACACCGGCTGAGACAAGCAGCCCTGCCAGGTGCCTTGCTCTGACAGCTTGTCTCCAAGCTTCTACTAGGAAGTAGAAGATGGACTAATCAGTCAGGTTCCATCCCCCACCAGAACAGCTGGGAACAATCCTTAGAGCACCTGTATCCCCCCAAATAGAGACACCTGTTTCCTGCTTTGGAAAGGAACAGGACCCTGACCCTTCCTCAGCCAATCGGCTAGGGCCACGACCATCACCCCTCCCACTCTTGCACCTTTGGAAACTCTCCTTCCCCCTCCCCCTCTCCCTCCCCTCCCCCTCCTCCTCCCTGTCCCCATCTCTCTCCCTCTCTCTCTCTCTCTCCCTCTCTCTCCCCATCTCCCTCCCTCCCTCCCCCTCTCTCTCCCTCCCTCCCTCCCCCTTCCCCCTCCCCATCTCCCTCCTTCCCTCCCTCTCTCTCTCTCTCTCCCTCCCTCCCCTCCCCCTCTCCCTCCCCCTCTCTCTCTCCCTCCCTCCCCCTCTCCCCCTCCCCCTCCCCATCTCCCTCCCTCCCTCTCTCTCTCTCTCTCCCTCCCCTCCCCCTCTCCCTCCCCCTCTCTCCCCCTCCTTCCCCCTCCCCCTCCCTCTCCCTCTCTGTCTGTCTCCCTCTCTCTCCCCACCGCTGCATCCTGCATCGTCTGTGCAGGTAGGAGATTGAGCTCCAGCTAGCTCGAATAAAGGCTCTTTGTTCTTGCATCGGGTTCGGCTCCTTGGTGGTTCTTGGGGTTCCCAAATTCTGGGCATAACACTTGCACTTTGCCTTTGTTTAGGGCCTGGCTCAGGGACACCTGTGCCAAGTCTTGTGGGAGGAAGAAAGCCTCTACTACAGAAGTGGCCCCAGGGAGTTCAGCATGCCAAAGAGTGGAGATGGGAGTGAGTGAGTAATCTAGATTTTGATTTCCTTAAGATTATCCATGGCTGTGGATACCTTGGAGAGGTTTCTAGTTGCCTCCAAGCTGGGGTGCACTTTCCCCTAGGAAGCCTGTGGCACTAGCGAACTAACTTTGCTGGAGTCGAGGTTGAGTGTGAAGTAGGGGACGGGAAAGAAGAATGGAGGAGACACAGTGAATGTCTCTGGAAAATACGGAAATGTCTGTGTCCCCAGCTATGGCTCTTTCTGAAATATCTCATTGCCTCAGGGCCTTTGCACTTGCTGTTCCTTTTTCATGTAATGCAATTCCCAAGCCATAGTTGCATGGCATATTCCTGCACCTCCTTTAAGTTTTAATTTAAAGGTCTCAGTGAGCCTTTCCCTGCCTACCCTATTTTTAAATTGTACCCTCCCACACCTGGTGTCTCCTTCTTTGTTGTATTTTTTTCAAAGAACAATCACTTTCCAGCATACTCTGTAATTATTTGTTTGTCATCTGTCATCCTGCACCAGAATATAAACTCCAGGCTGTCAGGGACTTTTCTGAGTTTAGCTAGCCGTTTACAGGCAATCAATTAATGATCTTTGGCAAAATGAACAAACTACCACAATAAATCTTCATCTAAAGGTCACACATCCAGTTCTCTAGGAGGAATAGGCAGGAGGTGTCAGGGGTGGAGTGGGGGAGAGCTCACGTAGCCATCTAAGGAGGACAGGCATTCCTTGGCATTGCCATGTGACATTTTGGTTTTAATTTCAATTTTTCAAGCAAAACTGGAAATTGGAATTTGGGGATGGGAGGGTGAACTCTGACTTCTATATATGAGAACAAATTATTTTAAAAATATTTATTTTTGAGAGAGAGAGCACGTGTTTGCATGCAGGGGAGGGGGAGAGAGTGAGGGGCAGAGAGAGCAGAATCCCAAGCAGCCTCTGCACTGTCAGCACAGAGCCTGACATGGGGGTCGATCACACGAACTGAGAGATCATTACCTGAGAGGGGAAAAATTTTTTTTAACTGAATTATAAGCATACTGTTCAAGCTGAAAAAATGGTTCAAATGGCACCCGTTTTCGGCCTCTTCTTGACCCAAAGTGGAAAATGGCAGGGGGAGGGTAGAGAAGGAGCATATCAGAAAAGTTCCTCCTTTTTCTTCCGTGTGTCCCTGCACAGCTGAGAGAGAGGAACAGCTCCCTGGGGTTTACCTAGACTAAAAAGCCAAGAGAGTAATTGAGGAGCTGGTTCAGGGAGGTTCAGAATAGATTATTACACACCAGAGTTCCCCAAATATAATAGAAAGTCTTGCTCTCTGAAGGAAGAAACTCAAGAGGTTCCTCAATATGCCTTTTGTGAAAACCACACAGCATTGGCCAACTCTCAATGAAGTGTTCATGGTTTGGTTAAAGACTTACATGTAAGACCTGAAACCATGAAACTCATAGAAGAAAACAAGAAAAAAACCTCCTCTACATGGGTCTTGACAATGATGTTTTAGACATGACTCCTAAAGCATAAGCAACAAAAGAGAAGAATGGGTGAGGGGTGCCTGGGTGGCTCAGTCGGTTGAGGGTCCAACTTCGGCTCAGGTCGCGATCTGGGAGTTGATGAGTTTGAGTCCCACATCAGGCTCGCAGCTGTCAGAGCTGCTGTCAGCGCAAAGCCCACTTCGGATCCATTCCCTCCTACCCCCCTCCATCCCTCTCCAACTCCGACCCTCTCAAAATAAGTAAACATTAAAAACAAAAAACAGGTGGGACTACATCAAACCAAAAAGCTTCTACACAGCAAAAGAAACTATCAATACAATGAAAAGACACCCCTCTGGAATGGTAAAAATTATCTGCAAATCGTGTCTGATACGGGGTTGGTAATCACCTGATCACTAACTGCCCAGAGCCTCAGTTCTTCACATGAAAATGAAAGTTTGAGCAGGGAGAATTCCAAGGTCCCATTCAGTTCTTAACATTTGGTGATTCTAGAGCAAAACCCTTCTCTTAGGAAAAGCGGGCCAACAGGGATGTGCTCTTAGAAATAAAGAATCTTTTATTATTTCTCTGAGGAGAATGGAATTGGAGAAAGTTGGCTTTCGCTCCCGACGTGTCACAGAAGGGAAGGAAAGGTCGCGCTGGGGACTGACAGCTGAAGCGTGCACACTCTTGCTCTCTGTGGGCTGAATTTCCTATGTACCTGGGTGCAGATGGGTCAGAAATGAATGGAATTGGCAGAGTTGATTGCTATCTTTTTTATTACTGTTCAGTGTTTGATTTTTGCTGTGACCCCGTGGATGACAACAGATCGCTGGGCTTGGCCAGGAGTAGATGGTCTCTTATCTGATCATTCTTTGTGTGTATTTAGGGGTGACTGAAGGTTTTTAATATTGAAAAGTCAAACAGCATGGACCGTTTCATCCACCGTCAGCTTAGTCTGTTATTCACAGCCTCATTCTCCTAACTTTCCAATTCGTAAAAGAAAAAAAAAAAAAACAAAAAAAAAACAGCCATCAGCAGCTCAGCCATCAGCAGCTCAGCCGATGTCCGACGATGGAAGTTGGAGATAAAGACACATCCCTCCATGGCTCTTGGGTCGCTTCTGGGCAGCATTGGGTTTGACACAGAATCCCTTTTTTTTTTTTTCTGCCATATGTGGTTGAATCCCATGAAAAACATCCATCACCATGGGCAAGTGTGATTTAACTATGTCATGCCAAGGGTTTGGCCATAGCAGCGGGCTAAGTGCCGGGAGGGATGTGTTCTATAACCAGAAAGTTCTTTAAAGTCTACAGGGCATTATTTTGAGATTTCTATGGTTTAGGTGAAAGTGTTAAAAAATACTTCCATCTTCTGGGGTATGGATGGGAGCTACGAACCCAGTGTTTACATTCAGGAGGTAAATCAGAGAAGTGGGGAAGGAGGAAGGTGGTGATGAAGAGGAAACGATATTAAGACTGTGAAAAGCGTCTGGGATTTTACCCTATTCCCAACCTTTAAGTTGACCAGGTAGCCTGCTGCAGTTTTATGGGTGCTGATGGATTTCTAGTTCAGAGACAAAGTACTTTGTTACTTCACACAGTAGCAGTAGCATGAGTATCCGCGTTTGTGCCAGTTCCCCGAACCCCATTCCCACAGGATGATATGGAGAGGGCCAGGTGACACCCACAAATGCAGGGAATTGTGTTACAGGAGAGGTACCCTGAGTTTAGGGAGCCTGAATCTTTTTTTTTTTTTAAGTTTATTTATTTTCAAAGAGAGACAGCGTGAGTGGGGGGAGGGGCAGAGAGAGGGAGATGGAGAATCCCAAGCAGGGTCCGTGTTGCCAGTATAGAGCCTGATGCGGGGCTGGAACCTATGAAACCACGAGATCATGACCTGAGCTGAAACCAAGAGTTGAACACTTAACCGAATGAGCCAGTCAGGTGTCCCTCGAATCTTTTATAGTGGGAAACAAGCGTGCTTACCCTCAGCTCTGGAGGGAGACGTTATCTTTATCTATGGGCAAGCAAATTTATCCTTTGCTGTTGTCTATATAGTTTCTACGAATAGGTGGACTTTGTGAGACTAAGCAAAAACCAGGGGGAGGGGAAGAGGGGAAAAGAAAAAAAGACACAGAGAGGGAGAGAGATAAAACATAAGAGACTCTCAAAGACTACGAACAAACTGAGGGTGAGGGGGGTGAGGGTGGGGGGAGAGGGGGTGACGGGCATTAAAAAGGGCACATGTTGGGATGAACACTGGGTGTTACGTGTAAACCAATTTGAAAATAAACTATTATGATAAAAAAAAAAGACAAAAAAAATAAAAGAAACCCTGGAGAAGATAGTCTGGAAAAAAAGCAGTCAGTGCCTCCCTTTGCAACAAGTGCAGAAACCCCAAGAGACACGGTTATCTTCCAGCAGGAACAAACACACATGTTTCTGCCCTTAAGTTGCAAGTTTTCCCTTCCTCCCCAGCTACCTCAGGTGAGCTCGCCTCTGGCTTTGGAACCTAGCAGTTTTTCCTTTCTAGTTTCTAAGGAAATCCAGGCAGACAGATTCTTGCTTATGCTAGAGGCACAATTCAAACTTTTCCTGGGGACAAAGGCTGAGGACTCTAAAGATCCCATTCACTTTGTGACCCTTGTATCTTTAAAAAATTTTGCGCTCTTTTCAGCACAATCGGACACTTTGTCTATTAGAGATGTTAATTCCATATCTTCTCTGAAGTAGATGGGACTGAAGTAGATGGTTATTTCCTTAGCCTTGGTGATTATGCCAGATTTTACATTTTGGGCAACTAAGTTTCTGAAGACTCAAGGGTCTGGTTCAAAGTTCTTCAGTATCAATGTGCTGGAACCACGGTTCCAAGTCAAGTCTATGGAAATTAATAGTTTCCTGTTGTTTCCCTCATAATCAGAATTCAGATTAGGGAATATGTTCAGCACGGCTTGGCCAAGAAAGGTTGAGAAAATATGAGTGAGAATCCTCAGAATATCCTTTCTTGAAAATTATTGAAGCTTCAGAAGGAAACTATCCATCCACTATTCATAGCCAATGAGGAGGTCCAGAAATGAAAAAACAAAGGGGCGCCCGCGTGGCTCAGTTGGTTAAGCATCCGACTTGAACTCAAGTCATGATCTCACGGCCCATGAGTTCTAGCCCTGTGTTGGGCTCTGTGCTGTCGGCTCAGAGCCTGGAGCCTGCTTCAGACTCTATCTCCATCTCTCTCTACCCCTCCCCTGCTCACGCTGTCTCTGTCTCTGTCTCTGTCTCTCTATCTAATATAAATAAACATTTAAAAAATTAAAAAAAAAGAAAGCACTCTCAAATATAAATAAACATTTAAAAAAATTAAAAAAGAAAGCAGTGTGTGAAAGAGGTTGCTAGTTGCTTACATGGTACCCATTCTCTCCTTTTGTAGGAGAGGGTTCCTGTATATTTGAATAGGTTATTTTCCCAACTTTTAGAAATACTTCCATTTACTTTCCTTAAGGTTGGGGCAGCCAATGAGGTGTGGATAGAAGTAAGTTCTAGCACGCTTAGCTTGCTGTCAAGAGACCTTTACCATTTCCCTGTCTCTCTGTCCTGCTAGGAACATGGCTGGGATGACTCGAGCCACAGTGACAATCTGTAATCATAAGGACACCCCATAAATGGAAGCATGAGTTAAAGACAGTAGAGCAGAAACCTAGGTGGAGCCTTCATCACCGTGACCATCATGGTGCCACCATACCAGTCCTGGAGTCCCTACTCTGGGACCCCTTCGTTGTGAGAGGAAAGTAACTCCCTGCCCCCTCCTTTTTTTGCCATTGTATTTTTGAACAGCGTATGCATGCACCTCCTTGGAGATATTAGGTGCTTATTGATACCTAATTGTAATCTCTGAATGTTCACTGTATCTACTGGGTTTTTTTTTGTCGCAGTAATTTTTAGCATAAAAGACTCTGGAGAGTGAAGTGAGGGCTGAAGAACTAGGCTGGAGCATGTGGGCACCAGATTGCTCTGGAAGATGCTGGTAGCAGGCTCTGCTCATCGATCTCGTCGGTGAACCCAATTTCCTGCCAGACCTTGTGTCAATCAGCCAAGATCCAACATCTCAGGAAGGCAGCAGTTGATTGGCTGAGCCGAGGTGATGTGACTGTCCCAGGCTAAGGTCACACGACCACCCTGTACCAAATTGGCGAGAGGAAGAAACGAGTGGAAGGAACCTTCAGGGACCCCTCCGGCTCCCATTGTGGGAGGGTAGGCACCTGCATTTCTTTTTTTTAAAAAGTATTGATTATTTATTTTGAGAGAAAGAGAGAGAGAGAGAGAGAGAGAGCAAGAGAGCAAGTGTGCATGAGCAGGGGAGGGGCAGAGAGAGAGAGGAAGAGAGAGAGACTCCCAAGCAGGCTCCACACTGGCAGTGCAGAGCCCAATGCAGGGCTCGAACCCACAAACCGAACCGTGAGGTCACGACCTGAGCCAAAACCAAGAGTCTGACGCTTAACCAACTGAGCCACCCAGGTGCTGCCTCCTGGATTTCTTGTCCCACAAAGATCGCAACCAGGAGGGGGCAGAGGGAAGTCCCTACAGGGCAATCAGTGCCGTTGGGCAGTGCAGAGGACTTAGACTTTCCTGTGATGAGGTGAATTGGCCGAATAAAAGGCAAAGATTGTTATGCCATGAACACTTCAGGGAGGAGCGGTTCCTGACAGGGCTGCCCTCCGTGGGGACACGGGCTTACCATAATGGCACAGCCTCTGAGGAGGGCCAAAGTTTCACGTCAAAGAGCAAAAGAGCCCCTTTGATCTTCTCCAGTTTATGCAGCTGTCAGTGCGATTTCATGGTAAAAGTACTAACACATCCATTTCCTCGGCTGCCTGTTCTTCCCTTCATCAGGCTGCAGTTTCCAGTTCACACTCATTAACCCACCCGCAGCAATCACAGGGCTTTGCAGATCTCCCTAAGTGGGGGCAAGTAATCTTGTCCCCCTGTGGTGGGAAACGAGAACTCTAAAAACGATCAAGTGCTGTTCCCAGGGCTGTGAGGCGTGATGACAGTGCAGGGAGGTAGAGGCAAATTACAGTCTGCAGTTAAGGTGGACGTAGGTCATCAGTTCAGTAACAGTTGCCTCGGAGAGCTGGCCTCAGTGTGAAGATGTTCACGGATGTGACGCTCTAGCCTCGGGGACTCTAACCATATGCCCAAGAATGAAGAAGCTCAGAAACTTAGACCCTTAAGATCCCCTCCAGACTTTGGTTTCTTTTTGCAACCACATTTAATATATATCACGGAGGAAAGCTATCAGGAGGAAAGCAAAAGCTGAAGTCTCTCCCATGCTTAAAACTCCAGTGATTTCCCAGAGTCCGTAGAATAAAATCCAACCTCCTCATTCTGGCCAATAAGATCTTTTATAGTCTGACCCTGCCTTCCCTTTCCCCCTCTGATTCTAACTGCTGCTTCACTCACTTGGGTCTTTTTTCAGTACAGGAAGCTGGTTCTTGCCCCTTTGCATTTGCTGCCTGGGAAAGAATGCTCTGTCCCACAGCTGTTCTTGGCTGACTCCTCTTTGCCGTTCAGGTCTCAGCTCGGTTGTTGCCTGCCCCTGGGACTCCAGAGCCCTCCTGCCTGGCTTCCATTCTTGGCTCTGTCATGTCCTGGTTGTATAATATTCAGCAAGCACTGAACTGCTCCATGTTTCCTCTCTCGCTCAGCTATAAATTGGGATCACAATATTCTTATATCATAAAGTTGTGCAGTTTATAGAAGTTGATATAAACGAAGCCCTTATGACATTGCCTGGGGCACAATGTTACGTTAAGTATCACTGTCATTGTTGGGGCGCCTGGGTGGCTCAGTCGGTTAAGCGTCCAACTTCGGCTCCGGTTATGATCTCATGGTTCTTGGGTTTGAGCTCTGAATTGGGCTCTGTGCTGACAGCTCAGAGCCTGGAGCCTGCTTCGGATTTGGTGTCTCCCTCTCTATCTACCCCTCCCCTGCTCGCAATCTGTCTCTCTCTCAAAAATAGAAAAAACGCAAACATTAAAAAAAAAAAGTATTACTCTCATTGTTATAGGAGCTGCCGCTCTGAGTCACCCTGTCACTGAATCTGGTGAGTCTTCTTTGTAGCATTAATCACTGTTTGAAATTACTTTATTCACTTATTTATTGTCTCTTTCTTCAGGTTGAGTAGCTAGAACAGCACAAAACTGAAAGTTGATTCCTAAGACGGGGGAGGATGGAGGAAAACCTTGTCAGTGGCATTCTTGCATCTATCCCCCCCCCACCCCCCGCCCGGGTCCTGGTTTCTCACGGTCTGTAGAGCAGGGGTGGGGCCTCATTAGTGGTTCTGTTGTGGATCCAAATCCCCTATGGGGCCCGAGAAGACTAATGGTGCCAAACGGGACTGCCCTACGGGTCAGGAATCCCACTTCTGGGTGTTCCTCTGAAAGAACTGAGAGCAAGGTCTCGAAGCGATAGTTGCACCCCCATGCTCATAGCAGCGTTATTCACAATAGCGAAAGGTGGAAGCATCCCAGATGTCCACTGACCGATGAGTGGACAAATCCACCGAGGTAGGTGGGTCAGTCAGTGGAATGTCCCCCAGCCTCAAAAAGGAAGAAATCCTGTCACAGGCTACGGCATAGATGAAGCTTGAGGACATCATGCTAGGTGAAAGAAGCCAGACACGAAAAGACAACTACTGCATGAGTGTACCTAGAGGAGGCATCTGACATAATGAATATACTTAAACTGACGTGTACACCTAAAAAGAGTTAGGTGTTTCCTGCCTCGTCCCACGACCTGCCTGAGTCCTGAGCATGTGCTATAAAAAAGCTAAGAGAGAAATGGTCACCCAACTCAGTCTTTGGAATGATTCTGTATGTGGGAGATAAACTTTCCAAGACACAATTAGCTGGACAGACGCTGTCGACCTCTCTCCCTCCGGGACCATAACTGTCACCTCGCCTGGAGAAATACAACAAAATCAGGCTTTGGGGCTGTCAGAGGGGCCGCTGTGCTTGCCTAGCGCCTGGAAAACAGCAGAGTAGGAACAGCTGTGTTCCAAACTTCCCAGTGTGACGTATTTTCCCGGGTCACCTTGGTCGGGGCGGGGGGTGTGTGGACTCAGTCCTTGTCAACAAAACAGAAGTCTTTCAATAATCCTAACTTCAAAGTGAGTAGAATGCCATGTCAGATTTCCCAGTGCCTTCCTTTGGTACAAGTGATGCCTGGTGGCCTTCGCACGTGTTCCCCTTTGGTCCCTGGTTTTGCAGGTGACAAGTAGGAAAAATAGGATCTTTGTGGGAATTAGGAAATATCACCACTTTTGGATTTACCTAGGCTAAGCGAGTTTTCCTGCGGGGGACAGAGTCCTGAGTCAGGACACCTGGGAAGGGAAGCCGAATGCAGGCTGCATTTCCCCTCTTTCACTTATTTGGCCGGTGCATTTCTGGGAGGCAGAAAGGATACCCTCACTGCAGGCAGCCCAGAGGGGTCTAATATGCACTGTACCTCACTGGATGTTGAAAAAATAGTTAAGGTGGTTAAATTTTATGTTATGTGATTTTTATCACGATAAAAATAAATATTTAAGTGAGGCTTGACCTGGATTCTGAGTAAATAGATTGCAGTGGGTGGGGTATTTGCGTTTAAAACATGTCCCTGGAAGATAGTGACACCCGCCCAATTTTAGTAACCACTGGGCCACGCAGATTTTAGAGATACTTCCGTGGATTTAGAGCATTTAAAACTTGCACCTTCCCTGATGTGAAGCTCTAATGATATGGAGGAAAAATGATCCGCAAATCCTCCTCATGGATTCTCTTTAATTTCGTCAAATTAATCTGCTGCTCCTCTGTATTCCCGTCCCTTGCTGCCCTCTCAAAGTGGAGAGTGACAACCGGCAGGCAGAGAGGGCGGTTGGAGTCCGCCCACTACGGTGTTTTCCCCGTAGTGTCCACGAGGTGGCAGGCCAGGCACTTGGATTTGGGCAGACAGGAGCGCGCACGGCAGGCAGCCCACGGCGCCCTGGGAGTTCGCTCCAGGGGTGTGAGGGACCCCATGCCTTTGCAGGGTTTGGGGGTGCCCGGAAGAGGTGGTGGGGTTCCCGTTGATGCCCAGGCTAGAACTCAACCCGGCGGGTCAGTTTCCCGGAGCCTGCGTGCGTTTGTGCTCAGGGGAAGGTGAGCAAGCCCCCTCCCCCACCGCGCCCCTCCCCCGCCCCTCCAGTGAGTGGAGTGGCCACAGCCACTCTCCCCTGGGGCTCAAGTGCCTGTCTCCCGGGAAGGCGGGGGTTTGAGTGTGCGCGGGTCCTCAGGAGTTTTGTTCGTAAGCTGTTCTGCTTTTCTTTCCTTTTTCTTTTTTTTCTTTCTTTCTTTCTTTCTTCTTTTTTTTTTTTTGGAGGAAGAGCAATGTTTTGGTGATATTTTCTTTCAAATAATTGAAAGGCCTGAGGCAGAATAGGAGATGTTCTGTGTTGTTCGAAAACTCCTAAGTGATGGGGGGAGGGTGACTCCAGTTAACACGCACCAGCCCTTGGATATTTAACAGGCATCTTCAGATTATTGATTTGCTGAGCCTTGACCCAGTGTGGGGTCACAGTTCACAACAGTAAATAACTCAGTGAGTGGTTTGGTGACATGTTGAGAAGCAAAGTGGAGGACTTTTGACGTGATTTTAACGTGCTGTTTGTTTGTATCTCAAGCCAGGACTGTGGCTTTCAGCAGGGACAAAATGCTTGTGAGTGCAGAGAAAAAGGACCGGAGAGGAAGCAGTGCCCGTGGGGCATGGAGAGCACAGGCTGGGGGTAGAAGGGCGTGGGTGGGGACTGGGGGCTTAGGACAAGCCTCTGGTCCCATCTGAGGCTCCAGTTTCCTCATCTGTGTGATGGGGGATGAGAACACCAGCACCATGGGCTCTGGTGAAGAGTAAATGAAATGCGGATTCATTCACTTGAGACCAATATGCGGGTGGGGGGGGGGGAGGGCACAAGCTGGGTTCTGAGGGTGCCAAGACCTTAAGCCACAGTCCCTTACGGTCCAGTGAGGAGACCGATGTGTCTAGGAACATCTTCAGTGGAGCAGGAGAAGCCTCCTAACAAGTTTGCTTGGGTGCCCAGGGGGCCAGGGGACTGGCTAAGGGGCGTTGGGGGAAGGAGCAGGGAGACACTGATGTTTCCAGCAGAAGTAGCCGATTTCAACCCAGGGGTGGGGGGAGGGGTGGTCCAGACCAAACAGCTGGTGGTTTGGAATGTGTAGGGTTTGCCACCGTGTTTTTTCTAAAAATGGAATTCTTTGCCATTATTTAAAAATGGGATGATTTCACTTGGAATTCCTTGTTTCCAGATTCTCTGAAAAAAAAATATATAGATTTGGTTACACTGAACCAATTTTACTGCTTGAAACAATGGTTTAAAACAAAGTAGTGGCTGCCTTCTTTAGACAGTGTACACCACAGTCCCCACCACACCCCATTGCACACCCAACTCAGCTTGCTTTCTTGTTCACTTTCCATCCCTAACCCTGTGGACACTGGAAGGGAGTGTGCAACCTCTAATACAAAGTGTCTACAACAGGTGCACCTGGTGGGTGCTTAGTATCTGCTATTTCCTTTCTTTCTTGAAGGCTGAGATGGCCCCCCCGGGCTGTTCCCCCAACAGTGAGGTCTCTCTGAAGGGCTCAACAAAAGAAGAAGGAAGGAAAGAGGACACTTGTTGGAGCCACAGATATAAGGTCAGGATTTAGTTCGCTGGATTTTCTGTCTGGTTTTGGGGGTCCTCTCCTATTCAGAGGAAAGTTCTGGCCACGACCAGGGACCCCCGGAATGTCTGGGAGTCTGGCCGAAGTTGTAACTTGCATACAGGTTGTATGCAAGCCAACTGTCAGCCAAGCTTGGCTCATTTTAGAGAACCACATGCAAATCCTTCTCCAAAGTACCATTTCCCCACAAATAATAGAGGCCTATTGTGGGTAGGACTGTCAGCCTGCAGCTCTGTAATAATGGCATTTTCATGAAGGAAAATCACATCCCCACTGTGAGCACAGCTGAGAACATGAAACCCACTATTGAGACATTCTGGTTAAAATGAAGCGCTCTCTGGCAAGATGTGCCTGTCTGTGGGAAGCCAGGTGAGAGGGCTTTGCAGGGCCTGCTGGAAATGAGTAGGTAAAAAACATCCGTCCATCTGAGGATGATTAATCTCAATCACGGGGCTGTTAGGAAGCCCTGGCCTCCCCTTCCTGGCAGGAGGTGAAAGTGGATAATTCATGTCACAAAAGAAGGAGCAAGGAGACCAGCGTTCAGGTGGCAAAGTGAAAGAGGGGCGGGGGCGGGGAGGCTGCATTGTCAGGTCCAGACTGGAAAATTCAGGGGAATGGCTACACTCAAGGGCTCCTTCCTTTTAGGGGCTCGAGGGTGGGGCCGTTTGTAGGTGACGGTGGGTGATGTGGTTGTGCCCTCCTGTGCAGGTTTCCCCCCAGCTTTAGGAACCAAGAGGTGCAGAGAGGGGGTGGGGGGACTGGGCCTGATGCATCGAGAGGGGGGACCAGTGAGCCCTCCATCCCGATGCTTAACTACCATTTGTCCTCATTAGATTAAAAAAAATAGTTTTATTTTGCAAATTGTCAGGTATACTCAAGGGTATAGAGACAGGTATAGACCACTGGTTCCTGCATATTGGAATCACTTAGGGATCATTCAAAACTCCCAATGCTGAGGCACCCTCCCAGACCATTTAACTTTCCGTCTCTGGGGTCGGAACACAGGCATCAGTATTTTTGAAGCGCCCTGGCTAGTTCACGTTACTGACAAGTCTGGGAACCTCTGGTGTCCTTGTCACCTGGCTTCCACATTTACCAACAGGTGGCCAGTCTAGCTGATTGTGAGTTCTTGTGTCTTAGATTCCCATTTTTCAGTCATCTCCAGATTATTTTATTTTATTATTTTTTAATGTTTTTATTTATTTTTGAGAGAGAGAGAGAGTACAAGTGGGGGAGTGGCAGAGAGAGAGAGACACAGATTCTGAAGCAGGTTCCAGGCTCTGAGCTGTCAGCACAGAGCCCGACATGGGGCTCAAACCCAGGAACGGTGAGATCATGACCTGAGCTGGAGTCGGACCCAACCCACTGAGCCACCCAGGTGCCCCTTCAGATTATTTTAAGGCAAATAGTAGACTTATATGATTTCATCCTTAAATGCGTCAGTGTGCATTAAGAACTTAAAAAAAAACCCACAACATAAACACAATAACCTTATCACTCCAAAAATTTTAATTTAACTGTGATTCCTTAGTAGCATCTGATGTTCTATCTTTTGCTCAGTTAAGCTTTTGAGACACTGATTTCTCTCCTTTATTTTTTATTTTAATTTGATTCCAAAGGGATAAAGAATGTTTGCCCCCCCCCCCAGTTTTGAGGTGGTGGAGTTGGTGAATGGGGCACACAGTTGGCACACCTCTGATTACCTGCCTCTTTTCCTTGGCCCCGCCCACATTTGTGGGTGAGAGGACACCCCCAGAGGAAGACATGCTCATATATTCTTTCAGTGACTGTTGACTGGGAGCTTCCTATATATGCAGCCACTGTGTTAGGGGCAGGGGACTGGGTCTGTCTTTGTCACTATTAAATTCTGTTTAGCACGGAGCATGGCACAAGGCAGAGACTCAAGATATATTTAGTTCAGCTACGAAAGTAGGTGTTTTTATTACCATTGCTGCTATATTGGCTCCAGGTATGCGATACCCCTTTACGAATGCATAAAACTTCCACGTTGTACCTTTCTACTTAAGGATCTGAGAACATTTTTTTGAAATAATTTTCACTACAGCATCATGTGGGCTCCCCAAATGAGATGAAACAGCATAGCAGAGTTAAATCTTAGCAGCGGAGAGCAGGGGCAGCCCCAATAGTTGAAATGCAAACACACCATGTAAGCCTCATTTCAGCTGGGACCCTTCAGCATTTTCTTCCTGTTGAATCCTTTCAAAGGAGTGCTAACATGCAGCAGAAATTGACTGGTTTGAAGCTGACCTTCTTTTATTTCCTTTGCTCAGCCTCTAAGTGAAACACTTAGAAACAAAACAATAAAATGTCTAGAACGCAACTAACATAGCCAGGGAAGAAAGTGAGATCTCATTGAAACATACATTTTTTAATGGAATATTTTTATAGTTATCACACTAGTACATTTGTTACAGAAAATTTGAAGAATACAGGATGAAAGTATGAAAAGTGAAAATCATCCATGTCTTACCATCCAGAAATAACTACCATTATCTACCGCAGATAATTGACCATTTTGGCGTATTTCCTTCTAGTCTTGTTTTTTTTTCTACGCCTGTATTTTCTATAGACTGTATTTTCTGATTTAACTGAAGTTATTGTTAACTTATTTAAAAGCATTTAGGACTTTATGCCTTTAAAAGCAATTTTTAGTTTGTTTTCTCCTTTGTTTCTCATTATAATTCTGTAGAGGATATAGGGAAGATGTTATTTTCTTTACAAGTGAGAAATCAAGGCCCAGAAGGTTAAGTGATTTTTCTCAAGGTCACACAAATTGTCCAAGACTCTCATTTGTAATTCAGGGGTCTTTGTGCCTGATCCCAGTCCTCACTGTGCATAGAGGCATGACCCATCAGTGGGATAGCTCTAGGATTATTGATGGCTATGGGACTGACTGCTTCTTCTTTCCCCATCGCTGGAAGACTTAAGTCAGAGGGTTAAGACCCACACACCTGGAACAGTCTAATTGTGGGTGCAGGAGGGAGGGCATAGGAGATTGTGTGCTATCAGTTATGGGGCAACCCAACCTGTGTTCTGGATAATGTACTTTGTTAGGCACTTGTTGACTATACCACATATCATGGCCTTTGACTTCCAAATCCTTACCCCTACCCTCTGCCCACTGTATCCCCTTCTGAGGGAAGCTGCCCACCATCACCTCTACTGCCTCAACAGCCAGGCTTAATGCCGGGCATGGCCTGTGCCCCAGCCCATTGTATGGGTAGCCTGGGGACGGGGCCTGACAGAGGCATAGCCAGGCCACCGTAGATTATGATTATGATCTGGTGTAAACAGATGCGTGAGAGCAATCAGTTGTTCTTTCTCAGGAATCTGAGCTACTAAACACGAGGAAGATTGACCAGGGATGTCCTGAGGCAGGGTCGGGACAGAGCCATGACCAAAGCCATGTGGAACATGTGATAAGAGGGAGCAGAAAATATGAATAGAGAACTATGTGGCTCACAGAGTGAACCACAAGTGCCAGAGGGGAGGAGAGAGGGGGATCCAGAGACTGGCCTCCAAGCTTCTTGTTTTTGGGGTTTCCTGCTTCACGTCCAGCCTCGGTGTGTCTGAGGGTAACTTTCCTCACCCATCCCTTTCTGGAGGTAACTGGCTTGGGTCTCTTTGTCCCTGCAACCAAACGAGGCAGCCTGTCCCAATAGTCACAGATCCACAGCCTGATAGACTGGAAGAGGCCTGCTGGGAAGCCCCACCTGCCCTCCCAGTTTTGCAGATGGGACAGATGAAGCTGGAGAAAAAGAGAACTTGTCCCTGGTTGGCCCTTCTCCGGACTCCAATCCTGGTTTCCTGCTGTCTCCAGGCCACATGCTTTGTTGGTTTCTTCTTGCCGCTCAGCCATGTTATTATGCTGGAGAGCTGGGCTCATGCTTTCTATATCCATTTCTTCCACTTCCTTTTGCTTTGTATATTGCCAACACTGAGTAGGTGCTCAGCAAAAACTTGTTAAATCGAATTGGAGGACCCTTGAGGTTTGAGTCAGTGATGGAGGCGGCCATTGGTGAAAGCTCCCTTGACTGAGGGATAGGTGGGCGTTTTGGATACGTTTGAGACAGGACCCTTCGGCCCCTGTGTGGTCACCAGTCTTTCAGGTTGGAGGTGACTCTTCACACTGTGGATTTGCCACAGCAAAACTGAACAAAGAGGAATGTTTCTTCTGAGTTCGATGCTTCGGAATCTGTCGCCAGTGGTCGTGTATGCAAGAGGAAGCAGGTTCAGAGAATGGTGCTGACCTGACAGGATTAGGTATCTGCTGGGCACAGATGGACATGGGGCATCGCCTGACTGGTGGTCTGCATTTTCTGAGTCATTTTTCTAACAAAATAACCAGGATTGACTTAAGTGGAGTAGAAGGGAAGGGAAGAGTAGCTCAATAATGTTTTTTTTAATTTTTTAAAATATAATTTATTGTCAAATTGGCTAACATACAGTGTGTAAAGTGTGCTCTTGGTTTTTGGGGGTAGGTTCCCGTGGTTCATCACTTACATAAACACTCAGTGCTCTTCCCAACAAGTGTCCTCCTCAGTGCCCATCACCCATTTTCCCCGCTCCCCCACCCCCAATCCACCCACAGTTTTTCTCTGTATTTAAGAGTCTTTCATAGTTTGCCTCCCTCCCTCTCTGTTTGTAACTAGTTTTTCCCCCCTTCCCTTCCCTCAGAGTCTTCTGTTAAGTTCCTCAAGATGCACATTGAGTGAAAACATATGATATCTGTCCTTCTCTGACTTATTTCACTCAGCATAATACCTTCCAGTTCTATCCATATTGCTGCACATGGCAATCCAATGAAGGATTTCATTCTTTCTCATTGTCAAGTAGTAGTCCATTGTATATATAAACCACATCTTCTTTATCCATTCATCAGTTGCTGGACCTTTAGGCTCTTTCCATAATTTGGCTATTTCAACATGGTGGTTTGAACTGAAGTCACGAAAGTCGTCATTCTTCAGCAAATATTTATCGAGTGCCAGTTCTGTACTTGGCCTTATTATAGATGCTGAGAATACGGCAGGGGTCCAGACCTACAGAAATCCCTGCTTTTCTAGAGTTTACATTCTGTTGGAGATGCAAAGTTGGATAAAGGAAACGTGGTATGTTTTAGTTTGTCAGGGCTGCAAAAACAGAACACCCTTTGTTGGGGGCTTTACATGACCGAAATTTGTTGTCTCACAGTTCTGGAGGTTGGAAATCTGAGAGCAGAGTTTCAGCAGGATCGGTTACTTCCGAGCGCTCTCTCCTTGGCTTATGGATGGCCGTGGTCTCCCCTGTGTATTCATGTTGTCTTTTCTTTGTTGGTGTCTGTGTTCAAATTTCCTCTTCTTCAAAAAAAAATTTTTTGTTGTTGTATTTATTTTTGAGAGAGAGAGACAGAACTCGAGAAGGGGAGAGGCACACAGAGAGGGAGGGGCAGAGAGAGAAGGAGACACAGAATCTGAAGCAGGCTCCAGGCTGACAGCAGAGAGCCTGATGCGGGGCTTGAACTCAGGAATGGTGAGGTCACCAGCTGAGCCAAAGTCAGACGCTTGAACAACTGAGCCACCCAGGCACCTTGTTAAATTTCCTCTTCTTAAAGGGACACCAGTATTATTGGATTAAGGCCCACCCTGCTGACTCACTTTTAACTTAATTAGCTCTTTAAAGACGCTGCGTGCAAAGGAAGTCCCATTCCGAGGTACTGGGGGTTAAACCTTAATTATATGAATTTTAGGAAGGACACAATTCAGCCCATAATATGGCATAAATAAAAAAGGTCATGACAACTCATTGTATTTAAAGCATGAAGATTTGGTGTTGCTTTTCCAAACTGGGGAAGGGTTGCTTGTCCTCCCGTGATGCCGGTAGCCTGTGATGGCTTGCAGGGAAGACGGAGTTCAGGCAGCGCAGTCATCTGGGTTGTGCACTGAGTTTTCCTTGGTGAAACTACCCAGGCCATATGAGAGCTGAACCACTGACCTGGAGTAAATTAATATGAGAATCTAAATAACTGAGAAAGAAGCCCAGGCTTTTTGTGCATGTGTATTTTTAGCGTAGCTTGCTGGAAACACGTGAACTTATTTTCATAAACAATGACTCAGAGAAAGACTGCAATCATTCCACGCCAAAGCTTTAAAGCTGTTTGTTTTACCCCCTTAATCACCTCCTATTTTCCTAATGGGATTGGAGTGTGTGTGGTTCCTGCTGTTTTATATACTTTGTTACTATGTGGCTTTGGTTTCTCTTTTCATTTATGCTTTTGTGGTTTTACTGAATAAACGACCTTCTGTGTCATAATGAGTTCCTGGATCTCGACATGCTGAGCATAAATCTGCCAAATCTGGAGCTGCTATGGAAGATTCAAAAGATGGCTTTTGACATAAAAAAAAAAAAAAAGGTGCTGAAATAGTTGGTCAGGCACATGGGAGAAGGGCACGGTCCTCCGGGGGCTTTGATGCAACAGATGTCTAGCCCAGGCAGTGGCGTGTAGGCTTGGTCCGTCTGTCAAATCGGAGAAGCCGTCCATCTGCCAGTCTGACAGCAAGGACTTCTCTCGTGGGCACTCAGGGACTAATTTGTTAGTAAAGAGCTTTGCAGGCCACTGAATCCCAGGGAGAGTTGGTGGAGCAATAAGAAGGGCGCGAAGTCTATGTCCGTTTTTTGTTGTTGTTGTTTGTTTGCTTTTTGCCAAAGCAGCCTGTTGAAAAATGAAGGATTTGGATAAATAGAAGAAGCAGTTAGACTGATTAGAGGCAAGAGTAGGAAGAGAAGTTGTTTTTTGTTTTTTTGTTTGTTTGTTTTTTTCTTTGAAGTAGGCTCTATACCCAACCTGGGGCTTGAACTTATGACCCTGAGATGAAGATTTGCATGGTTTACTGACTGACCCAGCCAGGAGGCCTGGAAGAGAAGTTGTTCTTTGTGATTCCTTTGTTCTTCTTTTTTACTTCCTTTAAAAAACTTTGTAGGAATGTGTGTGTTTATTGATTGATTCCCTTGTTCAATATTTATTAATTCACTGAACATTTGTTGTGTAACAGGGGCCGGGGTAAGACGTGATCCTTTCCTTCAATCAGCCTGTGTTAGGGAGGTGATGTCACCACGATGGTGGAGTAGGAGACCCCATCCTCCATCCCTCCACTAAGATCACCCGTTAGGCAGCTATCCATGAACAAAAATAGCCCTGGGGAAGTTCTGGAGTCCACTTAAGAAACTTCGGCTATGCATCACCTGAGGACAAAACAGCTGAGAATAACCACAAAAAAGGGAAGGAAGAACAGCTTCATTTTGTCTGCATCTTTTCGTCCTCCAGGCTGAATCTGTTCAGTGCCAAGAGAGAATCCCCACCTAGGAAGAATTTCCCTCGCTGGAAAACGGTGTGTGTTACCAGTTTCCCCAGGCTTCTGGGGAGCTGCACACAGGATACACTTTGGTTTCACTCCACTCAGAAACCAGCAAAGCTGATATGTACAGAGACAAGAAGAGCAGAGGCTGCCAATATCAGCCACACAGCAGGAGAGACCACGGTTCCCAGTGACCCGCTCTGCAGAGGATCCCAACCGCTGAAGAAACTAACAAACCCTCTGCAAATGTACTGGTTTTCGCCCCACAGGTATTTGTGTTTGTGCCTGAGTCCCTCTCTGCTGTCTGCGGGTCCCCTACGCCCCCACCCTCTGGAGCCTAGGATCTGCACAGGTGGCCAGGCCCAGTGCCTGCGTTGCACAAGCGCAAGGTGACAGCCCAGACCCCCATGGCTGACCTCACTATGTGTGCACTTGCTGGGCACCTGCATGTCATAGGCTGGACTCCTGTCACCTGCTTTCATTGTGTGTGTGAACATATGACAGGCCATGCAGCCGTGGAAATGCATGCTGACACCCAAGGTCCCTACGGCTTGCTGGGGGTCCAGCCCCACCCCAGTCTGTTGTCACTTGCCTGCATTACGCGGCTCACCTGTAGCTAGCCCCCTCAACTGTGCACCTGCATGCCTCCTGTCCAACTCCTGTTCCTGGTCTCCACTGCCGTGTGCCTGTGAAGGACCTGACAGCCACAGGGGTACGTGCCAACAGCTGGGGCCCCCCAGCAGCTGCTTGTCAGCCTGAAACGGGCTCTGACTCCTGTCTCTGGCCTGCACTACTGGGTTCACCTGCAGCTAAGCCCCTTCAGCTGTGCACCCTGTACCCTGTTGGCCTGACCCTTGTCACCAGCCTTGGTTGCTGTGTGCATGTTCGTGGTGAGACCTTATGGCCACAGGAGTACATGCTGACAGCCAGGACCCCCACAGCTGCTGGTCCACCCACAGTTGACCTGAGTCCTTGTGGCCAGCCGTGGCCCTTGCTATTATGTGTGTCTCTGACCCCTGCCTTTAGGCAGGCATCCACACCTGTCTCCTGTACCCGAGTGTGTATACATCACCACACACACACAGCCATCACCACTGCCAGCCGTGGTCCCTGGTCGCTGGACCTAGAGGCATTGATGAGGACCCCAATAGCTTTTGTAGCCACTGTGGACCCCCACAGCATGTGCCAGACACCACACAGTTGTCAGTGTTGAGGACCCCAGTGGCCTGAACTGACAAAACATCACGGCCCTTTGACCCATACATGCCACATGCCCCCTGCCATCAGTAAAGTTTTAGGATGTAAAATCAACATGCAATCACTGTAGGCTTTTAGGATATAAGATAGTAGGATACAGATCAGTAGGATATAAAATCAACATACAAAAATCAGTAGCGCTTCTATACACTAACAATGAATTGTCTGTAAAAGAAAAAACTCCAGTTATAATAGATCAAAAGCAGTATAATACTTAGGAATAAATTGACCAAGGAGTTGAGAGATCTCTACCATGAAAGCTTTAAGACATTGATGAAAGAAATTGAAGAAAAGAAAACAAAGGGAAAGTTATTCCATGTTCATGGTTTGAAAGAGTTAATGTTAAAATGTCCATAATACTTGAAACCATATATAGATTCAGTGAAATCTGTATGAAATTTCCAGTAGCATTTTCCTAATAAATAGAAAATCCTAAAGTTTGTATGGAACTACAAAAAACTCCTAATAGCCAAAGGAATCTTGAGAAAGAACAAAGCGGGAGGTATCACACTTCATGATTTCAATCTATGTTACAAAGCTGTAGGAATGTAAACAGTAAGGTATTGACATAAAAAGACACAAAGGTTGAATAAAAGAATCAAGAATCTAGAAATAAACCCACACATATCTGGTCGTCTAATCTACAAGAAGGAGCCAAGAATACTCAATGGAGAAATGGTAATCTTTTCAATGAATGATGTTGGTAAAACTGAATATTTATTGGCAAAAGAATGAAATTGGACCCCTATCTCATGTCACTTGTGAAAATTAACTCAAAATGGATTAAGATTTAAATGTAAGACTTGAAACTGTGTAACTCCTAGAAGAAAACAAAGGGGAAAATCTCCATAACATTGATCATGACGGTGGTTTTGTGTGTGTGTGTGTGTGTGTGTGTGTGTGTGTGTGTATGTGTGTGTTTGTGTGTCTGTAGGACACCAAAAGCACAAAGCAAAAATCAGTGAATCTGATCAAACTAAAAAGTTTCTGCAGAGCACAAGAAACAATCAGCAAAATTAAAGAGGCAACCAATCTGTGGGAGAAAATGTTTTCAAACCATGTATCTGATGACAGGTTAATATGGTAAATATATAGAGGACTCCTACAACTCAATAGCAAACAAACAAAAGGTGCTAAGCATTGCTAATCATTAGGGAAATGGAAACCACAATCTCAATGAGATACCACCTCATAGCAGTCAGAATGGCTATTCTAACAAGAGATAAATTCTGTTCAGGATGTCGACAAAAGGGAATCCTTGCACACTGTTGGTGAGAATGCAACCTGGTGCAGCCACTATGGAAAACAGTATAGAGGTTCCTTCAAACAATTAAAAATAGAACTACCACATGATTTGATAATACCAATTCTGGGTATATATCCAAAGAAAATGAAACCACCCTCTTGAAGAGATATCTGCTTTCCCATGTTCATGTTCATTGCATCATTTTTCACAGTAGCCAAATGTGGGAGCAACTTAGTTGTCCACTGACAGATGAATGGATAAAGAAAACATGACCTGTCTAACTACATATATATTTCAAATGTGATACGCATACATATACACGCAATGGAATATTACTCAGCCATAAAAGAGAAGGAAATCCCTATCATTTGTGATAACAAGAATGGACCTTGAGGATATGATGCAAAATAACATAAGCCAGACAAGGAAAAACAAATGCTTTATGCATAGATGTAAAATCTAAAAATGTTGAACTCCTAGAAACAGAGAAGACTGATGATTGCCAGGGACTGGACGGTGGAGGTAACTGGGAGGTCAAAAGGTACAAACTAAATGAATGCATTTTGGGGATCTAATGGACAGTAGGCAACTATAGTGAACACATATTGTATTGTGTACCTGAAAGTTGCTATGAGAGTAAAACTTAAATTTTGTCCAGCTACCAGCACCACAATAAAATAGTAATTATGTGAGGTGAAGGATATGTTGACTTACCTTATTGTGGTAAACACTTTATTCAATATAGAAGGATATGAATCACACTGTACATCTTAAACAACACAATGTTACACATCAGTTATATCTCAATACAGCTAGAAAAATAATTTTAAAATTATACAATAATAACAAAAGCCTTCGTTAGTCTATGATAAAGAAATAGACCCCAAAGCAGGATTAGGTTTGCAAGAATTTTATTAGGGGAAATACCTCACTTTCTCAGGTACTACACTAAACATTTCTTTTGAATATAATTTATTGTCAAATTGGTTTCCACACAACACCCAGTGCTCATCCCACAAGTACCCTCCTCAGTGCCTGTCACCTATTCTCCCCTTTCCCACATCCCCATCAACCCTCAGTTCTTAGTATTTAAGAGTCTCTTATGTTTTGCCTCCTCTCTCTCTCTGACTTTTTCTTTTTCCCCTCTTCCCCTCCACCATGGTCTTCTGCTAAGTCTCTCAAAATCCACATATGTGTGAAAACATATGGTATCTGTCTTTCTCTGACTGACTTATTTTACTTATAATGCCTTCCAGTTCCATCCACATTGCTACAAATGGACAGATTTCATTCTTTCTCATTGCCATGTAGTATTCCATTGTATATATATATATATACCACATCTTCTTTATCCATTCATCAGTTGATGGACACTTGGTCTCTTTCCATGATTTGGCTATTGTTGAAAGTGCTGCTATGAACATTGGAGTACACGTGCCCCTGTGTATCAGCATTCCTGTATCTCTTGGGTAAATTCCTAGCAGTGCTATTGCTGGGTTGTAGGATAGTTCTATTTCCATTTTTTTTGAGGAACCTCCACACCATTTTCCAGAGTGGCTGCACCAGTTTGCATTCCCACCAACAGTGCAAGAGGGTGCCTGTTTCTCCACATCCTCGCCAGCATCTATAGTTTCCTGATTTGTTCATTTTAGCCACTCTGACCGGTGTGAGGTGGTATCTCAGTGTGGTTTTGATTTGTAATTCCCTAATGATGAGTGACTTTGAGCATTGTTTCATGTGTCTGTTGGCCATCTGGATGTCTTCTTTGGAGAAGTGTCTATTCATATCTTCTGCCCATTTCTCCACTGGATTATTGTTTTTCAGGTGTGGAGTTTGGTGAGTTGTTTATAGATTTTGGATACTAGCCCTTTATCTGATATGTTGTTTGCAACTATCTTTTCCCATTCTGTTGCTTGC
This sequence comes from Paguma larvata, assembly GCA_030068075.1. Classification (NCBI taxonomy): domain Eukaryota; kingdom Metazoa; phylum Chordata; class Mammalia; order Carnivora; family Viverridae; genus Paguma; species Paguma larvata. The sequence goes on along the minus strand of CM057825.1, from coordinate 90,998,449 downwards.
CTATTAGTTTTGTTGATTGTTTCCTTTGCAATGCAGAAGCTTTTTACCATGACGAGGTCCCAATAGTTCATTTTTGTTTTTAATTCCCTTGCCTTTGGAGATGTGTTGAGTAAGAAATTGCTGTGGCTGAGATCAAAAAGATTTTTTCCTGCTTTCTCTTCTAGGATTTTGATGGTTTCGTGTCTCACATTCAGGTCCTTCATCCATTTAGAGTTTATTTTTGTGAGTGGTGTAAGGAAGTGGTCTAATTTCATTCTTCTGCATGTTGCTATCCAGTTCTCCCAGCACCATTTGTTAAAGAGGCTGTCTTTTTTCCATTGGATACTCTTTCCTGCTTTGTCAAAGATTAGTTGGCCATATGTTTGTGGGTCCATTTCTGAGTTCTCTATTCTAGTCCATTGGTCTGTGTGTCTGTTTTTTGTGCCAGTATCATACTGTCTTGATGATTACAGCTTTGTAGTAGAGGTTAAAGTCTGGGATTGTGATGCCTCCTGTTTTGGTTTTCTTCTTCAATATTACTTTGGTTATTCAGGGTCTTTTGTGGTTCCATACAAATTTTAGGATTGTTTGCTACAGCTTTGAGAAGAATGCTGGTGCAGTTTTGATTGGGATTGCATTAAATGTGTAGATTGCTTTGGGTAGAATTGACATTTTAACAATATTTATTCTTCCAGTCCTTGAGCATGGGATGTTTTTCCATTTCTTTGTGTCTTCCTCAATTTCCATCAAGAGTTTTTAAATAGTTTTCAGCATAGAGATCTTTTACATCTTTGGTTAGGTTTATTCCTAGGTATTTTATGGTTTTTGGTGCAATCGTGAATGGGATTAGTTTCTTTATTTCTCTTTCCATTGCTTCATTATTGGCGTATAAAAATGCGACCGATTTCTGTACATTGATTTTGTACCCTGCTACTTTACTGAATTTATGTATTAGTTCTAGTAGGATTTTGGTGGATTCTGTCAGGTTTTCCATGTAGAGTTCATGTGGTCTGCGAAAAGTGAAAGTTTGACTTCATCCTTGCCAATCCTGATGCCTTTTATTTTGTTCTGATTGCTGATGCTAGGACCTCCAAACACTGTGTTGTATAGCAGTGGCAAGAATGGAGACTCCTGTCATGTTCCTGATATCATGGGGAAGGCTCTTGGTTTTTCCCCATTGAGGATGATATTAGCTGTGGGCTTTTCATAAATGGCTTTTATGATGTTTAAGTATGTTCCTCTATCCTGACTTTCTCGAGGGTTTTTATTAAGAAAGGAAGCTGTATTTTGTCAAATGCTTTCTCTGCATCTATTGACAGGATCATATGGTCCTAATCTTTTCTTTTGTTAATATGATGTATCACATTGATTGATTTGTGAATATTGAACCAGCCCTGCAACCCAGGAATGAATCCCACTTGATCATGGTAAATAATTCTTTTTATGTGCTGTTGAATTCAATTTGCTAGTATCTTGTTGAGAATTTTTGCATTCATATTCATCAGGGTTATTGGCCTGTAGTTCTCCTTTTTTGCTGGGTCTCTAATCTGGTTTGGGAATCAAAGTGATGCTGGTTTCATAGAATGAGTCTGGAAGTTTTCCTTCCATGTCAATTTTTTGGAATAGCTTGAGGAGGATAGGTATTAACTCTGTTTTAAATGTCTGGTAGAATTCTGCAGGGAAGCCACATGGTCCAGGACTCTTATTTGTTGGGACAGTTTTGATAACTGATTCTATTTCTTCACTAGTTACGGGTCTGTTCAAATTTTCTATTTCTTCCCGTTTGAGTTTTGGTACTGTGTGACTGTTTAGGAATTTGTCCATTTCTTCCAGGTTGTCCTGTTTGTTGGCATATAATTTTTCATAGTATTCCCTGATAATTGCTTGTGTTTCTGAGAGATTGGTTATAATCAATCCATTTTCATTTGTGATTTTATCTATTTGGGTCCTCCACACTGAGCATTTTTTTTTTGCTCCTCTCTGTTTTTCACTCAAAAATCCCCCCAGTTAGTCATGAAGTCCGATCATTGTGTCTGCCCAATCTCTTGTAACCATTCACTTGAATTTTCTAAGTTCAACTCTCTTCTCTCTTGCCTGGGTGGTTACAGTAGCTTTATCGCTGGTTTCCCCACCTCTGATATCTTGCCTCTGCAGTGTGGCCTTCACAGGCAGGCTTATCGTCCTCAAATATAGGTAGGATCATGTATCTACCCTCTTAGAATCTTCCCAGGAGCATTGCCTGTAGTTTGGATTCCTATGCTTGTGGATTCCATTATTCCCCCAGCTGACCCTCTCGCTCTTCCATCACACCTGCCCAGGCTCTGCTCTTGTTAGCTGGAGTGTGTCCTATTCCTGTCTCTTTCCATCTCTTGGTCCATGTGGCCTTGGTCTTGGTCTTCTTCCATCTATAAATCTCTCCCTTGCCTTCTGTCATATATGTATTTATATATATGTAAATATATGTATACACTACATATATAATATGTATTATATATATTTATATATGTAAATATATACTAATTTACATATGTACACGTATATATTTATACATATATATGTACATATATTCTAAAAATATAAATGTAATGTATATATATAAATGTATATATACTATATATATGTATTATATATATTTGCATATATAATACATATACACACTCATATATATTTTTACATATATATGTATATATATTTATTAAAAAAATTTTTTTCAGTGTTTATTTTTAAGAGATGGAGACAGAGTGTGAGTGGGGGAGGGGTAGAGAGAGAGGGAGACGCAGAATTCCAAGCAGGCTCCAGGCTCTCAGCTGTCAGCACAGACCCCGATGCAGGGCTTGAACTCACAAGCCATGAGATCATGACCTGAGCCAAAGTTGGAGGCTTAACCTGATGCCCAGGTACCCCATAAATATTTATTCTTTAAGCCTCAGTTCAAGGCCCGCCATCTTTGTGAAATCTTTGATAACTAGTGAGAATTAATTATTCTTTACCCTAACTTATAGCTCTTCTTTAAGTTCCTGTGCTGTTGGTGCCGACATTTTTCTTCTTTAGACTGTAAGCTGCTGAGTCCAGCAGGTACCATATCTTATTTGTCTCAGTATGTAGACTGGTGATTAGTGTGCATTAGTGCGTGATTCTGCTCAGATGTTTTAGGTGTTCAGTAAGGGTTTATTGGGTGAACAAGTATCATCAGCCTGTTGACTTTCTTCCCCAGGAGGTCCCACCATCAACTTTAAGCTCAACCTGCCCCGAAATGGAGATCATGATTCTGCCCACCCCAAAGCTGGCTCTGCTTCCCAACTTCCCTAGTCAGTTGCTACGGAGTATCTGGGGCCCAAAGACGTAGCCATCCTTGATTTGTTTCTCTTTCCTCCTATAATACCTGTTGGTCTCTAGGCCTTGCAGATTTTAGCCCAATTATGATAAACATCTGCCCTTTCATGTCTGATAAGTCGGTTCCTTATCAGTTCCTGCTCGGTTTATCTTGGTAGAATTTTATCTGGTCTCTTTGGGGTTCCATCTTCATAGAAGTGGTTTAGAGAGGGTGTGTGCTAGCCAGCCATAGAACAGAGAGCACAGACAAAGCTCTTAAAGGCCGTGAAACATGTTTACATTTCAGTGAGCATGGTTAGGGCTTCACTATCAAAAAGTAGTTTTCATAAATTTTTTTTGTCTCATCCCAAAGTAACACACATTTGGTGCTGAAAGAAATTTTGAATATCAACAGGAGAAAGAGAAAATAAAAATGATCTACAATCCCACCATCCATGCATTTTGGTGTTTCTCTCATATGTATGTATTTTTTTTCCACTTTGCATGTATGTGTTGTATGTGTGTGCCTGTGTGTGCCCAGGTTCTGCAGTTTAGGGTTGCATTTAGCTTTAAGTGACAGAAAACCCAGCCACAGTGTCTTAAATGAATGGATGCTTATTTGTCTCACCTAGCGTGAGGTCTGCAGAGAGGGGATAATAGGCAGGTTTGGTGGCTCATGATGTCAGTGCTGGATTCTCTACACCCCTCTTAGCCACTTGCTTAAGACCTAATGGTGGTTAAATGGCTGCAGTTCTAGTAACTTACTGTGGGGAGAGGGGAGAAGGGAAATGGCAGCACCCGTGGATGTGTGGCTGGGTTTCACTGCTCCAAACTGTGTCACAAGACAACCCCTAGCTGCAAGAGAGACTGTGAAGATGAACGTTTGGTTTTTATGCCTTTACTGAATGACAGGCGAATGCAAGAGGCCTGCAATTGGTGTTGGGTGGATTGAACTTCATTATCTACCCTAGAGAAGATGATGCAACTATAGTTGTCTGTAGTGAGGATGGTTTTCTTAGGATAATTGCTATAAAATTTGTGGTTCAAAAGCTATACAATCTAAAAAAAAGCTTTAAAGAATTATTTCTCAACTATGTTGATAGCAGCAGCAGCGATACCTGGTTTTTATTATGTATCAAACATAATAAAATGACTTTGGGATATAATCAGATGTAGCTTCATTTTGTCTCACGTTGCCTCTTTAAATTTTATGGGGTAGGGGTGGGGGGATGAATTAGCCTTGCATGTGATAAAAATTTGGGCTGGTCCATGGCTTTTCTGCTCTCCCTTGTGCAGCAGACAATCCAGTGGTTATGTTAGTTGGAAACACATTTCAGAAGTTAGGATATCTAGACCCCCAAATTAATCAAACTCTGAACTTAATTATTATAAAATTGCGTGCTTCCCACAGCTGGTCCCTCACTGAGGCTGACCACTTGCCAGGGCAGAGGCATGGCTTTCTTCTTTTGTCTGCCTTCTGTCTGTACCCTGTAACTGCTGTTACTGACCTTTGGAGCTCTAGGAATGGCGAGAGGCGTGGAAGGAGGGACAGGAGAGCTGTTCCTTGAGCCACCATGTGCTTTGCACTCCCAGGCCTAGTGGATATTCTTAGCCTACTCCTTCTCATCGCTGCTCTGGTGGGCTGCTTGGGAACGCCTCTGCCCGGGAGCTCCCACTGCAGATCCTTGATGCAGACTGTGTACTTCCTCCCTTCCTGTGCTGCCCAGCTTCTGGTTCTCTGATGTTTCTCCCACAGTCTTGCCCTAGGGGGCTCACACCCTCCCGGGCATCTTTTGGGGCAGGCTTTAAGACAGACCCAGGCTGGCTTTCCCTTGTGGTCCACGTCCCGTTCCAGCCATATGCCCTCTCCTGCTTCCACGTGCTGCCCGGTGTTGTCTACAGTTCACAGTGTCCCCTCAGTGCTGGGATGGACTTTGTAGTCCATGAATGGCCCAGTGAAGGCCCCCTTCCCAGGCTTGAGCTGATAGACAGCACATTCTGCCCCCTTCATAGGGCAGTGTAGGGTGGGACTCACAGTATCTTCACAGTTCTGTTCAAGATACTTGCTTCACAAATTCCCCCTTCCTTTCCTCTCTCAACATTTTATATTCCCAAAGCAAATAAAGGTTTCTGGGTGGGGAGCTCAAGAGTCATAAAACTAGTTCCTCGCCATTTCCTATAAATTCTGCATTGGAGTCTTGTCTTGGTCTGTTCAGGCTGCTCTCACAGAATACCATAGATTGGATTGTGTGTGAACAACACAAATTTATATCTCACAGTTATGAAGGATGGGAAGTCCCACGATCGAGGAGCTGGCAGATTTAGCGTCTGGTGAGGGTCTGCTCTCTGGTTTATAGATGGTTGTCTTCTTTCTGTGTCCTCAGTGGTGGAAGGGACATGAGAGCTTTCTGGGATCTCTCTTTAAAAAAAATTTTTTTTTAATGTTTATTTTTTGGGGAGGAGGCAGAGATAGAATTTAAAGGAGACTCCAAGCTCTGAGCTGTCAGCACAGAGCCTGATGTGGGGCTCAAACTTGTGAACCGGGAAATCATGACCTGAGCCGAAGTCAGATGCTTAACTGAGTGAGCCACCCAGGTGCCCCTCTGGTGTCTCTTTTATAAGGGAACTAATCTCTTGTGTTGGAGCTCTGCTTTCATGACCTAATCATCACCCAAAGCCTCCCCCGCCCCCAAGACACCATAGCATTGTAGGGTATATGCGTTGCATTACAGAAACATTTAGTCTATAGCAAGGCCCTTCCACACTCACTTTGTTGTCTGAACACTCACTTTGTCGTCTGATATCTGTGGTATCAGAGTCTCGGTTAGAACAGACAGGAAGAATTCCAGGCGAGCATCTTCTTTCAGATGAATGCAAGGCTGTATAGCAGATGAACCTCTCATCAAGGCTTCTCTAAGGTTGGGACAAAGAAGGTTGTTGCTTTCTCTGGAACTCAAAAAATAAAAGCCAGCAATTGTCCTGGTAGTAGTGAGTATGTATAATGATTTACATTATCCACATGGCTGAGAGAGCTGAAAACCGGCTCGTACAGGAAGTTAGGCAAATCCTTGCTAAGGAGTATAATGCTGCGAACTGTCACTGTCTATGTAAACTTTACAGGGAGTGCCTTATGGAAGAGGCAGCTGGAATTGTTATGTTCTTCCAGAGAATAGAGTGTGATAGCTTCTCACACCTAAGGCTGTCCACAATGCAAATGCAGTGGCTGCTGTGGTGGCCAAGTGGTGAAGGGTGTGCTGGGAGTCCAGTGGCAGGTCTCTGCATCTTGAGGATGAAATCTGGGGGCACCTTGCTGGCTTAGTTGGTTCAGCACCCGACTTTGGTTTAGGTCATGATTTCTCGTTTTGTGAGTTTGAGCCCCGAGTCAGGCTGGGGCTCTGTGTTGAGAGTCCAGAGCCTGGAGCCTGCTTCAGATTCTGTATCTCCCCCTCTCTCTGCCCCTCCTCCACTCACACTCTGTCTCTCTTTCTCTCCCTCAAAAACAAATTAACATTTAAAAAAACTTTATTAAAAAAAATAAAGATGCAATCTGGCTACAAGATCAGTGGCCACTGTTGAATTTGGGGAACTTGCTGCACACTGGACAGAAATGCTGTCTGTAGGACTTTGTGCTGACTTTGGCTGGAGACCTGGTGGAAGGACTGGATGTTAGCTCATATCCCATTCCCTTTCCAGAAATCTTGTCCTGTTCTCCTTCCATCCACGCACCATAGCCATCTCCTGGGCCTTGGCTCAAACCCTCTCCTTCATTAAGCCCTCTTGATCATGTGTCTGGAAGCCATCTCTCCTTGAGGTCATGCAGCAAGTGCCGCTATGTCCTTCCTCACGTTGTTGCCATGGACCTTGTGTGAGGAGGACTTCTCTACCTTATGTGCCTTTTAAGATTGAGAGCTGACAATGCCCGAATGAAAGATAGGAGCCCAGGGCGTTCTTATGAGTTACAAATCCTAAGAAGCCACCATGGGGCCAGGACCCTCTGCTGTGGAATTTATCTTTGTTGAATAATTGAGCGCTGTCCATTTCAGCTTGAAGGCTACTGATCTTTACTTCCATTTCTTTACCTTCAATAGATGTTAACTGAGCACCATCTATGTGCCAGGCCTGTGGCTAGACCTCAGGACACTTTAGGAAGAGTCCAGTTTTGGGGGAAGCCTGGCATGTGTGTACATGTAATGAGGGGTAGAATTCCATTCACTCGGGGCTAGGGTGAGCTTTCTGGTGAGATGAACACTCAGAGGCTCAAGCTGGACTGCTCTTTCCCAGGGGATGAGTGTGGCAAGGAGGGTCTCTCCTGGAGCAGAGAAGGCAGGAATCCCTGGGAAGGGACAGTGTATCAGGGTGGACGTGAGAGGAGAGATTTTTGGTACTGGGAAGCTTTGGGGGAAAAGGATGGATGTCAAAAGAGGATTTCTATGAGCCTTTTCTATAGATAATGCAGTGTAATCCTGACCTCCCCCCAGTAGTGTCCTTTAAGGAAAACATGGCCGATTTGGAGAATAGAAAGTACTTGGTGTGGCTCAGAGTCCTTCATCATGGCGATGGGGGGTTGAGGTTGAGCAGGCGATCTGGGTAGCTGGTGTCCGTGTCAAAACCTGTGCATCTCCTAGTACTCTTTGGTTAGAATGTCCTCTTAGCAAAATTTATGCATCCTAAGTAATTTTACTTCACTCTAATCTTTTTAATATGTTCTATTAGCTAATATTATTTACTTTTGCCTTATTTATCTGTAGTTTTTATTATATTACTCTTCCTTTTTGATGTCATTTTACTGCTTATCTTGGCTGTCTTTTATCATTCTAACATTTAAGCACGTACTGTTAAACTCATCAAATTTATTTTCCAGCAAATTTTCAATTTTGCTGATACTCACTTCAGCATGTTTTAAGCTAATGTTTACTTATGGCTTTTACTTTTTACTTTTTCAGAACTGTTTTTGTCCTTTTAGCTTTTTTCATCTTATTTCTGTCATGGATAGCTGTGCTGATGTCTGGCCTCGTGTCAGACCTGCCTTTTCATTTTCCTACAGTCCCTGGCAGTGCTGTAGGCAGAGCGGGTGGCCCTAAATCTTTGCAGAGAGAGTGACTGAATGCATGATTCATTCATGTGTAGTCAATCACCGCGTCCTGGCCACTTTACCTCCTGAGCGTTTTCAATCCAGCCCTTCATCCTCTCTGCCACTGTGTCAGTACAGGCACCAAGTACACTCTCTTTCACCTGGGTCCCCACACAGCCTCCTAATGGCCTCCCGCCCCCTCTTTCCTTCTCTCCAATCTATTTGCCACCTTCCAGCACAGTGATATTTTTAAAACGTAGAAAAAATATATTCACACTCCCGTTTATTTTTGGCTAATGAGTGGGGATATAGAACATCTTTGAAAATCACAAGAATGTACATGCTTCTGGTTTTTAAAAAATTCATGTTTAAAAATATTTCTACTCTAGAAAATTTCAAATCTGGATGACATGAGAGAGAATAGTATAGTGAACCCTCCTTTCCCCATCCCCTAAGTTTACCCAGTCAGCGATTCACCATTTCCCCATCAATCCCCCTTTCTGTTTTTGTTTTTATATTTTGCTTGAGCAACATTCATATATACATATATATATATACACACATATATACATATACATATTTTCATGGTTTTTATTAATATTTATGAGAGAGAGAGAGAGAGAGACAGAGTGTGAGCAGGGGAGGGGCAGAGAGAGAGACACACACACAATCTGAAGCAGGCTTTAGGCTCTGAGTTGTCAGCACAGAGCCTGATGCAGGGCTCAAACTCATAAACCGTGAGATCATGACCTGAGCTGAAGTCGGATGCTCAACCAACTGAGCCACCCAGGCGCTCCTCTTATATATTATATATATATACATATTTTGATTTTCAGTGCACGTTGAAATTTGCAGGGTCGGGTGCAAGCACTCTAGTCTGCACCCACTAGCCTAGTCTTATCAGCAGCCTTGTCTGGTTCTTTTCAACTCTTTATTGCTCACATACCCTCCTGTGGAAGCCCTTAGTTTCCTCAAACTAGCATCCTTTCTCTCTGCTGGTGGGCCTGGACATCTTTGCCTGGGGTATCTAGTTTCTTGCACCCCACCCCATACCCTGGATAGCTCTTATTTTCTTCTTGTATTCGAGATCCAGGCTTCAAGATCCTGAGCTCGGGGAAGCCATCCTGACTCTCCTTCTCTGACTCTTCTCTCCGCTGCCTTTTCCACCTATAACACACTGTTCTCTCCTGTTGTAGAATTTATTACACTCTTCTATAATTGCCTGTTTACATATTTATTTCCCTCCTAGGCTCTGAGCTTCTTGAGGGTAGGATGTTTGTCCCCACCCCCTCACTTTTAATTATGGAAATAATGAATGAAGAGGCATTTAATCTTGTCTTTGGGGATGTTCTGGCTGCCAGGGATTGGGATGCTCTTAGCACCTCTTTGTTACCCATTCATTGCACATGTCACCATTTGTGGTCATTCACATGGCACTATGCATTGTGCTCAGCTCAACCCAGGACACCTTTGGTTAATGGTGAGGGCAAGCCAAAGCACCCGTGGACCCACCCTCTCTGATTTCCTGCCAGATTGAGGACTTTCTAGGTCTTGAGAGTCTGTGCAGTGGCCAAAATGGTGGGACTGCTCTGTGCCACTGACTCATCCTTGCCTTAGGGCCAGGGGCTGGGGGCATAGCTGAGCCTGCATATGCTGGGGGTGTTGGACAGAGACATAGGATGGCTTTTCATATAAATGTCCGAGGCTGCCCTCTGGAAGTCAGTCAGCAAGTCTGACAAACAGCTCACGGGTCTCCATGGGATTGCTTTTTGTTAGAGGCACAAACGGACGGCCTGCCTCTTTGGCCTTTGTGTAAGAATGGAGCGTGTTTCTTCAGTAGGCTGTATCTTATCCATTCGCCTTGCACTCATTTATATCTGGATGGATTAGGTGAGCTCAGTGAATGGTCTCTCTGCTTCTCCAAGATAGGGCAGAGTTTTATACCCGCACATAATCTCTTTCTGAGAATATTGTCCAAAAACTAGGTCATCTATTGTAAAGGAAATAAGATAGTAATTAAATTTAACTGGAAGTTACAGTATTGGTGGTTTCATTTTAGAGGGAGTGTGCCTCCCTAATTACTTTATTGCTGCAGTTACACTGGCTGTCGGTTTTCTTTTTTGGCGGGGGGGAGTGAGGGGTGGAGGTAGAAAAGGTTGTATTTAATAAGTTAGATGATGATTTCTGGGCTTGAATATTTAACTGGCAGAACCTCATCTTCAAGGGCAAGTTCTGATTCCTTATGCCCTTTACAGGTTCACCTGACGGAAGCCAGTTCCCCTGTACCGTTGTTTGGCTCAGCCACCCAGGGCTATATTTTGGCCCAAGGGCTGCATAGACAGACAAGACCATGCTAAGAAAAAAGCAGCAATTTGGGGTCGATGGGTCCTTTTCATGTATGCAGTCAACTGTCACAGCTGGATGGGATGTAAGTGATCCATTGTCTCCCCCACTTTTTATTTTCCAGTTGGAAAGGGCACAGAGAGGCAAGGCCTGTGAAGGCCAGCCTGCTAATTCTGCTAGTTGAATGGTGGAGCTGGTAGGAGAACCCAGGTTTTACGACTCGTGCTATGTGACCTGGCGCTTGTCGCCTTTCCACAGGGGAGCCGAGGTCAGGGCAGCTGGGGAGCCTTGGACCCCCGCTGGGTGTGGGTGCATAGGAAATGCTGCCTGAGTGCGTGCTGAGTGACAGACCACCTTGGAACAGTTTGGCTGCACCCACCAAATGTGGATTGTATGGCCTTCTCACATTTCTTTTATATTTGAGGTACATTTAGATCGCTCATAGTGACCAACCACCATTTAGATCACCTGGGCAGCTGTCCTGAAGTGGATCACCCCTTGCTTTCCACCTGCCCTTCACTCAGATGTCTTTGACTGGAGCGCCCTCTGTCCGCCTTCCCCTCCTTCCTCACTTCTCAGCCTCCCTCCTTTATCTGTCCCTCATCCTGCCCTCACCCCTCTCTCCCACCGCCTCTCTCCTCCCTCCCTTAGCCCTTCCTCTTCTTCTCTTATGCCTCCTTCACCCCTCCCCTGTCCTTCCCCTTTCTCACCCCTCCCTCATCCCTTCTTCCATCTCTCTCTGCTAAACCATTCCAGACAAATCAACCTAGTAAAGACCATTAAACTTCCCAGAGGTGCCCATTTTTTGTTTTCCCGTGGCTTCTTCACCGAGGGCTGCTGTCATTGGTGTTTGTGAGGAAAATCTGTTAAACCCGTAGCTTACTGTGTTCCTTAAAAAAAAAGTACTGTAATTTGTTTGTTCTGAAGGCCCACAAATATGGTCCAGTGACTTTTCTTTTAAAAAATAGTTATTTGAGAGAGAGAGAGAGAGAGCGCGTGCATGAGCAGAGGAGGGGCAGAGAGAGAGAGGGAGAGAGAGAAAGAGAGAGAATCCCAAGCAGGCCCTACACTGTCAGCCGAGAGCTCTATTTCAGGAACTAGGAGATCATGACCTGAGCAAAACCAAGAGTCAGATCCTTGATCAAGTGAGCCACCCAGGTGCCCTGACTTTTCCTTGCTTAGTACTTTTCATACTAAGTCTTCCTTGATGAGACGGTGCAGGGGATTGGGAAGTCAGCCCGGTGAAGTGGTTGTGTGTCTTTGTGTGGAAGTCATCGGCTTTGGATGGGAACCACGCCGAGGAGGATGACACTGGGGTTGTCCTTTAAGGCCCCATTTTGGCTTCATACATGCGGGCTCTGGTAAAGCTGAACAGTTTTTACGAGCAAGGAAAAAATCATAAACAGCAAAATAATAGCTCAGTTCTAGAGATTCCTTAAAGAGCAAAGAAGGATCCCACAGAGCACATTTTAGCTGGTTAATAAGGAAGCCAAGTACAATGGGTCCGCATATAACCTGCTACCACGTTCTATCAATCCATAATTACCACATATTTTCCAATCCGCCCCTGGGAGATGTGGCAGGTAAAATAGATTGAGGAGAAAATAATGGTGCTTGCTGCACAATATATTAGATTGATACCTGTTAGTACTTGAGCAGGCTCCTTGCAGGATGATTGGGAAGCCCTGGATGTGCTCAGCACAGACGAAGTGACTTTACGCTCTGTTCTTTTATGTACCTCTGAACACATGGGCCTGTGTAGCGTGCAGAACATGTGTATTCATTAAGACTCCCTGTCTCAGGGGTTGGAGGTCTTACTAAACTCAACCAGGGGAAACCTATGGGTATGTGGAAAAATGAATTGTCTCCACCTCCTTCCCCTGTGCTCCTTCCATCCCCCCCATCAGAGGCAACAGCTGCAGACCTTTTTCTCCTCCCTTAGGGGTCTTGGGAGGGGCTGTGTGGTGCCGGAGTTGGGGTCCTGCATTTACCGCCAGACCAAAACAGACTCCAAGCTCTGCTTTTCCCTCTCTTTCTTCTTATTGGGGGGAAAAAAAAAAAGAATATTCAGGAAATGGAAATACAAATACAGTCACCTAGATTCCCACTGTTTTTTTCTCTTGCAGATTGCCTTTTGGGTGTGGGGCTCATAAAAATAATAATAGACATGCATGTGTTTATGATTATAATTAGTTTACACATACATTTTGGAACTTTTATCTTTCCCCCCACATATTATATCACACTCCGCCCCTCTTTTACCCGGATTTCACACTAGTCGTCTTAAATTAAGGCTACCTAACATTTCATCATGAGGATAAGTCAGCATTTCAGTTAGCACAGGTATGTCTTACGAAGTGCCCAGCACGATGACTCTCATTTATTAATTCATTGTTTGTTTATTCATTCATCAAACTAGCACTTATCAGACATCTGTTCTATGCCAGCCTTGGACAGAATATGGCAAATAGGACAGTCCTTGCCTTTAAGGGGTTCCTAGGCTAGAGGCATGTAAACTGAGGATAATCATTAAAACAGTTTTTCTGCTCACAACACTTGTGACACCAAATGCGTGGAAGGTTTTCCCACGTCAATCAGTTTCTGACTCTCTGGACACCAACTGGATTTCCTGCAAATCGATTCTGACACTACCTGGAGTTAGCACAGACCCTGCAGGTGAAGGGCTCAGTTCCACAAGATGGCCCCCACTTCAGATGCCAATCACCAGAACAGGCGTCCTGCATTTCTGACCACCTACCTATAAATTGGGGTTTTCCTCACCCCCTTTTTCAGGTTTGAGAATTTACTATAATTGCTCACTGCAGCTCAGGGAGATACTTTACTTATAGTTACCAGTTTATTATAAAGGACACAACTCAGGAATAGTCATATGGAAGAAACGCATGGGGCAAGGTCTATGGGAAGGAGCTTGGAGCTCCCAGGCCCTCCATGGGCACACTGCCTTCGCCTTCCCGGCCGGGGAAGCTCTCTGAACTCCATGGTTTAGAGTTTTTATTGAGGTTCCATTATGTAGGCACAGTTGATTAAATCATTATCCATTGGCTTAATCTCTAGCCCTTCTCCCTTCCCCCTTCCCTGACGGGGAGTGTGGGGGCGCTGAAAGTCCCAACCCTCTGATCACCTGGTTGGTTGGTTGGTTCACCCGCAAAACAGCTCCCATCTGCTAAGGGTCACCTCATTAGTATAAACTCAGACATGGATGAAAGGGGCTTATTATGAATAATAAAAGACACTCCTTTTACTGCTATCACTTAGGAAACTTCAGAGGTCTAGAAGTCTGTACACAAAGAAGTCTGCATCCAAAGTACATAGTCAGGAACCAGGGACAGAGACCAAATATACTATTTCTTATTATATCACAATAACACAGCCATCCAGGTGGATGTACTCTCTGTTGGTTTGGGTCTGTGGTTTAAAAGGGTAGAGTCACCTGGAGTCATCAGATAAGGTCTTGGGGGTGCTTGAGCTGGGCGTTGACAGACAAGTGGGAGTTCAGCACATATACGTTGGGACAGCATGTGAAGAGTGAGCATGGCTCACTCCAGCTAGTATGACTGTTGTCCAAACTGGGACACTCTTTATTTTTTTGTATGTTTATTTATTTTGGGGTTGGGGAGGGGGAGAGAGAGAGAGGGAGACAGAGAACCTGAAGCAGGCTCCAGGCTCCGAGCTGTCAGTGCAGAGCCTGATATGATGCTTGAACTCAGGAACCCTGAGATCGTGACCTGAGCTGAAGTCTGGTGCTCAACTGACTGAGCCACCCAGGTGCCCCCAAACTGGGACACTCTTGAGAATGAAGGAGGGGCACCATGTGTAATCCAAGCCTATTTCTGGCGAATGACATGTGTGGTCATCCTCAGTGGAATCCTCATCAGAACCAAGGTGTGCTAGAGCTGGAGGTAGGGTAGGGCATACTTGTTAAAGTTCAGCCTCCAGGCCCCTCCCCTCCTCTAACAGATCAGAGCCAGGGAATCTGCATTTGAACAAGCACCAGGTGATTCCAATGAAGTTCATGGGCTACATTTTTTAAAAAATTGGAACCTATTTAAAGTTATTTCTTAAAATTATTTTACTGTGGAAATCTTTGAAAGTATGGAAAACTTTCCAAGTTTTCCAACACATACAAACTCCGTATGTGTTCATTCGACTCCAGTAATTAGCAATACATTTTCCTAATGTTTCATCTACTTGTCCCTGTACAGTTTTTTCCCCTGTGTAATTTTTTTTATGTTAGAGTATTGTACTCTTGATGTTGGCCAAAAGGCTGAGAAGCGATTAAGTTGAGTATTTTAAAGCAATTTTCAGACATTATTTCACTTATATCCAATATGAACTTTTTTATGCGACCACAATACCATTATCATATCTAATAAAATTAATGATAATCTTTCACATCTTCTAACACTCTCTTATTGCTGAAATTTCCCTAATTGTCTCAGAAATGTCTCTTTAGAGTTGGTTTGTTAGTACCCACACACTGTTTTGGGTTGTTACTTTTCTTAAGTCTAAGACTGTTTTTTTTTTCCTTCTTTTTACAAGTTTTATTTATTTATTTACTTATTTACTTATTTATTTTTTTTTAAACATTTATTTATTTTTGAGAGACATAGAGACAGTGCATGAGCAGAGGAAGGGCAGAGAGAGAGGGAGACACAGAATTGGAAGCAGGCTCCAGGCTCTGAGCGGTCAGCTCAGAGCCCGACGCGGGGCTCGAATTCACAGACCGCGAGATCATGACCTGAGCTGAAGTCGGACACTTAACAGACTGAGCCACCCAGGTACCCCACAAGTTTTATTTAAATTCCAGCTCGTTAACATACAGTGCAGTTTTAGTTTTGGGTGTAGAATTTAGTGATTCATACTTACATGTAACACCCAGTGCTCAGAGACCTTTTTTTTTTAACCCATGCTGCATACTAACTGAAGAAATGGGTCATGTGTCCTGCATACTTTCTTAGATCACTTTTTGAGAAATACCAGTGTAGACTTCCTTATTTAAGTTATCAACTCTCTTTCTTTCTGGAGAATTCTCCCATGGACTTGGTTAGCCCCTTGTGCAGACTCACAACCATTGTGGATGAGGACCTTGTCCTATGGTGAACAGTATTTCTAGGGACGCTGTGTTTACTCCCATTCATTCCATTGATTATTTCTTTTTTCACCAGATTGTATTCCTGAGTGGCATTCACTGTACAGAATCAGTGACATAAAAGAAAGTTCCTGTCTTCAGTGAGGGTGCAATTGAAATCTAACTGGCCCAGCAAGAGCAGTAAGGTCTTACCACATGCTGGGTCTTATCCACACAGGTGACAGTGAGAAGGTATCCAGAATTAGATCTCCTTTCCCAGTTTTTATATATATTTATTACCTTTGGACTTTAACATGACTTTATAACTATGAAAATGTTCGTGGTAAGTAAAATAATATAGAGTTGAGTCAATACAGAATTGATAACTTCCCTCCTATCTCTTTTAATCTCAACTTCGGAAGTCATCAATATTAACAGTTTGGTGTGTGTCCTTGATCTGAATCTTATAAACTCAGAGAGCCTTCTGCAGGTGGCCACAGGGCACGAGGTCCTTTGGGAGGGGTTATTGCTACAGAGGATTCCTTGGATCCTGGGGGCAGGATCAGCCCCTAAAGGACTCCGAGCTGCAGAGAGGCATGCTCAGATGTGTGCTGGGACTTCCGTGGCCACAGTGTAGTCCAGGGGAGATAAGGAACAACTGAACTAGGCAACTAGCTGTGGGAATGGAGAGGGGATGCATGTGACCAAGAGGGTGAGAAGTGTCCTTTCCTTACTGGGTACTTTCATGCTGGCCATCTCCTGCATTTGAGATACCGTACTAACCAAGAGTGTCTACTTGTTTTGTGCCCACAGCCTTGGGATAGATTGGCCGTGACTGCTTGCAAGCACTGCCCTCAGCAGGGTTCTCAGTGGGGTGCAGGCCCAGCAGGACCCATGATCATACATTAGTGGCAAATGGACATGGGAGGGGAGAGGCAGCTTGTGTCTGCCACTCTCGGCCCAGCTGCCATGAAGGATAGTGATGGTGAGGGCCCAGGTAGCTTGTGATACAAGAGCTGAGGCAGCAGCTGAGGGATACAAACAAGCTTTGGAGTTGGAAATATCTGGGTTCAGGCCCTGGCTTTACCACCTGTATGATCTTGGACCAATGAAAAAACTCTTCTGAACTTCAGGTTCTGCATCTGTGAAGTGAGATGGATGATACTTGGCTCCTCTAACCCCTGGGACAGTGAAATAAGAGAATACACACAGAGCACTTAGCACAGTGCCTGGCATGGAGCGAGGTGGTTCTTGTTGCATTACGACATTATCTCATGGATCCCTTCCAAGACTGTGAAGCACAATGGTTTTGAGATCCCGTGGCCCTCAGGAGGAGCCTGCTAAGTTGTTGAAGGTCAGGAAGCCATTGGGCAGCTGGGAGTGGTTCCCAGGTAATGCTAACTTCCTTTTCTCCTTTCCTCCTTTCTTACCCCCTAGGTTGGCTGTTGCTGTTTTTCACTTTTTGCTCCCACCATTTGATCTTTGATGTGCTTTTTAATGAGATTTCACCCAGGGTAGGGCCTGGCTGCGAGGCTTGCATTTCATATTTGTCTGCGTGTCAGTCCATCAGGCCCTACCGAGACGGGCACCCGCCACGTGTCCCATTTAGCCCTTGGCCTGTTATGATCTATGCCTTGGTGCCCAAAGGGACACTGTATTTATAGCATCATGTCTGTTTGTCTCCTGACTTAACCTTGAAATGATGGTTTTCGCTTATTTTGTTGACCCTGCCTGGGGAGCAGTTTGATGGTTTTTCGCATCCCTTTTGCACCCTGTTCCATTTCTCTACAAATGATACCTCTTTGTCTCCAGGGAAGAACTCTATCATCTCCATTCACTCACACCCTGATTGGAAACACTGCCTGTGGGGGCGGCAGGCTATCTGGGAGTAGAATGTGCCAGCAGTTCCCAGTCTGTTTTTCCTGAAGCAATTATGTGTGCGTGGAATTGGGGACAGGAGGAACCACTAAATTGCCATCTTTTTCCTTAGAAAGGAGGGATGTGGGCCTGTTAATATTAAATCACTTGCTGTGGCTCCTTGGGTGACTTTTCCTGGTGTTCAACTTTTTCTGGTTCCTGACATCTAGGCTATTAAATAAGGGCCTTTGTTAGACCTGCCCACTTATATGTTAGATTTGGTGCAATAATGTTTGGTGGGTGGCCCAGATGTAGCTAACAGGGAAGTTGGAGGGGGTGTACAGCACATTGTCTGGTAGTCTTCCTTTCTTTCTTTCTTTCTTTTTTTCTCTTTCTTTCTTCCTTCTTTCCTTCCTTCCTTCCTTCCTTCCTTCCTTCCTTCCTTCCTTTTCTTTTTTTAACATTTTTGTTTATTTTTAAGAGACATAGAGACAGAGTGTGAGCAGGGGAAGGGCAGAGAGAGAGGGAGACACAGAATCCAAAGCAGGCTCCAGGCTCTGAGCCATCAGCACAGAGCCCGATGCGGGGCTCGAACTCACAGACTGTGAGATCATGACCTGAGCTGAAGTCAGCCACTTAACCAACTGAGCCACCCAGGCACCCCTAGTAGTCTCTTTCTTATATATTTTTAAAGGTAATGTGTTGGCATGATGGTTGTTAAGACTATGTTGAAAACATCTTCGGGAAGCAGTGTGAAATAAGCAATCGAAACATCAGTGGGCAGATGGTCGGATGAGAAAAAACGGTAGGCCAGGGTGACACCATTTTTATGTGCTGGTTTACCCCACCAACCAAGGTGCTGCTGCTGGCTCATGCTCTCTGCCCACACCCTTGCACATATTTGTGTTTTTTAGTGGTCCTTTATTCTTATGTTCTTCTAAGCATTGAGACACAGTCCGATGTTTTTCCCCTTTCCTTTCACAGCATCTTGACCTGCACCTGACATTTTATGTAATCCTCCTGTGTTGGAGAGTATGGATCAGTAGACAAGGAGAGGAAGGGCACAAGAGCTGGGAGAGGTGGGAGATCCAGCTTTGAGTATTGACAGTATGGCATGGTGGTCTGTGCATGTGGGCCACTGGGTTCTGGGATAATTTGTTATATAGCAATGGATAACTATTCCAACCTCTATTGAGTAAGAAGAGGGGTTTCAGTCTCAGTCACGCACTGCACTCAGAAAAAACACCCCAAAGCCCCCACCCAGGCCTAGGTCAGCAATCCAAATTCCCTCCTCCTTCAAGGTAGGCTCTCTGTTGTTGTGCTTGACAAGTCAGGATAGAGTAGATTATCCTGAATTTCAGTGGCATAAATAGAAAAGGTTAATATTTCTTCCTACTAATGCTGCATGCCCCTATAGGTCATAGAGGTGGCTCTGCTCTTATTGTAAGTACTCAGGGACCCAAGCTGACCGATCAGCTGTTGTTTAGAAATTTGTCGGTCATCATGTCAGAACGAAAGTGTTCTTGAGGCTCTTTTACTGGTAATTACATGGTTCAGTTTAGAAGGGGGTCAGAATATGCTATCTGAAAATATACTAATCTGGCATGAGGATTACTTTGAGCTCAAGGAACCTGAAAAACAGCAAACAGAGGAGGAACTTTGTCCTCTCCTTTTCTGCCTGAGAGCAGGGCATGCAGTTCCCTTTGTGAAGGTGTTCTTCCCTCTGCAACTTCTGAAGAGAATAAGTTTTAATCACTGGAGATGACTCTTATCAATAGAGGTGGTGCTACTTGAGTCTGAATAACAGCCCTACTTAAAAAGCCTTTACCTTCCATTAGTTTCCTGCATATCTTTACCTTCTTGCTACTTACCATCCCTAGAATCCCAAACATCCTTTCCTTTGTCTTATCATTTTCCACAATCTGTCACCCTTTGTTAAAATGCTCTCACGCCTAATTGCTTCTTGGAGTTTTCACTTCTTTTCTGTGTAGCTCTTATCTTTTGTCAGTTTAACTTGCAGGCTTCAGGTACTGAACATAAGAGAGTAGAGAAAAATAGTTTCCCTTCCCTGCAGAAGTGACCACACACATCATGTCATGGACTATAACTAGTCATATGGCCACACCTTGTGCCCAGAAGTTTTACTAAGTATTTAGTATATGTCAGGCACTATGACAACTACTTGATATAAATGGTTCTCTTTTGCCTTTCCAACAATTTTCTGAAGTAGATATTATCATCATGTCTCGCATTTTACAAAGAGGGAAACTGAGGGACACACAGGTTAAGTAACTCGCTGAAGGTGAGACAGTAAGTGGTGGAACCTGGACTCAAACCCTAGACTCCACATGGGAGCCCACGCTCTCACCACCACAATTTGCTGCCTCTCTGATCATGAGAATCACCAAAGATGGTCTGAAAACTTTGAACCTTGATAGAAATATGGGTCAGCATCTTGGTATCTTTGCTCCAAGGAAACTCTTTGGTTTCTATGCAAATCTGCTGAATTTCAGTCCAGAGGCCTTCCAGCTTCACGTATAAAGTGGTAAAGGGAGAGTGGGAGGTGTGGGGATGGCCATTATCAAATCCCATTATGTGGCTAAAATTGAAACAACAACAGGATAAGACATTTATCAAGAGTTTACTATGTGCCAGCTTCATTCTAAGTCTGTTACATTCATATAGTCCTCATAACACTCCTGTAAGGTATAGGTGCTATTATTATCCCCATTTTGCTGTTGGGCAAATGGAGCCAGAGAGAATATAGGAAAGGTGCCTTGGGTCACATGACTGTAGATGGAAACCTTTTGGAAAGGTATGGGATCGAAGAGTATTCAGTGGATTAAATCCATTGGATGGATTTTATTTTCTTGCCTAACCTTGTAAGATGGTATCAGATGATCTTTAGGAAAGGGATCAGATGTGTTCAGGTCTTTCATTAGATGTGTTTACTAATTTTTAAACGCAGAGCTTGAGGTAGCGATAAATGGACAAGGAGAAATTTGGAGTTAGGGAGAGAAATGGCCATTGAAGATTCAAAGCAGTTTTTAAAAAAGGACAATTATTCTAGTGTTTAGAGATGGAATGTTTTGCATATTCATTGTCAACAAATGTTTTTAGGGACTTGAAAACATTTGGTTCTCTTAAGTGCCTTAAATAGCCCCTTTCCTGTCTTATTTGCTTTACTTTGCACTATTGATTAGGAAGGGGTGTACTGGGCACTCCTCAGCCTCAGCTACCTCCCTGCCCAGATATCCTAAATTCTGATTTGATAGCTTTGGAATCAATGAGGGTGTTTGTTTATTGAAACATTTCAAAAGTAAAGAAAACTTGCAAGTATATTACAAAGAACTATTCTTTTCCTAAACCATTGAGAGTAAATGTCATTGCCCCTGATGACTTCAGTTTTTTTTTTTTTCTAAAACGAGGATAGTCTCTTATATTAGTGACTCTCAAAGTAGCGTCAGCATCTCCTAATAACTTTTAGACATACAAATTCTTGAGCCTCATCCCAGACCCCCTGAATTAGAAACTCTGGAATGGAGTCTAGCTACCAGTGTCTTAAATCTTCTAGGTTCTGATCAACACTCAAGACCACACACCATGTATTTTGTTGAGTATCTTATATTACCTCATTGCAACACTACAAATGAGGGCATTAATACTGATACATTACTACAATCCACTCCTCAGTCCCTTTACATTCTGCCAGTGTCTCCTGTTTTCATGCCCTTTAGAACAAAGGGATGACACCCAGACTTCCATTGCATTTATTTGTCATGTTCATGTAAAATATCCTTCAGTTTGGAATAATAGTTCCTTAATCTGTCTTAGATTTTCATAACATTGACACCTTTGAAAATGACGGTACAGTTATTTTGTAGAGTGTTTCTCAGTTTGCATTTGTCTGGTGTTTCCTCATGATTAGGCTCAGGTTATGGATTCTTGCCAGAAATACTACAGATGTGATGCTGAGTTTTTCTCATTGCATCCCATTAGGTGGTACACAATTGCAATTTGTTCTATATCTGATAATGTTTACTTTAGTTCCTTGATTAAAGTGGTGTCCATCAGACTTCTACACTATAAAGTTATTTATCTCTGTAATTAATAGGTATTTTGTGGAGAAAAAATTGAGATGATATAAATTAATTCTTCTTTATCAAACTTGTCATTTATTTATTTGTTTGTATATCCATTCATTCATCCATTAATACAGGTATGGGACTCAGATTCCTATTTTACAAATGGATTATAGTCTGTTACTATTATTATTATTATGATGGGGCCAGTGGAAGCCCTTTCAGGGTCACTTCTTTGTCCTTTTTACATGTCCCCTTCATTTCTTGAGCCCTTTCATGCTTTCTGGTATAAGGTATTCCAGGTTCATCTCAAATTTTCTTTGCCCTGGCCCCTGAAATCAGCTGTTCCTCTAGGGAACCCTCATTTCTTTTCTTTACTTCCCTTCCTTCCTCCCTCCCTCCCTCCCTCCTCCCTCCCTCCTCCTCCTCCTCCTCCTCCTTCCTTCCTTCCTTCCTCTTCCTTCCTTCCTTCCTTCATTTCTAGTTGAAAATACTATTTAGAAATCAAGATCTATTATACTAGATGTGCTCATTACTCCTTTGGTGTCACTACTTCCAGGCCTACTTACTAGACAGAACTAGGAATTGTGTATGTACATTTATACCTACATTTGTTTTAATATCTAGCTATACATACTTAGACCCATGAGTTCACATTGATATCTTCAATTCCAGCCCAACACCATATTTTGTTCTAGTTTTCTTCCTTTCTATATTTGTAGTTCCTAGTCTGATGGTGAGAAATCTGGTTTCCACTGCCTTTACTTTTTTATGTATTTGATCAACTTTACTGTCTATATAACCAATTTCTCCTCACCTCTGCTACCCTACTCCCTACATGGATAGTCTCCCCATCCTCTTTGGGCTCTGACACCTGTGCCCATACCTGCTGTTGCTCTGGGCTGCATGGATATCCCTTACCCAACTTGGGCTTGAATGCCCAATGTGGGCCACTTTCCTATTTAGAGGACTTCCCTACCCTGCTCAGACTCTGATGCTTTGTGCTGGGCTGCCCCTCGCATGCACCCATTGATGATCTCCTCACTCAGATACAGCTCTGATATCCTGCCGCTGCCATTCTTTCCTTACTCAGTCTCTGAAGTTGCATATGGGATGGACCATCAACCTTTCTCCATTTCTTGTGAATGTCTTGCTTGCTGTACCTGCCTTCAACAAACCATCTAGGACTGTTTCCCTCTATCCTCTCTATCCACTTTCCCCTTGCCACTATATAAGAATGCTTTCTTTTCCCTGGTAAGGTTCCAATACCTCACTCTGGGCTACAGCAAGTTCTACCCTCAGAATTGGATTGAATTGTTCAGAAAGGAATGGGAAGGGAAAGAAGAGGAAGAAGAAAATACACTCGAGTTTAAATGTACTTTTAAAATCCAGTTGTTTATCCATAATACCAGTAGATTTACTTTTAGTATTTGTGTATAGGGTACAGAAGCATTTCCATCTTATCATGAAGCTTATGAACCATGTACTTCCTTAAAATAATGTCTTTATTATATATATACACATACATGTATATACACATATATGTACATGCATATACATGTACACACATATACATGTACACACATATACATGTATATACATATACACGTGCATACAGATACATGTGCATACATATACATGCGTACACACATATACATGTGCATACATATACATGTGCACACACACATATGTGCACGCATACACACATGTATATGCACATACATGCACACACATGTATATGTATATACATGTGTACACACATATACATGTACATGCATATACATGTGTACACATACATGTATATGCATATACATGTGTACACACATACATGTGTACACACATATACATGTGTATACATACACATATACATACATATGCATATACATGTGTATAATACACATATACGTGTATATGCATATACATGTGTATACATACACATACACATGTATATACACATACACATACATATACATCTATATACATCTACTTATATACGCACACATATAGATCAGATTCCTAGAGACATTTCAGATGTTTTTCTTGCTCAGAGAAGACCTGGATAATATGGTAGGATAGAAGCATTTTTGTTTGTTTGTTTGTTTTCTGAGATTCCTTGATTTTAAAATCTGTGCAGTACTGTTACTCTTGTAATTTTTGTTGTTCATGTCATACTTGGATTATATCTGTTTCCTACATGTTTCTCACCCTCTCTAGACTCGGTAATATCTCTCACTTGTGTCTGGAGGGCTTTTCCCTTCTCCAGGGCTCAGATCTGTGGGCTTGGGTCACCACTTCAGAGGCAGCAACTAAGAGCTCAAAATGTAAAAGAGGCTGCTTATAAAAATGCCAGATAAAAGAGTTGGATACAAGATTTAAAGCAGGCTTGCTGGGTAAATATTTCTGTTTTTATAAATTATGACTGAAATGGAAAGAAGGGTGAGGAATTTGAACGACTGAGGGAAGAGGGAAGAGTGGGAGACCCTTCAGCGTGGTTTGGAGGAGGAGAGATGGAATGACATGCTGTGGAGAGTGCCAGGGAATCCCAGGTTGGCAGACTCAGCTCTCCCTATTGTTATTATCAACAGCCAGGGATTGGCCTCTTGTGGCCATGAGTGTCTGGGTCAAACTGACACTTATGTGGGCCATGGGGATTCAGTCCAGTCTCTTTCCCTGTCCCAGTTATAACTTACTGCTGGTCATGGGGCGTTGTATGTCTTTGGTGATAGAGACTAGGGAAATTGCAATCCTTATGGGCTAGACATGGTGGTATGAAGAGAAAGCCTTGTCTCTTGATCAAGATGGGGGCTAAGTGGCATGGGGTGCCTGGGTGGCTCAGTTGGCCGAGTGTCCAAATCTTGATTTTGGCTCAGGTCATGATCTCATGGTTCATGGGATCATGCCCTGTGTTGGGCTCTGTGTTGACAGTGTGGAGCCTTCTTGGGATTCTATCCCTCCCTGTCTCTCTGCCTATCCCCTGCTCATACTCTCTCTCAAGATAAATAAATAAACATTGAAACAAAAGAGATAGGGGCTAAGTGGGGTTTGGACAGAACCAGTGGGAAATTGTCCTTTGGGCCAGGATGGTAGTGAACTCATTCTCCTTGCTACTATAGTACATATATATGGAAATTAAAATATTAGTACGGAATGGTATAGCAGGAATAATAAAATTCCTCCCACCCAATTCTGTTAATATCGCGAAAGCATAATTCTAAATAATAAATCCATACAGACGGTCCCTAACCTATGTGGCTTGACTTAGGATTCTTTTACTTTATGATAGTATGAAAGTGATATACATTGAGTAGAAATTATACTTCGAATTTTGAATTTTTACCTTTTTCTGGGCTAGTGAAGACGCGATAAGATACTCTCTCATGATGCTGGACAGCAGCAGTGAGCCACAGTTTCCAGTCTGCCATGCCATCATGAGAGTAAACAATTACAACCATTCTGTACCATACAGCTGTTTTGTTTTTTTTTCCCTTTCAGTATAGTATTTAATAAACTATATGAGATATTCAATACTTTATTATAAAATAGGATTTGTGTTAGATGATTTTTCCCAATGGTAGGCTAACGTAAGCATTCTGAGCATGTTTAAGGTACACTAAACTATGATGTTTGATAGATTAGGTGTATTATGTGCATTTTTGACTTACGATATTTTCAATTTATGATGGTTTTATTGGGATATAACCCCATTGTAACTCAAGAGAGATCTGTACCTCAGTTCATTGATTTACAAACTTTATATTGTATTTATTGACACTTTAGTAAAAACAAATGAAGATGAAATTCGTGTCTAAAACCCTTTTAATCTGATCTTTCTTTCTCCCAATTTTTAATTTTTAAAATTAATTTTCTAATTTCTAAACTGTGTGAGAAATTTAGTGCCTCAACACTTCCTACTGTATTTCCTTCACCCACCCCCCCAGGTGATCAACCATACCGATACATTTTTATGGATAGGATTTTATAGATTTTAATTAAATAAAACCTCAAGATTCAATAGCATTTGTAATATTTATTGTGGGACTACTTAATATTATTACACCTTAAGAAAAGGATATGTAATGTATCACCAAACCTGGGCCAAAGGAAGATACTCCAAATTGCAAAGATTCTTTGAAAAATTATGTCTTGAGTTGCTTCACATTTGGAATACAACTTTCTAGGAACACATATTTGCTTTACTGAAAGTTTATAATTGCCTTTATTTTTTTCTTCTTGACTAGAGGAACACATGCTTTACCATATATCTAAACTCACTCAGCTTTTTAAAGCAAACCACTTGTTGAATTCTCTAATGTTTTTCTAGGCCCGCCTGCTGCACAGATGTCAGCCTGGGATTACTTTGCTTTGTATTTTAAGTTGATTGTACTGTTCTTCAGATCCTATGTCTTACTTTTTATTTTTTTTCCATGATTTGTCTTAGTGGAGTACACGCTCAAATTTTTCAGAAAGTGTTTATAGAAGTTAAACTTTCTAAGTTAAAGCATGTCTGAAAAATGTCTTTTACTTTGCCCTTGAACTTGATTGATGGTTTGGCTCAGTATAGAATGCTACATTCAAAATCATTTTTCCTTCTGAATTTTGAAAGCATTGTTTCATTGTTTTCAGTACCCAAAATAGCTATATTTTAAATAAAAAAAAATCTATCTAGGGGCACTTGGGTGGCTCAGTCAGTTGAGCATCCAGCTTCTACTCAGGTCATGATCTCATGGTTTGTGAGTTTGAGCCCTGCGTTGGGCTCAAAGCTGTCAGTGTGGAGCCTGCTTGGGCTTGGGATCTTCTGTCCTCTTCTGTCTCTGTCCCTCCCTTGCTTATGCATGCATACCACCTTCTCTCCCCGTCTCTCTTGCTCTCTCAAAAAAAGTCTATTGTAGGTAAACTGTTTCCCCTTATTCTAGATCCTGCATTTAGATAAATATGAGGAGGGTTGTGAGGGTTTAAGTATTTCACCAGTTTGGGGAAATTTTCTTTATTATTTCTGTGATTAGTTTGTTACTTGAATATTTTTGGTTTCCTTTCTGTAGCTTCTATTGGATGTATGTGGCCCTCTTGGACCAGTCCTCTCTTAACTTCTCTCTCCTTTTCCCCTCCAGCTTTATTGAGATAGAATTGGCAAATAAAAATTGTATATATTTAAGGTGCATAACAACATTATAGTTTGATATATTCGTATATATTGTGAAATGATTACCACAATTAAGCTAATTAACACATATATCACCACCCATAGTTACCTTTTTGTGTGTGTGTGCATGTGTATGTGTGTTGAGAATACTTAAGATTCACTCTTTTAGCAAATTTCAAGTATACAATACAGTCACCATGTTGTACATTAAGTCTTTAGAACTTCTTCATCTTTGTACCCTTTGACCAGCCTCTCCCAAACCTTTCTCCCTCACCTCTCCACTTCTCAGCCCCTGGTAACTACAGTTCTATTCTCTTGTTCTATGAGTTTGACTTTTTTAGATTCCATATATAAGCGGGATCATATAATATTCCTGTGTGTATGTGTTTCACATTTTCTTATCCATTCATCCGTTGTCGACAGACACTTAGGCAGTTTCAAATCTAGCTATTGTGAACAATGCTGCAGTGAACATAGGTGTGCGGGTACCTTTTGAGATACTGATTTCATTTCCTTCAGATACATACCCAGTAGTGGGATGGCAGATCATATGATATTTCTATGTTTAATTTTTTGAGGAACTTCCATTCTGTTTTCCATAATGACTGTACCAATTTACATTTACACCAGCAATATAAAAGGAATCCCCTTTCTTTACACCCTTGCCAATACTTGCTATCTCTTGTCTTTATGACAATAGCCATTTTAATAGGCGTGAAGTGATATCTCATTGTGGTTTTGATTTGTACCTCCCTGATGATTAGTGATCTTGAGCACCTTTTCATGTAGTTCTTGGCCATCTGTATTTCTTATTTGGAACAATGTCTGTTCAGGTCTTTTGGCCCATTTTTAAAAACTGAATTATTTGGTCTTTATGGGGTTTTTTTGGTAGTGAGTTGTGTAAGTTTTGAAATATATTTTAGATATTAAATCTTTATCAGTTATCTGGTTTGCAAATATTTTCTTCCATCTAAATTGAATTTTTATTTTGCTGATTGTTTCCTTTGCTGTGTAGAAACGTTTAGTTTGCTGAGGTACAACTTTTTTTTTCTTTCGTTGCTTGTGCTTTTGGCGTCATAGTAGGAAAAAAATCACCAGTGTCAAGGATGTTTTTCCCTATGTTTTCCTCTAGGAGTTTTATGATTTCAGGCCTGTGTTTAAGCCTTTAATCCAGCTTGAGTTGGTTTTTGTATATGGTGTAAGATAAGGGTCCAATTTCATTGTTTTATGTTTGAATGTCCGGTTTTCCTGCACCATTTGTTGAACAGACTCTCCTTCTTCCATGTGTATTCTTGGCATCTTTGTCATAGATTAAATTTACCATGTTTATGTAGCTTTATTTCTGGGTTCTCAATTCTGTTCCATTGGTCTATGTGTTTTTATGCCTGTACCATACTGTTTTGAATAACGAAATCAATTAAGTGTGATGCCTCCAGCTTTTGTTCTATTTTCTTATGATTACTTTGGCTATTCAAGGTCTTTTCTGGTTCTATATAAATTTTATAGTTTTTAAAAGAATTCTGTGAAAAATGACATTGCAATTTTGATAGAAATTGCAATCTGTAGATTGCTTTGGGTAATATGGACATTTTTACTATATTAAGTCTTCCATTCCAAGAATATGGGATACCTTTTCAATTATTTATGTCTTCTTCAGTTATTTTATTTTATTTTATTTTTTTTATTTATTTATTTTTTATTTATTTATTTTTTTAAATTTAAAATAGTTTATTTTCAAATTGGTTTACATAAAACACCCAGTGTTCATCCCAACATGTGCCCTTTTTTAATGCCCATCACCCCCTCTCCCCACCCCCATCTCCCTCACCCTCAGTTTGTTCTTAGTCTTTGAGAGTCTCTTATGTTTTATCTCCCTCCCTCTCTGTGTCTTTTTTTTCTTTCCCCTCTTCCCCTCCCCCTGGTTTTTGCTTAGTCTCACCAAGTCCACCTATTCGTGGAAACATATGGTATCTGTCTTTTACTGACTGACTTATTTCACTTAACATAATACCCTCCAGTTCCATCCATGTTGCTACACATGGCCAGATTTCATTTTTTCTCATTGCCACATAGTAGTCCATTGTATATATGTACCACATCTTCTTTATCCACTCGTCAGTTGATGGGCACTTAGTTTCTTTCCATGTTTTGGCTATTGTCGAAAGTGCTGCTATGAACATTGGGGTACACGTGCTCCTATGCATCAGCAATCCTGTGTCTCTTGGGTAGATTCCTAGCAGGGCTATTGCTGGATCATAGGGTAGCTCTATTTTCATTTTTTTGAGGAACCTCCACACCGTTTTCCAGAGTGGCTGCACCAGTTTGCATTCCCACCAACAATGTAGGAGGGTGCCTACTTCTCCACATCCCCTCCAGCATCTATAGTTTCCTGATTTGTTCATTTTAGCCACTCTGACTGGTGTGAGGTGGTATCGCAGTGTGGTTTTGATTTGTATTTCCCTGATGATGAGTGACATTGAACATCGTTTCAAGTGTCTATTTGCCATCTGAATGTCCTCTTTGGAGAAGTGTCTATTCATATCTTCCACCCATTTCTTCACTGGGTTGTTTGTTTTTCGGGTGTGGAGTTTGGTAAGTTCTTTATAGATTTTAGATATTAGTCCTTTATCCGATATGTCATTTGCGATGATCTTTTCCCATTCCGTTGGTTGCCTATTCGTTTTGTTGGTTGTTTCTTTTGCTGTGCAGAAGCTTTTTATCTTGATGAAGTCCCAATAGTTCATCTTTGCTTTTAATTCCCTTGCCTTTGGAGACGTGTCGAGTAAGAAATTGGTGCGTCTTAGGTCAAAGAGGCTTTTCCCTGCTTTTTCCTCTAGGATTTTGACGGTTTCCTGTCTCACATTCAGATCTTTTATCCATTTAGAATTTATTTTTGTGAGTGGTGTAAGAAAGTGGTCTAGTTTCATTCTTTTGCAAGTTGCTGTCCAATTCTCCCAGCACCATTTATTAAAGAGGCTGTCTTTTTTCCATTGAATACATTTTCCCGCTTTATCAAAGATTAGTTGGCCATATACTTGCGGGTCCATTTCTGAGTTTTCTATTCTATTCCATTGGTCTATGTGTCTGTTTTTGTGCCAATACCATACAGTCTTGATGACCACTGCTTTGTAGTAGAGGTTAAAGTCTGGGTTTAAGTCCCGCCTTGGTTTTATTCTTCAGTATTATTTTGGCTATTTGAGGTCTTTTGTGGTTCCATACAAATTTTAGGATTGTTTGCTCTAGCTTTGAGAAGAATGCTGGTGCAATTTTGATTGGGATTGCATTGAATGTGTAGATTGCTTTGGGTAGTATTGCCATTTTAACGATATTTATTCTTCCAATCCATGAGCATGGGATGTTTTTCCATTTCCTTGTGTCTTCCTCAATTTCCTTCATAAGTTTTTTATAGTTTTCAGTGTAGAGGTCTTTCACATCTTTGGTTAGGTTTTTTTCCTAGGTATTTTATGGTTTTTGGTGCAATTGTGAAAGGGATTAGCTTCTTTATTTCTCTTTCTGCTGCTTCATTGTTGGTGTATAGAAATGCCACCAATTTCTGTACATTGATTTTGTATCCTGCAACTTTGCTGAAATCACGGATCAGTTCTAGTAGGCTTTTGGTAGATTCCGTCGGGTTTTCCATGTAAAGTATCATGTCATCTGCAAAAAGTGAAAGTTTGACTTCCTCCTTGCCAATCTTGATGCCTTTTATTTTGTTTTGTTGTCTGATTGCTGATGCTAAGACTTCCAGCACTATGTTAAATAGCAGTGGCGAGAGCGGACACCCCTGTCGTGTTCCTGATCTCAGGGGGAAGGCTTTCAGTTTTTCCCCATTGAGGATGATATTAGCTGTGGGCTTTTCATATATGGCTTTTATGATGTTTAAGTATGTTCCTTCTATCCCGACTTTCTCGAGAGTTTTTATTAAGAAAGGATGCTGTATTTTGTCAAATGCTTTTTCTGCATCTATTGACAGGATCATATGGTTCTTATCTTTTCTTTTGTTGATGTGATGTATCACGTTGATTGATTTGCGAATATTGAACCAGCCCTGCAACCCAGGGATGAATCCTACTTGATCATGGTGGATAATTCTCTTTATGTGTTGTTGGATTCGATTTGCTAGTATCTTATTGAAAATTTTAGCATCCATATTCATTAGGGATATTGGCCTGTAATTCTCCTTCTTTGCTGGATCTCTATCTGGTTTGGGAATCAAAGTGATGCTGGCTTCATAGAATGAGTCCGGGAGTTTTCCTTCCGTTTCAATTTTTTGGAACAGCTTGAGGAGGATAGGAATTAACTCTGTTTTAAATGTCTGGTAAAATTCCGCAGGAAAGCCGTCTGGTCCAGGGCTTTTATTTGCTGGGAGGTTTTTAATAACTGATTCTATTTCTTCACTAGTTATGGGTCTGTTCAATTTTTCTATTTCTTCCCGTTTGAGTTTTGGTAGCGTGTGGCTATTTAGGAAGCTGTCCGTTTCTTCCAGATTGCCAAGTTTGGTGGCATATAATTTTTCATAGTATTCTCTGATGATTGTTTGTATCTCTGAAGGATTGGTTGTAATTTCTCCCTTTTCATTCACGATTTTATCTATTTGAGTTCTCTCTCTTTTCTTTTTGAGAAGCCTGGCTAGAGGTTTGTCTATTTTGTTTATTTTTTCAAAGAACCAGCTTTTGGTTTCATTGATCTGTTCCACTACCTTTTCTGTCTCCATATGGTTAATTTGTGCTCTGATCTTAGTTATTTCTCTCTTTCTGCTGGGCTTGGGTTGTTTTATTTGTTCTGCTTCTAGTTCCTTTAGGTGCGCTGTTAGAATTTGTGTTATTGATTTTTCTTGTTTCTTGAGATGGGCCTGAATTGCAATATATTTCCCTCTCAGGACTGCTTTTGCTGCGTCCCAGAGCGTTTGGATTGTTGTATTTTCATTTTCATTTGTTTCCATGTACTTTTTAATTTCTTCTCTGATGGCTTGGTTGACCCAGTCATCTTTCAGTAGGTTATTTCTTAGCCGCCATGTTCTTGGATATTTTCCAGGCTTTCTCCTGTGGTTGATTTCAAGTTTCAAAGCATTGTGGTCTGACACTGTACACGGTATGATCTCAATTCTTTTATATTTATTCAGAGCTTCCCTGTGCCCCAGAATGTGATCTATCTTGGAAAATGTACCGTGTGCAGTTGAGAAGAACGTAAATTCCTTTGCTTCTGGATGAAGGACCCTAAAGATGTCTGTGAGGCCCATCTGTTCTAATGTGTCGTTCAGGGCTATTGTTTCTGTGGAGATTTTCTGATTTGTGGATCTATCCAATGCTGAGAGTGGAGTGTTGAGATCCCCTACTATTAGGACATTTTTATCGATGAGGTTGCTAATGTTTGTAATTAGTTGTTTTACAAATTTGGGTGCCCCCAAATTCGGTGCGTAGATATTTACAATTGTTAGCTCTTCCTGCTGGATGGTCCCTGAGACTATTATATAATGTCCTTCTTCATCTCTTATTACATCGTTCATTTTAAAGTCTAATTTGTCTGATATAAGTGTGGCTACTCCGGCTTTCTTCTGCCTTCCAGTAGCATGGTAGATAGTTTTCCATCCCCTCACTTTCAATCTGAAGGTGTCTTCAGGTTTAAGATGAGTTTCTTGAAGACAGCAAATAGATGAGTCTTGTTTTTTAATCCATTCTGTTATCCTGTGTCTTTTGATTGGCACATTTAGTCCATTTACATTCAATGTTAATATTGAAAAATATGGGCTTACAGTCACTGTATTATCTGTAGGTTTCATGATTGTAAGGCTGTCCCTGGCAGTTTGTGTTCTTTGCAGGTTTGCCTTCATAGAATGCCCCTCAGGATCTCTTGCAGTGTTGGCTTATTTGTGATAAATTCTTTCAGTTTTTGTTTGTTGGGAAAAACCTTGATCTCTCCTTCTATTCTGAATGACAGGCTAGCCGGATACAGAATTCTTGGTTGCAGGTCCTTCTTGCTCATCACATTGAAGATATCCTGCCATTCCTTTCTGGCTTGCCAAGTTTCCGTAGATAAGTCTGCTACTACCCTTATAGGTCTCCCTTTGTATGTTAGGGTTCTTTTGTCCCTAGCTGCTTTCAGGATTCTCTCCCTATCTTTGTATTTTGCCAGCTTCACTATGATGTGCCGTGCAGAAGGTCTATTCAAGTTACGTCTGAGGGGAGTTCTCTGTGCCTCTTGGATTTCCATGCCCTTTTCCTTCCTCATGTTGGTGAAGTTCTCAGCAATGATTTGTTCAAGAACCCCTTCGACTCCTTTCTCTCTCTCTTCTTCCTCTGGGACTCCTATGATACGGATATTGTTTCTTTTGAGTTCATCGCTCAGCTCTCGAATTCTCCTTTCCTGTTCCTGGATCAGCTTCTCTCTCTTTTTATCTGCTTCCTCTTTTTCAATGATTTTGTCTTCTAAGGCACTCTTTCCTCTACCTCTTCAATCCGTGCTGTGGCTGCTTCCAGTTTCCCCTGTATTTCTTCTAATTTCTTCTTTAATTCTTCCTGCCCGTTTTTAAGGTCCTTGAACTCTGCCGCGCGGGACCCCTTGCATTCTTCTAAGCTTTTTTCAAGGCCAGCGATTAGTTTTATGATTGTCATTCTATATTCATGTTCTGTTATGTTGCTTATATCTGTTTTCATTAATTCTTGAGCTGTCACTGCTTCTTGTGGATTCTTTTGAGGAGAATTCTTCCATCTCGTCATTTTGGCTGGATGTGTTTTGGGTTGTTTCTTGAAGTTGCCCTGGAAAGGAAAACAGACTGACAGACAAACAGAAAACAGAAATACTCAAACGTACTAACAAATGATACAGACAAGCGGTTCACAACAGCAAAAAGAATAACAAATGACACTCTGAGGACAATGTCCTAAAATACCAGCTACACGGTAAGGACAGGGTGTGTACTGTGCTGGTGGCAGAGCGTCTACAGAGAGAATAATGACAGTTCCGGGGGAAAGAAGGAAATGGTCTTTGCCCGGGTAGAGTGTCTAAAGAGCTTAATCCAGACTGAGAGAAATCAGAGTAAGGACGGTTACAAGGAAAAAGGAATGAAGACAGAAATTGCTCGGGTGAGATTATGTGGCCTGGTTATTCCAGAGAGAGAATAAGGGAAGTACAGAAGGAGATGAAAAACATGCCTTTAGAGAGTGGAATAAGATTTTGTTTAAGTCAGCCAGGCCTCTGGATAGTCAGCTCAGGAGTGGGGATCAGTAAGAAGAATAACGGGGAGCATCTATTTTAAAAAGAAATGACCTGGAGTTACTCCAGGCAGCGGTCTGGACTTGGCCTCTGTAGCTCCCGCGGGGAAGTGTCACTCCTGCGCAGATGGGCGTGGTTTAGTGTAGGCGGGAGTTCTCCACTGAGGCAGGGATGGCTCTGGGAGTGACTTCCTGGGGCTGGTGCTTGTGGGCCCGTAAGACAACAATGGCGTACCTTCCGTCCTTTGTTCCCAGTCCCAGGGCTTCCACTCGCCCCCTTGTTTGTGTCCTTACTCCGCTATGGGCACCGGCGCAGTGCAGTCCACAGGAAGGTGGGCGCCTGCCTGCTTGCCACCCCCCAACCTTCTGCAAATGTGTCAGGGTTAGAGGTGCTCCACAGGCGACTGAGGGCACCCCTGGCAGCCGGTGGCGCTGAGGGCTCCCCGCTCGCCTGGCCGGGGCGACTTGTGCGCACTCCCCACTCAGGCGACCGCGGTAGCGGCAGTCCCAGGGATTGATCGCACCCCACAGGGCCCTCCGCGGCGACTAGCGCCTGATCCGGGCTCCGGCGGGCAGTGGCAATGGTCCCCGGTCACCGGCTCTCCAGGGGATGGTGGCTCGACTGGCGCACAATCCCTGTTGAGGTGGTCCCAGCGATGCAGCGGTCTCAGCAGTTTTTCGCTTTCCACCGGTCGCCCCAGCGGCGACTAGCGTGCACTCCCCGTTCCGCCAGCAGCAGCCTGGCGGTCCAGCTGTTTTTTGCTCCCCACCGAGTGCTGCGGCGACTAGTGCGCACTCCCCGCTCCAGGCAGCAGCCCGCGATCCCGCGGTTGTTCGCTCAGGGGGCCGGAGGCCGCAGAGGTGCCTGGCTCGCACTCCCCGCTCCAGCGATAGCAGCGGCAGAGGTCCCGCTATTGCTCCCTCCTCACGCTGCTGGCGGCTAAGCAACTCTGGGCCGGGCGGGCTGACTGTGCCTCCGTCCGCGGTCCAGCACAAGGAGAGTTCTGCTGGGTTCTGCTGTTAGACACAGAGCTTCTCCTCCTAAGCCCTGTCTTTAGGGGCTGGATGTTGGTGGACTCCCCCTCTCTGTAGCTTTCCTTCGGATGTTGGGGACTTTCCCCGCTGTCCCCGGCTCACCCTCCCCCCAGCTCAGTTTCCCGAGTTCGTTTTGTCCGTTCTCGGTTAGACTCACGGTCTTAGGGCGTTGTCTATGTTTCTTGCGTTCCTTGTAAGCTGCTACACCTTTTCTGCCAGGTTCTTGGAGTTGAGAATCTCTCTGTTTCGGTCCCTCTCAATTCAAAAAAACAAGGGAAACTTTAGTCCTCCCTACTCCTCCATCATCTTGGTCCCCCTTTCAAGAGTAGTAACTACTTCTGACCTTCTTCAGTTATTTTAATTAGTGTCTTATAGTTTTCAATATGCAGATCTTTCACCTCTCGATTAAATTTATTCCTAAGCATTTTATTCTTTTTGATGCTATTGTAAATGAGATGGTTTTCTTTACTGTTAGTATACACAAATGCAACTACTTTTTATAAGTTGGTTTTGTATCCTGCAGTTTTACTAAATTCATTTATTCTGTTTTTTGTGGAGTCTTTAGGATTTCTTGTGTATAAGATCACATCATCTGCAAATAGAGATAATTTTACTTCTTCCTTTTCAATATGGATGCCTTGTCTCTTGTTAGAGTTTTTGTTTCAAAGTCTATTTTGTCCAATATAAGTATTATTACCTCACTTTTCTTTTACTTCCATTTACATGATAAGTGTTTTTCCATCTTTCACTTTCAGTCTGTATGTATCTTTAGGTCTGAAATGAGTCTTTTAGAGGTAGTGTATACATGGTCTTGCTTTTTCTTATCCATTCCATCACCCTACAACTTTTGATTTGAGTATTTAGTCCATTTACATTCAAATTAATTATTGATAGCTATGTACTCATTGACATTATGTTACTTATTTACGGTTGTTTTTATAGTTCTTCCCTGTTCCTTTCTTCTCTTGCTCTCTCCTCTTGTGGTTTGGCAGCTTTCTTTAGTGATATGCTTGGATTCCTTTCTCTTTATTTTTGCCTATCTATTACTGGTTTTTAATTTACAGTTACCGTTAGGTTTATATAAAACACATCTTATGCATATAGCAGTCTATATGAAGTTGATGGTCAGTTAAGCTTGGACTCATTCTAAAAGCACTATATTTTTGTCCCTCCCCCACATTTTAGGTATAATGTGCCATACCTTTATTTTGTGAACTCCTTGACTAATTTTTTATAGATAAACTTGATTTTACTGCTTTTGTGCTTTAACTTCCATACTGGTTTTATGAATGATTAATCTACTACTTTTGTTATGTTTATATGTATCTATGAAACTTTTTCCTTTCCTACTTTTTTTACTCCTGCTTATGGTCTTTCCCTTCCATGCAAAGAATCCCCTTTAACATTTCTTGTAAGGCTGGTTTAGTGGTTATAAATTCCTTTAGCGTTTATTTGTCTGGGCAACTCTTTATTTCTCCTTCTATTCTGAATGATAGCCTTGGTGGATAGAATATTCTTGGTTGCAGGTTTTGTTTTTGTTTTTGTTTTTGTTTTTTTTCTCCAGCATTTTGACTATATTATGCCACTCCTTTGTAGCCTGAAAAATTTCTGCTGAAAAATCAGCTCATCACCTTGTGGAGTTTCCCTTGCATGTAACTGTTTTCTTTTGCTGATTTAAATTTTTTCTCTTTATCACTACTTTTCGCCATTTTGGTTATTATGTGTCTTTGTATAGACCTTCTTGGGTTGATTTTGTTGGGGGATCTCTGTGCCTCATGGATCTGGATTTCTGTTTCCTTCCCAGATTTGGGAAGTTTTCAGCTCTTATTTCCTCAAATAAATTTTCTGCCTCCTTTTTCCTCTCTTCTCCTCTGGGATCCTTATAATGAGAATGTTATTATGCTTGATGGTGTTGCTGAGTTCTCTTAATCTATTGTCATTTCTTATTCTTTTTTTTTCTTTCAAGAGAGACAGAAAATGTGAGCCAGGGAGAGGGGCAAAGGGAGAGTGAGAAAGAATCTTAAACAGTCTCCAAGCAAAGTGCATAGTCTGATGTGAGGCTCAGTCCCTCAACCCTGGGATCATGACTTGAGTTGACCTCAACTGACTGAGCCACCCAGGCACCCACTCTTTTTCTTGTTCAGCTTAATTTCCATTATTCCATTTTCTAGCTTACTGATCTGTTCTTCTGCTTTGTTGAGTCTACTGTTTATTCCCTCTAGTGTACTTTTAATTCAGTAATTGAGTTCTTCTATGATTGGTTCTTTTTCATATTTTCTGTCTCTTTGTTGACATTGGAGCAGTTTCTGGAAAACTCTAGGATACAGGATTTGAAATATATTAGGGCTTTCTCTTGTATAACTAAAGTACCTACAAAGCTGTATTCAGCTTCTACCTGCCAGATATGTTGAGGAAACCCAACATAGCTATTATTTACTCAGACTATTGTTTTTGCGATGCACTGTAGAGAGATATACATGAAATAGACATATTTCTTGCATTGGAAAACATTTTATGTCCTTCAGAAAACAGGATATACATGTTTATTTCTTTACTTATTTATTATTTTTTAAAAAATGTTTATTTATTGTAAGAGAGAGAGAAAGAAAGAGAATTCAAAGCAGGACCCACACTGTCAGCACAGAGCCTGATGCAGGGCTTGAACTCTTGAACGATGAGATCATGACCTGAGCTGAAATCAAGACTTGGATACCTAACTGACTGAGCCACCTGGGTGTCCCTGGGGTATACATGTTTACAAGAAATAAAAATTGTGGGACCCTTGGCACATGCCTAACTTCTCCAAATTTGCATTCTTCATCTGTAAAATGTGTATAGTGAGGTGGGTGTAGGAGCCGGGGAATAACAATGCCTTTCTTGGAAAATTGCTATAAACATTAAACAAATGTAATGTAGGTAAAGGACCTATGTTTTTCACATGGTAGGTTCTCAACTGGTGTTATTTTTCTTTCACTTAAAAAGTGGGATTTAAAAATGAGAAGCTAACTGCAACCAAGCAGTCACTTTCAGTGTGACTAGGGCAGACTATCCTTTCTCCTAAAAGGCAAATGTTCTGAAATGAAGAAGGTGTAGCTGAAATCATCTGGGAGTGGATTTTACTGTGGATTCTTGCCTGTGTGGGCAGATTGCTGATCATCTCTAAATCTTTGAGGAATCTAATATATTACACATGTGTGGGTTGTAATTCTCACTCAATTAATTCTTTGTCAACTTATGTTTTAAAAGTACTATAAAGTACCTGTTCTCTAAAGGTGCATTTACCACATATGCCTGTGGATACACACACACACACACACACACACACACACACACCACAGTTTTTATGCTTTGATGATTCAAAGGCTTCTATAAATTTTCCCTATAATGTTTATTCTTCAGGCTTCCAAATATCATTTTTATGTTTTGATCATGCATAAACTACTGTGGCTTCTTTGGGTAAGAATTATAAACTGCCCAGAAGCAAATTTGAATAATGCTTTTGATTCTTCCTGCTCTTTTAAGACCCTTACCTGGAACTTAACACCCTCCCACATGTTTCCATATCATTCTGTGTATACATCTATTATTTCACCTCCAGATCATATTTAATTACTTATGTGTCTATTTCTCCACATAGGTTATACATTTCTTGAGACCAAGGGCTGTCTTATGCATTTGCATATTTCTACCAACCTGCATAATACCTGATAAAGGCAGGCATTATGAGTTAAACTGAGCCTTCATCATAACGTTAAATCAGTGATCTTGGCTTTCTTTCCTTTTGCCTGGTCTTAAAGAGAATTATCACTACTCTGTACAAACAAAGATAAAACCTTGAGTATGCATCAGGTGTCTCAGGCAATCTTGAAGGTGTTGGAAATGCTGTTTAGAATGTCCCCCAAATCATTCAAGTCAGTAATGTCATTTCCTCTCACATCCTCCAGAAGAGCTACTGAGTGTATGAATTCCTCTTGTCTTCGGAAGATCACGTTTCAGAGTTTCAGGATCATGATGTTGGCATAGTGTGCATCATGACTTCTCAATAATGAAACCCCGTAGGATAAACTGCAGGCCAGGACTACCTCATCTTCAGTTCTGCCCTCTTGTTACCAGTTTTGTGGTGAGGTTCTTGAGTCTTGACTCTTAGGAAGATTCAGGATAGTTTGATTCTCTTAATAGAAGAGACATTTGACATTTTTTGACATTTGACAAGGGTAAGTATGAGTTCATGTTTGGAGACAGAATTATATAAGGAGTGATTTCTAAGTGACTTGATTGAAGTGGTCTGAGATTAGATTGTAAAAAGCCATCAATGATAAGGCAATTTTTCCATTGCTCTCTTTAAACATGAGGCAAATGATAAAACCTACAAATCTGAGAAAAAATAATCGAACATGAAAACAAAACTAGAAAACCTCCAGCCATCCATGTTTTGAATCCACAAAAGTAAGACATAATGGAGTTTATTGTCAGCTAAGAAATAACTTGTTTTGTTAACATCTGAAGCAAGAAGGGCCAGCAAAATGGAATTCAACTTTGCAGTTTCTAGTAAATGTGTTAGAGGAATTTACTACTGAATTGTAGGTAGGAACATCCATAAATCCCAACCTTCCAGCCTTTTCAACCCCGTATTGACTAAATAGACTCAACTCAGAGAAATGAGGCAGTTCCATCTGGCAATGCAATTTAGGGAGAGAGCCAGTACAGTCCTAGAGACAAGGATTATTTACTGCATGCCATTGTACACACAATGAAATCACAATTGATCAAGGGGAAAAATTCTTTTTTTTAAAGTTTATTTATTTATTTAGAGAGAGAATGAGAGAGCAAACACGAGTGGGAGAGGGGCAGAGAGAGAGGGAGAGAGAGAGAGAATCTCTACGAGGCTATGCACTGTTAGCACAGAGCCCAATTTGGGGCTCAATCTCATGACCGTGAGATCATGACCTAAGCCAAAATCAAAAGTCAGGGGTTCCACCACCTAGGTACCCCCAAGGGTGGAAAATTCCGTCAACGACTCAAGTTAAGATGCAAGAAAGGGTAAAGGTCAGATAGCAAGAGGAAATAATTCTTCTTTGCTGGAGAACACTGGGATTTAATAAATGAAAAAGGAAAAATTCAGACCGTTGTAGTGTGCATGTTGTGGGGTGAAGAGTGAGGTATCCCCAGAGCCATGTGATAAGCTAGAAAAATCAGCCCTACACTGATGAGATCTGATAT
The DNA here is from genome assembly GCA_030068075.1 of Paguma larvata. Classification (NCBI taxonomy): domain Eukaryota; kingdom Metazoa; phylum Chordata; class Mammalia; order Carnivora; family Viverridae; genus Paguma; species Paguma larvata. Next base: position 90,958,110 of record CM057825.1, on the reverse strand, counting down.
CTGCAAGGGCATCTTTCAAAACGGACCCCAAACCAGAAAAACAAGACATAGCCATGGCTGGAGAGATGGACTGACATGGCCAAAGAAAGACTTCTTTGAGAGAAGGGACTATTGGGGCACCTGGGTGGCTCAGTTGGTTAAGCATCTGACTTCTGCTCAGGTCACGATCTTTTGGTCCATAGGTTCAAGCCCCACGTCAGATTCTGTGCTGACAGCTCAGAGCCTGGAGTCTGCTTCTGATTCTGTCTTCCCCTCTCTCTGCCCCTCTCCCTCTCCCACTCTGTCTCTCAAAAATAAATAAACATTAAGAAAAATAAAAAAAAAACAGAGAAGGGACTATTGTCATGGGTTTAAAGGAAAGGCGACCCAAAGATTCAGAATTTGGTTGGTTTACTCATCCATGAGTGCAAGAGATAATGACAGGACACCTGGGAGCCTTTAGCTATTCAGCCTCCTTGGAAAAGTCTGCTCTGCCAATCATGGGAAAGTCTTTGTGGGCCCATACCATAGCCCGTGTGTGTTTAAGGAAATGGTTTGATCCTGTAGTGGCTGGCCACCTGTGATGTCCATTTCTATGAAGCCTCATCTCACCCTGTCAGTCATCCATGCAGGATATACTAAGCATTTCCCATGCACCATTATCTAGGATTATAATATCCCTCCCTTCATCCTTACTGCTGTTCTGAGTGTAAGCTTTAAGACATTAGGCACATTAAATTAAAAAAAAAATTCTATTCACTGTCATTTATTCTAAAAGCACTCTAAGAAGTTCCCTTTTGCCAAGAAAATAATTAAAAATGATTTTTTTTTTGCTTAATATTTGATCAAACATATATTGAGCTGCTGCTGTGTAGCCAGGGTGTGTCAGAGAGTAGGCATATAGAAATAAAAGCCTGAGGAGGTCGTGATCCAGTGAGGGAGATAGACAATTACAGCTGAGTTTGATAAATACGTTGATGGAAGAGAATAGATGATACAGAGAAGGAGGGAGGGGTGAGTCCAGCTGAGATTGCTGGGAAGATGGATCACTTGAAAGAAGTGATCTCAGAGTTTTGAGAGACAGGTAGGAGTTAGGTGGAGCCCCTCATATTAATTTAACCAGCAACATCGAGCATCCAGTATGGACCCACTACCATGCCAAGCATTGACGATACAGTATGTGCCTTCATGAAGTTTATGTTCTAGTTGAGGGGCGGGATCAGGGAGGCAGCCAGTAAGTATTTAAATTAATAACTGATACAATTTTTTAAAAATTTTTTTAACATTTATTTACTTTTGACAGAGAGACAGTGCATGAGCAGAGGAAGGGCAGAGAGAGAGGGAGACACAGAATCCAAAGCAGGCTCCAGGCTCTAAGCCATCAGCACAGAGCCTGACGCGGGGCTCGAACTCACAGACCGTGAGATCATGACCTGAGCTGAAGTCGGCCGCTTAACCGACTGAGCCACCCAGGCGCCCCATAACTGATACGATTTTAGATAGAGGTGGTATGGAACAAATAAAATATGGCACGGGACAGAGAATGATGAGGTGGGGTGGTACTTTAGCTAGAAAGAATGGGAAGGGTTTCTCTGAGATGGCCTCAGAGGTTAAAAGGAGGCCTGTAGGAAGAGCACTCTAGGCAGGTAAGCAGCAGTGGGGTGCTTGGAGGATGTGGGAGAAAGCTGGTTGGTAGGAATGCAGTGGACTGCAGGGGCTGGGGGATATGAAAGAGGGAAGGGATGAGGAGATGAGGTGAAAAACAGGGGCCTGCTTAGGACATGCCTTGTGGACATGCATGAAAAACAGGGGCCTGCTTAGGATTTTATTCCACAGTCAGTAGACAGCTTTGGAAGGTTTAATCAGAAATGATAAGGTCTGAAATATTCTTTTTTAAAATTGTTTATTTATTTATTTTGGGGGGGGGCAGTATGAGTAGGATAAGGGCAGAGAGAGGGGGAGGGAGAAAATCCCAAGCAGGCTTTGTGCAATTAGTGCAGAACCTGAAGCAGGGCTCAATCTCATGACCATGAGATCATGATGTGAGATGAAACCAAGAATTGGATGCTTCAGCAACTGAGTCACCCAAGTGGCCCTGAAATATTCTCCGTGAAGATCTCTCAGGCTGCCACATGGAGAAATAGGGTGTCCGGGGCAAGAATGGAAGTAGAGAGATCAGCTGCAAGGCCGCGCTGGGGTCCAGACCAGACGTGGTGGCTTGAGTCAGAATTTGAACCGTGGAGGAGAGAAACAGGTCAGGTTCAGGATGCATTTTGGAGGCAGTGCCAGCAAGACTTGATGACTTGTTGGATGTGGAGTAAATAAAGGCAGGAATTAGAGATGATCCCTGGGTTTTTGGCAAAAGTACGAAGAGAGGTAAAAGCCAGGGCCATTAGGGGCTGGTGAGCAGTCAGCTCAGGGCCCTGAATAAGATATTAACTTTGGAATCAGAAAGCCTATTTTAACCCTGACTTTCCACTTCCTAGTCATGTGATCTGGGACAAGGGACTCACCCTCTCTGGGCGCTGGTGTCCTCAAGGTGACAATATTGATGTCCTCTCAGGACCATTGCAGGAGTTCAATAAGCTAATAGATGTTAGTTTTAATGGTATCTGGCATGTAGTAAGTACCTAATAAATGGTAGCTCTTATTATTACAGGTCTAAAGTTGTTCTGTGTTTTGTCCTCGCAAAAGGCTTGTGCATTAAAATACAAATATAAACATATATCCAGGGTTCCCAAAGTCTTTGCCTGTGTAAGTGCTTTGACTAGAGCTCAGTGAAGGAGAAATCAGCTCTCTAAGGCTGCTGATCATTTATTATAAACATTCTTTCTGTTTGTATAATTGGCTATTCCCCCTTCATTCTTCCTTTTTCTTCTACCCCACATTCATTTCTTTGATTGGCAATGATTGACCTTATCTGGAATGAAAATACTTGTGCACTGAACACTCTCAGGGTGTGCTCCTTTTATCAGCTGGGGATAGGAGACCAGCACTGCGCACAGCTCAGCACTCCTGATGCTAAGTCTAATTCACAAAGGAGAAATAGCCAGTTTTTCTTTTTTTTAATTCATGGTTGAGAAGCAGCTTATAGGGGCAGTACAGTGAGGAGGGATGAGAGGATTAAGTGATTAAAGCAGACTGGGAGGGGTGCTACTGGATGTTGGCAGGCTCTGAAAATATTGCTGTCCTGACAGTTGAACTCTGCGTAGATTGAGGGTCCGGTGTGCACACACTGCGTGAAGGGGAGGGCGCATAGTTGAAAAGTCAGACTCTAGACCTCCAAGGAATTTTCCAGAGTAGGATTGGGGCTTTGGGTGGGGCAGAGATCTGTATGTAAATGAGGAAGTACAAGAGAAACTGACGTGAGGGTTCAGACAGTTCAGAAACTGATGTGTGGGGATGCAGACAAGGGGGCCGTTCATTCCAACCTGGTGCTCTTAGAAGAAGGTGGCACTTTTAGGTGTGGGTTTCAAATGAGTAAATGAGTTGTAAGAGGTTTCTGGTTCTTCTCCAGTCCCAGGTACAGTGTCTGACACAAACTGGGCTTTCAAGAAGCTTGTAACTGACTAAATTATGAAAGGCTTGGGCCATCTGGGTGGCTCAGTTGGTTGAGCATCTGACTCTTGATTTCGGCTCAGATCATGATCTCATGGTATGTGGGATCAAGCCCCATGTCAGGCTCTGAGCTGACAGTGTGGAGCCTGCTTGGGATTTTCTCTATCCCTCTCTCTTTGCCCCTCCCCAACTTGCACTCTGATGTGTGCACACATGCTCTCTCTCTCAAAATGAATAAATAAACATTAAAAAATATTTTAAAAAAATTTACAAAAACCTGTGTATGAGCCACATGTAGTCCAGAGGGGCTGTGCTGTCCTGGGAAGGGAGATATTCTGCTCTCTATATTTGTATTTTGATTTTACTTTCTTTTTAAAAAAATTGTGGTAAAATATGTATAAAATAAAATTTGCAGTTTTAACCATTTTTAAATGTTAATTACAATCTGTACAACCATCACCACTGTTCCCCAAACTCTTTCATCATCCCAAATTGAAACTCGGTAGCATTAAGCACTAACTTCCATTCTCCCTTGCCCTCAGCCCCCGGTAATCTCTAATCTACTTTCCATCACTATGAATTTACCAATTCTGGATATTTTATATAAATGGAATGATACAGCACTCATCTTCTTATCTCCTTTTTTATTTGCAACCTGGAAATAGAAGAGGTGCTCAAACATCTACATTAGCATAGCTTCAGGCTTTATCTAAGTCACACGGGATTGTACTATCTTGTTACTGTTTGATTTCACAAAATAAAATCTCTTATGAAAAGTTCAGCCCCACTTCTAGGATAGTTATGGATGGGCACATCCTATCTCTCTTGTAGACTATAAGCTCTGGTCAGTAGATGCTACACTTCGTCTGTGTGTTTGGACAACAAGTCCATGCGCTCAGTTGTGTTTGCTGAATAGATACTAAGTCAGTAGAGGAAACAAAAGAGGGAGATGTAGCTCTAGATTTTGCTGGAGAAGGTTTAATGGTGGAGACCCAGAAGGACTAGTGCTCAGACTGAAGGTATTTAGTAGTCTTGAGTTATAGAGAAAAGAAAGCATGCAGGGAAATATGCAGAGCTCAGAACAACACTAAACTCATTAAGCAATGAAATAACAAGGCAATCAGAAAAGTCCTAGTGATAGCTTACCAGGCAGGGAGTTCCTTGGTGGGAGGGGTCAGCGAGGACAGGTGGTAATGACGTGGCTTATTAGAATAACAGCAGCCTTTTCATGAGGTCTGCTATTGGCTAGACCTTCCCCACAGTACCTCTTTTTGTTGCAGCAACTTGGTGATGTGAGTGCTATTTATCCATCTTTTAAGTGATCAACTTGCATCTTAGAATGAGTTGTCCCCTGTAACTCATCAACCCAGTAAGTGACTAAACTGGGATTAGAATCCAAAGTTGTGACTGGCTCCAGTTTTTTGTTTTTGTTTTTTTTTTGCCACTGTGGGAAAAGCTGTCCATCTCATCTGGAGTATGGCGTGGGGGCAGAGATAGATAAAATGACGGCTCAACAATGGCATTAATAAAGCAGCATAGGCACATTTCCTGAAAAAATTGGTCCGAGCTGCCCCAGAGGGGCCAAAGAAATATTGCCTACCATAGTGAAGGGCATTAGGAAAAATAAAGCAAAAAATAAAATATCATTCTGCCCATAGTGAAGCTTGAAGAGGAATGATTATGAGTGCAATGGTAGCATCAACACTCGAGGGGTGAGGGCTTGTAACAGCACACACGCCTGCATGTTCTTTGTCATCTTGTAGTGCAGAGGCAACATGTATTATTAAAAATAGTTCTGAAGCCCCTGGTAGATCAGCCACTTCTTTTCCTTTTAGGTCACAGAGGCTAACACAATAGCAAAAGAAAACTTGTCAAATTATTTTTTTACAAAATGCACAGCAGGCGTTTACCCTGGGCTGTTTAAAAAAAAAACAACCACGAAAACAGAGATATTTGTACTTAGAGGCTATTAGTTGCTACAGAGTAATGTCTGCTAGAGCTGGTTTTTCCATCAGAGGAATCAAATTTCTTGTGCTATCAGCCTCTTGCCATATCATTTTTAAAGGCAAGCCATAAAATGTTTCTCTCTACTGTGGCAGCAAGGAGGAAAACTTTATTAGAGGAAAAGTAATGCAGTTTGAAAGAGTCCCGTAAACCAAAATCTGTTTAGGGCACTTAATTCTGCGCTTTACAAGGCAACCACGTCTTTCTTTGCAAATAAACATGCAACTTTCCAATTCACATGTGGGGTGGAAGGAGCATTAACGTGGTGGTTGGGCTGTGTCGGTTTCATGGCACAGTGGAAACTCTGGGGAGGGAAAGGTCCACCTCCCTCCTGCTGTGGCTCACAGTGATACAGAACTGAGGACTGGGAACATGAGTGAGATCAGTCTAATAAGGACACACATTTGCTGCTGTGCAATGGCTGGGGTCGATGTGGAAGCTAAGGCGTGGAGGTCTGAGTATAAATATGCCTTAATGTCTCTTTCTCGCTTATCCTCTATCATCGTTTCAAATTATGAGCAATTAGCCTGGTGATTTCCAACTGAGTAGTGATTTTGACTTGTTCTTTCCCTCACCACAACCACAAAAACATCCCCTAAGCATTATGAAAGTAATACACATTCATCCTAGAAAACTTGGAAAATACAGAAAAGTTGAGGGAAGGAGAAAACAATTAGTCATAGTCTTATGACAAAAAGTAGTGATGTTGGTTTTCTTTTTTGATAAATATATTAAAAAACATTATGGCCATATTTAAAAATGGTACTGATTTAAACATCTATTTTTGTGCATATGTAAGTGGTATATATGCTTTGCATAAGACTTGAAAAATATAAAAGTATGAAGTAAAAAATAATTACACAGAATTTTACCATCTGGAGATAAATGTTATTGTTCTATTTTATTGTATGTGTTAAAAATTGTATTTGTTTCAAAGTTTAAAATATAGTAAATGCAGGGACATTTGTAACTGTTAGGTGGAAGATGATAAAAGGAGGCATTGATGAAGATAATATCTGCTATAGACTAGTTTTTTAATTCAGCTTTAAACAACAAAACAGAACTCTGAGACTTAGGTCATTCAATGAGTTTTAAAGTTGCAGAAAATCATTACTTGAGTTCTTTGGCCATGAAAGTGGTTATTACGTTGAACTATGCAGCTATATTTTTTATGGAGGAAGAAAAAATACTTTAGGTTAGTGATTCTCCCAGCACAGCATCTCAACCATGTAAATAGTTTATCTATTATTGGAGCAACTGCTGGACCAGAATATTATAGGTTATTTTAAGTGGTAACGAAACCTAGCAAAAGCTTTTATCCAAACACTGGGATAAAGAATAGGACTCAAGAAACATACTTTCTGGCGTTGGTAAGATAGAGAAAGAAGCCTAGGGTAGCATCTCATGGCCAACTTATGTCTTGAGATATGGAATCCATCTGGAAACATAAAACCCAAAAGGCATTCTGATTTGAGGTCCAAAGTGAGTAAATTATTTTTTTACCACAATGGATACATTTTTGATCTCTTAAATGTGACTCTTCTCTTGATTCTTGGAACATAATGCTTAGTGACTCATTTTTCCACAGAAGAATGTGTGGTAGCATATTTTACCTTTATATTTGAGAGACAACTTGGCTGGGTATAAAATTCTTAGATGAAAATCTCCCCACTTAAAATAGTAACTGTAAAATAGTTTAAAATTTATAATTCTAATGTTAATATTTATAGTAAGTTTAGTATTTCACTGCTATTCTTTTAGAATATACACTCTAAAGAGGTACAGTCATAATTTTATGCTCAAAGAAATTTGACTACTGATTTTCTCTGTGTGGTTATCATTTTTATATGCAGGTAGATTCATTTGTTTCTGATTGTGTATAAGGCTTATTTTTGATTAATATAATTTTAAATTTGTAGAGTATTTACATACTTCAGAAGTAAAAATTATATACAAAAGTATATTTTGAGAAGTTCTTATGTTCTCTCTTATTAACTATTAGCTAATTTTTATGTAATTTGAAAAATAAGAAAATTATCTGTATATTTACTCATCCCTCTGTCTTATATAAAAGGTGTCAAACTATACAATATTTTGTACTTTTTAAAAAATTTTTTTTAACGTTTATTTATTTTTGAGAGACAGAGAGACAGAGTGTGAGCAGAGGAAGGGCAGAGAGAGAGGCAGACACAGAATCCGAAGCAGGCTCCAGGCTCTGAGCCATCAGCACAGAACCCGATGCGAACCCACAGACCGTGAGATCATGACCTGAGCCGAAGTCGGCCGCTCAACCAACTGAGCCACCCAGGCGCCCCAATATTTTGTACTTTGATTTTATAACTTAGTAATATTTTCTAGAAGTCCCTCCATATTAGTTCATGGAGATCTTGACTTTGCTGTGTGACTGCATGGTTCTCTATTGTGTGTTATGTGCTGTTGAGCCAGTTCCCTACTGGAAGACATTTGGGTTTCCAGTCTTTTGCTTTTACAAATGCCATAGCCTTAATAGCCTTGTGCAGAGGTTGTTTCATAGGTAGAGAGTTTTGTCTTTATGGTCTTCATCATTCTTTTTTTGTTCAGGTGGTCTCTGTCTTGGGGAGAGGTCCATGTGTAGGTTTTTTAGTTCAGTGTTACTTGCTTTATGGTGCAAGTAAGTTCCTTTCAGATACTGATATTTGGTTGAAATCAGTTAAGACTAGTATTTTTGTCTCTTTTTGGTTATAAGTACAGGGAATACTCTCCTTTTATGCATAATGTATTCTTGAAAATTTGTACAAAACTCGAATGTGGGAAAGTCTGACAATAGACTTATTTGATATAGAAGAGGTAGGAGTTCCATTCCCAGAGAGCTAAAAAAGGCTTAAGATCCCTAATTATTCCTCAGGCTTTTGAACACAATCATTTATGATTTATTGCCAATATTTGGTACATGTTATTTAATTGTGTTCTTTTCCTTCAAAATTAATTGAACACACGATTGACCTGCCTGAGTCCAATGAGAATCTGATTAAGGTGAAAGATTGTCGTTAGGCTGCTGAATCGTTTTCATCTTTTTCTCAATTATATTGCATTTGCATGGCTTATACTTATCACTTGTATCAGCACTTTCACATTTCCATTTTCTCTCATTTTATGAAATAACAGAACAAAATAAAATAAGTATGTAGATAATTCCACAAACATTTCTGGGCTCAAACAGAATAATTCACTCTCAGGTAACTGTGTGGAGGTACGAACTGTTTGCAAGTCAAACGTGAAAGTTGAGGCACCTCTATATTTTGTAAGAAGTTGGGAGAGGCTGCATAGGCAGCTTCCAGGTCAATGCCATGTAAAAGTGAATGATAAAAATGCAGAGAAGAATGTACAGGTAGTCTTCAAATTATGGCTGAGGGTATATGCTAGTTGCATTCCAAAGTTGGTTATTTGACATGAATTTCTAGTTTTCCTCCTCACTCCTCTCTTACCTTCCCCCCCCTCCCCATCTCTACTTATCCTCAGGTTTTGCTTGGATCCTGAGAGGGCTGTGTCACTGATGGCAGAAATAATCTAAAAAATGTGTGAATTAGAGGCACTTTAGTTCTTGGTACTACTTCTGTGCCCTACTCAGAGAGTTTTTGTAAGGCAAGGGATTTTACCTCTGCATCTTGGGTTTTAATCATAGCCTGTGAATGGCATTGAATTATAGAATCAGCTCAGGATGGCACTTGAAGGAATAATACTGCTGGCTTTAGAAAGCCTAGAAGGGATGGCTGTTCCTGACTCTGCAGGGAAGTAATGTGTGGTCTGGAGTTTGTGACTCACGATGAACAGGAGAGCTTTAGACGGTACACAGTATGAAAGTGTGCTCCAGGGTCAAGATCAGGGGTCTGAGTTTGAAAAACATCAACTGAAACCAAAAGGAAGGTTATGGAACAGGCCAAAGACAAACCTTGGGGGTGGACATCAAATCAAAACTGGAGGCTGAAGACGAGAGGAAGACACCAACTACAAGTTTAAAACAAAGGACAGGAAAGACAGATACATGTTTTCACTCATATGTGGATCTCGAGGAACTTAACAGAAGACCCTGGGGGAAGGGAAGGGGAAAAAATAGTTACAAACAGAGAAGGAGGGAGGCAAACCATAAGAGACTCTTAAATACAGAGAACAAACTGAGGGTTGATGGAGGGGGGTAGGGGAGAGGGGAAAATGGGTGATGGGCATTGAGGAGGACACTTGTTGGGATGAGTGCTGGGTGTTGTATGTAAGTGATGAACCACAGGAATCTATCCCCAAAACCAAGAGCACACTTTACATGCTGTATGTTAGCTAATTTGACAATAAATTATATTTAAAAAAATAATAAAACAAGGGACAGGAGAGTCAGAATGAACGTCGTTAACAGAGAATGCTCCAGAGGCTGTGGCTCAGAAACTGAGCCAGGTGCTCAACTCACGTGCCTATTTTTGTCACCTTTTCCAAAGAACACTCATGCAAGGAAAGGGTTGGTTAAATAAAAAAGCAAGGAGAGGAGACGCAGACATATGGGATGCAGTGCATATCCAGGGAGTTGAAGCAGTAGGATCCTGACCGGATGAGTGTTTCGAAGAGTGTTGTTTTTTAAATTCTGTTCCTCGGGGTTGCTTCGGTGCTTCCAGGCCAAGGGGAGAGTGCTGTCAGCGTCTGGGGTCAGTACGAGGCTCGCACAGGAGAGATGACCTGTGATGGGAGGCCACCGCTCCCCGCTTGACAGCAAACGTTCTGCTTTGATCTATTTGACCCAGTGGGGGGCTGTGTAAGGTTTCATTTGACAGAATGTGTATGCCGTATTAGTTTCATGTGGCTGCCGTAAAATTGTACCAAACTTGGTGGCTTCAAAGAACAGAAATTAGTTTTCTTACAGGCTGGAGACCCAAAGTCTGAAATCAGGGTGTCCATGGCACCACGGTTTCTTCAGAGGTTCTGGCAGAGAATCCATTTAAAGGGAAGGCAGAATTCTTCCTCTACTCTTTAAGTTCTTCCAGCTGGACTAAGGATTAAATTTACATGAAACAAGTTAACAGGAGAAAAAAACCTAAAGTTTTATTATGTGCACATGGAGGCCCAATAATGCAATGAGACCTAAAGAAATGACCAAAGTAGGTGGCTTTTATATATTTGAGACAAAGAGTCAACACGTTCGTGAGAGATTTACTGGCTAAGGAAAACATGTTTGGGAGCTTTAATTAAAAAATAAGGAATTTAAAAAAAAGTTTATTTTGAGAGAGACAGAGGGAGGAGGGAGAGAGAGAATCTCAAGCACGCCTCATGCTGTTTGCATGGAGCCCAAAGCGGGGCTCAATCCCATGAACTGTGAGATAATCACCTGAGCCGAAATCAAGAATGGACCCTTAATTGACTGAGCCACCCAGACATCCCTTTATTTTATTTTTCATTAAAAAAAATTTTTTTTAACATTTATTTAGTTTTGAGAGACATAGAGACAGAGCATGAGCAGGGGAAGGGCAGAGAAAGAGGGAGACACAGAATCCGAAGCAGGCTCCAGGCTCTGAGCTGTCAGCACAGAGCCTGATGCGGGGCTTGAACTCACAGACTGCGAGATCATGACCTGAGCCGAAGTCAGCCGCTTAACCGACTGAGCCCCCCAGATGCCCCCTAGACACCCTTTTAATCAGTAAGGAATTCTATGTGGAATTTGGACTGAAGTAGAAAGTGACAAGGTTTGTTTTTATAGCTTTCGTGGCTTTAACGTTCTCTCTGGTGATAAGGATATCTTTTTACTTCATATGGGAGATTCGATTCCTGCTTTCCGGGGGACAGTGGAAGGACTGGGTGTCCAGAGGAAGGCACTGGCTATTTCTTAAGGGAGCTTTAAAAAAAATAATCCATATGCCAGAGTGGCACATTTTGGGGCAGCCTTCCCTTAGCCCCCACATATTCCTGGTCTTCCCTGATTTCTGGTTGCCTTTGGCATTCCTTGGCTTGTGGCAGCATCTTTCTTGGCTTCATCTTCTCACCACCTTCTCTCTCAATGTGTTTCTAATCTCCCTCTGCCTCTGTTTTATAAGGACACTTGAGATGGCATTTAGGGTTTATAGGGATAAGCCAGGATAGTCTCTTGATTTCAAAATCTTTACATTAATAAAACATCAGTTTAACGTATTTTTTTTTAATTTTAAATGTTTATTTTTGACAGACAGAGTGTGAGTAGGGGAGGGGCAGAGAGGAGGGGCAGAGAGAGAGGGAGACACAAAATCTGAAGCAGACTCCTGGCTCTGAGCTGTCAGCACAGAGCCTGATGCGGAAATTGAACCCACAAACTGAGTTCATGACCTGAGCTGAAATTGGACGCTTAACTGTTTCAGCCACCCAGGCGCCCCTAATGTAGTTTAATTAATAGAATTAATAATAGCTGAAAAGATTCTTTACTAAAGTGTCTTTCCTTAAAAGGTAACATTCACACGTTCTGTGTATTAGGATGTGGACTGGACATATCTCTTTGGAAGCCACTATGTAGCCCCAACGTGCTGCTAAAGAAGTTTAGAAACTTCTGATCTTAAATGATGAATGTGAAAAATTGGTTAAAAAAAAAGGGAAAGGTCCTCACTCTTTGGGGTCTCTGATGGAGGTAGAGAAAGACATGTATGCCACAATTTGATATTTAAATATTAGGTAGCTACAACAGGGCTGGAAGGTGATTTGAGTGGCACAGAAGGGGTAGCACGCAATATGTGCTGGTTGCCCGCCTGAGGGCCCTTGGCGTTGTTAGGGCTCCATCAGTGGAGTCTCAACTCCTCTCTTTTACTCACAGTCCCTTTCCTTGTCTCTCAGTACTGAATGCTGATGATTTTGAAGGAGGATCGGGTGGGGATCAGCCTGGATGTGGCATGATTCTCTAACAAAACCCAGGCTTTATGGGAAGGGTAAAGGGAGTAGTTAATTATGACCCTACCTCCAGGTATGCATACCTAGTGAGTGCACTTAAGCATAGCATTGATAACAATGATGTGTGTGGTTTAGTCAGTGGGATCTGACCTTATTCCTCATTCCCTTCCTAGTAAGGAATAAGTGAAAATCTTCAGACATGTTTGAGGGAACATTTTCTATTTTGTTGTGCTTTCCCTACTGTGCAGTTACTATTTGTCCTTTTGTAATTAACATATAACTTGTGGGAAGACACTTTGAGTCCATATAAATATCCCATTCCTTCAAAGTTTCCTGTCCAGATTTAGCATCTAGAATGCTAAATGCTTTCCAGATTTAGCATCCATGGAGGATTTTTTGCCTCACTCTCTGCTATGGTGGTTTAAAATGGAGTTTTACTAATTCTATCATTCTTTCTATATATATTTGGCAGCATTTCATTTCATTAAAAGGAAGTGATTTTCCCTTTTTATGTTTGTTTTTAAAATTTCTTTATTATCTGTATAGATTCATGGATTCTTATTTTATCAGTGGGTTATACAGTTCTTTAATGTTTTTATTTATTTCGATGTTCAGTTGTCCCAAGTTTAACCACAGGGAACCCTTTCAAGCTGCCTCCTGTCTCCTTTTATTTTTTTATTTAAAAATTTTTAAAAGTTTATTCATTTTGAGAGAGAGTGGGGGGACAGAGGGAGAAAGAGACAGAGAAAGGGAGAGAGAGAGAGAGGGAGAGAGAGAATCTCAAACCCATGAACTGTGAGATCATGAACAGAGCCAAAATCAAGAATCAGATGCTTAACCAGCTGAGCTACCCAGGTTCCCCTCCTGTGTCCTTTTAATATGGTTTCATCATTCTTTGAGTACTTTCTCACTTTTTGGTACAATAAGATGTTCCTAGTTTGTCTTGTACTTTTCTTGTCCCAGCTCTGGAATCAGCTTTTCCTCTAAGGAGCCCAGTCCCTTTCTGTAGATCATGGTAATTATGAGTCATAATCTAGAGCCAATGTTTTTTTCATTCCATGATTGCTATCTAAGAATTGAAAAAACCCAAATATGTCATAGGCAGCACCTTAGATCATTAAGGCTGTTGTAACAAAATACTGTAGATGGGGTGGCCTATGAAGAGCAGAAATTTATTGCTCATAGTTCTGGAGGCTGGAAGTCCAAGATGGGGGTGATGGCAGGGTTGGGTTCTGGTGAGGTTCAGGTTGTAGACTAATCATTTGTTGTTTCCCCACATGGCTGAAGGAGCTACAGAGCTCTGTGGGGTTAATGAGGGCATTAGTCCCTTTCATGAGGGACCAACTTTATCATCTAGTCACCTGGCAAAGGCCCTTCATCCCAATACCATCATCCTGGGGGTTAAGATTTTAAACATATGAATGGGGCGGGGGGGAGGACACAAACATTCAGACAATAGTAGGTGGTCTCAGGTTATATTCGCTAGAACCAGATCTTTGAGTCAAGAATTCAGGGGCAAGTTGTTGATTGGGAAGAACAGTATTTAGGTGAGGGTAAGGCAAGACAGGACGGGTGCTGTCAGGATGCCTACCACAGTGGGCCACCTTGGAAAATGGCGTATAACACATACCTCAAAACTACCCTGACTAAGGGGTGAGAAAGCTAGAGTGTGTACACTGTGTGACTATTAGACATTGGTTCAGGGCTGCTGTGTAGGGTGGGTTGTGGGGTGGATAGAGGTGGGGGCTGCAGGAAGGCTTTCATTCCTAGGCTCCTCTAGTCTGGAAAGATGGCTGGAATACAAGCTGGCTTGTACAGACATGGTGAGAGCAGTGGAGGGATGGGCACCAACAACATTGGCCAGAAGGTACTGGCACCACCAGAAAAGGGTAGTGAGGCTGACTGAGAAACAGAGAGAAGAGCTTTGGGCCCTCAGAAGGAAAGTGCTTTGGGAGACTTGGAGATTTCCTGATTTGGGTGGAGCATTTTAGATAAGGGGCCTTCCAACTTCCTTCCCAAAGACCACCCTGGCTTGGCTGTCACAGCTCCTGTTTTCTTCTCAGAAGCTCATGAGTCACATGGTTGGGCCCATCCACTGTCAGCTACATGAGTGTATATCTATTTGTACTGCTAGGCAAGTGACTTTGGAGAGGGTGGTGGTAGGAGTTGGGGTGTAGAGGCAGGAGGAGTTAATTTTGGCTGGAAAATAGGAGGAACATGGAATAGGAGCCATCTATGATTCCTTACTTTCCTTATAGCCTCACATTCAACACCCCAGCAATATTTATATCCCAAATCTGATGGCCTCTCACTACCTGCTTTGCTCCCCACTAGGCCTGGTGGCCATCATCTCTCACGTGGACCACTGTAATTGCCTTGTAACCACTCTTCTGCCTCTACCCTATTCTATTCTATTCTATTCTATTCTATTCTATTCTATTCTATTCTATTCTATTCTATTCTATTCTACTCTACTCTATTCTATTCTTTGTCTACCCTATTCTGCCTCTACTCTATTCTCCACGCAGCAGACTGATGTGGAGCTTGAGCATGTTACTGTCCTGCTCAGAACCATAGAAAGCTTTTCTTGTTCATGGACTAGGTAAGCCAGAGACCTTCCCATGACCAGCCAGCCCCATCCAGCTGGGCATCTGGCTGGCAGCTACCTCTCTGATGTGCTTTCCTAGCAGTCTTTTTCCTCTTTTATTCTGCTTGATGATTCTGGAACACACCAGTCTTTTTTTCTTCACTGACCTTGTGTTGCTTTTTCCTCTGCTTGAAAGCTTTTCCACCAGAGTTATATGGCTCCCTCCATCCCTCTTTCTCTCTTCTTAGGACTTGGCTCCAGTGTTACTTCTTTCCTAACTTCCCCATCTGCTCAGTACTCTGTCCCTTTGGGTTTTGTTTTGTTTTGTTTTGTTTGCTTCAAAGTCCTTTGGAAATAAATTAAGACCACCCAAATGAGACCAAGCAAAGGCTACTTATTTTGAGCTTTCTATAGCTCTAAAGAAGGTCAGCTACCATCCTTTGCATTTGGCAGAGACTCAAAGGCAGGCAGAGGAGTGGGAAAGCTTCATAGTGGAAAAAGGGAAGGCCTCAGGTATGGCCTAACTGGAAGCTGTTGTCCTGGGGAGGTTGTAAATGGGCTAATTAGAAGTAGGGCCTTCTGTGTGACTGGTCAGGGGTATATATTTGGTTTTCCCTGGTTGGCCCTAATCTAGAAGCAAGGGCAAAAGTTAGGGAAGATGCCAGTTATTAATAAAATCCTGGCTATTAAAAGGGTTATTGTTTGGATTCCTGGACTATCACTAGAGATTGTGGTCTGACTTCCTACAAGTTTGACTTATAGAAGGCTGGCTTCCTGGGTTGATTTCCTGGGCGGGTGGCTGCAGGTTGCAGGTCAGAATTCTATTTTTATATAAATTACCTGGCCATCAGCCATTTGTATATTTAGTCCCTCAGTACTTACTGTTTGCCAAATGTGATATATATTTATTTTTCTAGTTATTGCCTGTCCCACAAGAGAAGAGAAGCTTGGTAAGGACAGGGATGTAGTCCTGTTACTATTGCATCTCTAGCTCCTCAAACTATATCAAGCATATGGTAGGTGCTCAGTAAATATGTACTGAATAAGGGAATAATGATACCTAATCATTCCTCTATTTCACTTTCTAGAAATAAAACCATTTGAGTGAAGCTTTTGCTTTATATCTTTTTCTCTTTTAATGGGCTGATTGTCTCTCTGGCATTTTGGGCTGGGCCACCGCCATCTGGAGGTACTTGGAGAAAAGGCCCATGTGAATGACACTGAGTTTTGGAACAAATGACCCTGAGTTTGAGGGAACAAATTCAAGTATCTGTAGGAGCTAGGCAGCTCAAAGGAGGAACCAGCCTGGTGGGGTAGGAATGACAGAGCACAAGAAACCTTTGTCTTGTAGAAAGATGGCTGCTTCAACTCAGCACTTACCAGTTTTAACAGGTCAGAATTCAGGCCTCCTGTTTATGGAGTTTTATACATGTTAGCCACTACTACAAGACTATGTATTGAGGCAGGGGGAGGAAGGTGGGAAAAAAAAAACGTAGTTTTTGGGGACTACGTTCAGTCCTTGGGTGGCCAGACTTGGCTCTGGTGCCAAACGACATGGTAGGTTGCCTACTCAGGTCCTCTCTGGAAGTCTCTTTAGGTCTCCCTCTCCCTTCTTTGCCCGATCTTCCCCAAGATCTTGACTGGATGGTAAGGAGAAGACAAGGAGTATGAGCCCCCAAACTCCAGCCATTGGACCCTGAGAACTCAGTGTACGGCGTTGCCTTCCAAATACTTTCCTTCATCCAGAGTCCCTGGTAGATTTGAGAAGGGTGATTGCATGAGGCCATTTTGGCACTGAGTTGATTATAAGTGTAGCTGCAGGAGCCATCTGCCTGATTAGAACTGAGATTCTGAAGCCAGTTGAATTAGTAATGAGGTGATAGGGAAAAGGAGAGACTCTCACACTGCACTTGTTTATGTTAAGAGAAGTTGTAGGTGCTTTGACTAAGGAGAAAAAAAAAGAATATTTCTCTAAACATTAAATAAAACTGATTAGAACCTGGATTAATTAAGCTCCTTCTCCCAGAGTATGACTGACCCTTCAGGAAAATCCTTTTCCTAAGCACCATTTATTACAGTTTGCACAGGATTAAAAGATAAGGATTCTGGGTAATGCAGATTATCCAATGGAAGAGGAAAGGGACCACAAAAGAGTTATTGGATGTTATCTTCATAGCTATCACTTAAGAGCCCAACAAAAATTATGTTTAAATTGGATTTTTTTTTTCCTGGTTCCAATTCCAAGAAAACACCAAACTGCAAACCACCTAGGTTGATATTATTTAAGAGCTATTATCCTTGATTAAGTCTAAGCACAACAAAAAAGCTATCCACTTTCTTCAGAAATGGGAGATAAAGTGTATTTGGGTAAGGTTAGCATTTTGCCAAATTTTGTGGTGATAGAGAACCCCGCATTTATTTGAAATTGCTTAAAATCGTACCCCCCCCCAGCCCTGATTAAGCTAATTAGAACCCAGAGGGAATGATGTGGGTAATGGCGGTGTGGGGGAAGAATAAATATGCAATGTAATTAGCACCTGCTCTTTTTCTGTGAGATGCAATCTGGGAGCTCATGGGCTTGAGAAAACCTTAGAACAATAGGAACCATTGATACTCAGGCTGCTAGGGGAGTCCATAATTATGATATAACATCTTGCCAGCTTCTTGTAAGCATGAAGGTTGAATGGAATATGAGTAAATAAACATTGGCAATTTTCTCCATTCATAATTCTTTATATTAATGGCATATTTTCTTTCTTCTCTCTCTCCTTTTCCCAAAGATGATAGAAACTTTACTTACTTGAACATTTTATGTACTATGAAGGACTTCATCTCTATGGGAATAAATAAGGTTTGCAATCAGTTAAATGGAAGGTTTTCTCAATGTTGTTAGAAGTTGGAGAAGGCTATTCCACAATGCCTTCTGCCTGTCACAGGCAGATTTTCTTGACTTCGCTTGCTACTGTCATATGAGCCCATGCCAGGAGATAACTTGAATTTTGTCATTTATCCCTTAATTTGTTTGAACTATACTCAAGCTGGGCTGACTTCATGGGCATATGACCTATGAAGTCTCTTCTGGTTGCATTTAAAACTAGCATTATAAAATATAAAGATGAATAAGATTCTGGGGCACCTGGGTGGCTCAGTTGATTAAGCATCTGACTTCGGCTCAGGTGATAATCTCACAGTTCATGGGTTCAAGTCCCATGTCCGGCTCTGTGCTGACAGCTCAGGGCCTGGAGCTTGCTTTGGATTCTGTGTCTCCTTCTTTTTCTGCCCCTCCCCTACTCACTCTCTCTCTCTTTCTGTCTCCAAAATAAATATTAAAAAAATTAAAATTATAAAAAAGATGAACAATATTCTTGCAATAACTTAAATGTTTCATTTTTCTTTATTTAGAATAACATGAAATAGCAAATAAAGACACCATTACAAGTGAAGGAAGAGACCACAATGGAAAAAGCTTTATATTTGAGTACCTTTAACATCACTTCTTTCCCTTTACTTTTTAAACAAAGGGCCCTGACTTTGCATTTTGCTCTGAGAAAAATTATGTAGCCGGCTCTCTATCCAGGCACAGATAAATGGAATTCCAAGATTTATCTCACTCATTCAACAATCATTTACTGGACATTTAACTCAGTACACCACAATTCCAGGTATAGGGGATGCAAAAATAATGAAGAGGGCTGTATCTGCTTCCTGGGCTTGACCGCCTCGTTTCAGAAGACATGCATGCAGTGAAGTCTTGTAGATGCATATGGAATTATGAGACCCAAATCTAGGAGCAGATGTGAATTTTCCAGTTGTGCCTGGTGATGGGAGGGGTCACAAAAGAATTTGTACGTGCTATTTCAGATCGTATCTGTGTTCAAACCTATAAGACACTTAAGAAACACTCTCTTTCTGAAGACAAACCAAATAATTAGAATGACCACTGCAGAAACTGGAGTCTTTCTCATCTTTTACTCCAACCTCATGGATTATGAGGAAGATCCTTCAGTTGTCTTTATTCAGCTCTGAGGTGGTGACTGTACTCTGCTTATAAGTGTCAAAAGTAGGACTGAAACTTAGGTCATCAGATTTAAATTATATTTTAATTGAGGTATAGTTGGTTGGTTTCAGGTGTGCAGCGTAGTGATTCCACAAGGATATGCATTATGACATGTTCACCGCAATTGTAGCTACCATCTCTAACCACGTGGTGCTATTATTATTACCATTGACTATATTTCCTAAGAAGTACTTTTTATCCTCATTGATTTCATATTCTTTTCCATTGCATTCCAACTATCTATTCCTCCTCAGTCCTTAGTTTGACAACTGTTCTTTCTTGTTACTGATATTAAGAAATTAGGAAGTGATGTAATATTTTGCAGATTTTATTTATTTTTCTTTTTTGCTTTATACCAAAACTTAAGTAAGGTGTCTTTTAGAGACCTTTAGAGAGAAAATTTTTGCATTGCACTTAAATTAGAATTCATTCCATAAAAATCAACTTCTCCCTACCCACCATCACCCTGAATAAGGAATACCTGTGTTTTGGAGCCAGTCTCTGGTATGGAAGAAATCAGTCTTGCAGTCAGATCTGGGTTGCGTCTGAGTCTCTCTTTGAAGAGCCATATGCTTTTGGAACTGTGATTAGCTTCCTTGATCTTTAGTTTCCTCATCCGTACAATTGGGATGGTACCAGTTGCTTCACGGTGATGCCGGAGGACTTAATGGGATGGGTTTGTAGAGGACCCAAGAGATAGTGGGTGCCCAGTGAACGTTATTTCATTCTTTCAAAGACAATTTTTCCATATTCTTTCTACTTCTTTTAAGGCATTTACCACATAAAATTGCTCATGGTACACATTTTAGCAGTGTTGGTTACTTGTGAAATTTCTGTTGCCCTTAACCTATTAAAATAAATGTAAAAAGAGAAAAATATGATTCTTCAATTTCAACATTTTCTTTCTGTGTTCACTTTGTATCCCAGCAATGAGATCCTAGAATACTAAGAATCTTGGCGGAGGTATCAGAGTCAATTTGAATAATTTTTAAATGATAAGGCACTTTGGAGAGAATCATAAGAGCTGACATTTCAAGAACACTTTGTTCTGGGCAAGGCACCACTCTGAGCACTTTACATGTATTAATTTGGTTACATCTTATAAAAAGTCTCTGAGTGAAGTCTGTTATTCTTTCCATTTCACAGATAAGGAACAGAAGCAAAGAGTGAAGTAACTTATCCAGGGTCACCTCGGCTGGTCCATACCCTAAGGTATAGTATGGCAGGACTCATACCCTAAGCATTATGCTACATTGCCTTTATTATGATATATTCCAGACTCCCAACTGTACAGATGTTTCAGATCTGCAAAGAATAAGTGACTTGCCCAAGGTCACCTAGCTACTTAAATGCAGGGGTAGGACTGGAACCCCAAGATTCTGAATGCTGGGATTCTTACTCCTCAGGGCAAGGTTCTGTCTACTCCCCCCAGAATTACTGGCAGGATAGGCTCAGGAGAGCCTCAAACTGGGAATCAGCAGAGCTAGATAATAATATTTCTATTCCTGTGCCTTTCATTAAAGATGCATGATTTTTATAATTCTTTCCTTTAACAGTAATTGCTATGTTTTGTCTTTCAGGAACCTGGGCAGCAAGAGATAAGCCAATATATCTGCCTGTTGAGCCTACAGTTAAAAATAATTATAGAGAACATGGTGATACTTCAGAAACTGTCAGGTGATTCGAGATTTTCAAATCATGCTTTTTTATGTTATGCACTTGTAGTTTGGAGGAAATACCTATCTATCGGTGGAATGGAGAAAAGAGGGGGAAAGAAAAGCCAAATATTGTTCGCTTGTTTCCTTCATGGAAAATACTTGACCATTTTTATATGAAGGTAGACGCAGATGAAATTTGAATTTGTAGGTTAACCCAAATTATTTATTGACTATGCTTATTCTTTTCCAAAACCAATTTGGTGTGTACAGTGCAGTTAGTAAACCAGGTTAGCAATTATAATGTGGTCATTAGAGTAAAGAGGAAGCAAAGATAGCAGATGTACGGGTTTAGGCTGTTGCTGTGGCTCAACAGACCCTGTGTCTGAGCTTCCTGGCCCTCACTCTTACTCATCAGAAAGGAACACAGCTGTGATGTTTACAGGAGGCAAAGCTTATTTGAATGAAATTCAAAAAGCAGTTTTTGCCAAAGAGCATGATACAAGCAGTATTAACCAGTAACAGGACAGCTCCTATATTGGTAGTCAAAGTCCTCCAGAGAAACAGAACCAACAGGAGACGTCCCTCTCCCTTTCTGTCTCCCTCCCTCCCTCCCTCCGTTCCTCCCTCTTCCTCCCATAGTCCTCCCTCCCCTCCTGTCCCATCTCTACCTCTGTCAGATTTATTATAAGGCATTAGCTCATGTGATTATGGAGGCTGACCAGTCCCAGCTCTGCAGCATGCTGGAGACCCAGAGGAGCTGGTGGTGTCGTTGGGGTTTGAGTCTGAGGCCTGAGAGCCAGCAGAGCTGATGGTGTGAGTTCCAGACCAAGTTTGAAGGCAGGAGTTTATGTCCCAGCTCAGTGACGGTCAGACAGGGAGACAGAGGGTTCTTCTTTACTCAGCCCTTTTTGTTCTATTCATGCCCCTCTGTGGGATTGGATGAGGCTCATGCACACTGGGGAGGGTACTCTGTTTTACTTAGTCTAATGATTTGAATGTTAATCTTACCTAGGAGCACCCTCACAGACACACCCAGAATAATGTTCAACCAAACACCTGGGCACCTTGTAGCCTGGTCAAGGTGACATAAAATTAACCACCACAGTCCCTCTCTTTTTCAAACATAATCTTTTGTTTTTCTCTAATTCATGACACAGATATGAATCAGGAATTTGTACTAGTACAAATCTGTAGTGCATCAGGAGTTCAAGTTTGTAAGTTACTTAGGAACTGTCAGTGAGGGAAAATGAGACTATCTTGGTTAACACAAAATATGCAATAAGGGGTTATTGATAGCAGTTCCAATCTTACATTAGCTTCAGTCCCCCAAATTCCAATCAATCCCACTGTGATTTGGTTGCACAATACTGGGACGAATTCGCAGATAATTAGCGATAAAATGTAACTGTTTTTGGTAACTTGCCTTTGTGTAACAGAATACCTTATCGTTAAACTCATGTGGAAGCTGGAAAGAAGAGTAGGAAGTGTCTGTTTCAACATTAAATCAGTGATGATACAAGTTCACGTTTGACTTATAACAGCCAGGGAGGAGCAGGTCTTAGAACAAGCTGTAGAGAGACTTCATTATTACTGGTGATGAAGTGGCTCTTGTGGTTGGATCTAGATCCGAGGAGGTAAACCTGGCTGGCCTGGCATTTTGGTGGAGTACGTGCGGTCTGCAGCCACCCTAGATTTCCTCTTGTGCCATTTTGTATTCCACAGGTCTGCCTGTTTAAAAAGTCTAGTGTAAAACTACATACTTTCTGATGAATACCATATATACTATAATTAATAGTTAAGTATTTAAGTACTATTATATGTTTTGGGTACCTTTTTTTTGAAATTTTTTTAACATTTATTTATTTTTGAGAGACAGAGCGTGAGCAGGGGAGGGGCAGAGAGAGAGGGAGACACAGAATCCGAAGCATGCTCCAGGCTCCGAGCTGTCAGCACAGAGCCTGACATGGGGCTTGGACTCATAAACTGCGAGATCGTGACCTGAGCCAAAGTGAGATGCTTAATCAACTGAGCTACCCAGGCACCCCATAAGATTAAGCATTAAATTTTTTTAAATGTTTATTTACTTTTGAGGTGGGGAGGGCAGAGAGAGAGGGAGATACAGAATCTGAAGCAGGCTCGAGGCTCCAAGCTGTCAGCACAGAGCCAGACACGGGGCTCGGACTCATAAACTGTGAGCTCATAACCTCAGCCAAAGTCGGACACTTAACTGACTGAGCCTCCCAGGTGCCCCTAAGATTAACCATTTTAAAGTGAACAATTCAATGACATTTGTCACTGAATATACAGTATTTATACAGATGTGTGTGTATACATAAATTCGTAAATCCGTTTAATCCTCAAAACAAGCCTATGATTATTACTCTTTTATGTCTGAGGAACTTGAGGCACAAAGCCCAGTACCCCACAGCTACCAAGTTCAGGGGCTGAGATTTTTTTTTTGGTCACAATACCATTTTTAATAACAAAGATAAAATAATATTAAATCATAACCCATGTAGCAGGTCTGAATCTTAGGTCACAGATAAGGTGTACAAGATATATACATATTTTTTTTTCTTTTTTAAAAAAGTTTTAATTTATTTTTTTTAATTTACATCCCAGTTAGTTAGCATATAGTGCAACAATGATTTCAGGAGTAGATTCCTTAATGCCCCTTCCCCATTTAGACCATCCCCTCTCCCTCAACCCCTCCAGCAACCCTCTGTTCTCCATATTTAAGAGTCTCTTATGTTTTGTTCCTCTCCCTGTTTTTATATTATTTTTGCTTTTTGTAAGGACCTTTTTTTTTTGAATAATTTATTGTCAATTTGGTTTCCATACAACACCCCGTGATAATCCCAACAAGTGCCCTCCTCTGTGCCCATCACCCACTCTCCCCCCTCCCATGCTCCCCTCTCCCCTCAGTTTGTTCTTAGTCTTTGAGAGTCTCCCATGTTATGTATTCCTCCCTCTCTGTGGCTTTTTTTTCCCCCTCCTTCCCCTCTTCCCCTCCCCCCTGGTTTCCTGTTAGGTCTCCCAAAGCCTACCTATGTGTGGGAACATATGGCATCTGTCTTTTTCTGACTGACCTATTTCACTCAGCATAATATCCTCCAGTTCCATCCATGGTGCCACACATGGCCAGATTTCATTCTTTCTCATTGCTGCATAGTATTCCATTATATATATATACCACATCTTCTTTATCCGTTCATCAGTTGATGGACACTTAGTCTCTTTCCATGATTTGGCTATTGTCGAAAGTGCTGCTATGAACATTGTGGTACACGTGCCCCTATGCATCAACAGTCCTGTGTCTCTTGGGTAGATTCCTAACAGTGCTATTGCTGGGTCATAGGGTAGCTCTATTTTCATTTTTTTGATGAACTTCCACAAAGTTCTCCAGAGTGGCCGTGCAGAAGCTTTTTATCTTGATGAGATCCTAATAGTTCATTTTTGCTTTAAATTCCCTCACCTTTGGAGATGTGTTGCATAGGAAATTGCTGTGGCTGAGATCAAAAAGTTTTTTTCGTGCTTTCTCCTCTAGGATTTTAATGGTTTCCTGTCTCACATTCAGATCCTTCATCCATTTTGAGTTTATTTTTGTGAGTGGTGTAAGGAAGTGGTCTAGTTTCATTCTTCTGCATATTGCTGTCCAGTTCTCCCAGAACCATTTGTTAAAGAGGCTGTCTTTTTTTCCATTGGATACTCTTTCCTGCTTTGTCAAAGATTAGTTGGCCATATGCTTGTGGGTCCATTTCTGGGTTCTCTATTCTAGTCCATTGGTCTATGTGTCTGTTCTTGTGCCAATACCATGCTGTCTTGATTATTACTGCTTTGTAGTAGAGGTTAAAGTCTGGGATTGTGATGCCTCCCACTTTGGTTTTATTCTTCAATATTACTTTGGCTATTCAGGGTCTTTTGTAGTTCCATACAAATTTTAGGATTGTTTGCTCTAGCTTTGAGAAGAATGCTGGTGCAATTTTGATTGGGATTGCATTGAATGTATAGATTGCTTTGGGTAGTATTGCCATTTTAACCATATTTGTTCTTCCAATCCATGAGCATGGGGCTGAGATTTGTACCTAGGTCCCTGAGTCCTAAGACTGTGCCCAGATTGCTACCCAACAGTGAGTTTTCTTGGCATCACAAGGTAACATATTGATATACTGTAAATAGTTAAAAATAGGGACTTATTCTCTTGAGTTTTTATTTTTGTAAGTTTTTATTTATTTTTATTTATTTATTTTGAGAGAGAGAGAGAGAGGCAGAGAGAGATAATCCCAAGCAGGCTCCACACTGCCAGCACAGAGCCCGACGTGGGACTCAGTTCCACAAACCAAGAGATCATAACCTGAGCCGAAATCAAGAGTTGGATGCTTAACCAGTAGAGATACCCAGGTGCCCCTTATTCTCTTAAGTTGTTTAGAAAGTACTTTATAGGGTGCCTGGGTGGCTTAGTTGGTTAAGCATCCAACTTCGGCTCAAGTCTTGATCTCCTGGTTCATGGGTTTGATCTGCACATCAGGCTCTGTGCTGACAGCTCAGACCCTGGAGCCTGCTTCAAATTCTGTGTCTCCCTCTCTCTCTGCCCCTCCCTCACTCACACTCTGTCTCTCAAAAATAATAAATATTAAAAAAAATTAAGAAAAACTACTGAGTGACGAAAAATTGTAAAATTATTCCTGAAAGAAAATTCCATAGCATGCCAGAAGCCGAATTTGGTTTGAATAGCCTTGAGTAGGTGAGATACTTGTTTGGAGTTGGTGAAGGTTTGTGCCCAGCAGTAGTCTGTGAGGCATTCGGGCTGGGCCTCTGTCTCGCTTTCCTGGCCTCCAGTTCAGCTGGCTCTCTTGTATATGTGTAACATCAGGTATACCTGAAAGTAGGAATGGCTGACCCAAAGTGTGAAGATGACCCCTTTTGGGACACGGTGGGTGGGGTCATGGGGTGAGAGAAATGTGGCCTTCACCTGACCCTGGTGTGGGATTGTGGACAGAGGTCTGATCAAAGGTCTTCTCTTCCTGTCCTTCCATCAGTGTGCAACTCCTCTCTTAAAGATCATCCAGATGGCATGGCCAGAAGAGCAAGCCATTGGGGATGTGACACTTTGGGCCATAATCAACTTTCCAGTTGTCCTTTTGACCCAAGACAAACCATATAACCTCATTGTCTTTCAGTTTACCCATGTTCAAACCGATGCTTGTTAACTAAATCATCTTTGCATCTTTGTTGAGGACCTTCCATGTGGGAGGGGTTGTGGGCACAGAAGTCTAGAGCACAGGGGGTCTGGTGGTGAAGAGCATGGTCTCTGGAGCCAGCTCTCATGAGTTCAGAATTCAAGTCTCAGCACAGCAGCTGACACGCTACCACCTCTGCAAGTTACTGAATTGCTCTGTGCCTCAGTTTCCTCATCTTTGAAACAGGAATCATATGAACAGCCTCATAGGGTTGTTATGAGAACTTAACGAGTCAATGCTTGTAAAGATTTAGAGCTGAGATTGGTACATACATGCCACGTGCTTATTAAATAATCGACTATGGCTGGCTTTCAAGAGTTTACCCTGTTGTTAGGTTGGGAAAATGTATACTGATGCAATGAAATACAATTGCTAAACCAGCACCATAGCATTCTGGAAAAGGCATGAGTTGGCAGTCTGGAAGAGTCAGGGGACTAAGAGATTCAGAGGACAGAGAGGAGAAAATCAGTGGCTGCTCACTGTGTGCCAGGCACTGAACTAAGGACTTTGCATGCATTTCCTCTTAATCTTCAAAAAGAATTCTGGACAGTAAATCTTATCCTCCCCATTTCTCAGTTGAGAAAACTGAGGCTTTAGAGAGGTCAGGTCTGGTACTAGAACTTGCAAGTGACAAAGCCAGTATTTATTCAGGGCTCTGAGTCCAGACGCCCCAGTGGGCTGAATGGAGGTGCCCCTGTGGTCAGGATAGTGACAGGACTGCTGTGGCTGGGCCACATTGTGGTGTTTTAAAGGGTCCTGAACCGGATGCTCACACCGCCGCTTTCAGAGGCCTCCTGCGATTGAGGGGGCCTCGACAGGTACCTTGCTGCAGTGCTTATTTGGATTTTGTTCATCACTTCAGCATTAATCCAGTGTCAATATTTTACAGAGTGATTTGATTAATACTTTTCTCCCAAGGCTTTAAAAGAGCATATTTAAAAAAAATAATAAATAAATGTTTAACTCTCTGTGTTAACCACACTTGATGCTTATAGTGTTTTCCTTGAAGAGCAAGAATGATGCTCTGTGTTCATGGATTTCTGAAATCAATTATGTTTTTGTTAATTGAATTTTGTTCCCCCTCTTGTGGTCTTTCCCTAACACAGAAAATAAAATCTGGGGTTAAGCCTTTCCGTCTGATGGATGGTACCCAGGGCAATACAAGCATCTTTCACGAGTCTACTTTGTTTTTCCGGAAGTCTCCGAGTGGCCATTACATAAGTCTAAGAGACCCGGGGTCGGCTTCTATTTATGTGACAGATTCCTCATCTTTGTTTATTTCACCTGAAAATCTAACCCTCTGGAAATGTTTCAGGATGTTGACCTTTAAACACTATGAATAAACTCATGCTTCTTTTCCATGCTTAACAACAAAACAACTACCACAATTACAACTATAGCTGCATTCACTTAATGTTTAATATATTACAGGCACCCTGTTAAGGGCCTTTCATGAATAATATCATTTTATTCTCCCACTAACTCTGTGAGCTACATGGTGTTTCTAATCTTTATTTACAGATGACAACACTGAGGCTTAAGGAAGGTAAAGATGAGGCACAGACTCACACGGCTAGACACTGGTGGGGAGGGTGTTCCGACCCAGTCCATCCTTCTCTGGAGTCAAATTCCTCCATGTGCCTTAAATGCAGATCTAGCAGGGAGTGGTCATCCCTTCTCGGGTAATTCACAAAGCCCAATGCTGTGTGTTTGAGGTTCTCAAAGCAGAGGAGGCAGACTCAGTCTCAGCTCAGAAACTTTGGAACAATGATGAAGATGCCCAGAACTAGAATGCCCATGGTGCAGTGACACACCGCACAACCTGATCCTCTAAATAGCCAGCGAGGCTTGGGATCTTTAATGTTTCACAGCAGGAGGAGTCACCCAAAACCACTAATTCTTACAGAGCCTTCCTGCTCAATAACTCAACCCAGGTGCCTCATGCCTCCATATAGGGTGATGATCAATGGGTCCCTGTTTGCCTGACTTTCCCATTTTAGCTGTAAATGTTTCTCATGCTGAGAAATCCCTCATGCTTGGGCAAATCAGGGCTGGTGCTTACCCTAAGAAAGAGTTCAAAATCACCAGCCTGGTTTTTTACCTCTCACTTCAAGCCAGTCTTCTACGTAGAGAACTCTGTCAATTCCAGGCCAGCTGGCTAGAAGCCGCCTCCTGACGGTGGCTGTCCTTGACCACATGGCAGCCAGTCTCCTCTGAGCCCTCTTCTCCACTAGGCCTTATCCTTGGTCTATAAAGACTTGAACAAACACTAGCATAGTTTATAACAGCTTAAGATTGCACCCCTAGGATGACCCTCGTCTCCTTAAAGTGTTTGCCTGAGAAAACTCAAGGATGGTAAAAGAATTTACTCTAACAGCCAGCACCTGAAGATAAGGACCCTGCTTCTCAGTCTCAGTGGAAGGCTGGGAGCCTGATTTTAATGAGCACCAGAGAGCAAACGCAGATGGGTTTCACATGGACCAACTGCTTCCTGATTTTTGTCATTTTTTTCATTTCTGGTCTCTGCTGAGTCCCCATTTGTCCCCTCACTATTCCCTCACTCTTCCTTTCAAATGCTCAGTCATCTTGTATAAATTAAAGTTGAGTTCAGTTCATGCTAGACTCTTTTGCCTATTCCAGTAGGATATTACTGATTAGAATCTGTTCCTAACACTTTAATTAGTATGTGGCTTTGTTTATCTTTGGCACCTTCTATGTTCTCTGTTGCCTCTAATCTTGCTCCCTATCCTCCCCCATAATCACCTCCCCTCCTCCTATACCCCCCATGCACACAGGATCTTCCTCCTAAAGTTCTGCTTAATCTCTGTGGGCTTGCAGTGTTTCCCTCACTTCCGCTCGTCTCACTTCAGCTTTCGATTATCTCCTTCCTTTGACCTCCTATGACACTTGGGTTTGGCAGTTCTCCTCAGAGAAATAAGATATTTTATCTCATGTTGCTTTCTGTGCAAAGATCCTATTTCTGCATCAGGTTTTGAGTGTCTTGAGGGCAAGAACGGTATCTCCTGACTTTTTGTGTATCCCCGGCCTCAAGACGGCTTGCACAATGGGCAAACAAAAGTGTGTGTTATCAGTGATGGCTTAAGAATAGGAAACTATTCAATACTTGCATTACCTACCTTTCCTTAGAAAACAATGGCTCTGT
Source organism: Paguma larvata (assembly GCA_030068075.1). NCBI lineage: Eukaryota > Metazoa > Chordata > Mammalia > Carnivora > Viverridae > Paguma > Paguma larvata. The sequence continues at coordinate 90,929,000 of CM057825.1, read as the reverse complement.
TTTTTGAACAACTGGGTCTTTTGGAAGAGACATACAGATAGACATATATAAATTACTTCTCGGATGGGCAGTGTAATGAAGTAGCTAAGAGACTAGCCTTTGGAGTCATATTGGCCTAGAATTCCATACTCTTAATTCACCTTAAAAAATCATGGACAAGTTTATATCACTTCTCTGAGCCTCATTTCATCAACTATAAAACAAGAATATCATGTTTCTCACTGGGTGATTGTGGTCATGAGGATTAAGTGTCATAACAGTACCTGGTAAATAGTAAATACCAGTAAATGGAGACGATGAGAAACATACGCCAACCACACAAAACATATCAGAGATAGATAATTTAGCAAGTGTGGAGTTAGAGGGGAAGAAAATAAAGGGGTGGAATAGAAGCTGGAGCAATTGGGGTACCTGGAACTTTGGGTCAGGAGATCTGGAAACACTTCTTAGAAGAAGGGGTGGAAAAAGAGAAAGAGAATGTACTTTTTTAAGTTTGTTTATTTATTTTGAGAGAGAGAGAGAGGAGGGGAGGGGCAAGGAGAGAGAGAGAGAGAAAGAAAGGGAGAGAGAATCCCAAACAAACTCTGTACCAGTGGCGTGGAACCTGACATGGGACTCAAACCCATGAACCATGAGATCATGACCAGAGCTGAAAATAAGAGTCAGACGCTTAAATGACTGAGCCACCCAGGTGCTCGAAGAATGTCTTTTATTTTTTAAGCCTCTATCTCATGCACTAGATATTTTGTACATTACAATTACTTAAATTCTCGGAACAATGATGTAAGATAAGTTTTTTCCCATAACTTACTGATATTGACACTTTCCTGTGGTCACAGAATTTATAAATGGCAAAGCTGAGAGGGACTGAAGACTATGTCATACCAGAGCCATGTTTTTTTCCAGTTTGCTAACCTCCTTTCCTTACGCAGTTACAAGTGTCTGGGTATGCACTGTGTGGGGTACATTAAAAACTTTGAACTTTCTTACATAATGATAAAATGATCCATCAAACAATTTGATATAAGAAATATTAAATACATCCCCAGCACTGGAGTACGTGAAAACAAAGCATATATTAATGAACATAAAGAAAGAGATTGATAGTAATACAATAATAGTAGGGGACTTTTAACAGCCCATTTATATCAATGGATAGATCACCCAGACAGAAAATCAACAAGAAAACAGTATCTTTGAATGACACATTTGACCGGATGGACATAACAGATATAGACAGCACATTCCATCAAAAAACAATACGAAGACACATTATTTCCAAGAGCATATAGAACATTCTCCACAATAGCTTACATATTAGGCTACGAAATAAGCCTCAATAAATTTAGGAAGATTAAAATCATACCATACATCTTTCCTGATCACAGAACTTCAACAATATGATACTAAATAACCAATAAGTCGATGAGACATTCAAAGAAAAAAAAAATACCCAGAGACAAACGAAATTAAAGCAATGGTCCGAAATTTTTGGGACACAGTGAAAGCAGTTTTAAGAGGGAGATATATAGGATACAGGTCAACCTCAAGAGATAAGAAAAAGCTCATATAAGCAATCTAACCTTATACCTAAAGGAGCTAGAAAATAAGAACAAACAAAGTCCAGGTTGAGAAGGAAGAAAATAATAAAGGTCAGAGCAGAAATAAATGATATAGAGACTAGAAAAACTATAGAAAAAATAAACAAGTGAAACCAAGAGCTGGTTCTCTGAAAAGATAAACACAAGTGATAAATCCTTAGCTAGACTAATCAAGAAAAAAAAGAATCTAAATAAAATATGAAATGAGAAAGGAGAAATACAACTGACACCATAGAAATATAAAGGATTATAGAAGAATACTACAAAAAATATTATGCTAACAAATGGCCAGCCAAGAAAAATGGACAAATTCCTCTAAACACATAAGCTAAAACTGAATCGGGGAAAAATAGAAAATCTGAATAGACCAATTACAAGTAAAGAAATTGATCGGTAATCAAAAAAACTACCAAAAAATAAAACTCTAGGCCTAGATGGATTCACAGAGGAATTCTACCAGAATTTAAAAAAGAGTTAATATCTGTTCTCCTCAAACTTTTCCAAAAAATAGAAGAGGAAGGAAAGCTTCCAAATACATTCCATGAGGCCAGCATTACCTTGATACCAAGACCAGGCAAAGAAACCACAAAAAAAAAAAAAAAAGAAAAGGCCAATATGAAAAGGCCCTTATGAATGTAGATACAAAAGTCCTCAACAAAATACTAGTGAACTGCATTCAACTATACATTAAAAGGATCATACACCATGTTCAAGTGGGATTTATTCCAAGGATGCAAGGATGGTTCAATAGTCACAAATCAATCAACCTGATACATTACATCAACACAAGGAAGGCTAAAAATCACATGATAATCTCAATAGATGCAGAAAAAGCATTGGAAAAATGAAACTGGACCACTTTTTAACACCATACACAAAAATAATCTCAATGTATTAAACACCTAAATACATGTGAGACCTGAAACCATAAAAGTCCTTTATTTTTATGAGAACACAGGCAGTAATTTTTCTGGCATTGGCCATAACAACATTTTTCTAGATATGTCTGCTGAGCAAGGGAAACAAAAGCAAAAATAAACTATTGGGACTATATCAAAATAAAAAGCTTTAGCACAGTGAAGGAAAATATCAACAAAATAGAAAGGTAACCTACTAACTAGGAGAAGATATTTGTAAGTGATAATAAGGGATTAATATCTAAAATAAATAAACAATTTATACAACTCAATGCCTGAAAATCCAATTAAAAGTGGGCAGAGGACCTGAATAGATATTTTTCCATAGAAGACATACATATGGCCAGCAGACACATGAAAGAAAAGATTCTCAACATAGCTAATCATCAGGGAAATGCAATCCAAAACCACAATGAGACATGACCTTACACTGTCAGAGTGGCTAAAATAAAAAAGGCAAGAAATAAGAGTTGGAGAGAATATGGGAAGAAAAACACTTGTGCATTGTTGTCGCGAATGCAAACTGGTTTCAACCACTGTGGAAAACAGTATGGAGGTTCCTCAAGAAATTAAAAATATAAATACCATATGATTCAATAATTACACTATTGGGTATTTATCCAAAGAAAATGAAGACACTAATTTGAAAAGATATATGCACGCCTGTTTATTGCATCATTATTTATAATAACCAAAATATGGAAGCAACTTAAGTGTCCTTGACACACTAATGTATATACACATACACACTGCACATCTTCCTTATATTATACCTTTCATATATATATATATATTCATGTATATATGTGTGACTACTACACAGCCATTAACAAAGGATGAGATAGTGTAATTTGAGACAACATGGATGGACTTAGAGGGTATTATGCTTAGTGAAATAAGTTAGATTGAGGGACACAAATATCATATGATTTCACTCATATGTGGAATCTAATAAAGAAAAAATAATAGACAAAAAGCAGAATCAGAGTTATAAATATGGAGAACAAAGTGGTGGTTGCCAGAGGAGGGGGGTTGTTTAGAGATGGGCAGAGTAGATTAAGGGGAGTGGAAGATACAGGCTTCCAGTTATGGACTGAATAAGTTATGGGGATAAAAGGCACAGCATAAGGAATATAGTCAATGATATTGTAATAGCGATAACCTTGAGACAGATGGCAGCTAAACTGAGGGTGAACATAGCATAATGTATAAATTTGTTGAATCACGGTGTTGTACACCTGAAACTAATGTAACATTGTGTTTCAACTGTACTCAAAAACAAAAAGTAAACTGACTTTGCAGCTGCAAACAGTTGCTCTTTCTGCTCTGATTAAAAAGTCTGTGTAGGAATGGATTAAAATACTGGCAGGGCTGCTAGGTGGCTCAGTTGGTTAAGTGTCCAATTTCAGCTCAGGTCATGGTCTCGCGGTTGGTGGGTTTGAGCCCTGTGTCCAGTTCTGTGCTGACAGTTTAGAACCTGGAGCCTGCTTCGGATTCTGTGTCTCCCTTTTTCTCTGCCCCTCCCCCAGTCTCCCTCTTTCTTTTTAAAATTTTATTTATTTTTTAATGTTTATTTTTGAGGGATAGAGATAGAGCATGAGTGGGGAAAGGGGCAGAGAGAGAGAGGGAGACACAGAATCTGAAGCAGACTCCAGACTCTGAGCTGTCAGCATAGAGCCGATGCGGGGCTTGAATTCACGAACCACGAGATCATGACTTGAACTGAAGTTAGACACACCCAGGTGCGCCCCCCCCCTCAAAAATAAATAAACATAAAAAAACATTAAAAACAACAACAACACTGGCTTCACGTGGAAAGTCCCCTATTGCTTTGAATACATTGGCTTGTGCAAATACAGAATATTTTTAACTGTAAAGAACACAGTTCCCACCTGAAGTAGTTTAAACAGGAAATTTACTATTTCTTATAACAGAGGACAGGAGGTTGTGCGAGCTCTAGGACACAGTCCCCTAATCCTTAGGCGTATGGCTCTATCTCTGCAAGTCTTCATGCTCCCCCTGCTTACCCTTATCAGAGTATTGGACACCCCACAGAGTTTCAAGAGGGCTACCGTTAACAGCTAGGACTAGTGACTTCTTTGTTCTGTGTGAGAGAAAAATATTTTCCTGAGTCATGGACTAAGTATCCCATTCCTTTAGTCTGACCGGGCTAGTTAGATTGTGGGTCCAACCCTGAAAGAATAGCAATCAATAAGGGGAATACTCTCTACTAATTGGCTGAAGGCAGGGTACTTAAACCAAGCAGCGACAAGAAGGAGAGCATTACTGTGACTGGGTGATACGAATCAGGGCTCTTTTCTGCGGTCAGAACTGGTATGTACACTGCCTGGGTAGAGAATTGAGATTCTAAATGTGTTCTGTCTAGTACAGTTTGGTCATGACCAGTCAGAATGGATACTGGCTCTAGACAACAGTAAGTCTGTCTGTTGTTTACTGGCTAATTTTTAGTCCTAGATACCTAACCAGGGGTTAGGAAAACCAGTGTTTTCCTAGGAAGGAGGAAGGGAGAATAGATCCTGAGTAGGCAGCAAGCGACTAAGTCTGTTTTGTCTTTAGTTGAGGTTAGGCTCAAAAGGACAACTACGGGTATTCCCCAATTCATTTTCTAGTCTGACAGATCAGTCTGTGACTCCGGTGTTAGATGGTCTTTTTTTTTTTTATGTTGATTTATTTATTTTGAGAGAGAGCGTGAGCAGCAGAGGGACAGAGAGAGGGAGAGAGAATCCCAAGCAGGCTCTGCACTGACAGGCTTTGCACTGATGTGGGGCTCTGTCTCACAATGTGCAAGTTCATGACCTGAGCCAAAGTCAAGAGTCAGCTGCTTAACTGACTGAGCCACCCAGGCACCCCAGTTAGGTGGTCTTTTAACGTGTTCTCTTTATTTTTTTTAATGTCTATTTATTTTTGTGTGTGTGTATGAGAGAGAGAGAGAGAGAGAAAGAGAGAGAGATTGCATGAGCACGAGCGGGAGAGGGGCAGAGAGAGGGGGACAGAGGATCCAAAGTGGGCTCCACACTGACAGCATCAATTCCAATGCGGGGCTTAAACTCAGGAACAATGAGATTATGACTTGAGCCAAAGTTGGTTGCTTAACTGATTGAGCCACCCAGGCGCCCCTAACATGCTGTCTTTAAATCAGTCTCATCCAGAAGGTGAGCTTAAATGTGACCTGATGTAGTCAAGTCCAGTTCTCTCCTATGTGCAGACCTGATGTTGATTCGGTCCAAGTTGGGTCTCTGGTTAGTGCCAGGGCAAAATAGAACCACTTCACACATTGGCAAAGTGAGTTAACCTAGGCCCTGCTGAGAGTGATCTCCCATCCTATCTAAAAACTATAAAAAAGTTCTTCATCAGTCTTCTCTTTGGTTTCCTCAGTCTTTACAAATCCTGATGAATGGGAGGCAAGGGCAGATTAAATCAGCTACAGGTCTTATAGAAGATTTTAAGTGGTGTGTGGTTATATCATTTTCAAATGTGGACAGTAACTCAGATTATTAAATTGTAGAGAGATATCTTATAAAGTCATATATATACATATATACATATATATGGCTTATAATGAACTTATCAATTATTTGTATTTAATTCTTTGCTTTGAAAGTGCTCATGAGGGCTTGACACCAGTGTGTTCTGCCAATTACTTTAACCTTTCCCCCAGAAATCTTGTTTGCACTATTGATTTGGACTATCAGTGCAGAGTCTGCAATAATAAGGTTTTGGTCTATTCCTGATTTTGCAAGGAAGATTGAAATCTTATGTGTTCATCAGATCAATTTCTTCATTGGGCACGCAAAAGGATGTTTGGTCTTTGGGTGCTAGTTGCTTGCAAAGTCAGCTGGAAAGAAGAGGGTTTTGTGGGGTTTTTTGCCTTTTTTTTTGCTATTATTGTATTTTTTAAGGACAAATGTGGAACCATATCACTAGGATATATTAAATGGAAGTGTAGAGGGATAGTTTTGCACAACCTGGATGTGAATAGTCAAATCGGTCCAGGGAATAAGCTGTCTAAATGCTGGCAGTGTAGCCAAGTTGATAGATCATTAGATCACAAGAGAACCTAAATTTTGCTCCTTGCCTTGTACTGGCTGGCTGGTGACCTTGGACAAGTCACTTAACTTCTCTGAGCCTTAGTCAGCTTATCTAGGATTTCACTAGGCCAACAGAGGCAAACACTCATGGCCACGGGGAAGACAGAAAATGCCTGTGAATAAAGAGACCCTGAAACAAAACAAAACAAAACAAAGCAAAACAGAACAAAACAGTAAAACAGGAAACCAACCAAATCCCAACTTTAATGTGAGGCAATGAAGGATGGGGGGGGAGGGACTGAGGCACAGCATAGCCCCCATTTAAAAGGAAGAGCCACTATTTAGCTTCAAGCTGAAGGCAAGTCTCATGTGACCAGATCTTCTAATTTTTATTTCTTAAAGAGACACTGAAAAATCCAGATTTTATACAAAATCTTTTCTTTATTTTGATGAATATTCTTAAGTATTGGATGAAACAATAAACCCGTGTGGAACAATACTCCTTGAACAAAATGAACTTCTCCCCTGGGCTAAATTTAGCCTGGCCTCGCTAATTTGCAGTATCTGGACAAGACGAATTCAGAAATCTGTTTCAGGTTCAGAATGCTTTGGCTCTGTGAGTTCAATGTAGAATCTCTCCTCAGAGTCACACCAACTTTGAGTTGGAAGCGGTCCTAGCTGGTAGCTGGGCTGCTTCTCCCGTACCATCCCATGGCAACTGTTACCTAACCTCTTTAGCTGTTCCACAGGACAGATTGTTCTGAATGGGACTCTGTATGAAACTCTTTCTTGTGTTGAGAAGTTCCTTGTTTAAGAACTTCTCTAATTGGTTCAAGTTCTGTCATCTGGAACAACACAGAACATGTCTTTGATGTCTTGGAGCTTTAGTCCTGAGTGAGCCTGCTTCCATTCACTAACACACACCAGACAGCTGCTTCTTGGGCAGAATCGAGCTCTGAAAGATCTTCTTAGAGACAGAACCCTGGATGAGCTAGAGATGTTTTTCTAAAAGGGAATGCCAATGGAACCCTTTCTATCATTACTGTATGCTGTGGGTGGGACACAAATTTGGATGTTGCATGGCTGAGCCAAAGTTCCTTCATATGGGGAGAGGGGACGGAGCTGGGAGGTATGGACTAAGTCACAGGCAGCCTGTTGGGTGGCATGAAGGGGGTTGGGTATGACATGTCTCCTTCAGAGGCTCACCGTTGGGAGACTTTTGTTCTCTCAGTTGGGTCAACCTGGGGATGTCATTTTATCCCAGAAGGGTAGTACTGCAACCTGTTTCCAATTCTCATCTCATTATAACCTTAGGATACTTTCTTCCCACACAGGACTGACCTAGAATCACTTTTTCCCATGCAATCCCTTGCCAGGATCTTTATTTTATTTTATTTTATTTTATTTTATTTTATTTTATTTTATTTTATTTTATCCTATTATTTTGAGAGAGAGAGAGAGCATGGGAGGGGTGGAGAGAGAGAATCCCAAGCAGGCTCCACACTGTCAGCATGGAGCCTGACGCAGGGCTCAAACCCACAAACTGCAAGATCATGACCTGAGCTGAAACTAAGAATCAGATGCTTAACCGACTGAGCCACCCAGGTGCCCTGCCAGGCTCTTTAATATAGTAGCACAGATGGGGCTTTTGCCCAACTGGAGGGAGATGGGGAAGTTGCTATTGCTTGCCCCTGTGTACGTAAGTTCAGGAGGTGCTCAGAGCAAGGGGAGAGTGCCTGGATGTGGGACAGAATCTTGAAGAGAAGCAGAGGGGCTCAACTATGGTTCGCAGTTATTCTGGTGTATGTGTGTGTGTGTGTGTATGTGATGCTTCTTCCTAAATGTGACTGTGCATTATAGTAGAGTCTCATGACATATTGTGGGGATAATCTTTCACATGCTCTGTGATTTGACCCACAGGGCCAGAACAGGGAAATTAACTAGGTGTAATAAATAATATAGAATCTGGTGAATATTTAGGGTCGGTAATGATGATAAATCAGGTTTGAAATGTTCCTTGAGGAGATTGTGAGATTCTGAGAAATGAAGCTGGGAAGATTGATTAGAACCTATTGCTGTTCAGAAAATCTACTGCAAAAAATACAGGGAGGTATTGCTAGGCTAATAGAAAAGGCGAATACAATCCACCTTGGCCTCTAAAAACCAAATGAGTGTAATCAACAAATGTCATTGCTTTTATGGGCAAATGCATAGAAGATCAAGAGACATCCCAAAGCACCTGGGGAGGGTGTTGATTTGATTGGCGAAAGCAAAGAAAGAACACATTAGACTTTCTCTATGGTCCTTGTTTCTTTTGAAGTTTTATTGTTTCATTTATTTGTTTATTTGGCCATTTATCTGTGCAATTTAACACGAGGCCGCTATTGAAGAAATAAAAATTATGTTTTTAAGAATTTGTGCCACCAAAATTTGTTCTTCTAAGGGGTCACATACTTGTTTTTCAGCTCTTGGTATGAAGCTTCGTACCCTACAGTTTGTTCAGCTGTACTGAGTGGGAGTTTATATTGATTGCTTTAGTGATGTATCATCCCATTCTTCCAAAATCTGGTCTAACTTGTTGGGTGAATTTAACAGTAACCTAAAGTAATAACCCTTTTGGAAGTTGTCTGTCAAGAGAGTAGCCCGAATCCTATAGTATTTTTTAAAAAGAGCCAGACAGAGCCTTGACTATTTGTGAATGGAGGTGGAAACATAATGAAGAAGCCATGTGGGGAACGGTGGTAGTTAGTAGCAGACCGGAGATAATTTGTGACATAGCAGGAAGAAGATGGGCTTGGGTTCAAAATCAACTGTGTGACCTTGGGCAAGTGACTTAGCTCCTCTAAGCCTCAGTTTTGGCTAGGTAAAATGGGGGAGAACAAATTTGTATTTCTTAGGAATTAAAGGAGAAAGTGCCTAGCACGTGTGTCAGTGCCTAGCACTGAGTGAGGCACATAATAGCTCCCTTCTTCCCACCTGGTGGCCATTTGTCTTCTTCACATATTCCTTGTTCAGTCCTTTGCACATAGCGAACATTAATATTTGTTGATTTGTGTACAGAGGCAAGGAGTAAGCATTCTCCAAAGACCTAGTGGCAGACAGCCTGCCTCAATGCTGCTCTCCGATCTCCTACTTGGAACCTAGAGTAGATTATGGGAGCTTATTTGAGCATCATGCTGCAGGGAAAATGTATGGTGCAAGACAGAACCCTTACTCTTATCCCACACATGTGCACACACAGGCACAGCATGCCAGGCAGACCTTGGTTATTGCATATTCTAGTACCTTCCCTTCCGCCTCCACCCCACTCCCCAGGGTGAAGAGAGATATTGGTGGTGAAGCAGATTCCAAATTAAAGACTAGAGATTTAAGAAGTTTGTCTTTCCTCCTTCATTTTGTAATGCAAAGTATGAATAGAAATGTCGATTCTGTGTAAATAAATTATTTGATTAAACAGGACATCGGTGTGTTCAATGGTTAGTCTTGCCAAGAAACTTCAGGCAAGATGGTAATGGTTTTCCTAATTTAGTTGAGGATAAATAATGCAGGAAGTTCATCAGACTTATCTGCAGATAGATTTGAAAGAAGTTGATCTCCAAAGCTAGAGAAGTGGTGGAGGAAAAATATTGCCATGAAGCTGGTTTTACTGCTAGGGAAATATGGACCTGCAAACAGCCATGTTAAAATAACATTACAGATCTGTCTTTAGCCAGAAAAGGAAATTAAAAGTTAAAGAGAAACTTCTCTCTCAGATTTGGTTCTGTTAATCTGCTTCCTTACTGGGTGGTCTGTTTAAAGATCGGCTCATTAAGGTTATTGTGCATTAACGAGGCTCTCCCCCAACGGGCCATTCTGGTTCTGTGACTCCACTGTTTGACAGGAAGTGGATTATCATGACGAGGAGTCTCATGAGTGAACAGTGGTGTGTCACTATAAGGGTTTCTAAAAATATGCATGCTGTCTTCAATTGGCTGCATATTGTGGCTAATTGAGGGCACCAGGGGCATTTTATGACAGATGATTTTGCAGTTAAGATGCCCCGCTGTCCCTGAAAGGGGATGAAATGGACAGCTGTCTTTGGAATGTGAAACACTGTGTCAGAGTCCTGGAATATTTCTACTGGCTACTACTTTGAGGCATAAAAGGATGAAACTATATCACCCATTAACATGGGCTTTAGTTTTATTGATTAGATTAGCACTGTCCTGATGGGAGACCATTACATTAACCCACCCTCCTCCCTCCCTCTCATCCACTCTTCTTTCCTTCCTCCAAATACATGCCACACAAAATCTGAGGCTCTGGAGATACATTAGTGAGCACCACAGAAAACATCCCTGCCCTTATGTACAGTGCTTATGTTTCTCTCTCTCTCTCTCTCTCTGTGTGTGTGTGTGTGTGTGTGTGTGTGTGTGTGTGTGTATGTATGTAGAGGAATACATGTACACTTAAACATAAATATACCTGTCAGTCTTTTTTGTCATTTAAAAGCTAGTCTTGTGATCAATTATATATTAGATGACCAAGTAGAGACATTTAAAACCCCTAAGATTTTTCCAGATGCTCCCTACTACCTCAAAGGGTAGTAAAAGGGATTAACTACAAGTGTCTGCTCTTTGGTTTCCATATGTATGGTTCTGGGCAACCTATGGATTGGACAGTCAGATGGCAGCCTGGGGGTGGGAGGCAGTGGTAGTGAAACTCCAAGGTACTCCTGAAGAATTGAAGAACCTCCCTCTTTCCCATCCAGGAGCCAGGCAGGTCTTGAATATCAATAATACCTCTAGGGTTTGGCTCAAGACAGATTTGTACTGGAGGCCCCATGAAGCTTAGCCTCACCTTGACTTGGATTAGTGGTTCTCAGGGTATGGGCCAGGGAAGGGTCCACTACTTGCCCCAGGGTCACTCGGTACGTTTGTTATCTTTGTTGCAAAAATAGGAGTCACCTAGTGCCTTTGCTCTGGCTGCTGTATAAAATACTTAAAAAGCAAACATTTATTGCTCATAGTTCTGGAGGCTGGGAGTTGAAGATCAGGGTGGCAGCCTGGTTGAGTTCTGATGAAGACTCTCAGGTTGCAGACTGCTGACTTCTTGTTGTATCCTAATATGATGAAAAAAGCAAGCTGTGCCTCTGGCCTCTAATGGCCCTAAGCCCATTCATGAGACCTCTACTCTGATGACCTTATCACCTCCCAAAGGCCCCACTGCCAATCATCATCACATTGGGGATTATATTTCAACATACGAATGGGGGAGGGGGGCACAAATATTCACTCTGTAACACTTTTTTTCCCTACTGATGTATAACAAATTACAACAAGTCTAGCAGCTTAAAACAGTCTACATTTGTTATCTCACAGTTTCATGGGCCAGGAACCCGGGCAGGACTCAGTTGGATTGTGTCCTCTTATGAGGCGACAGTTGAAATGTTGCCTGCCCAGGCTGTGGAAGAATCCTGCTCTTCAGATTGTTGGCAGGATTCACATTCTTGTGGTTGTCAGGCTTAAGATTGTGACTTCTTGCTGGCAGAGGCTGGAGGCTGCCTCAGCTCCTAGAGGCTGTCTGCAGATCTTTGACACATAGGCTTTTCCAATATGGCCCCTTAGTTCACCAAGCCAGCAGGAAGTCTCTAAACTGAGTCTTCTAGCAAGATGGAGTCTTCTATTACATAACCTAATCATAGGAATGTGATTCTATCACTTTAATCATATTTCATTGATTGAGAAGAAAGTCACAGGTGCCACACACACTCAAGAGAAGGAGATGACACAGAAGTGTGACCCAGGAAGAGGGAGTGGCTGGGAAGGCCATGAATGCAGGTAGCTGGGCTCACCCTGAATTCACAGAATCAGAATTTCTGGGTCAGGGCTGAGGAATCTGCAGTGTAAAAACTTCCCGGGTGCTTCCTGTTCACATTATGGTTAGAGAAGCCCTGGGAGAAGAGAGATGTAGGAAAGCTAGAAGGTCCACTGAGCAGCAGAGGACACCTGGCATACCTCCCTGCCAGTGCTTCTGAGACTCCTCCTAGCCAGTCATAGCAATGACTGGAGGGGACACTGTGATGGTTCCTCAAAGCCAGGGACTTGGCAATGTGCCCAATATCTAAGGGATGGAAATGTGTTGCCTCCACAGCTCATTTGTGCACAGCAAACCCAATGATCAGTGACCCTTTAAAAGCGGGGTCTGTGTGGCCACACCACAGCCAGGTGAATGTCCTTTCTCCCCATGCCATGGCTGCACCACAGGTGGCAAGTGCCATGCCTCCCTGCTCTACTATCATGACTCCACCACAGCTAGCAGGTGTACCCAGCCCTAGAGTGCCTGCTGTCGTAGTGAGGTGGGGGGATTCTGCTTGCGAGCCCCACAGGTCATCTCCTACATCAGGCTACTCCTTCAAGACTGAGAGAGGTAGCTGTTACATCTAATATATAAGAAGAAACACAGAGAACCAGGAAAAATGAGGAGACAGAGGAATATGTTCCAAATTCAAAAGGACAAGAGACCAAATATTCAAAGAAGATTTAATATCTATCCCTTTCAGACTCTTCCAAAAATTGAAAGGGAAGGAACACTTCCAAACTTATTTTACAAAATAAGAGTAAAAAACTTCTAGAGTTAATAAATGAATTTAGTACAGTTTCCGGGTACAAAATCAATATACAAAATTCTGTTGCTTTTCTATACATTTACACAAACGAATTATGAGAAAAAAATCAAGAAAACAATCTCATTTATTATTGCATCAAATAGAATAAAGTACCTACAAATAAATTTTACCAAAAGGTGAAAGACCCAAATACTGAAATCTGTAAGACACTAGTGAAAGAAATGAAAGAAGACCCAACTATATGGAGAGTTATTCCATGCTCATAGATTGGAAGAATTAGTACTGCCAAATTGTCCTTACTACCCAAAGCAATCTCCATTCAATGCAGTCCCGAACACTATTTCAATGGCAATTTTCCACAGAATTAGACCTCAAATAATTCTAGAATTTATATCAGAACCATAAAGAAGCCTGAATAGACAAAGCCTTCTTGAGATAGAACAAGCTAGAGGTATCATGCTCCCTGACTTCAAACTACACTGTGAGGGGCACCTGGGTGGCTCAGTCAATTGAATGTCTGACTTCGGCTCAGGTCATGGTCTCACAGTTCATGAGTCCGAGCTCCACATCGGGCTCTGTGCTGAACTCTTGCTCAGAGCCCGAAGCCTGCCTCGGATTCTGTGTCTCCTTCTTCTCTCTGCCCCTCCCCTTCTCGCACTCTGTCTTTCTCTGTCTCTCAAAAATAAATAAATGTAAAATAAAAAATTAAAAATCAAACTATACTGTGTAAGTATAGTAATCAAAGCAGTGTGATATGGGTATAAAAACAGATACATAGATCAATAGAACAGAATAGAGAGCCCAGGAATATATGGTCAATTAATTTATGACAAAGGAGGCAAAAGTTTGCAATGGGGAAAAGATAGTCTCTTAAGTCAGTGATGTTGGGAGAACTGAACAGCCACATGCAAATGAATGAAACTGGACAACTATGTTACACCATATACAAAAATTAATTCAAAATGGGTAAAACCTGAACCCATAAAATATCTAGAAGAAAACCTAAGCAGTAAGCTCCTTGACATGTCTTAGTGAAGTTTTTTTGGATCTTACTCTAAGACAAGGGCAACACAAGCAAAGATAAATAAATGGGACTACACCAAACTTAAAAGCTTTTTTTATTTTTAAAGCACAGCAAGGGGATCCATCAACAAAATGAAAAGACAACTTTCTGAATGGGAGAAGATATTTGCAAATTATGTATTCAATAAGGGGTCAATATTCAAAATATCCCAAGAGCCCATACAACTCAGTAATAAACCAATCTGTTTAAAAAGTGGGCAGAGGACATGAATAGGCATTTCTCCCAAGAAAACATACAGATGCTCAGTCAGCAGGCACCAAACAAATGCTCAGCATCACTAGTCATCAGAGAAGTAAAAATCAAAAACACAATGAAATATCACCTCACACCATTTAGAATGGCTAGTATCAAAAAGACAAGAAATAACAAGTGTTGGTGAGGATGTGGATAAAAGGGAACTCTCATGCACTGTTGATGGGAATGTAAATTAGCATGACCATTATAAAAAACAGTATGGAATTTCCTCAAAAGATTAAAATAGAACTATATGATCTAGCAATTCTGCTTTTGGGTATCTCTTTGAAGAAAACAAAACAAAAAACGAATTCAGAAAGATATGTGCATCCCTATGTTCACTGAAGTGTTATTTACAATAGCCAAGATATGAAAACAACCTTATTGTCCATCGATAGATGAATGGATAAAGAAGTTGTGCCATATATATATATCCCAAACCTATCAGGAGGAGTTTCCCACTCAGGATGTGGCACTGAAGGGCACGCGCGTGCACACACACACACACACGCTGGAATACTACTGAACCATATAAAAGAGTGAAATCTTGCCATTTGTGACCATATGGTTGGACCTTGAGGTTATTACACTAAGTGAAATAAGTCAGACCGAAAAAAACTTACCACATGATTTCATGTATAAGTGGAATTTAAAAAGCAAAGCAAATACATAAAACCTAGGCTCTCAGATAAAGACAAAAGATTATTAATTGCTATAGGGGAGAGGGGAACAAAATGGGTGAAGGGGATGAAGAGTTATAAACTTTCCATTATAAAATAAATATGTCATGGGGATGTAGTGTACAGCATGGCAAATATAGTCAATAATATATTTTGTATGTTGACAACTGGTAACTAGACATATCATGATCGGTTCAATATGTGTACAAGTGTCAAACTGCAGTGTTGTACACATGAAACCAATGTAATATTGTATGTTAATTATATTTCAAGAAAAAAAGGAAAGAAACGAAAAATGAGACCCATGCCAGAAGGTAGTCTCTAAAATCTATATCCATCAACATTTAAAAACATGTACATAAATTTTATATTATCTTTATTCATAATAGCTCCAAGCTGGAAACAGCTCAAATGTTCTTCAGTGAATAGTAGGCTAAACTATAGTACATCCATACCAAAGAATCTATTTACCCGTAAAAAAGAACAAACTATTGATTCATTGCAACATCTTGAAGGAATAGCCAAGGCACTATGTTGCGCAGAAAAAGCCAATCTCAAGAGAGTTTCATATTGTATAATTCTATTCCTATAACAGTTTGAAGTGACAAAAGTTAGAAATGGAAGATGAATTTAGTGGTTGCCAGGTGTTAGAAGGGGCAGGGGGAGGTGGGTGTGGTCATAAAAGGGCGACATGAAGGATCATTTGGTGTTGGAACTGTATGTTCTTAACTATGGTATTGAATCCATGAATCTACACAGGGGGATTGTCTAGAACTTAATAGACACAAAAATGAGTACAAGTAAAACTGAGAAATCTGAATAAGACTGGTGGATTGTATGAATGTCAAAGTCCTGGTGGCTGTAGTATTGTATAGTTTTGTAAAACCTTACCATTGGGGGGAAACTGGGAAAAAGTATAAAAAGATCTCTGTCTATGATTTCTTACAACTACGTGTGAATCTACAACTATCTCAAATAAAATTTTAATTAATGAATAAAAAAGAGCCTGGGTTTCACCTTAACATCTCATCTTTGCTATCCTCACTCATCAGGAGTAGATCTTTGTTAAAAGTCATGTTTCTTCTTCCTTCCCCCAGAATCTCTCTGGGGATGAGATCTTGACTGCCATTCTTGGGTGAGAGTTTTGGACATGGAAAACCCAGAAAGCTGAGATACGGAATGTCTTTGGAGTTAAGTGAGACATAGCCTCTACTTACTCAAGAGTCACAGCCTGCAACTGCCATAAGTCAATAGCAAAAGCAAGACTCCAAAGGCACACCATTGCTCCCCACTAAAAAATTAATATGCTGCACCCATAGCATGGTAGATAGATTCACTTCTCTTGTGGCATCATCACACCGTGTGGTTCTGAGGTTAGTGGCATAGTTAGATCAAGAAATCAAACCAGTAGCTCTCTGTCCTGTTCATCTCTGTACCCCCTAGCACAGGGGTGTCCAATAAGCATTTATTGAATGAATGAATTCTGAGCCTGACTTAATTACTGTTCAGTTCCATTTGGGTGGGGGGGGGGATCAGAAGCAGTGGCTCTCTAAGAGAAATGTTACATGCCTTTATTGTCAAGATTCATTTCTCAAGACTGGAATCAGTGTACTCATAATATTGTTTTATTTTCTTCCCGCTGATTTGCATTGTAGGAATTTGTTCTGGTTGAGCAATTTTAAACTAAAGTTAAGAGGAGTATTGGGCTAGAAACTTGATGAAGAAAGTGAATTTAACCTTTTGGATTGTAGCAAGTTGTCCCTTCTGCACTTTTAATATTAGGAAAAGCATCTTTTAACAAAACTGGATTTAAGGATTAGGGCAGGAACCCATGCTTAGCTGGTAGCCTAACCATTCTCTTCAGGTCCATGATGCCCCCTGCCACTTTTGAGCTGTCTTCCCAGGGAGCTGATTCATCCAAGATGTTTTGCAAATTCTCTCTGATTGATGGATTGAAGCTACATCTTATCTTCTAAGCATCTCTGTAAAGCCAGCTCCGCTTAGAACAAATCACTTCATTCCTTCACGGTTTCAAGAGTTTCACTTCATGAGTTTTTGAATAAAATGGCTTCACTGAGTGAAGAATATCAGCAGAAGTATCAAGTGGCCTACCGAATAGGTGAAGGCAGGTTGAGTTTGGGGCTGCAAAGGGTGCATGCTCCAAAGAGGAGTTTAAGTCACTGACCCAGTTAGCCTAGTATCTAATCAGTGATCAACCAACCTAAGCAAGTAGTTGTACTCAGTGAGTTTTTGGCCTCAGCAGGAAAGTAGACCAGTGGGGCTTCTTATCTTGATGACCAATAGACTGGTGGTTCTGTGGGCTATGTGATTGGTCTTAGGGGACCAAGCTTTAGCTTAAAAGGTGCCCTGTGGGGGGAATATACTTGTTTGCTTCTGCATTTATATAGACATTGCATAGAGCATATTCTTGATACTGCTGTGGGATGGTGACAATGGCAGAGCCTGTAGGTGAAGTGTGAGGAACCAAAGTACTAGATACCCACAGTGAGCAGATGCTTGACCATGGAGCCCATTGGGGTTGGGGGAAGGACAGGGGCTACCTTGAATTGTAGATTCCAAAGGAAACATTATTTACTGAATCAGCAGTATGCCTCACATATTCATGTATAAGTCATGTAAACCTGGTGTCTAGGATAATCAGCATAGGAATTTGAGGCTATTGAAGTTTCTTTTGGAAATGTCAAAGAGTAGAGGGTAGAGAGGGAAGCATTTCTGTCAGAAAATAAAATTTTGCTCTTTGTTGTCTGTAAACTGCAGCAGACTTTCCCTGACACTTAGCCTAAAAAGGTTCTTCCTTCACCAGTGTCTCTTTCTTAATCAAGTCTTTATTATGTACCCTTTCTGGCTTCTTTGGGCTGAGTTATGTGAGGATACCCACCCTCCACATATGCGCTCTTGCTAATTACTGGAGATCTGTATTGCAGAGGAGAGCATAGTGCTGGCCCAGAAACTTAGAATCTTTCCTCTGTGGAGCAGGGCATGGTTTAGGATATAAGACAGAAGGGGAAAAGATTGCAACTTATATACTTTGTAAAGTGTTTTATTTTATTCCTACCACACATGATTTTGCTAAGTCTCAAGTGTGTTTAGAGTACCGTTAGGATCAAAATAATAGAAATATGTCTAGAGGGTCACTGAATGCATAGAAGATTTTCATCATTTAAATTTTCATAATCAGTAGGTATAAAAAGTACAACCATTATCAAGTAGGGGAGCTGTGAAATATTTAGATATTCTTGTTCTTTTTTTTTTTTAATTTTTTAATGTTTATTTATTTTTGAGACAGAGAGAGACAGAGCATGAGCGGGGGAGGGGCAGAGAGAAAGGGAGACACAGAATCTGAAGCAGGCTCCAGGCTCCGAGCTGTCAGCACAGAGCCCGACGTGGGGCTGGAAATCATAGACCGCGAGATCATGACCTGAGCCGAAGTCGGATGGATGCCCAACCGAAAGAGCCACCCAGGCGCCCCTAGATATTCTTGTTCTTAAAAGAGATAGAAGAATCTGCAGGTTGAAAAAAATGCCAATTTTTTTCGATAACTGTCTCAAGTGTGTTTTTGTGCTTTAAAAAATGTTTTGAAATTTAGTTTTTTTGTGATTTAGCTTAACCAATACAAGGGTAAATGCTTTCACTGTGCAGTACACTTGTGATTAAAATAAAATCCCTAATGGAATAGTGGCTCTAAGAAATGATTATCAGTAGTTACCACGACTAGGTGAAAGGTCACGGGGAGACTTTTTAGTGGGTGGATCAGGTCACATCCCCTGAGCTCATCGATTATCATGAAAAGTGAAAAAACCCCAGACATTCTATGTCTCCTGATGTGACGCAGTACGAAGTCACAGCATTATCTATGGCATTCTCTTGCTAAAAATATTGAACCTAGGTGCCTCTAGATCCGACTACCAGTTTATAGAAAATGTAGCAGAAAGGGAAATGTGTTGGATGAATCCACAATGATGCATTTAGCCACAGGACAAAAAAATAATTTTCTTCAACAAAAAAATAGTATGGAGAAGAAAGGGAGAAAAAACTAGTTTGAATTAAAAGAGACCTAAGACACTAAAAAATACTGTTTGTAGACTTTGGCTCCTGATTTAAACAAATTGACTATAAAAATACATTTTTGAACCCAGGGAATAATAAGACAAGTTATTAGGTGATAATAAGAAATTCTTGTTAATCTTGTTGAATGAGATAATGGCAGTGTTGGCGATTTCAAAAAGAAAAACGTCTCAATCGCTTTGAGATATGTGCTGAAGTATTTATGGGTGAAATGGTAGGGCACCTAGGACTGGCTTTGAAATACAATAAGAAAAAAGACAGGGAGCAGAGATAAAAGCAAAATGGCATAATTATTTGTAATTACTGAAGCTGAGCATTGGTATACATGGGGTTCATATTTTATTCTTTCTACTTTGTATATTTGAAAATGTCCAGGGGCGCCTGGATGGCTCAGTCAGTTAAGCATCTGACTTCAGCTCAGGTCATGAGCTCATGCTCTGTGAGTTCAAGCCCCGTGTCATGCTCTGTGCTGATAGCTCAGAGCCTGGAGCCTGCTTTGGATTCTGTGTCTCTTGCTCTCTCTACCCCTCCCCTGCTCACACTCTGTCTCTCTGTCTCTCAATGCTGAATAAAAGTAAAAAAAAAAAAAAAAAAAAAGACAGTGTCCATAATCAATGGTTAAACTATAACTGAAACACATTCTAGGTTTTGTCTTTGTTTGAAGGCCTTAGGGAAATGCAGCTGAAGACATAAATAATGGAATAGATCATACCTCTCATTGATACTTCCATTTTTCTTTCTTTCTTACAGATATATTTTGTGCATGTCTGTGGAATTTGGAAGTGGGAATACTGTTGGCATAAGTTTGGGCTCTCTTAGCTGAGGAGAAGGAGGATTCAGAGGAGGTGGTAAGTGCTAGTCACATGGAGGAAATATGAGAGGACAGTGCTAATTTAACTGTCTGAGAGATTGTTGAGTGCTATGTTCTGGGTATTTGTGTCCCCCCAAAAGTCACATGTTGAATCCTAATGCCCAGCGTGGTGAGGTTAGAACATGGGGCCTTTGGGAGGTGATTAAGTGATGAGGGTGGAGCCCTTACAAATGTGATTAGTACTCTTGGGGCACCTAGGTGGCTTTGTTGGTTAAGCGTCTGACTTTGGCTCAAGTCATGATCTCATGGTTTGTGAGTTTGAGCCCAACATTGGGCTCTGTGGTGACAGCTTGGAGCCTGGAGCCTGCTTTGAATTCTATATCTCCCTCTGTCTCTGCCCCTTCCCACTCATTCTCTCTCTCTCTCAAAAATAAATAAACATAAAAAAAACAAATGTGATTAATACTCGTAATAAAAGAGACACCAAGTCTCTCCTGAGCTCCTTTAACCATATGAATATACAATGAGAAGTCTGTGACTCAGAAGAGAACCCTCGTCTAACCATGATGAGTAGTCTGATCTCAGATTTTTAGCCTCCAGAACTGTGAGAAATACTTGTTCTTGTAAGCTATTCAGTCTGTAGTATTTTGTTATAGCAGCTAGTACAGATTAGTATATTAGACCGTGATTCTTTTTTTTTCTGTTAATTTTATTTATTTATTTTGAGAGACAGAGAGAGAGAAAGAGAGAGAGCAGAGAAACAGGGAGAGAGAGAGAGAGAGAGAGAGAGAGAGAGAATCTCAAGCAGGCTCTGCACCATGAGCACAGAGCCCGATGAGGGTCTTGAATCCACAAACTGCAAGATCGTGACCTGAGCCAAAATCAAGAGTCAGATGCTTAACAGACTGAGCCATCCAGGTGCCCTGGGCCATGTTTTCTCTAACATGTTTCCCTTTTCTGCTAAACTTTAGGCCTGACACGATGTCTCAGCTATTGAGCTATCATCAGCGCCTGCCCAAATGTCTGGGCAAAAGTTGGACACTTCATAAGTGTTGACTTGATGAATAATTAAATTTCAATTAGTTGGCACCAACTTTTTGTATGAGTGACCTCGTGAGGGCTTTTACAAATAACCATTGCAGCAAGTATGTTAATCTAAAAAAAATCCTTAGTCTTGAAGAGAAAATAGCCACTATTAAGTGTCAGGAACATTACACCAAATAAATACAAATCATCTTCATTACAGTTAGGCACTGGGCTAATTTGGAGATGGAGTCACTGTACCTGCTTTCAGCCTCATGAATTCTCATTATCATCTTCCTGGTTATAACAAGTAAGTATAATGCTGAAAATACTAGTTTCTTAGGGATAGTATTACAGGTGTGGAGACACAAGATTACTTGCAAATGAGGAGACAAAAGGGGCTTCAATAAAATTACTTCCTATCAAGTGTAATAAGCATGTATGATATGTTATTATTAATGACCTTTCAGGCAGGTCACATTAATGAAGTATTGAGACAACTAAATGAGATTTTAAGTAAAAAAAAAACAAATGACAAGAAAGTTAGAATGAAGATGAATGTAAAGAAAAGAGGAAAATGGGAAACGAAGAAAACAAAGAGGAACAGATATGATGAAAATTGCCTTGCCATTCTGTGGCAAGAGTGAAAGCAAATCTAATGACTTTCTCTGCTTTCAGCTTTAAAAATAAGACACATTTCTCAGATATGAAATGTGGTCCATTATCTGCCAATGGTGTTCTAAGTTGTCTGCAGGCAGAAACTATATGCCATAAAATAAACTTTAAACTATCCACCCCCTCCTTTTTAGCACTGGCACAAATCTAGCTGTTTGGAAAATTGGTTCTTGATGACAATTTTTCTGCCCTTGCTAAAGAAATTCATTGATGAGTGTGATGTGTGTGTGCATTAGTAGATGTATGCTGTGGTTTGTAGATTTTATGATAAACACATTTTTACATTTTAACATCTCTGAAACCAAGGCGTATATGTCAGGGTTTAACTAACATTTTTTTCCCCTTTCTTGATGGCTCACAAAGTAACGTTGCCTGTTATAATCAGTCACACCTTAGTTTGTAAATTTGATTTATTTAGAGGGGGGATAGGAGTGAAGAAGGAGGAAGGAGACAGAAGTGGGAGGAAATTTGATGCCTTGTATAATGGCATAATTCAGAAAAAAGTTTCTTTAATTCTTATTCTTCGTATGACTATCTGGTAATAAAAATAGCATTTACTTATATTCTTTGGATAAATCTATGAAAATTGTTAAACTCTTCCTTCTGAATTCTCCTTTACTTTTTCTCCTTTTCCTTCTTGGCTTCTCATATACTTGAGACTTTGTCTTGGTGCAAGCTCCACACTTGCAGCTTTCCAAAAGGTGCACGTGACTTAGAATTAACTGTTGATTTGAGAAGAATCAGCCATGACAAGATCTGAGAACAACACCAGGGCCATACCATAAGGTGGGACACAGAGGCTCCTTAATATCTTTGAGAATACCACTTCTGCTAAGTCCAAGCACATTGATATGCCCCCAAGCTGTTCTGCTCCTCTTTCTCATTCTGGGGTTTCTGGGAGCAAGCTCATGCTTGGTGCCAAGCAACTGTGAGCTTAAGTTTGGCAATTATGAAAGAAAGGAGCCTTGGTTCTCTCCCACTGGGGGGAATGCTTTTAACCATTCAGAGCAATTTGTTTTCCTTTCTTATCTTTTAAAGTCTATTTATTTATTTTGAGAGAGAGAGAGAAAGCATGACAAAGGGGCGGTGGTCAGTGAGAGAGCCAGAGAGGGAGAAAATCCCAAGCAGGCTCTGCACTCAATGCTGAGCTCCGTGTGGGGCTTGGTCCCATGGTGCTGGGATCATGACCTGAGCCAAAAATCAAGAGTTGAACGCTCAACTGACTGAGCCAGCCAGGTGCCCTGCTTTAGTTTCTCTCTGCATCTGCAGGTCTTTGGGATTCCCGCTTAGAGGTGGGGACGTTAACTGTGATGGGCTCCACTGACATGTCATCTATCACACAGAGGAGAGAGTGAAGCTGGAAACCCAGAACCTCGTACTCTCAGGTCAGGAGTCTTGAATGTTGTGTTTTCATGCGGGATCAGGAATCTCTCACACTCATTTCGATTTTGTGATACAACTGAACTCAGATGAATATATGAGAGGCTACAGCACTGGTGGGATCAGGAAGATGATACTACTGAACGTTGTGAGGGAAAGAGCAAAGATGTCTCTCTGGATATTGGCTGCTGACAATTAGGTGATGAGTTTGGATAGTAGGTAATAGAAAGAAGGTTGTAGCATACAGTTGCTGGCCATATCTATCACCCAAACAATGGGCAAAAATTCAGTGAAAAATATTCATCAAGGCCGTTGAGCCAAATTGGTCTAGGCAAGGTTTAATAGTACTGGGCATACACTGATTGCAGACAGTAGAAATTTGCTGATGTTCCCTCACGTCCTCTGGAAATGTTCTCTTATGCATCCAGTTTCATCAGACCTAGTCATTCCTTGCCAGAAATCAAACAAAATGTCGCCTCCCATTTGGAAAGATTTCATCATTGACAGAAACATAATTTCACTTATCCAGCAAGAGAAATGTTGACACTGACAAGAAGATAGTACCTTTTATCTTCAAAGCTGTTTTATAGGAAACAGTTTAAGCTAAAATAGCTTTTTCCTTTTTTTCTCAGTTTTATCAGGAATGATTACTTCCTTTGCTACTCTGCCACATCAACCCACATCCAATGGTATCTGAGACTGATCTGATCAGTTTCTAATTCAAAATAAAGGTTAAATATCCCCAGGTCAGGTTTTGGAGTTGGGTCTTCTATGGGAACCTTGGGTAGGGTTTAGTGTCCTGGTAGGTTAACCTTGTAGCTGTGAGGGAGTGGAGGGGACATGAAAACTCAATGCCGTGAGAGCCCCCATGCTGGGGCTGCCTCTGAGCATCATCACTATGTTGAACAAGATCACTGCAGGGAGAAGAGCTGTTCCAGGTCCTAAGCAGAATCTATATGGGAACAGGGGATTAAGGCAGGAGAGAACCAAGGAGAGTAATAAGGGAATTGGCTACCTGTCTATGTCCCCAACTCAAGGCGGATACCTTTGTGATTAGAAGTGTGCCTTGAGAGTCACACTGCCTATCTTTAAATCCTGACTCCCCATCCTAACTAATTCTGTGACCTTTGGTGAGCTACTCTTTCTGAGCCTTCATTCTCTTATCTGTAAAATGAGGATAACAATGGTTCCTACTTTGTTACAGGCTTTTATGATAATGCATGTAAATCGTTTAACTTAGTTCCTGTCATGTACTAAGTGCTCAATAAATGTTACACTAGCTTTTTATTCCTTCATCAATCATATTACTCTTTCTCATCAGACTGTGAAGTCTTCTGGGATGAAAATTCTATTTTATTCATCATTTTACTCTCAGATCTTCTTTTGCTTCAGCAGCCTTAGAATGGCCCTAAAGGTGCTCTTGCCTTGTTTTCATGACATTGTCTTCCCTGGTTCTCAGACCTCTCACTAGCTGCTCCTTCCCACTTTTCTTAATCCAGATCACAAGAAGCTTGGGCTACTCTTCTCTCTTTATTCTTTCTCCCAACTCTAGAATTGGTATCTCCTGAGCTGACCTCCCCCTCTTGAGTCCCAGACTCACATAGCTGAATTTTTACTAGACATCTCCACTTCAGTGTCTCACAGATAAGTCAAATTTCAGAAACCCAGAGTTGAAAATAAAAACTATGGTTCCCCTTCTTTCCTTATCAAATCATCTCAATATATGGCTTCACCATCTATCTAATTTCTCCAGCAGAAACCTAGCATCTCATTTTCCATAGTTGGTCTGTTAGCAAGTCGTTTTGGCTCAGCCTGCAAAAGATCTCAGAGCCAGCTCCTGTCCTCCACCTCTGCGCTGCCAGTCTAATCCAGGCCATCTTTGTTTCTTTTCTGGAATACTGTGGCAGCCTACAAACTGTTCTCCCTGTCTCTATCATTGGCCTCTGACAGTCCATTTTCTATGTGCATCAAGTAAATCTTTAAAAAAAATAATTGAATCATGTCCCTTCTGTGTTTGAAATCCATCATGGCTTCCTATGCCCACAGCATAAAATGCCGAGTCCCAAAAGAGCTTATGGATCCCTGCAGAATGGGGCCCTGCCTGATTCTCAAGCATTCTGCATACCCATTTCCTGCACTCAGTTTTCTCCAGTCAGATGAGCCTTCTTTAAGTTCTTTCATGCTCTGGGATCTTTTCCTGGCTTGTTCCTGCTGCTTGGAATACCTTTCTCCCAGGCATCCCCTCCCATTCTTCAGAGCTTGTTTGGAATTATCACCTTCCAGTATGGGCCACCCTTCCTCTAGTATTCTATGTCCCAGCCTCCTTCATGTTTTTTTTTTCATAAAGCATTCCAAAATTGCAATTTATAATTCTTTTATCTAATTTTTTTGTGTTCCTTTATCTCACCAAGGCATAGGGACCATATCTAGGTCATTTGCTGAGGTATCCTCCTTGCCTAGCATAGTGCCTGGCACATAGTTAGACTCTATAAATACCTGCTGAATGAATGAATCCAAAAAAGTGCTCAGTCGATTGTACATTGAATGAATGAACAAAGTGATATATAAAAGTGTGATTTTTTTTAAGCTCGATGGCGTTGTTACCAAGAGATAAAGTATTAATTAAGCTCATTGGATACAGCATGGTATAGGGGATAGATTGTGGACTTTCATGTAGCTCGAGTTGTGCCTCTGCCTTTTATTAGCTGTGTGACCTTGGAAGTGTTTCTTAACCAGTCTCAGCTTTAATTTTCTCCCCTATAAAATGGGGGAATTAAACCTCTTTATATCAGAGGATGTTATGAGAAGTAATTGAGATAATGCATGTAAATCCCCTGGCATAAAGCTAGCACAAGAGTGGTACACAATACCCAGTTACTCATTTCTTTTCTTCTTCCAGTTACAGAAGTGTGGAGTTTCAGACATCAGTGAGTTAGTGAGAAGGCTGTTTTGGAAGGAAAGAGGTCTTCTAGGTGCTGGCTTTCTCCTCTCCTCTTACTTTCTAATTATACTGCGTTAGGAATCTCAGATCAGTGCAGGAAGCACACTTTTTCCAGCAGTAGAGGTTGCCAGTCACTGTGGAATTTATAGGCCAGGTAATTGCCTTTCTTATTCTTCCTCCAAGTTGCAAATTTCACATTTCAAATTCTCAGATCCTTCTGTTCAGAATATGCTTATATTTGGGGGTGAAGCTCAGTGCCATTTCCCCCCTAATTTTCTCAACTATGTTTCATAATACCCTCCTGACTTCTACCTGCATGATCTGAAAAGTCCACTCAAACAGTACCTGGAGGCCACTAAGAGCTCCTAGCCCCATTTCAATAAATGGCACTGTCTTATTTGTCCAAAAACCTGCTCTCTGCTCTTCATTGTGTTCTCCTGAATAGATGATTGAGCTTTTCCTGGGATCCTCACCACTTCCTCTCATTTGGCTTCTGGACTCTTTCCTTTCTCTTTTCTGTCTCCTCCTTGTCCCTATTCCTACCATCTTTCCTTCGTTTTCTTCCTCAGTCCCTCTCTGGTCCCTTATCCCCACTGTGTCTCCATTAAATGCTCATTTTATCATCTTTGTGCTATCTGGCCTGCTTGAGTAGTACAATTGGTAGAATAAACGCTTGGGACCCAGTTTCACATCCCTGGGTCTATCAGTGATTTCAGCCACAGCTGTGGAGAACTATTTTAAGCCCTCCTTGCTTCTCTGCCTCAGGGCCTTCTCCAGTGCCAAGGTAGCCTGGAAATGCAGGAAAGTCATCACCCTAAGTGCAACTCTTAACCAATGGGGGATTGGAGCAGTGATAGTCTTGGAAACTTATTGGATTTGGCATTTAAGGAGCACAGAGGAGTCCAGGATGGCTGGCAGGTTGTTGAGGTCAGGAATATTGGGAAAGCCCTAGGGATGGTGTTGTCAAGATAGAAGTCATCGGTGAAATATCATGTGAGGGTGAGTGACCTCAGGGCAGGGGTCATCCTTTATGTATCATTGTTTTCCCAAGACTTAGTATAGTACCAGAACCTAAGGTTCACAGAATGTGCACTGAAAGAGCAAACCCATTTATCACATGCCAGTGCCTTTAGGGAAAGCTGTTACACTGGTATGGTATTCAGAAAGCCAGATGCAGCTCCCCAGTCACCATAATATTATCCTGGAGATATTGATAGATTTTTCTCTTTTAATATTTGTTCCATTGTCACACAAAACATCAGTATTAGATTCATAAAACTGCTATTTCCTTGTCATTTGTCAAGCCACTTTGGAAGTCATTTGCTTTTGGGGGGATTAATCTTCTAGAATATCAGTATTACATGGTATTTCAGTAAGCATCCTAAGTGGTTCAGCAAACGTAAATTGTTTAGCATTTATATATCACTTATATTCTCCAGGAGCTCAACATTAGTTAATTCTCATGATACTTAGAGATAAGTGTCATTTCAAGTCATGATTTGTATATGTCTCAAGTTTATAAGTGTTCTCTGCCTGCTTTTTTTGTCAGCAGCTATTTCATTTTCCATCACTAAGACTTCCATTTAATTTTGTTTATTGCACTCTTTGTGGAACTGGGAACATATGGTAATTTTTGTTTGATGTGCAACCATTATTCGAATAGCTTTTGGCTCAGAGCTGACCTCAGAGGTCCTAGGTCCTGCCTGGATGTGTTACTCAGAGTTAGAGGTTTGCAACAGGGGGACACAGTGGCAGGAGATAAAGTAGGAAGTTGCTTCATGAATGGCAGATTTGTCCTGGGTTCTAGTTGTTCCCACTGTTGGGAGAATATCCACTAGGCTTCATAAAGACACATACCCCCAAGCTCCCATCTACCTCCACCCCAGCTCCCTGAGTGGAGAAAGTGTGAGCATAAGCCCAGCAGTGAGTACCAGTGTGTTCCTCTCGGTTGACTGAGTAACCAAAGACACACCAGAGAGCACACTGTAATGGGGCATGTGCCCTTGGGGTAGCTATAGGGCACCTTGGCTACCTCTTTGAAGGTTTGTACACCAGAGGCTAGGATGCTGCCAGAGAAACTCACATACCATCTACAATAAGGCTTAATAGCAGAGACCACCAAAATTGGATCAATCCAGGTGTAGAATAATGAGGCCTGCCTTCCCCCTACTAACTCTGGGCTTTAGCTATGGCTGGCGTGATACTTCAGCATGTGAACCCAAACAGATGTGAACCCCAGCAAGGGGCTGACTTGTCAGATGCTGCTCCATCCCACTACCATGAAGAAGCCTCTTAGACCCAGATGCCTTCCAGGGATGGAGAAGTTTAAAGGGTGAACTTGATTCAGTATGTACCAATATTTACCCTTAAAGAAAGTCTTGAATTACAAAAGACCAGGTTATCTTGTACTGAAGAATTAGCAGTTTTCAATGCTCTACAGAAATGGAAATCCAAAAGCTAAACTTAGATTGGTTATAAATAAATTTTAAAAAATCGCTTTTGCAAATTTTATGGACTCCCATGACTATCAAAATTCTATTAATTATTTTGTTATCTCATTCAGCAAATGATGGAATTGAAGCTTAGAGGTATTAAATAACTCACTTGAAGGCACCCAACTCGTAAAGGGGTTCTGTTTTCCCGGCCTGGTCTGTACGGCCCTGGTCTACAGGATACCAGGTCTGTCTGATCTTTGCACTTAAACTTTACCCTAATTTATCATTAGTGCTTCCTAAACTTTACCACCAAAGTGTTCTAAAGAGGCAGAGGAGCTCAGATGCATAGCCCTCCAGTGGTGGGTGTGGATATGGGAGGGTGGGGACTGGTTAGGGGTTGAATCAGAAACTGTAGACAAATTGGAATTTCACTGAGTAATTTTTAAAAAAAATATGTTATTTGATTTGAAGAACTCATACATATTGTACTCTACATATTATATGTTTTCCCTACTTTTGAAATGTTTTAAATTATGTAACATTAAGAAAAATGAGTTTTCTTAGATAAGCCATAATTATCCTCTGGCTCCAAGTATAACTCAGCCAGCTTTGGTGAACCTTCCAGGGACATATATCCCAGTTTGAGAGCCAGTGAGTGGTCTCAGGCAGGTATTAGTTAGGGAGACAAATGTGGATTCATGTAAGAAAAGGTAGGTAAGGCAAAATGGAAAACATTTGTACCACTGTATGAGAAAACAAGGAAGTAAAGTGTGTGTGAGAGAGAGAGAGAGAGAGAGACAGAGAGAGAGAGAGAGAGAGAGAGAGGCAGAGAGAGACAGAGAGACAGAGTAAGAGAGAGACAGAGACAGAGAGAGGATATTGACTGATTGGTTGATTGGCCCAGAAGGTTAGGGCAGGGCATTAATGGAGGCTATTGGCTCTATGCTCATGGGACTGAGTGGCTGATTAATTTTGTAGGTTTAGAGGGTAACTGAGACTGAAGTTGTTAGTTTGCCATCATGCGGGTCATCCATAGCCACAGATCTGTCTCCTGACCAGGTATGTGAAGAGGGTGGTAAGACTAATCATTCTCAGGATACGTGGAGCTGGAGAAAGAATTCTCTAGTGGGCGGGACTCTGACTCTGTCTGCTGATATATTCTGGTCTCTTGAAATGCTCTCTTGCTGCTTCTCTCTATCTCTGGGGATAAATTTTTATTCATAAGGTAACCTTATGATTCCTAGTTTGTGTTTCAGAATGGAGTATCCTAGCTATTGTCCGTAAATATTTCTAGTTTGAAAGATTTTTTTTTTTTTTACTGTAAATTGATATATTAGCATCCTGGTTTATCAACTCATCACCTGTGAATTTTCTTAGCAGACATCTGTTCCCAGAGCCAGAACATACTTGAGTGAATAGAGTCAGATTTTGCATCTGCAAAGCTGAGATGCAGTCTCTGGGACTGTTGATTGGGGCTGCAGACATAAAGACAAAGTCTATGCAGCCAGGTCTAAGCATCTGGTCAGTGGGTCCCACCTACTCCCTTTCATGTCATATTTCTGTACGAGGCTCAATCTTATATTTAGGAGTTATGAATGTGCCTGCGAAAATGATCAGCCTCTTAAACAAACAGAAAAATTACACAGCATCCTTTACTTAGCAAATTGACAAAATAATCATAATACCCAGCATTGGGGAGGGTGTGGAACAAATTGCTCTTTCATGCTACTGGAAAGAGGGCAAGTTACTATAGCCTTTCACTTTTTTTCTTAGGTAGTAAAAGATTTAAAAATGCGTTGAGGCACCTGGGTGGCTCAATTGGTTAGGCGTCTGACTTTAGCTCAGGTCATGATCTCACTGTCTGTGGGTTTGAGCCCTGCATTGGGCTCTGTGCTGACAGCTCAGAGCCTGGAGTCTGCTTTCGGATTCTGTGTCTCCCTCTCTCTCTGCCCCACCACAGCTCGTGCTCTGTCTCTCTTGGTCTCTCAAAAATAATATTAAAAAAAAAACCCATTAAATAAATGCTTTGCCCCTTGCTTCACCAGTTCTACATCTAGGAATTCATTCCAAGGAAATGAATGATGACTACTGTATTGCTCATAACAGAGGAAAATTGTACACTCCATGCCATACATGTCCTTCAGTAGGGAGTGGCTAAATGGACTGTGGTTTGTATACATGAGGGAATATACCAAGGCTACCAAAATGGTCATGCAGCGGTACATTCACAGACATGGAAAGATATTCCTGATCTAGTGGAGTGAAAAAAAATTGGACAATGCATATACAGTCTAATTCCATTTTTGAATATCTGGGAATATATGTATATATTTATCTATATATATGCACATCTGTATATTTGTATGTATGTGCATATGCCCATTAACAATGGCCATCAGTGAAATCCAACTGGTCCCTTAGCCTTGTTGAGACATTGGGAGACTCCTTGGCATTGTCTAACTTCACTTGTCATCTTTGTGTTAGTGATCCCTTCTTCCTAATTTTTTAGAAAACTAGGCCTGCCTGGCTTCTGGCTGGTGCTCTCAGCTGCTGCCTGCTTTGTATTCCTGCTTATTTCACTGTGCCCCTGACCCCAATTCTGAGTCCCTCATCTCACTGGGGTTTGGTTCTTTATTAGTCCATGAACACTGTAGTTGTTCTTTGCCAAGCCTGGTGCCTTTTGGACTCGACTTCTTTGCCCCTCTCCTGGCTCTCTCTGCTATATGTATG
Organism: Paguma larvata; assembly: GCA_030068075.1. Lineage (NCBI taxonomy): Eukaryota > Metazoa > Chordata > Mammalia > Carnivora > Viverridae > Paguma > Paguma larvata. Next base: position 90,897,747 of record CM057825.1, on the reverse strand, counting down.
CCCATTTAGTCAGCTTGCTGCTATGGTTTCTTAGTCGCCTGCAGTGAGGCCATGCCATCTGTTTGGCTTTTGCTCATCTCCAATGTGTTCCTTCCATCTCCCATACTATCTTCACCACCCCCTATGCCTTTTACTGCCCACCTGGTGGGACCTGTCACTCATTCCTGGAGAGTATCCAGGACAGTGGGGTTGAGTGGCAGTGAGTTCACCTTCCATGTGGGAGGACTGGCTGAGATCCAGACTTTGCTCATGACCCTGTCCTGCCATTCTCTATTAAGCATGACTTGTGCCTGGGATGGATGACATTGTCTTTCCATGGAGAATTGGGCTTAGCATGTGCATGGAAAATGGCGTCACTGATGGGTAGAACAATGGGAATTAGGGGGAAAAAGTTCCAGAAACCAGAAATGATGTGTGCATTACCCAAACTCTTTGTCTCTTTTCTCAGTTAAGATCTCTACTCTTTGTTTGGCTAGCCCTGAGAGATCATTGCAAAGAAGATGCCAGAACCATAGATATTCTTAGACAGATGAACCTGGGTTTGAATACTGGTTCTGTTACTGATTATATGATAATCTTGGGAAAGTTGATTACCCTTTTGGACTTTAACTTTTCTCACCTGCTAAAAAGAAGCCTAGTAATAATAATAATGATGCTAATAGTTACTTATTGTGTATTTACCAGAACTCAGCTACTACACTAAACCATTTAATTTATCCACCTAACAACAATATGGTAGGTATCATTAGTTTCCCCTTTTATAGATTGGGAAAAGAAAATTATAAAGATATTAAATATCCAAGTTCAGACAACTTGTAAGGCAAGGAGCCAGTATTTGAACTCAGTCAGCCAACTATGAGCCTATATTCCAAGAGGGCCTCTCCTATGAACCAGTGTAGAAGTACCGCATTCAGTGTCAGCACATACTAAGTGCTAAAAAATGCCCCCTCTCGGGGCCTCCTGAGTTAATGTGAGGTCAGGCTTTAGAGTCAGGGGTTCTCCTCTTTGTGGATATCCCAGGACTTTACAACTAAAACCCAAAAGGGGGCAACTGCAGCTGTCTGTCTCATATTGGAGGCTGTAGGCTGAATCTTTCATTCCCTATGTGACAGTGAGCAATGAAATTTCAGTTTATGATCTCCCATTCTCTTTATGGAGCCTCTGTTCCTATGCCTCATCAATCATTGTCACTTTGAATTTTTGCAGTGTCTTACAAAATCAACCTATGTTGATCTTTCCATTGGTTTAAAGCTCCTGCAGTGAAGATCTAGGGCTATCTTGTCTTCTGAAATAGGCATTGTACCATATAGAATCTCTAATAACAAACCTCAACAATGAAAATGAGGACAATAGCAATTATATCAAGTACCACCATGATTAATGTTACCCCAGGCCCCAGCACAGACATGCACTATTCGGTGCACTAAGTCCTGAGATCAGGGGTCTCAAACTCAAATTCCTGTCAGGCCAGGCAGGAGCTTAAATAAGGAAGTAGGTCACATGGATGGCAGTGACCCTAGAGCCTGTGGCCTCACCAGAGAGATGACTGCTACCTAGCTCTGGTTGAATGTTGCCATGCTAGACTACAGGCTTAGTTCTGTCCTATCTTTGCATTTTTCAAGAGAAGTAGTAAATAGGGACTTTTATGTACAATTTCTCAATGTACAAATGTTGGCAAATAGTTTACATTGAAAAAATCCTCATCTGTAGGTTGTATACCATTTGTTTTTATATGATCTGACCTAACCCTTTTAGGTCGTGAACACTATACAATAATAACTGTATAAGCCATGATCATGGGAAAGTGGATATAATCAAAAGCTTATGTATCAGAGGTTTCTAGAGAAACATTGTAAGACCTTTTCCTCTTTAAGAGGCCTCCTGGGACTCCAGAGCATTCACTAGTGTGACTGACTGTACTAATTGTTGTGGTTTCCATGTCAATTCCAGGCTCCTATCCTGGTTCCCTCATTTTTGTTCTTTTTTGGCTTTAACATTCCATGTGCTCTCTTTAGGCCTGATCTCCCACCAACTAAGCACATTCGTGTTGCTGTACAATGAAGGTCTGCCAGAGGTGAGGTTCTCCTTGGTAGGCTCCATGAGCCCCCAGAACCTCAGATTTTGATGCCTGCACTGCTCCTGCCTATGAGGCCAACTCCACCATCTACTCCACTGAGAATCTTTGAGGTGGAAGTCTGTGTGTGGATTCTAGCCATGTAACATGGTTTCTGTGTGTCTACACTGGCCAAAGGACACAGAAGACCCTTAACAAAGATCTCACTTAGTGTGTCTGGTCCCCAGCCAGGTCTTGACAGTCATCACTAGATGCAGGCCGGCTCCATGGTTACCATGATCCACATCATGCCTGTAACTAAGGAATTCCCAACAGCTTGTTCAGGATGGAACTGAGAGAATAATGATATCTGATGTATCTTGGTTCCTCACCTGGGACTTAGATGGACACAGTGGCAACACTGAGCCTATGGTGATGGATTTGGCCAAGAGGAGAGGCAAGGTTATATTATGATAGGAGATAAGTCCTTGACCAACTCTGTATGATCGGAGGTGGTTTGTGTTCTCATTTACTTATGGGTTGGAATAGGTGGTTAGCATCATAGCTGTGAATAATCAGAGGGTATTTAAGGCCTATTTTTATGTCAGCATAAAGGGCCTGGGTCAGGCCAACTTTAAAATTCTCTGGTCTGTTAGAGAGTTGATTACATGATCTTGATTCATCTTCTGGCAGATGAAACCTATGTATTGAAGTGTTTTGTGTGAAGAGCACTTATAGCTTCTCGACATTTTCATTATTTTGCATGGAGTCTGGATCTCTTGCAAGTATTGACCACCACCGAAGTTAGCAAAGCAAAAATGTATTAGTTCATATTCATGGAACTCACACTTTCCAGGAAAAGATAAAACCACAGAAGCGTATTGTTTTAAAATCTGAGGGCTTCCAACAAATGGCAGAGCTTCTTCTTGGCAGAGCTTTGGGAGTCATTTGAAGCTGCTAACCATGGCCGTATGACACAAGGATCCTTTGCTGGGCTTGGCAGATGCGGTGTCCTATAACCGCATGTGGCCCACCCTCCTGGACGGCTTCCGTGTTGATCATGCCTTGACTCTGAGATCCCAAAATGCTGGGAGGGAGAGTATCATGGCACTGTAGAGCCTTCAGGCTCCAGGTTTGCATTTACTGCAGTTGATGGTTTTCATTTTGACAAGTTAAATAGTCTTCCTGGTGTATTGGTGATTCACCACAAGGCATTAGCACAAGTTTGTGTGGAATGGGAAGTTTACAACATTAATTTGTTGAAATGAAGTAAAAGAAATGCTGGGTCCTCAGACGAGTGGGTGTTTTTAGGGCTACCAGCCAAATTTCTGATCCTGAACTCAGGAGGAGAAAGTACTGAATTATGGTAAATGGGACCTGGGCTTTCAATTTTTTTCCCCAAAAGCAATCAATGGTAGCTGACTTTGGGCCTACAGACTCCTTCAGTGGGACCACAGTCATTCATTCCTCAAACATTTATTGCATGCCTACTCTGTGCCAGAGACTTTTCTAGATGCTGGGGATATAACAATGAATAAGAAACATCATCGCTGTTCTCATGGGTCTTTCATTCTAGCGTTGGAGAACAATAAACACATAAGCAAATGATGTCACGTAATGATACATATTGTAAAGAATAATAGGCTAATGGGATACAGGAAGATGGTGGGAGGCTGCTTTCTGAGAGCTGGTTAGTGTAGGGCACTCCAAGGGGGTGACTTTTAAGCTGAGACTCCTACCATGAGGATGAGGTAGCCAGGTGGAGATCAAGGGAAAGAGCACCTGGAGCAGAGGGAGCTGCAAGGACACCAGCTCTGAAAAGACCTGTGCCATGTTTGAGGGATGACAGAGGACCCACGCACCTGGAGCCTTACGGGAAAAGGAGAAAGTGAGAGGAAACGGGAACAGGACACATACGGTTCAGGTGGGGCCTTATAGCAAGGTGAAGAATTTAGATTTCATTCTAGTTGCCTCTTTTACCCAGGAGGAAGGAAGGTTCTGGGTTTACAAAAATAATCATAGGCTTATGGATGGAACCAGATAAGATGGAAACGTTGTTAGTTACAAGAATCCAGACCTAGCCACGTCTACCCCAAAGTGTGTGCCTTTCTGACCCCGTTCTGCCTCCTTTTCTATCTCGTACTGAAGAGAGAGGCTGTGTGTTATAGAGGATGTAGATCTGAGCTCACCTACCCTCTCTAACTGTAATCACATAGTGCTCTGAGCCTCATCATGCAGAAGCCTCAGGTGAGCTCACAGGCCTCAGTTGGACATTACCCGTGAGCAAAGGTTTACACAACCCAGGGGTAATAGGGCTGAGAGAGTATTTCATCACAGCGTCAAAATAATTGAACTTCATTTTATTAAGAATAATAGGTGTTACCCATTTTAATTGAGAACTGAAGAAAACAAATTTTTTTAAATGGAAATTCTTAACTGATGTCCTTAGACCTCCAAGGGATCCGTGAAGGCAGTAGTAGGGTCCACAAGCTATTTTCCACATTTCAAAAAATCTCTGATGCCTCATGGAACCACCTTCACAGATTCTGTTTGGCAGAGGGTATCTACCTGAAGACACACACACCTAGCAATTCCTCCACTAGGTACGGGTACTGGATACAGAGATGCTTACACAGAGTCCACAAGAGGCAGGTGCCAGGATGTTGAAAGCAGTACTATTGGCAAGAGCCAACACCTGGAAATTACCCAAATGCCCACCCAAATAGTAGAATTGATAAATTGTTATATACTAAAATTTTCTCTATTTATCATATTGTCTTATATATAGTAGAATGTGCACTATGCTTGAGAATGTATGATCTTTAACTGTGTGTAGGGATTGTAGCTAATGTTCACAGAAAGTAGCTAGAGACAACACATGTTTTAAGAACCATTTATATAATGTCTGAAAATAGGGAAACCTCTATGATACTTCAAGTCAGGATGGTTGGGGGTGGTGAGTGGAGGGGAGGTTGAGACTGCTGATAATCAAGGGTACTGAGGGTGTTATGTTTCTTAATCTGGGTGCTGGTTTTGTGTGTGTGTTCAGTTTGTGAAGATCAATTGAGCAATATACTTTTGATACATGTGCTTTTCTGTAGCATATTATACTTTAATTCAAATTAAAAAAAATGTTAAATGGGAAATTATATGAGAGCCATTTCAGCCCAGTTAAGTATGATAGGCATTTCAGCCCAGTTAAATATAACTTTTCATAATATCAGAGAGGACGTTAATTGGTGCTGAAAAAAATGTTGGAAGGCAGTGATTTTTAAAATGTGGGTCCAACCCTGAGGAAAAATATGATGAACGATTTCCTGGGGGACCACTTATTGCAGCCACCTCTTTTTTTTTAGGGTTTATTTTTGAGGGAGAGAGAGAGAGAGAGAGAGAGAGAGAGAGCCCGACAGGGACTCAAACTCATGAACCATGAGATCATGACCTGTGCTGAAGTTGGACACTTAACCGACTGAGCTACCCAGGCACCCTGGGTCACCACTTCGGGGTGAGTGGCCCTATATTTATATTTATTTAATTGTAAATAGAATAATACAATTTAGAAAAATAATCCTCTGGGCTCTACTCTTTTCTCTTTTAATTGAAGTATAGTTGATGTATAACGTTACATTAGTTTTAGGTGTACAACATAGTGATTTGACGAGTCTATCTGTCATTAGTGGGCTTACCTTTTAAAACAGAGTGTCTCATGGTGGCATGTGTGTTACCAAGGGAGTCCATGGAAAGTTTGTGGTATGTTTATGTTGTAAGAGAATGTTGTCATTCCTAAGTGACTTAGATTCAGACTTGTAAGACACAGGCAGGTAGGCTGATGGTCTTTTCCTGCTGGCATTTTTAGATTGGCTTGTTAGGAGTTTCCTGTTCAGTGAGAGAGAGATGAGTGTCCTCAGTTCATCTGGATCCCTCTCCTCACCCCATCAGAGAACTGCAGGTGGCTGGCCATGTTGTCCAATGCTCTGATGCCACCTCCTGGTGAGTCAAAAACAAGGAGGACTTCAGGAAAGGGGAGCCTTGGATGTGGACAGATTGTCATGTGGATCAAGGAGACAAAGGGCTTATGTTCTGCTAGGACTAGGGTTTCCTGCTCCTCTTGGCAACTGGGCAGCCTTCCACCATCTGCCAGCTACCCCTTGCCACCATCTGCCAGTCAGCCAGCCAATCCAGCTTCCTGACTGTTGTGTGACTCACTGAGAGGAGTCAGGCAGCCCCTAGAACTGATCCAATCCATCCTGGTTTTGCAAAGACAATGCCAGAGTGGGGTTGCTGCCCGTGGTGGTGGGGAAGTGAGAAACTGCCACCACTATTGCCTTGTTTCATTGAAGTAATTCTAGGATGATGGTGACAAATTGAATCTGACGTCTTCAGGAGTTGAGGGGCAACTGACTCAGCCAGTGGTGTAAGACTGTGAGACACTGCTCTCCAGCAGCCTTTCTTGTCTTTAATCTGAGTATCTACTCCTCTGACTCCTGACTCAGGGGCACAACTCAGATTTACTCCTAGACTAATGTAAGCCAAATTTAGGAGTCAAACTCTTCTTGCCAATGATTGGTTTAGGGAGGGGAATTTATCCAAATTTAGCCAAAGAAAAGAAAGGAGAAATATATTGGGGGATATCTGGTAAATGTCTTCTCACAGGAAAGAATGGCTTTGTTGTCATGCCTTGATGTACTTGCAGCAGCCACATTGTGACCATGAGGATAAAGACCTAGAGATAAGCTGGCATGGGTTTAGGTTGCTTGGGGGGAAGATGGAAAGAACCTGAATCCCTCAGGACAGAGCTCTTAAAATAAATAATCCTGAGCTGTCCTACCTCTGGACTTTCCACTGTCGGAACTAATCTATTTTCTTTATTATTTCCACCAATTGAGTTTGAGTTTTTGGTTACTTGCAGCACAAACCTTCCCAATTAAATGGAGCTTTGCTCTAACTTTTTCCCACCTGCAGTGCATATTGCCAATTTTCAGCTCAAAATTTTTATTTAGATATATCCTATGAACCATTATTCTTCAGACTCAAAATATCTGCTATTACTACTCATCTTTTCTTCAAATCCGCGTTAGTGGTTTTTGATTTCTCCTTCTTTAGGATGTCAACATACCACACACACATATACATAATCAGGCAATTTTATTTTCATTGTATATAATAAGATTTTGTATCATATGAAATGCTTACTGTGAGCAGTGCTTGTGCTAGGAACTTTATATAGACTTACATAAATTATTATTTATCCTTATAACAACACTGCTGGACAGACAATTTTATCCCCATTGTGTAGGAAAGTAGAGCAACAGAGCTGTTAGGTAACATTCCTTAAGACGCACAGCTTATCTTGGCTGAATGGGGATTTGAACACAGTAGAGGCTTTCCCCTGTAGATTCTCCTCTTCTCTCATCACCGCTTCCTTCTGATCCGACCCATCTTGCATCTATTTTCATTTCCTCTCCCACTGGCAGTCTTCAGGTTTGGGCCCAATGTCTCATGCCTGGACTTTCACAGTGGAAATGTTCTAGACTCCCATGCCTCGATTCTAAGCCTAATGTCCCTGTTGTACCAATTTTCCTACAATTGTGGTCTTTCCACTTTCCCACTTTAAAATCATCAGTGATTTATCGTCATCTGTGGCAGCAGTCACAGTGGCTGGCAGGTAATGTAAATATGGAAAGTTCTGTTGGATGTAAGACTCTGGGCTCTAAACAGCTTGTACTGGGACCACGTGCCTCTTAAGACACCAGGTGATTCAAGTAAAAAGGCATCAGTGGCTAACAGTTTGTAAACAATGGGCTTTAAGACAAAACCCACATTTTATTTCTTTTTTCTTTTCAACTTTTTATTTAAATTCTAGTTAGTTAACATACAGTGCAATATTGATTTCAGGAGTAGAATTCAGTGATTCATCACTTATATACAATACCCAGTGCTCATCACAAGTGCCCTCCTTAATACTCATCAGCCTTCTAGCCCATCACCCACTCACCTCCCTCCATCAACCCACAGTTTGCTCTCTATCATTAAGAGTCTTTTGTGGTTAGTTTCCCTCCCTCTCTCTTTTTTCCTCCCTTGCATATGTTCATCTGTTTTGTTTGTTAAATGAGTGAAATCATATGGTATTTGTCTTTCTCTGACTGACTTATTTTGCTTAGCATAATGCACTCTAGCTCCATCCTCCATGTCGTTGCAAATGGCAAGATTTCATTTTTTTCGATGACTGAGTAATATTCCATCATATATACAGACCACAGACCACATCTACATATCAGTCAGTGAACATTTGGGCTCTTTCCATAATTTTGTCATTGTTGATAGTGCTGCCACAAACTTTGGGGTGCATGTACTCCTTCGAATCAATATTTTTATATCCTTTGGGTAAATACCTAGTAGTGCAACTGCTGGATCTTAGGGTAGTTCTATTTTTAACTCTTTGAGGAAACTTTATACTGTTCTCCAGAGTGGCTGCACCAGTTTGCAGTCCCACCAAGAGTGCAAGAGTGTTCTCCTTTCTCCACATCCTCACCAACACCTGTCGTTTCCTGTGTTGTTAATTTTAGCTATTCTGACAAGCGTGAGGTGGTATCTCAGTGTGGTCTGATTTGTCTTTCCCTGAGGAAATAATTGATTTGTATTTCCCTGAGGAAATAATTGAGCATCTTTTCTTCTCTTTTTTTTTAATATATATTTTTGTTTTGAGAGAGAGAGAGAGAGAAAGAGAGAGAGAAGGAGCAAGCCCATGAGCAGGGGGAGAGGGCCGAGAGAGAGTGAGAGAGAGAGAATCTCAAGAAGGCTCCTCACTGTCAGTGCAGAGCCTCACACAGGGGTTGAACCCACGAACCATGAGATCTGGACCTGAGCCAAAATCAAGAGTTGGGTGCTTAGCTGACCAAGCCACCCAGACACCCCTCAGCATCTTTTCATGTGTCTGTAAAATTTACATTTTTAATATTTGCTTTTAGGGTCATCTCAGATCGAATCCCAAGCCAACTTCTTCCTGTCATCTCCTGGTCACCAACCTTTTGAAACCTCTCATTAAGAGATGTATGGGCCTAACCCCTCCATTGTCCCCAAATGATCTTGATCCCTGTGCTTTTTCTCAGGCCTTTGTCCCAGGAATTTTGTCCATTCATTCTAATCTACTCAGTGGCCTTGACCTAGTTCCAGTCTCTCTTGCCTGACAAAGCATTCCTGGAATTGCATAGTAGAGACTCCCTGGGTTGAGAGAAGCCACAAGGCCTTTCAGGCCAGGCTCCTAGATCACCTGTGCTTGGCATTTGCCACTCCTTAGCTTGAGCTCTGCTGGTGACAAAGAGCTCACCAGTGCCTAAGATGGCTCATGCCACCACTGGGCAGCATTGCCTGTTCAAAGTGTTGTCATAGGTTAAGCCAAATCTTATCATCCTAACTACTGCCTTTTGAGGTCAGACAGGACAAGCCTACTTTTTCCTTTTAAATATTTGAAGAACAGTGGTTGTGTCCTCATCTTCTCTGAATGATCTCTCTCAGTCCCTCTCAAATCTCGCCTGTATTCTGTGAGAGATGAGATTCAGTTTTTTGATTGTCCAACCAAGTTTCAAAGCCCTAGAAGGAAGCATTTGGCTTTTAGCAATGAGCAGGTGGTTAGATCAAAGGGGAAAAACGTGGAGAGAAATACAAAGGTGACACAGTTCACAGTGCAGGAGCCATTCCATTGAAAAGCCTTCCCCATAGAGTCATAATGTGTGTGTGGGGGGGGGCGGACCCTTGGGAGGGGTGAAGTTGGGGAGCTGTGAGTGTGCATGTGAGTGTGTATTTATGGGAAGGCTAGTGTTGGGGGAGGGGTTGGGGACTCGAGAGTGGAGTGGAGGTTTTTCTGAAACCCCTGCCTGAGGGAACCTGAAAAATCTGTTTTGCTGATAGCATATTTAATCTAAATTTGGATTTTGGTATATGTATCCATCCCTCTGCACAGAGAGTCTATGGTACTTCCTTCGCAATTGACCTCATTCTTTCTTGTAACACTGTGAATTGTTGTATCATTGTTGGCCTGGTGATTGAATTTCCTCTTTTGCACAGGGAGAGGGTGAAACCCTCAGAGGGAGGTTTCGTGGTCCTGAGTCTGATGATTCTCATAACTTCTAGCAGAGTGGAGGACAGAGTGCAGGTGCTCACAAGTGTTTGTTGTCAGAACCTCAGAGAATAGAAAGAACCATAAATACAATGGAACAATTGCCCAGTGGACTCTTTAGCCTAAGTCAGGCTGTTACTGGTTTCATTGCATCTCAGAGTCTTTAAAAGCTATCTCTTTGGAACGTCTTCCATTTAACTGAGAAACGTTTCTTTGTGGCTTCTACCAATTAGTATACACAGAGCAAAGATTTCTGTTCCTTAGAGGAGCCCTTAGAATAGACAGCCATTATGTCTCTTCTCATATATGTAGCGTGTGTGTGTGTGTGTGTGTGTGTGTGTGTGTGTGGTATGATGGGAACACTATGTTTACCTGTAGTAAACTTTTGTAATAATGGGCTATGCCAATCAAAGAGTCTATAAGTATTGAAATTTTTTATATTATAAAAGCAAATGTAATATATAATTCATATATTTGAAAGAAGAGAGTGGAAAAGAAGTAGATATGATTTTGTATTTAGTTGGGGTGGGGTTTAGTCATGGTTTTTACTTGTATTTCCTCTTTCTCATATCTACCAGTATAAATTTAAAGTATGGACCTTTAAATAAAAATTTAAAAAATCTCAAGAAGAATGTCTCTGTTATGCTGAGTTGATGACAAGTAAATGCATTTTTTTTTGTGGAGACCCCCCATCCCAGGAAGGAGCATGCTGGCCATTAATACCCATTTCCTGTATCTTGTTCTCATCTTCAGGAGGTTCCCAGCTCAATCCAGTGTTCTGTGGGGACACTGAGCTCCATAAGGACCGTTTATTGCCAGGCCTCTGTTGTGCTAGAAAGGTTAAATTATGTTCATCTTTTCAAAAGGAGGGCAGAGTCTGTGCATTTAAGCTTTGATTTCAGCATCAGGTGTGAGCCAGGGCAAGAAAGGATGTAAATTAAAAAGGACCCATAATTGCTCACCAGTGCATTCCTGGCACATTGGATGTTAGTTGAAAAGAATAAGTTCATTTTTCCTCTGAATACTTTTCTATGCTTTCTAAATTTTCTTTCATGAGCATATATTAACTCATTAACTTATTCATTAATTTACTGCTTTACCAAGCACATACTGAAGTGTGCTGGGTATTGAGTAAACTAAATAAAAAGTCCTTGCCCTCAAAGAGCTTATTATCTGGTGAAGCTGTTCATTTTAGTAAGCAATTACTGTGAGGCAAGCATCGTATCAAGCATTTTACTTATAATATCTCATTTAATCCTCATGATGATTCCATGGCATAGGAATAATTATCTTGATTTAATAAATGAAGACTCCAAAGCTTAGAGAATATAAGCAACTTTGCCAGGGCTGGAATTTGTAGACTACTTTTTGGTCACCCACATTTGACCTCAGGCAAGGCCATGTGACTGACTTTGACCAATGAGAAAAGTGGGAGAGAGGTCCTTCCTGAGCAGAAGCTTTAAGATCAGCATGCAGTTTGTTCCAGGTAGAGACTGCTCAGTTAGCAGAGTGGGTTCCAGAGTGAAGATGGCATAGGGTATGGCCACAGTCTATCTGTAATGGGCATGTAGAATGAATAAGAAATGAACAATAGCTGTTGGGAGCCACTAAAATCCTGGGATCATTTGTTCTGCAGCATGACCATCTGACTGGCACAGAATTCTTAAACCAATACATCAGAGTACCTTCTTTTATATCATTTCTATAATTAGAAATAAATACTGTAGAAACTGTAGAAAGCATTATCTGGTCAGGACTTTTCAATGAAAAACGTTTATATGAAATCAAATATTTTTTCCTTATGCCTTATCTGCTACCACTCCTTCACTGTTACAATGTTCCTTATCCAGAGAAGTTGACAGGTTGTCCATAGGAATCATCCTGTACCTTGCTATTCAGTTCCACAAGCATCTTTGGAATGTCTGCTATTCTACTCCTTTAAAGTCCCAAACTCCTACCTCCTTCATGAAGCCATCCCTGATGCTCTTAGTCCCATGTGATCTCTCTTGCTCTCCCCCAGACTCTAATACCATCATTTGCCACACATTTCATGTCCCTCAGAACGGTTTACTGCCATTTTTAATTGAAATAAGATTCACATAACATAAAATCTACCATTGTAACCACTGTGAGTAGAAAATTCAGTGGTTTTTAGTACATTCATAATGTGTAGCCATCTCTATGATCTGATTCTAGAACATTCTCACGACTCTCTAGTAAACCTCATACGCACTAAATAATCACTCTCCATTCCTCCTTCCCCCAGTCTTTGGCAGTTGCTAATCTACTTTTTATTCCTATGGACTTGCCTCTTCTGGATATTTCACTTTAAAGAAATCAAATATTATGTGGCCTTTCATGTGTAGCTTCTTTCACTTGCCGTGTTTTCAAGGTTCTTGCATGTTGTAGCATGTATCAGTACTTCACTCCTTCTTATGGCTGAGTAATATTCCATTGTAGATATACTACATTTTGTTATTTCATTTATCGATGGGTGGACGTTTGGCTTGTTTCTACATTTGACTGTTGTGACTGGTGTTGCTATGAACATTGGTATACAAGTTTTTGTGTGGAACTGTGTTTTCATTTCTTTTGAATATATACTTAGGAGTGGATTTTCTGGGTCTTATGGTAACCCTATCTCTTGAAGTCTCTGTTTTTAATTTTCTCTAAGAGATTGTGAGCTCCTGGGAGCAAGAGTTGTCCAAATTTTTCTAGCGGTGCTGCTGCAGTACATTCACTTCTTTGGCAAACGTATGCTGTGTCGAGTGTTTTTGTGCCTGATGCTTCCCTAAGCATTGCAGTCAGGTTGATTGTCATAGAGTTTTAGCTTGTGATCTAAGAGGTCAACTCTTTCCATCCAGTAGAATTCTGTATCTGAGTGATCTGGTCTCAATATAAATATTCATCCTCAAAACATATGGCTCAGCTCCCTAAAAACACTCTGTTGCATTTTGTGATTACAGAAATAGTATATACTTACTGCAGAAAACTTGATAATATAACGACATATAAAAAAAGAAACCAAGCATTATTTATAATTCTGTAACCCAGAAATAAACACTGCTAGAATATCACTAAATTTCCTTACAGACCTTTTTCAGTCAGATACATCTATTTCCCGTAACTGGGATCTTCCTGTGTTTTTCAGATACCTCTTGTGTGCCGCTTCAGATCTCCCTATTGTCACCAGCCATGGCTATGCAGGCTTCAAACAGTTTCCCACAGGTGTAACTTGACATTGTCTCACCTCAGGAAAATATGATGTGCCTCTTGCTTCTCTGATACAATGGTGTCAGTGTGACACATCTCAGAGGATTGCTCGACATGGGCAACCCAAAGCTTTGACCAAAGGGACATGCCCTTTTGTTCCTTGGACTTTTCAGAAAGAGATGGGGCATTTGGCTTCTCCTTGTAGTGGCCAATGCAGTACTTCATCTTTATATTCTCTCCCTCCTCCTCTTTTCAATCCTCCTAAGTCTTAGTCTTGCTCCCTGGTATCATATTACTCAATAAACCACCGACACAGCAAACTTTGCTGTAGACGTTTCTTTTGGGAGAACACAGACTAAGGTACTATGTAAGCAGTTTTCAACACAGATTTCATTTATGCCATGAATTTATGATATATCTCTGTATATCTATATATAGATATATACATATACACACATACATTTATATACATATTACAAAAATATAATTTTTGTTTATATTGGTTATAATTTAAATTTATATATGCATATGTATTAATGTGTATATGTGAATATAAATGATATATATCCCTACTCTCCTTCATCCCCTTCATCCCTACTCTCTTCTATGATCTCCCTGTAGCAGAGGGGCCGGAAGCCTAAGATAACATGTCCCAGAATCCTTTGCCAGCTGGGTTCTAATTTAGGCTCTGTCAGTGAGAGGACTCACACAGGATTGGAAAGCAGAGAGAAGCAGAAGGTAGTATTGCTCCTCTAGCACTTATGAGTGAGTGCATGTAGGTGAATGTGAAGTTTTGCAGCATACGGTGAATGTGAAATTTTGAAGAAGCTTCTATAGATTCACATGCAGTTGTAAGAAATAATACAGAGAAATCTTGTGTACATTTTAGCATTTCCTCCACTGGTACTATTTTGCAAGATGTTATATAATAGCACAATAAAGATGTTGACATTGATGCAATCTACCTATATTATTCAGAGTTGCCCAGTTTTACTTCTTTCTTTTTAAGTGTTTAGTTTTGAGAGAGCGAGCGAGAGTGAGTGGGGAGATGCAGAGGGAGAGGGAGACAGAAAATCCCAAGCAGGCTCTGTACTGTCAGTACAAAGCCCGATGCAGAGCTCAAAACTGTGAAATCATGCCCTGAGCCCAAATTAAGAGTCGCTTAACTGAGTGAGCCACCCAGGCGCCCCCTGCTCAGTTTTACTTCTACTAATGTGTGTGTATATTTGGTTCTATACAGTTTGTTAACATTTAGAGCATACAATTTAGTGATTTTTAGTATATTCACAGAGTCATGAAACATTCACTACTATCTAATTCTAGAACATTTTCATCAACCACAAAAGAAACTCTCTACTTATTGGTATCCACTCCCCATTCCTCTCTCCAGCTCTAGGTAACTGTGGGTTTGGCTTTCAGCTTTGTCCAGCAAAACCAAGGATGGCAGAAAGGGTTACTCAAGACTCCATGCAAGTCAAGAGAGGTGAGAGGGAGACTAAGGGGTCTCCCCGAGCTGCTCTCAGGCTCAGATATTTGTTGAGCATTCAGGGAAACAAGGCAGAAAATGTGCCGAAAAACAAGTTAAGACAAGATAAAATATTCCATACGATAACATGGCCTAAGGAATTTATGAGTATAGGCAGGACGTAACCCCTAGGTGAACATTAACTAGATAAGCAAAAGCATGGCTACTGTTTTCGGCAAGGCCAGAAAGCAGTTTTCTGCTTTGCAATGCATTTCCTGTACTCTCCTAACCAGGACATAGCGACTTGATTTCCCACACTAACCACTAGTCTACTTTCTCCATGGATTTGTCTATTCTGCACATTTCGTATCAGTGGAATCATAATATGATCTTTCGTGACTGGCTTATTTCACTTAGCATAAATACCATTTTTAAGATTCATTTATGTTGTAGCTGGTATCAATACTTCATTCCTTTTTATTGCAGAATAGTGTTTCATTGTATGGATGTACCACATTATTTTTTCTGTTCATCAGATGATAGAATTCGGGTTGTTTACACATTTGGACTATTATGATTAATGCTGCTATGAACATTGATGTGCAAGTTTTTGTGTGGACATATGTTTTCCTTTCTCTTTGGTATATACCTATGAGTGCAATTGTTAAGTCACATAGTAACTCTATGTTTAACATTGCAAAGAACTTCCAAAGTATTTTCCAATTTTATCACATATGTAGGTGCTTTTATCTACCACCATTACCAAGATACTGACTAGTTCCATCAGCACAATGATCTCTCATGAAACCCTTTTATAACCATATCCACCTCTCTTGTCTGCTGCCCCCCTCCCACCAACCCCTGGCAATTTATTCTCCATTTTTGTCATTTCAAAAGTATTATACAAAATGGAATTATATACTAAGTAACCTTTTGGGACTGATGTTTTTCACTCAGCATAATTCCCTGACAATTTATTCAAATTGTTGTGTATGTTAGTAGTTCATTTCTTTTTATTGCTGAGTAGTGTTATATGGTCTGCATGCACTGCAATTTATTTAAGTATTCACCCATTGAAGGACATTTCCTTCAAGGAAGGAAGGTTGTTTCCAGTTTCAGCTATTATGAATACTGATGCTCTAAACTTACATGGACAGGCTTATGTGCATGTAGGTCTTCATTTTTTCTGGTATAAATGCCCAAGTGTGGTTTTGGGTTGTATGGTCAATGAATGTTTAGCTTTATAAGGAATTGCCAAGTTGTTTTCCAAAGTGGCTGTACCATTTTATTTTCTGACCAATCATGTATGAGGAATCCAGTTTCTCTGCAACTTCACTAGCATTTTGCATTGCCCCACTCCATTGTTTATTGTGTTTTTATCTAATCTCTATTCACTGTATCTTTCTCTATGCAAAATTTCAAAAATTAGCCTTGTTAAAAAAAACCCTCTTTTCATTTATGGCAATGATCTTTATGTTACAGTTAGGGATGTGTTTTTTATTCTGATATTATGAAAGCTGTTTCTTTTATTCTCTTCTGGCATTTTTATAGACAGGGAACACAGCATAGAGTACCTTAGAAGGGTTGCAATGTTCTCTGTAGTGAGGTTTGCTCTATTTCAGTCTTGGCTCCACCACTTGCTACAATGTCTACTTTGGTTGACATGTTTCTCTAAATTTTTCTTAAATGATATCTCTTGTCCTTTAGCTGTTACTTAGGTGATTTTTTTTTATACTGTTTTCATCCTGTTTGGTCTCTGTTGGAAGTTCTCCAATTTGACAAAGTCTGTCTCAAGATGATACCCAGACCTGAGGACTCCACTCTAGGGAAGTTTTGACGGTGCAGGGAAAGCGGCTCTTAAACTGGGCTTTTCTGCACATTATCAGTGTTAGCCAAAATTGCAATGACTTTTGGAGGCAACTGTGTCAACCCTATGGACATTATTAAACTTCTAAAAGCAAAACCCCATCATTTTTACATAAGCTACTATTAAATTGAGCTCTTCTATCCTATTTCTGCATGCAATTTAATGATTGTTAGCTGTTGTTGGAGTAGTTCCCTTGATTAATACATAGGCACCCCATTTATTCATATGAATGCTTTTCACCTTAAAATCTATTTTGTCTTATAAAAATATTATCGTATTAGAAATTTTCTGGTGAGATGTTCCCTGCATCTTCTGCCTTTATGGTATTTTCAAATTCTCAATATTATTTTGTTTTAGAATTATCTCTTATGTGTAGTGTATATATGAGTTTTTAAAAGAATCGTATTTAATACTCTGAATTTTAACAGGTGAGCTTATTCACTTATATTTGTTGAAAAAACTGATACAATTGGACTTATTTATGCCGTGTATTTTGTACTTATATTTTATCATTCCATCCTTCCTCACATCCTGTTTTCTGCTTCACTTTTAAAGGTCCCATTCTTTGTCACCTGATTGCAAGCTATACATTATAATTATATTCCTAGTTTCTAAGTGCTTATCATTAATGATTTTAACATTTTCCCCAAATTTTTAAAAGCTTAAAATTATTTAATATCTTTAACCTATATTTCTTCTGTTCTTTTTTCAACCTTAGGGCAGAGCTTCATATTTTTTTAATTAAAATTAATCTTGTTAGTTTCTATTCATCCCAATAGGCCACTGAGTGATCTTGAGATCCTCATTCCAGTCCTCCAAGGTCTCTTCCTGTTTTGTGTCATCTTCAATTTAATTTGCATGACTTTATCCAAGTCATTAAGAAGAAAAGCAAAACTAAACAGTTGGCACTGGGTTCAGGGCCCCATATTTTCCTTTTAGGAATTCCGTGCCTTAGGGAGTCAAACATTAAACCCACTCTCCTAAGCTATGAGTTTTGTCTGACTCTGACCAGTCTCCCTTCCCTGATTATTGCAAAACAATTTTATCACTTTTCTCCCAAAATTCCTGTCACTTCCACTCCGTCACTCAAGGCTGACTGTTGATTAAAATTAATTGTGGAAAAGCTGCTCCTCTCATTGCTTGCTCACCTTCTGAGTGATGAAATTATCAATGATGCGAGGCAGGAATACATCAGAATCTCAGCTGTTAGTTGAATGAGACCGCTGACCAATGTCTAGGTAAGAGTCACGTAACTGTGATGGGGTGAAAGTGGGGAGAAAAAGTGTATCAAAAAAGACACCGTGCCTTTCAGCTTGGCGTGGCGGAATCATGACACCTGGGAAGCAGAAAACCTGGGTCCTGGCCTCCACTCTGCTGCTGACAGTATTGAATGTCAGGAATGGAAGATTCTGCACATTTACACACATACAGATGCTAGACATGAGTTAGTTACCTTGAAGAGTGTCTCCCACCTTCTCCTACTCACTCCTTAGCCTCTTGCAACCTTTTTTGCCTTCACTCTTCTGTTGAAATTGTTTTCTTCTCCTTGACTAAAACCCCAGAACCTGTTATTTATTTATTTATTTATTGTTTGTTTTGTTTTATTCTAGGACTCTCTTTTGTATTCAGCACTTTGGGCCCTTTGCTTCCTTTATGATTTTCTTCTCTTTTTTGTTTCTCTGTCACTGTGTTGTCCTGAAGTCTTCCTGCCTCTTTCCCTTGCTGCTGTCTCTTGTTCCCTCCCCTCTTACGTAAATACGGGCTTCCACCCCAGGCACAGCCCCAGCTGCCTGCTGGGTGTCTTTCTTCTGCTGTTTAAATGTCAGCATGCCCCACATGGAATTTTCCACATTATGCCTAAAAGGAATCTATCCTTGATTTCTCCATTTTTCCTAATAGGACCATCATTTTCTCAGTGACACTGACTCAGGATCCTGAGTCCCAGAGTTGGGTGCTGAGCTGTCTCCAGTATTACTGAATTAAATAAATATGTACTGAGTGCCCATTGGTAGTGCTGGGTTATAGGTTTTTTTGCCCTGAAGAGCTTAGGTCTAGAGAATTGCAGTGAGCACCCTGTATAAAACCAGAGCTGCTGTCAACATGTTCATGTGTACTGGTGGTAGCTCAGAGACAGGAGGGATGGGAAGGTGAAAACATATTCATGGGGGCCCTGCCAGGTGCCATTTCCCACATTAGGCTCTTCATATAGACCATCTCAGTTGAAGCTTATGATCCTCGGAGGTAGCTATTACAGCCAAGAAATGGTGAATTCTGTGGGGTCGGGATTCTGTGGCTACTTAATAAGTGCTGGGATCAGGACTGAAAAGTGCATCTATTACCTTTTCAGAATAGCACATTTTTCCCTGGGCTGTCATAGACGAAGTGACAAGTGTGTTAATTGTTTATAGATTAACTTTCCTCAGTAGTCCATATGCAGAAAAGAATTCCTAGCATAGGAATAGGATGTAAAAAGGTACAGAAGTATGAAAGAGTGTGCATTAGAGTTCGAAATAGAAATTAGGGACATTAGAGGAAGAGGAGATTTAAGGAGAAAAATGATGCATTAGGTTTCAGACATGTTCATTTTGGGGCATTTATATTAGTTTGGGTTGGATCAGTGAATAGTTGGAAAGATGAGTTTGGAGTTTAAGAAAGAGGTAGGGAATGAGAAATTTAAATTTATGTTATCAGTGCAAGGTGGGAGGAGTTGGAGCTGTGGAGACCAGAAAGTGATCTAGGTAGGATGTGTAGGGCTAAAATATAAAAGGTATGGAGAATAGGAAGATTGAGGGGGAGCGGTCAGAGAGGTAGAAGAGGAGCAGGAGGGAGCAGATGATGAAAACCAGAGAAGAGTTTCAGGAAGGTCAAGGCCAACAGGGTTTGCCAAGGGATAATTTGGAATCAGGAGGGAAAATGCCAGTAGAATCTGGCAACCAGGCGGTCCCTGGAGACACTGGTGTGAGTAGCTTAAATTCAGAGGTAGGAAGTGGAATCTAAGTTTCAAGGGGTTGGAACATGAGCCGGAATGAAGAGCAAATTAAACAAATATGGCGGTGGGCCACTCTTTTAAGATCAGAATGTCTGAATTCTTTTTATGTGGTGTCTTATCCCATCTTCAAGGCCCAGCTCAGAAGAAGGCTCATCTATTAAATTTCATCCCACACCCCTTTCCCTGTCTTTACCTGTTTCCTGGTCGTTTTGCCTCCATCGTAACCTGACCACAGTCCAGTCTGTTATTTGAGCATAGCCTCTGGAACTAGATTGCAAGTTCCTTGAGATGTGAAACCCTTTCCTGGTGTCACCCATAACATTCAGCTGAACACAGTGGTTGCTCACGCCGTGCCTTACGCACAGTAGGCACTCATGAAATATTTGCTGGATTGAGTGACTTAGAAACTAGCATCTCAGAAAGCAGGGTAAATTCTTGCAATAATTCGGGTGAAGCTTATCCTACCCTCTATCCTCTCTCCTTCCTTTTCTTTTTCTTTTTCTTTTTTTTTCCCCCCAAGGGGAGAGAGTATATGCTGAGTGAATGAAATATAGGTAAGTTTTCTGACGGGAATTTCTTCTAGGCTAATGGAATCTGTGTTCTCAAGTGAGACACCTCAATCAGTAATTCTTTTAGTACTTCAAATATTTTTTCTACATGAAACCACACAATTAGCATAAAGTTTTGTTCAATTTGATGTTTGGCTCAATTTGTTAGAGGTTTTAAACTGATTTACCTAGGACTTTTGATTTTGTTTAGAAATGAACTTTCAGGGGTTCTGATCATTCTCAGTGTTCTGGAGAAAATAAGGGCCATGAAATGGAGAAGAAGGAATGCTAACCAAAAAGAGGGGAAGCATTGCTATACACTGTTCTAGAAAGAGCCCTGGACTTAGAGAGTCAGGGCATCTGATATCTAGTTCCAACCCTCTGCTCCTAATTAGCAGTGCTGTTGTACTCAGCCACTCCCTGTGTTTTGGTCTCCGCATCTATAAAATAAGGTGGTTAGGCAAGATGCCTCTGAGATCATCTTTCCTATTTTAACATTTCATGAATCTATGAAAAGCATTTCTGCAGTGATATTCTATAAAACATTTCTACTCTCATGCTCCCTACTTCCCAATATCCATTTGGCAATGAGCACAGAATTATTGAAGGAGGGAAGCTCAAAACTGGCTCCTTTCCTCTCTCCCCTCCATCTTTAGTCCTGCCTGCTGTTATTATAAAGAACAAAATGCAACTTGATGGTCCCGGTTTGATTATTGAACTGTAAGCTCTGCAGGGAAAGGGACCATGTCTAATCTCCTCTGTGGATCACCCCAGAACTGTGGCTCCAGGTCCTATGCACACTGCTCTGCCTGTTTGCATAACTGACTGATGCTCGACTGTGTTGAATCTGTGTGGTGACCTGTTGAAGGTGAATTGCTCAGCTTGGCAGGTAATTCATGATTCCTATTTGTTGCTATTGATTTTAATTATGTACTGTATTTCTATAAATATTCCACATAGACCCAGATTCTTACAAAAGCACAGGAAGAAGATGTGTGTGTGTGTGTGTGTGTGTGTGTGTGTGTGTGTATGTGAGAGAGAGAGAGAGTGAGATTGGATACATATATAGCTATAAATATAGATGCATAGATATGATTGAAAATGAAAACCAGCTAAACAGAAGAAAGTCCCTAGCAGTAGCTTCTTTGTTACATTTTCCCTTGCAATCTAGGTGGCCCCTCCTGAGGCTTCTGGCTTGCTGAGTTCCAAGCATTTCCTCAGTTGGGTTCTAGGAGTGAGGTAGGGGTGGGTGGATGATAAGAGCTTTCTTATCAGACATGACAAGACTGATAGTTATTTTAATGTAGAGACTGGTTAAAAATGGCAATCTGAAAAAATGAAGCATACACAACTCAGACCTTGTATATCAGTCTAAAATCTGAATGCATATCCCTTTCTCAATATTTTTTAAACACTTATTTATTTTTGAGAGACAGAAAGAGACAGAGTACAAGCGGGGCAGGGGCAGAGGGAGGAGACACAGAATCTGAAGCAGGCTCCAGGCTCTGAGCTGGCCGCAGGGCTTGAACTCAGGAACCGTGGGATCATGATGTGAGCTGAAGTCAAACGCTTCACTGACTGAGCCACCCAGGAGCTCCTCTCAATCTTTTGATGTAGGATTGAGGCTTTAACTCTTGCATACACATTACCAAGGACCCTTTTTCTCTGTTCTTTAAGGTGGAGAAGAAACTTAAACTCTTTTAAAGCAGTCTGAGCACAAAATACTTGTAGATATTTATAGTCATTTTCCAAGGCTTGCAGAATTTTTTTTTTTTAATGTTTATTTATTTTTGAGAGACATAGAGGCACAGCGTGAACAGGGGAAAGGCAGAGAGAGAGGGAGACACAGAATCCGAAACAGGCTCCAGGCTCTGAGCTGTCAGCACAGAGCCCGACGCGGGGCTCGAACTCACAGACCGCGAGATCATGACCTGAGCTGAAGTCGGACGCTTAACCGACTGAGCCACCCAGGCGCCCCTGCAGAATTTCTTCACTCTCACCTAGTTAAACAACTTCGGAATCTTCTACAGTACTCAACCTACTTTTCATAGAATAAACTCTCTTTTTCATTCATATTTCATCAGTTTATATAATATTTACTTGTATTATATAATTTAAATAGCATGTAAAACTGTTAAGAGGCTCGGGAACAATTTCAGCATGCTTTTGGCAGGGATGGGTTATACACTGGTGAGCACAGAAGCATGAGGGCTTCTATAAGTGGCGTACTAGCCACACGCCTGGATTGGACCACAGGCGTCAGCCACTGTATTTTGTAGAGCAAATGGAGGGTGACAGTTCATCTGGTGACTTGGTTAGTGGAGATTCCTCACAAGAGCATGGACTGTGGCTTTGAAGTATCTCTTCAGCCAAAAGCCAGAAGTATTCTTGATCTTGTTGGAGGTCCTGCTTGA
This sequence comes from Paguma larvata, assembly GCA_030068075.1. Taxonomy (NCBI): domain Eukaryota; kingdom Metazoa; phylum Chordata; class Mammalia; order Carnivora; family Viverridae; genus Paguma; species Paguma larvata. The sequence continues at coordinate 90,875,082 of CM057825.1, read as the reverse complement.
AATGGCCAAAGCTGATTTTGTCTGATACTTACTCTGTGGATTGAGCACACCCATAGGCTGGTTTTATTTCCTTCATCTGTGTAGTCTGCTCATGGGCAGGTGCAACTGTCTCAGTGCTTATTATGCACCGCTACAGAAGTAGTTCTGGACAAATCTTTATTATTGTCACCACTGGTAGTAAATATTTTAGTGTACTTACAAATGGGAGATATGTAGAATGCTGAGAAGCAGAATATAAATTATGGCCCCTGCTCTTAAGAAGCATGGAATCTAGTTGGAAAGAAGGATGTTTGTATGTCTGGACATACATATATAGGGAAAGATAATAGTATGGAGCAATAAATGCAAATCACTGAGTGAGTTGTAGAGATAGCCAGGGTTATAGGAATACAGACAGACTGAATGTTACAGTTTTATTTATGTTTTAAACAAGGCTTTAAATCATTCTTTTTAAAAATTGAAGCATAATTGACACACGTTCTATTGGTTTTAGGTGTACGACATAATTGATTTGATAATTCTATACATTACTCAGTGCTCAACACAGTTCAGTAACCATCACTCACCATACAACATTATTATAATAATGGAGCTCCCTCACAAGAGCATGGCACAAACTCGTGCATATGCGTGCAGTCTCTCAAAATAAATAAATACATTTAAAAAAACTTTAACAAAAAAGGATATTGGGGCAGGTTATTGAGATTGTCAGAGAAGAAGGGCTCAAGCCATACTTCAAGTTTCCTGGAGGATCCAGCCAGATATAATTAGCCCATGTGCTGACCAAACTGAGCACTCTTGATGTTAGATACCTCGCCAAGGAAGGGGAACTTAATTGTTTCGGAACTCGAAAGTGGCACACTTCCCAATCTCCCTTTCTCCTGCCTCTGTTCTAGGAAAAAAAAAACACAAACTTTATGATGTAAGCTTTTCCCCTGAGGATGCATGTGACTGATGAAAGATATGGCTCCTTCTGGACCAAAATTTGTCTGCTCTGGGCCCCTGAGAAGCCTGCATTTTAGGGAAGAACTTAGAGGGCTGTGTGCAGTCTCAGAGTGTCATCTGGAAAGGATGGTAGCATATGTCTTCCTCAGCAGGCTTAGTCCATGGTGAGTTGATCTATGACTTCTGTCCTTCAAAACATGACTCCCCCCCGTCAGAAGCAAAAAATAAACTCTTTCTTAAGCTTATTTCCTCCTAAGACAGAAGAATGGTTACCTAATTATTATTGTCTTAGCTAGTTTATTTTAGTCAACAAAGCATTTGGTCAATTAAAACCTGTTTCTAGTTGGGTCTCATTGATTCATCTACATTTTCTCTTACCCCTTGTACGTTTCACACCAAATCAGAAGCTCAATCTCTAACTCTAACAGAGTGTTGTTATTTCCAAAGTGAGATAATCATAGTCATATTCTGTGGAGAGTGCTTTCACACAAGGTGACACCAGGTTTCCTCTTCCTGCGTCTCTGCTCGATGTGAGCACAAAAGGAACATCAAGAAACTCCTCTGTGCTGGAGCAGTCTGGCCTGAGATAGGTTCTGTCAAGGAATAGTGGGCCTGGAAACTGAACTTTGATTTCTTTTGTCTCGCAGTCCACACAAGCACTTCCACCTGCTGAGGAGGCGTAAGGAACTATGGAAGAGTGGGTGACCTGCACACGGCCCTGCTGGAATCCTCCCCTCCCACAGGTGGATCACAGCACTGCATGTTCCTATGGGTGCTTGAGGGTCACGTTTATATGTGGGAGTCGGTTGTGTTGCTTCCTTTTTTGTGCCATCTCTATGAATTTCCTTTTTTGCCACTAAAGGAACCCTTCATTTGTCGTCTGTCTTCTCTGTGAGAGTACACAACTATGAATTTTAGGAGTTTTTATTTAAATTCCAGTTAGTTAACAGTCTAACATTAGTTTCAGGTGTATAAAATAGTGACGCAGCACTTCCGTACAACACCTGGTGCTCATCACAAGTGCACGCCTTAATCCCCATCACCTGTTTTACCCGTTCCGCGTGCCCCCCCCATCAGTTTGTTCTCTATGGTTAAGTGTCTATTTCGTTGCTGCTTCCTTTTTTGTGCCATCTCTGTGAATTTCCCTTTTTGCCACTAAAGGAGCTCTACATCTGTTTGTTGTATGTCATTCCAGTAAGAGTACAAAACCATGACTTGTCATAGATGTATCCGTATCATCTAGAACAGAGTGTGCACTTTGAAGGCACTCAATAAATATCTGTAGAATGAGTCTGTTCTCTAATTGTGTGTATTGGTAAATTCCCACCAACCCACTGTCTACCACATTAACCATACACTGGACAATAGTCAAGATGCCAGTCGCTGGTGGGGAAGGGTAGTGGTGAAGCAGGGCCCTGGTGCCATAGGACCTGGGACACTGGACAGGTTATCAAAGGTGGGTCAGCAAGAATTATGTTATTAGAACCAAGACAAGGGCTTTGATTCCGTATTTCCCTAGACTAAGGCTTCAAGTCCTGGAGTGGACCCCAGTCTCCATAATAGAGTCTCTTACCTTGAACTAAGAAGAGATGAGCATCATAGGGACAGAAATTGAGGCGAAGCATGAGTGAGCTTTCTCTCTCTTACTCCTTTGGCTGATGGAATGCCTGTGAATTGAATGGAATCGGGTATCTTTGGTCCTTGTGGGGTGGAGTGATGATTTAGTTGTTAAAAAGCTGAATTGTGTGTTAATAATTATTTAAACCTCTTTATTAAGCAAAACTTAAAAAAATCACCTCAATATCTTTTCTACTTACCTCTGAAAACCGACTTCTTGGTAGTAGGAAAAAAATACTTTTTTTCCACAAGATGCCCCATGATATCCCAGAATACTGGCAGAAAAGAGTAGTCAACCTCCAAAGAACTAATTTCAGGCACATAAATGGTCATATTGGCTCGTGGCAGGGGGAACCTCCTTATATTAATTCCACTCGAGTGTGTTGGGCTTCCGCTGCCCCGTCAACCTTCCCTGCTGTGCTGGAAGATGGTGCCAGCCGCTCCCGTTCTCTCCTCACAGGTCTGTCTGGTCTCTGGGCCAGTGCAGTAGGTCTCCTGGCCGCTGAGAACCCAACCCCTATCAATTTGGCCTGGATTTATGGAACTGCATTACTAGGGAATTATGTATCACACGGACACCGAGGCCGTATATAGTGAGTTCTGTCCTATATTTCTAACCTCCCCTCTGTGTTTGCACCTCTCTCTGCCCAGACATTTTTTTGTGTTCCTCTGAATTTCCAAATCACCAGCTATAAAGTGCCCATTTCTCTTTCCCAGCTGCTCTCTTGCGTTATTTATGGTAGACCTAGGAGAAAATGTCCATTCAAATCAGAAAGAGATTATATCAGAGAAGAGAGAGATTCAGTAATGCTATTTGGAGTTGCAACCTTTGACATTGAAAAAATAAAAGGTGCCAAGAAAGGGCTGCAGGGGAAGGTGACTATTGAGCATGTGGCAGGAGGAAAGTCCTCCTGGCTGATGACTGACTGGGGGCACTACTGAATGTGTTATCTAAGAGCTTTATGAATTGATTGCTTTTTTTTTTGGTGAAAGAATTGTTTAAGAATAAGCAAGTTAAAAATTGTTATTGTCACCTACTTTTTACCAGGGCTAACATAATCAAGTGAATTATCTTTTAAGAAAGATGACAAAGGAGTTGACCCTTGGGGAAACTGAGAGCTTCCTGCTTGTTCTTATCCAATCACTAGACACTCCAGGGGTCCCTGTTCAATGAAACAATTCAAAAGACCTCTGATATTGTCACTAGCTTTCTGAAAATGTTAGCATAAATTCTGTAGTAACTGATGGATTTGTTTGCTCCACGACACTGACATTTAGTGTGAATTGTACGTTTAAAAGGACCTTGAGACATGTGCCCAGGACACCACTGGATAAACTCCTTGTTTCCAGATGTGCTAATGATGACAGTAATAATTCAGAAATTGCTCGGACTGACATTCTGCCTTCAAATTTGGGGTCATTGGCTCCCATCGACTTGCCATTTCAGCTTGAGGATCTGTGTAATTCCTTATGGGTCTAAAACTATGTGGTTCCATGAGCTGGAGGAGTTTCTAAGTTTCATTATCAATGCATTTTTTCAGACTAAGTGAGCTAAGAACATGTCCTGTTGCAGGAAACTGTGATGTTCAGTGTTGTAACCTCTTTTCACCTACTCCTCAGCCCTGAGGTTTGGTTCTCCTTCAAACTACCAGGATGTGCACTGCCACCAACCTAGTTCCTTGAGCTGGTAACCTCCTAGTCCATCTTGGCTCCTCTCTGTCCCTTAGTCCCCACACTAGTTCATTAACAAGGCCTGTCATGTCTTCTCCCTAAATACCTCTTGAATCTTTTTGCTTCTTCCCATCAGCCAAGGGCAAGCTCTTTCTCTCTCTCCCAATCAACTACAAGAGCCTCTTAGCGTCCTTACTGCTAATCTTTCTCCCCACCCACCCGCTCCCCAGTCTCCCTGAAGGAACTTGTATGATGCTAACGATGTGAACTGAGATGAGTCCTGAGCCTAAAACATTCTGTGGTTTAAAGACCAATATCCTCACTGTGGCTTTGAAAGTTCTGCATGATCTGATCCCTCCCTGCTCTTCTAGTCTTGTTCTATTCAGTATCTCCTTTCTGGGCATGTTGGCTCTCTTTCAGCAACATGTCTAGCTCTTTCCTGCCTTTGGTCCTTGGCTAATGTACTTTTCTCTACTAGGAACCGTCTCACTCTCTCTTCTCCCCTTCACATGGCCAACTCCCATTCAACTTAACATTTCAGCCTAGATTTTACTTCCTCCATGGAGTCGTCCTCATTACTCTACATTGAGATCACTTCCTCTAAGCCCTTGTAAAATATTGTAAAGTAGCACAAATCTCACTAATAACTGATTGCTATATGCCTGTTGGGTTGTAGGCTACATGAGGACAGGATGGCATCTGTATTGTTCATAGGGCCTGAAACAGATCAGATGCTCAGTAAATATTTGTTGCATGAATGAGGAACTGTGAAAATGGTTGATCATCCATTCTTAAAGGTGTTTTTCATGTAGAATACCTATATCTATATATAATATATATTTTCTCTCTCTCTCTCTATATATATATGTATATATATGTATATATATATTTTTTTAACTTGACTGTGTTATCAGCATTCTGGGTAAGTTTCATTTTAATTAGTCATCTTGTTATCAATCCTTTTGTGGCTATTTGTGTTCAGATGGAAATATAAATATAGTTGTCTTCCTTGCCGTATCTTTTTTTTTTAAAGTATTTTTCAGGGTCTGTGTCTTTCTTTTCTATTTCTACATACTTTTCAAACATATACGAGGATGTTTTTGAGGTATAGGAATGGATTACAGGCATTCATCTTGTACTATTTTGGTGCTTAATCTCCTAAAAGCATTTCTTGGTAACATGGTGAAATTTACAACCATCCCTGGTCATAGTCCCTTTCAGAAATATTGCTGAGTAAAAAACCCAAGTTAAAGATGAAAAAGTCTGCCACACATTCCGGCTATAGAATTGCTCCTGGTGACTTGCCTGGGGCTGAATCTCAGCCTCTATATTTATGAAACTTTGCTGCCATAAAATGAGTAGGCGAGAGATGGTGTTATGTTGTGCTCATGAGGTTTGCTTCAGTGGGATGGATGCCATTTCATCACACGAAATACTGTGGATTTTGGCGTCCTCAGGTTAGCACCAGCCCATCTTTCTGTCATGATACTGGACATTTTCAACTAATTGTTACTGCTTTGGTTTGATAGAAACATTGGCATCATCATTCTTGCCGTGGGCAGCATCTTCTTGGGTTTTCATGAAGGATCCAATGCAGCTTTAAGCTTTTTCAAAGACAGATGGAGGCTTCAAATAAATGGTTGTGTGAAACTGCCCTTCATCGTGTTCCTGGAAGACTTCAACGTTTTTTCATGTACTTTCAGCAAGGACAGTCAACATCATCAGCATGTCTGATTATCTCAATAATGAATTTAATTTACCCCTTTGAGTTGAGAATTTTTCTTTAGCATATTTATGATTTTAGTATTTAAGTTTCAGGAAATATTTTATGTCTACTTACTTGCTTTACCTGGAAGTACCCTTTATATTAGGTTTGCTGAATCAACATTTAACAAATTATCCTAGTTTTCGAAAACACTTCTAATGTTAATTGCATTGGCCATCTGTATATTTTTCTTTTAAGTATACACTAAACTCAAGGTTATTTAGATTGTTCTGTTTTGGGAGTATTTAGGTCCCTTGCCTTTCATTTTTCCTTTCTTTCTTTTTTTTTTTTTCTTTTTTGTCTCTCTCTGCCTGTCTTTTGAGCTGTTTTTATCTCCACAGAAGGAGGAACAGGGCCATATCAGCTAATCAACACATGCTTATCATGTGTATATGCCTAGTTCTGTCTCTACTCTGTGGAAACTCGCCATTCACCTAGGGAGGGGTATCCCTGAAAAAGTTGTGATCCATTTAAGATGGCTTATTATGAGGTAGTAAGCTGGTGGTTCAGACTGTGAGAGGGATGAGAGGTTGGTGAGACAGAAGACAGAAAGGCAAGGCTGAGGAGAGGCAGCCTCCGAGTTGCAAAGGCTTCAGAGGATTTGGGAGAAGTAGATGCAGAGCAGATAGCATCAGACACCTTCAAGGGGCCAGTTTTCAGCCAGGGATTTATGATGGGCAAACGAGAGAAATGACTTTGGGGACAGAGAGGGCTGGCTTACAGAGGACTTTGATTGTTGGACAGGGCCTGCCTTCAGAGGGTCATGTAAGAGGATTTTTGGCTTTGTGCGATAGGCGATGGGAAGGCATTGATGATTTTGACCCAATCCCTGAAATTCAAAAAAATTAGCATGATTCCTTGTAAAGAGCTTTGGCTAAAGCCTTGACAGAGCGAAAACTGAATGAAAGTTTCAAATTAAGTTTGGGGAGATTTGTCAGTTAACTTTAAAAGTTTTAATCCTTTTAGTTTTCAGAGACGAGTAAGAATTAACTTAATGTCATTTTTGCCTTCTTTATCTTGTCCCTTTATATGTTCATTGATAGGAGATTTGCATTTGAAAAGTTTTATTATATATTCCAGTAGGAAAATTGCACATTGTTGATAAATGTATCTTTTATAATCCTTGCTGTTATTGGAACACTGCTAATTTTATTAACACTTTCTCAAAGGAAAATGAAAGTGAAATAAATGCCCATGCAGCCCCTTCATTATCTTGTCTGCCCTTGCCTTACTTGCGTTGCCAAAATTCTAATGGAGAAAAAAAGGGGGCTGCCCAGTAATTTTCTTTTCATATGACATTTCAGCACTCCTCCAGTCCATCGCTGTAATGAAAATTGGCAGCTCTTGAGAAAAACAGTAACCACTCAGAGGAAAGCACCTGCTACATGGACCATGAACAACAGAGGAACCACTTCAGCCCAAATATGATGCCATTTTTCAACTGTGTTAGAGGCAACCCTGTTAGATGCTCAAAGGGTAGTTACTCTCAGGGCAGGAGATAGGCAGACCATTCCATCCTAAATGTCTAGCTATCCATCATCTTGCTTACATGATTAAAAGTTTTGAGGTTTAAAGGCAATAATGCCCCAAGGACATTACTGTTTCTCTTTGGACTTTTCAGCAAGAAGTTAGGGCACAAGATATCGTATTAGCAGTAACATCAAAGACTATTAGGTCCTTACCAGGTTTTTTTTTCTTTTTTATGGAATGTTCCATTCACCAGTAGTTACAGCAAGATCAGATGGATGTACTCTAAAGAATGACTAAGGTATGATTTTCTTGTCACACGAATGGTGTTTTAACAAACAGACCAGTTCAATGTTGAATTTTGAAGGGGCTATCTTAGGTCTATGTTGATTGCAGCGATGGAGCAGTGATCAGAATCTGCTAGCGACTTTCCTTTGAGAATTTCTCTGAGACGGTAGATAAGACACACAAAATAATCACACTCTTTTTCCTTAAATCTCAAATAATATCACCTAGCAGTGTCGCCCACAGTTTTAAATCAGCTTTGCTCTGAGTGACTTTTGGCTGTCCTCTAAATAAGCTTCTCTATGTAAGCATGACGATTTTTCATCAATGAAGATAATCAAAAACGTGTGCTTAAGACTGTGAGTAAAGTTTCAAAAGTGGGTCCCCAAGTGATTTTCATCAGTGGAAACATCATCGGAACAGCATCGTTTCTCAAGATGATGAACTTGAAAAAGAAAATATGCAACTAAGTATATGCATCCTTTGGCATTTGTTACAGTTAAGTGGTATGGTAATAAACAGCATGAGAGTTGTATCCAAGCAAACTGGGTTTGAATTGTAGTTCTACGTTGGAGAAGTCACTAGCTATGAGAGTCTCAGATTCCTCAGGGTAAAAAGGAGGTTGGAATCAGTGTTTGTTAGGACTAAATTAACTGGAATGAAGGTAAACTGAATTAAATAAGTATATATATATAAGTATGTATATATACTGAATTAAATAAGTATATATATAAGTATGTATATATATATATAAGTATGTATATATATATATATAAGTATGTATATATATATATATATATACACACACGCACACACGTATGTGTGTGTGCGTGTGTGTATAGTTACATATTCATCTACATATCCATCAATCCGTTCATCTAGCCATCCATTTTACTCAACAAAAGCTATTGGTAGTTATTGTTACCAATGTGAAATTGTCATTGAAATGACCCCTCCTATTCTTTATGGTCTAAACTTGGATACCTCCATTGGTTGTTCCCTCGTTCCTTCTCCTCCTTTCTCTTTATGTCCTCTTTATTCATCTGGAAGTTTTCTCTCCCGTCATCATTTCCCTCCCTTTCTTTCATCTATGACTCTTGTAAATCAGAAGTGGTGTCAGGAGTGGGCCTGCTTCCTCAGCACTTAGAAGGAGTGAGGTGAGGAAGCCCTGTGGAATCCAGTTGGATCTCTACCTTTCTGGCAGAACTGAAAGCTACTCAGTGTCCTTGATAAACAGGGCCTACCTCTGAGGCCTCATCTGCCCACTTTCCACCTTCTCTGAGTGACTTTTGACTTTGAGCTCTGGATTGCTTCTCTGAGCAGAAGGCATACCTAGTTCTTCTGTTTCCATCAACAGCCCCCCTCTTCTCTAATACTTTCTTTTCTAATCAGTGTGAGAACATATACCCATCATGATGAAATTAGACAGTTTTCATTTTTTTAAATGTTTATTTATTTTTGAGAAAGAGAGTGAAAGCAGGGGAGGGGCAGAGAGAAAAGGGGACAGACGATCTGTGCCAACAGCAAGGAGCCAGATGTAGGGCTCAGACCCACAAACCCTGAAGATCATGACCTGAGGCTAAGTCGGAAGCTCAAATGACTGAGCCAACCAGAAATTAGACAGTTTTCTTTCCTGGTTTTGTGATTCTCAACCAGGGTGCCAAGATCTACTTGAGGGAAAAATCAGCATTTTTCTGACAAAAGGGCAGGCAGGTTGGGTACAGTTTGAGAAACATAATTATTGTCATGATGCAATGTTAAGACAAAGCCAAAACCCACAAAACACTGTTATTTTCTTAAGTAAAAATGCAGATAATAAGCTAGGCCCCACAAACCTTACTTTGTGAGAATACCCTGAAGGCAGACTTTATCTTTGGAATGATATAAATTATCAATAAGAAGATTTAGTGTCTGATTCTTTTTGAGGGGGAACTGCATGACAGTATTATAGTTGCCGAATAGGGCATACGTTTTTTGAAAAGTACAGAAACTGTTTAGAAACACTGTTTATTTAAGAAGCTAGCGAGAATAGTCATCACCACCCAAGAAAGACAGCCTGACCCAGAAGCTCCCGGGAGACTCATTCCTGTGTTTAATGAGAAGCTGTAAGAGAAACCAGCTGAGATTGACATGCCCATTGTATTTGTTTGGGGAATTTTAATTTGATGTTAACTTGCTCATCACAGAAATTCACAGGAGGTCTCAGCCATAAGGGGCACTACTTTTGTAAGTAGAAATAACAATTCCTGCATGAATTGGAAGTATGAAATTGACGATAACCTCCCTTGGGTTTTACCACTTGCCAGCAACGTCATTGGCTACTTCATCCTACTTTAGGAAAAATGAAACACTGCTAGTTGTGCTCAAAACCATAAAAAAATCTCTAGTGGGTCTTCCAGATAGTGATACTTCGGATATTCAGCTGTGGCTGTTACATCTTATTTACCCAATGACATATAATGAATTGACTATTATTCCTTAAAGGGCAGACATCTATTTGGTATAAGCATAAACTCCTGAAAACACCAGCTTTTGAAATGTAGCTATTCTGATTGACCTTGTGAACTCCCCTTTGCATGGGATATCATGAGTTTGGGGAGCAAACACAGAGAAAGCATCATACAATGGCAACCACACTGAATTTAAACAGACATGGGTTTGAGTCTTGGGCCTGACATTTAATAGCTGAGAGGACTTGAGCAATATATCTAACTTTTTTGAACCCCAGTTTTCTCCTCTATTAAATTAGGAGTTCTGTGAGGTTAAAAGACATACTTAGAAAGTGCCTAGCAAAATATCTAGTACATAGCAGAGTTCAGAATTTCATTTTTATCGTGATGCACATTGACTAAATCCTCTAATGTGGAAGTTGAACTTGTCAAATGGTATGTATAATATATTCATTGCTAAATACACATTCTTACGCTGATCCTAAAGCATTGTCTCATGTCTCCCCAAACCCTTGCCTATTTATGTGCATAGTCATCACTACTTACTGGTGAAAGTATATGCATATACTTATGCTCTCACAAAAATCAGTTTCACACATTCAGATAATTATACAGACCCACTCATTTTAAGGATAAGTTGAATCTATTTTTGGCACCCACTAATCAGACATGTGCACACGGGGATGAGAGGTGCAGCAGAGAAGCCAATTCTACTTTTCACTGGGCTCATTGGTCATGATGCTATGATACCCAAGCAAGAGAAGCTGGGATCTGCTCACAGGAGCAGTCTTTGGCCCGTACTGGCATCTGCTTCAGCAGGTACACATGCAGTTGGACTGAGCTCCAGCCTTTTGGAATCTCTGACATTGCAGAAAGCCTTCCTCTTTAGACCATAAAGTGGTTGTTGGCACGATAGAAGGATAGGGAGTTGACCTAATGCCAGGCAGAGCTGGGTTGTGAGCGTCCTGAAATTTGTTATTGGCTCCCACACCTTTACCAAACTCTGCTGTGTGTTTTGTACATCTTCTAAATAGTGTGTACACCCATTAAGAGTAGGGCCCATGTCCTCTGCCTCTGTTCTCTCTCTGGGAACTCTTTGCACTCAGAGGAAACTTATTGGCTAGGAAGGGAGAGTAACTGTGGTCCTGTCAGCTGGTCGGTCATTGATTGCCGATGGACAGGCTGTCAGGTGCTGACTCTTCAGCTGATTAGCTGCCTGAGCTTCTCTTGCTAGGAAACACATGTTCTTTTTCTGGCTGTTGGTCATCAGGAAGGCCCTTTAAAGGTTGGGCAAGGGAAGGGAGAAGAGGGATATGCCAATCAATTACATTTGTCTTTGTTAATGGCATAGGAGTAAAGTTTGGCGGGGTGACCAATAAATCTATTGTTGAAGGTCATGTGTATGAATTGTCTATTGATTCTTTGACAATGAAAAACATATTTACTGTGTTTTTCTGATTATATATATATTACATATCCATTTAAAAGATATTTACACAATGCCAAGAAATGTAAGGAGGAAAGTAGAAATCACCCGGAACCTTGACTTCCTGAGATTGCTCCCATTAACAGTTGGTGATCTATTCTTACACGAAAAATTTTTATGCAGATAGGTACAGAAATATATGATTTCATATAAATCATATCATAATGCTGTTTATTACATCTGTGTGCATAATTTTGTTCTGTCATTATTTTTTAAATGGTGTATCTACACTGTTTTTCTCAGTTAACATTGTGGGAATCTCTCCATGGGGACAAGAGTGGACCTAACTCATGGTTTTTCACCTCAGCACTATTGACATTTGGGGCTGAATAATTCTTTGCTTTGGAAGGGCTGTTATGTGCATTGGAGGATGCTTAACATAATTGCTGTGCACTATCTGATCCCCCTACTCCCAGGTTGTGACACCAAAAATGTCTCCAGACATTGCCTCATGTCCTGTGGGGGACAAAAATTGTCCCTGGTTGAGAGCCATTGGTCTAACGAATTGTTTTCAATAGCTGCATAATATTCCGCAGCATTGGTATGCCACTGTTTGTGCAATCATTCCTTTTCTGGCGGTCATTCAGTTTGTATACAGTATCTTTTATGCCTATCACATTTACAATTTAGATGGGTGCTGTCCTTGGTTCATGGTTGTCATTCAGGAACCTGAAAAATTTGCAGAGATAAAACCCATGCCTCTGCCTTGGCCAACACAACACTGGATGTGCCTGGGCTTAGCTTCATTTGCTTTATTCCTGGGTCAGCCCAAAGAGCAACCATAAACGAGTGAGGCTGTAACTGGCCTGCATTGGGAAGCCAAGCCTCATCCATCATGGGCAGGTGCTCTTCAGCTAGCTGATGGCAGCCAGGTGGGAATGAAGAACCCAACATTACCAAATATTCTCATTTTCAAGAGAAGCTGGAGATACGTATTTTTATGTAAAAAACTCCTCCCAATTTTTTAAAAAGTGCATTTATTTATTTTGAGACAGAGAGAGTGTGTGAGTGGGGGAGGAACAGAGAGAGGGAGAGAGAGAGAATCCTAAGCAGGCTCTGCACTGTCAGCATGGAGCCCAATCTGGGGCTCCAACTCATTAACTGTGAGATCATGACTTGAGGTGAAATCAAGAGTTGGATGCTTAGCCTACTGAGCCACCCAGGTACCCCCAATTTTTTTTAAGGTTGAAAACTAAGTTACACTTTTAGAAAACACAATACATGCTAAACAAAACAGGTCTCCTGCCCAAAGCTGGCCCACAGTTTCCAATGTGCAACCTCTAGCATAGATATTTATCATTGATTGTGATCTGTGTTTTCCTGGGGTTTCAGTTCCTTGAATGGCTAATGGTGAGGATCTAGTCCAGCTTTGTGGTGGTGAACATTGAGCTTTGACCTACCTTGTCTTCAGTGACACTTGCCTCTCGCCAGGTTCACCTCCTCTTTTGGTGAGAGCCTGAGCTCCTGTAATCTATGTTGTCTCCATGTTCAACACCATCTGAGCCACCCTATGTGCATGGGGGCTGCTGACTTAAGTCTTCTCAGGAGAAGTAGGGACAGTGCTGCATTTTGCCTCAGAATCTTCCTAGCTCCAGCTTCAGAATTTACCCCCATAGTGGCTGGGGTAACTGTGTGGGAGGAGGTATTTCCTCCCAGCCACTAGGACTTGGTGGCTTTCAGCTGTGTGGAAGCTCCACACCTCTTTAGAATCTGTTGTTCACTTAGTAGCATGTGGCAAATTTATTTACTGTTTTTCTCCCCAAGTTAAATGTTAGAATAGGAAGAGACATTGGTGATTTCTGAATCCTGTACTTTCATTTCACAACTGGGTAAAGCAAGGGAAAGGGCGGAGGCTCCATAGCAAGTGCCAGGGTAGGGCAGCCCTCTTGTGTCCTGTCTCCTTTGCCGGGGTGTCTTTACCACATCTTCTAACAGCTGACTTTCATAGAAATGCCCCTTTGCTGTTTCCACTTTTCAGCTGATTTATCTGGTTGTCCATATTTCTGTGATCCATTCCTGGGGAGATGACCCTTAGGTGCCATTGTGTTAATTTGAGTTTTTGCAATATCTAATTACTCCCACATCCCCAAGTCTTTCAAGACAACAGCCTTATTCTTCTATTTGGGCATTGTTTTAAAGAGGAGGATTTGGCTGGATATAGATTAGAGGAAGATTTTGTGCTGTTCTACAAGCTTAAAGACTAGATTATATCAGATATTCAGATGCTGCCTTAATAAACTGGATATGATGCCAGTGATGATTTTGAAGACACGGCAACATGTGATAATTGGCAAGCTTTAGGTGGGATTGGATTGATTGACAGCTTGCCCCTTTGATTAGAAATGTGTTACACTGCAGTTCCTATGGATTCAACTTTCTGGTTTTCTACACCCACAGCTGCCAACAGCTCTTAGCTGCTAAAGAAGGCAGGCAGATTGGTCAGCCTGAGAGGAATGCCATGTGTTAGAACAGTCTTTTATCCCGGTGCCCACTCTATTGCCAGAATGCTGTCAGAACAGTCAGAGAAATGTGTAAGGGACCACCCACCAGCTTAACACCTGTGTTGGCCAAGGTCACAACCCTCAGAAATCTGACTGCTTGTTGGCAGTTGTAACAGCAGAAGGGAAGACATGGGAAGAGACCCTGCTCCAAGAGAGAAGGTGTGCTCAACTGAGAGTCTAGGGACCTGGATTCCCCTAATCCCTTAGCTTCTCTGAGTCTTAGTAGCTTTATCTGGAGCACAGAGACTAAACTACATTGCCTTTTCCATCTCTTAGAGAGGCTATTAAAGCCAGTTGAATGTGTATGGGTTGAATTGAGTCCCTCCAAAATTCACATGTTAAAGTCCTAACTCCCGGTACTTACAATGTGACCTTATTTGCAGATACATTTAACTAAGATGAGGACATACTAGAGCAGGCGTTCTTATAAAAAGGGGAAACTTGGACAGACACTGACATGCACACAGTGAGGACATGATGCGGAGATTGAGGTTGTGCTGCCACCAGCCTAAGAACTAACAGAAGTTGGGGGAGGGGCCTTGAACAGCTCCTTTCTTAGCACCTTGAGAGGGAGCATGGCTCCTGCTGACACCTTGATCTTGAACTTCTAGCCGTTAAGACTGTGAGACAATAAATTTCTGTTGTTTAAGTCACTCAGTTTGTACTTAGTTATGGCAGCCTCAGAAAACTAATCATGTACAGACCGCACACGTGTACACACACACACACACACACACACACACACAGTAACTTGAAATATTGATGACTCAGCAGCATCCACTAGTTTATTTTGGGCCAGTACAAACCTGGTCATGGCAGTGTGGGGTTATTAGCTCTTAATAGTAGTCTGGGCTGTTGGTGGCGCTTGGATAGACAGATGGACAGACTAGACAGTAAGATCCTGACGACAAGGACTGATTGGTTGTACTTGGCACTTTATCCTCAGCACTCAACCCAGTTTTTGTGCTTTTTGTTAAATAGATTAAATGTTACGAAAAGAGAGATCATTGTGATCAGGTTTTCTTTCTTTTTGTTTTAAAACTCAGATAAAATTTACATAATACAAACTCACCATTTTAAAGTGTACAATCCAATTTTTTTGGTAGTGTCGTGAAATATTCATAGATATTTTCACAAAATTTATTCTGTCTTTTTTTCTTTTCTTTTTAGTTTTGATAGTAGCCATTCTAATGGGTGTGAAATGTTATCTCATTTTGGTTTTGATTGGCTTTTTCTGAATGATTAGTAACATTGAGCATCTTTTCAAATGGTTATTGGCTATTTGCTTATCTTCTTTGGAGAATTGTTTATTCTTTTCCCAATTTTAAATTGAATTCTTATTTTTGTTGTTTAGTTCTTTATATATTCTGGATATGAATCTTTTATTATATTTATAATTTGTGAATATTTTCTCTCATCGTGTAGGCTACTTTTTCATTTTTCTTGAGAATGCCCTTTGATAAACAAATATTTTTAATTTTGATGTAATCCAGTTTAGTTTTTCTTTGTTTTCTTGTGGTTTTGCTGTCATATTTAAGATATTGTTGCCTAATCCAGGGTCACAGATTTGTATGCTTATGATTTCTATGAGTTTTATAGTTTTAGCTCTTACATTTAGATCTTTGGTCTATTTTGAGTTAGGTTTTGCATCCAGTATATGGTAGGGATTTGGTTGTCCCTGTGCCACATGTTGGAATAACTAACTATTCCTTTCCCATTGAATGGTCTTGGCCCCTGTGTCAATATCGGTGGACCAAAGACACGTGGATTTATTTCTGGACCCTTCATACTATTTCACTGCTCTATATGTCTGTGCTTCTGCTATCACTAGCAGAACTTTTTGACTAGTGTAGCTTTGTAGTAAGTTTTGAAATTGGGAAATTTTATCCAATCCCTTTGTTCTTCTTTTTTCAATATTCTTTTGCTGATGAGGCTTTCTTAACCAGTAAGGACAGTTAGAAATTGGTTAAGGATGAGTTCAGTATGTTTATAGAAAGATAGCCCTTTAGAACTGAAGAACTCTCTGCCCTTGATAAAAACTCTGGCCTGAAAGAGAACCTGACCACACTCTAGTAGTGGTGCACGTGGTGATTGAGGTAGCTGGTCAGTTTCATTGTTTTCTTTGGATATGTGTCAAGTCACCTGGAAAATCAAAGATATTATTTCACTTTATTCTTCAAGTATCTGTCTTAAGCAGGTAGAGAAAATGTGTTTACATTCATGATATAGGAAGGGAAAGTGAGTGACAGAGTTAAAAGATTTGTTTAGATTACAAGATTAATTCATGGCATAACATTTACTAGAAACAAGTCCCCTATACAAACAGTGTTGTATACTTCTTTTGCTTAAAAAAGTGCATTTCTTGAGGCATCTGGATGGCACAGTTGGCTAAGTGTCTGACTCTTGATTTTGGCTCAGATCATGATTTCTTGGTTCATGAGTTCAAGCCCCACATTGAACTCTGCACTGATAGTGCGGAGCCTGCTTGGGATTCTCTTCCTCCTTCTCTCTCTGCCCCTCCCCCATGCATGCTTTTTCTCTTTCAAAATAAATATTTTTTAAAAATTGTGTTTTTAAATTGTTTTAAGTGTTTATTTTTGAGTGAGAGAGACAGAGTATGAGCGGAGGGAGGGACAGAGAGAGAGGAGACACAGAATCTGAAGCAGGTTCCAGGCTCTGAGGTGTCAGCAGAGAGCCAAACATGGGGCTTGAACCCACAAACCATGGGATTATGACCTAAGCCAAAGTCAGACACTTAACTGACTGAGCCACCCAGGCGCCCCCCAAAATTGTTATTTTTAAAAATTACATGAATCATAAATGTTAACTACAAAAAGTCATTATAAATAAGAAAGAGGAAGAAGAGGAGGAGAATAATTGCCTGGAATACCATTACTGAGAAAATATCCAGCAATTGTGGAATTCCCACTGGACCATGAGCACAATACACTCGTAAAGTTTCAACACCTGGCTCTGCAGAAAAGTAATGCCCTGATCTGTGTTGGTTGCCAGTTTCTATTGTGTAAATACTCCTATATGGCCGATTTTGAACTACCAAGGTGACATCACTGAATGTGGATTTGGAAGAGATGCACATAGTCAGCTCTTGTGAGCCAGTGCCAGCATGTCACTTGCGGGAACTCTATCTAGTTCCTTGCTGCTCAAAATGTAGTTCATGAACTATCAGCATTGACAGCACTTAAGAGCTTCTGAAAAACCGACAATCTCAGGCCCTACCCGGGCCTATGAATCAGAATCAGACTCAGAATCAGCATTTTAACAAGATCTCAGGTGATTCCTATCAAAGTTAGAGTTTGAGCAGCATTGCTCTATAGCTGTGCTGTCCCATGTGGTAGCCACTAGCCACACGTGGTTACTTAAAATGTGGCTGGCCCAGATCGAGATGGTCTGTTTCTAATACTTCCTGTGTATCTTAGTTCAGCCTGCTATAACACATTACCATGGACTGAGTGGCTTAAACAACAAACATTTATTTTTCATAGTTCTGGAGGCTGGGAAGCCCAAGATCAGGGTGCCAGGAGATATGATGTTTGGTGAAGGCCTGCTTTCCAGCTTCTTGCTGAGTCCTCATGTAGCTGAGAGAGGGGGCTCTTGTTTTTATTCCTCTTCTTAAAAGGGCACTGATCCCATCATGGGGGTCCACTGTCATGACCTAATCTAAGCCTAATCACCTCTCAAAGGTCCCACCTCCTAATACCATCCCATTGGGAATTAGAGTTTCAACACAGCACACAGACTTTGGGGGGAGACAATCATGCAGTCTATAACAGTACGGGAAAAAAAGTAAACTATCCCATAAATACTTAAAAATTTTTTTTAAATGTTTATTTTTTGAGAGACAGAGAGACAGAGCGTGAGTAGGGGAGGGGCAGAGAAAGGGAGACAGAATCTGAAGCAGGCTCCAGGCTCTGAGCTGTCAGCACAGAGCCTGACACGGGGTTCAAACCCATGAACTGTGAGATCATGACCTGAGCCAAAATCAAGACGCTTAACCTACTAAGCCACCTAGGAGCCCCTCCCATAAATATTTTTTATATTAACTACATGTCAATATCAGAATATATTGGGTTAAATAAATATTATTAATATAAATTTCAACCATTATTTTTTACTTTTTTTTCTAATGTAACTACTAGAAAATTTAAAATTGCTATGTGGCATACATTATATTAGAAGTACCACTGTAAAATATGGAATCCCTAGGACTCTGACTGCTCTGTGTATCCCTTGGGCCCACTTATTTCTTAAACCTCAACTTAAGTTGATCCAGGCGTTTCTAATAACACAACAAGTTGTCCATGGCTGCACTGATGGTAATGCCCAAGGCCACCATCCATTTCCTCTTTACTACTGCTCTTGTGCCCCACTTCAGTGGACTCAGAAAATATTAGTAAGCTGAAAGGAATAATAGCTCTTTACCACTGAAAGTTCAAGAATATCCTACTTCCAGAATGGAGGAGGATTCCAGAAATGAAGTGTCTTATATGCCTCTTCTTACATCTGTTACCTCGTAGGCTTCCCAGGCAATAGTGCATCAGGCTGAGCATCATTTCCATGGCCCTCAATGATCTCTCAGGGACTCATCTTCGTGACAAAGGAAGAGTCACTAAATAACTCCTGTTCCTAATAAACAGCCTGAGAGCGAGTGCACCACTGCTCAGCACATTAACCATATTTACCATCTAAGAGACAGAAAGCAACCTGTCTCATTTGATGAGGAAGCCATAAAGTTTTAGTGAATGGGAAGTAAATCAAGGCTTCCGCTTGCTTGTAAAAATGCACTGCCTCGTGTTGCATCTCACTCTTCCCTTGCATGAGTGTATTTTTATTCCACTGCATAAATAAAACATGATTCGAAGCCATCCTCTTGACTTGCTCTTGGCGCAAGGTTCAACAACCAAAAAATTAAAGTTGGCATTGTGTTTCTGATGATGCTTGAGCATTAGTATGAAACACCTACCATATTTGCAAGGTGAAAAAGGATTTTAGCTGAAAAAGGACAAAAAAGAAAAATCTTCCTCTTTAGTCCCATGAGAGGGCATGCAGGGTGCCTGCTCTAGTCCTGGGCACAAAAGAAAACCACAAAACAGACTGCTTCATTCCCATCTCCAAGAGCCAAGAATACTTTGAGGATAAGAATAGATAAATAAGTAAACAGTCAAATGCAGTCAAACAATCAGCTTTTAAAATTAATTCACAAGATCAGTGACAAGCGCTAAACTGTGTTTTACAGTCACATGAATATGGTAAGTATTTGGAGACATAAAATTTTGTTGGTTGATTTTAGTCAGCCATTTTTCTTCGTTTTGACCCAGAGTATTTCAGGCAAAAGCTGCTTTGTGGCTATTGGTAAGTCTGGTATCTCTCTGTCTTTTGTCCTCCCCCTACCCCTGAATTAAATTCAGAACTGCTATGTAGAGAAGTTCAAGAATCAGGTATCTTGTAGAGATTTAGGAGGGTTCTGTGGTGAAAAGGCAGGGAGGAGGAGGGCATCAGAGCTGGCTGTGCTGTGGGGCTGAGGCTGAAGCAGGAGGGTGGTTCCTAGAAACGGGGCAAATAAGAGAACAGCGGAAAGTTGCCAAGTTCGAGCTGCAGAGACGTTTTCAAAGTGGATTATGAAAGCCTGCAGTCCTTGAATCAGATACAAGGAGCTGAGGTAGCACCTATGAGTGTCTGGCAATTGGGAAAGAAAGTGGAAGGGAAGCTCTTAGGGTGAATATTAAACCAAGCAGGCCAACTCTTCTGGTAGGGTTTATGTACCACTGATGAAATTTTCTTGGATAGCTTAGGCTTCTTTAAAGTACCTGGAAAGCATTTGACAGAGAATGTTGTCTACTTAGTTTATCTGGTTCTTTTCATTTTTATTTGGTTTTACCCAAAGGATAACATTTCTTTTTTTTTTTTTTTAATAATTTGTTGTTGAATTAGTTTTCATACAACACCCAGTGCTCATCCCAAGTGTCCTCCTCCGTGCCCATCACCCATTCTCCCCCCTCCCACACCCCCTTCTCCCCTCAGTTTGTTCTTAGTCTTTGAGAGTCTCTTATGTTATGTCTTCCTCCCTCTCTGTGGCTTTTTTTTCTTTCCTTTCTTCCCCTCCCCCCTGGTTTTCTGTTAGGTCTCACAAAGCCTACCTATGCGTGGAAACATATGCATCTGTCTTTCTCTGCCTGACTTATTTCACTCAGCATAATACCCTCCAGTTCCATCCATGTTGCCACACATGGCCAGATTTCATTCTTTCTCATTGCTGCATAGTAGTCCATTGTATATATATACAAAGGGTAACATTTCTTTTACAGCATATTCCCTTTTATGTTTGCGAATACAAATTTTCTGCTAATAGGCAGTAACTCTTTTCAGAATTTTATATAAAGCTTCAATGTTGAGAATAGCAGGCAAAAAATAACACTATGTTAAAAAAGAGGGCAGTGGATATGGTCCACAGATGACAACACAGAAAAACGAGAGAAACCATATCACCTCCAGCCTAAAAAGAAGCCTGGAGAGTGGGAAGGATGTGAGTTGTTGACTGTAGACCTAGAGGAGACTTTTACCCTCTGCTTTCCCAAGTTGCTGTTCTTCCAAGTCAAAGGAGAGCACTACTTCTAGAGATTGAGGATTTTCTGCAATAGGGGAGACTAGCACCCAACTCCCCACCTAGCTGAGTCCATGTGGATAAAGCATGGGTCTGCACTGGGCCACTTTTGCAGCTGAGTATGTTATAGTGAGAACGCCCTCTGCAGCTTGATACATATCCTGGGAGTTATAAGGCAATGTGGGAACA
The DNA here is from genome assembly GCA_030068075.1 of Paguma larvata. Lineage (NCBI taxonomy): Eukaryota > Metazoa > Chordata > Mammalia > Carnivora > Viverridae > Paguma > Paguma larvata. Next base: position 90,854,087 of record CM057825.1, on the reverse strand, counting down.
CAACTATATCTCCCTATTGCCTTGAGAGTCTTAAAGTCAAGGTGTTTCCTGGAGCAGCCTGAGTTGTAAGGTGAGGAGAGAGGGCAACAAAGAGGCAGCTTGCATACTGCATTTGACTCAGTAAGGATGAGTGACTTTTCTCTAGGTCAGTTGCTTATTGCAGAAAATACTAGGTTGGACCTTCTTATTGTATCCTTCAGGTTGTGGGGTCAGGATAAGATGCTATGGATATCCCATCTGGGTAGGAGTGGAGGGAGGTGTTCAAGAGGTTAGCTAGAGAGTGTATCCCCCTATAAGGGCAGGAGAAAGGTACCCACAAAGAACCCACTTCTATAGCTCATGAGAAAGCCAGCACCAAAACACTTCTGCCAAGTGGGGGCACCGATAGCCTAGCCCCCAGGGAATTAAAACATTGCACACAGTTAAGTAGAATACTTGTTTTTCCTCTTCCCTACTGTTCAGTGAGAGTCAGAAAAGGAAAAGAGAAGAGTTGGAAGAAGATTAAAAACAGATAATACCCCCTTCACTTCTGATCTTGACCAAGTGTTGGGCCTGAGCAAAGAGCAATTTGGAAACTTTGTGTTACTTATGAGATTCAAGTTTAGATTTATATTCGATTGTGCTTTATAAAAGCAAAAGGGGAGTCAATCCCAGAAAGGAACTTTTTCTGTTGTTGCTGTTCTTTGTTTTGTTTTGTAACTAGAAGTGCCTGGAAAGTTATTGGATCAGCTAAACTGTCATCAGGGATGATTTGATTTGGCAGAGCAGGGAGAAGGCAGTAGTTGAGAAGGAAAATAAAACTATTTCATGCTTGGATTCCTTTGAGACCTTCCAGAATGTTTAGTAAACCAGTTATGCTTACGATAATTCTTCCTCAAGTTTTCATGTCATGGAACAATAGGAAATGATAATTCCGTTTGTAAGTCAAACTGAGGCACATAGACATGCCTATTACTCATGCATAGAGGTCACTAGAGGTGACTGGTTGAAGGTTTTTATCACTCCAGTCTGAGGTTCTACCCCAAACTGTGCCCATGGACTGCTACTCTGTTTTACACTGTCTACACTAAGAGTGACTGGAGAGAATTCCTCATCTTTTTTTTTTTTAATGTGCATTTATTTATTGAGAAGGAGAGAGCAAGAGAGAGTCAGCACACAAGCAGGAGGAGGGGAAGAGAGAGAAGAGAGGGAGATATCAAGCAGGCTCTGTGCTGTCAGTGCAGAGCCTGATGCAGGACTCAATCCCGGGAACCATGAAGTCATTACCTGAGCTGAAATCAAGAGTCGATGCTTAATCAACTGAGTCATCCAGATGCTCCTCCTCATCTTTGTTTATGGGAGAAGGGATAACTTTTAGTCCCATATATAGGCTTCTTAAGATGGCATGGATGAGGGAAATCCCTAGGTTTAAATTCTCATCTGTACATTAACGTAGAAGAAGCAAAGAATAATGGAATGAATATTGACTTGGGAGACAAACTTCCAGCATTGTCAATGGCCAGCTACTTACCTTGGGCAAGACACTTAGTCAGTCTGGGCTTTCGTTTCCTTCACTGACAATTGGAGGGACTGGGGAGCAAGTATTCAATAATTGGCAGCCAACACCAGCATCATCACTACCATTCTTCAAGACTGAGCTCCAAGGGGAAGGGGCAATAAACATTCAATTCAGTTAGTTCATCAAATTTTGACTGGCTGTCTACTGCACATGGGACATAAAAGGTAATAAGAAAGCTCCCCTGAAGCATGAGAGTGGGATGTTTGGTACCCTAAGGTTGCAGAACTCTCCAAAGTCCTCAAATGGTGATCACATGTCTCCTTATAGTTTCTGAGACCTTTCCCGTGGCATTTGTTTACTCCATACAGCAGCACATTCTGGCAACACACTTGGTGACTCCTGGATAGAGTTGATTGCATGCCATCACATGTGCTAATCTTCAGAGCTCCATTCTTCTGGTTTTATAAGCATCCAAAGGAGGCAATAAGTCTAATAGAATGTCCATCTTCATCTCATGCCTGAAATATTAAAATTAGATTTGGGATATCCATGGCATTTCATACCATGTCGGTCAGATATGAAATTTTAGCTTTAATTTGCCCCAAAGTCTAGAAGTTATTAGAGGGAAGTGTGGTGTTTGTGTCTTGTCAGGATAGGGATCACTTTATGGTTATCCACTTTTCTCAGGCAAGGAACTCAGAGTCAAGAATCTGGGTGGAAAAAATTCTTTCTAGTAAGCTTACTCCTGTCATTAAATTAATACACATCAAGTAATTTATTCATTACCTTTTTACCTTCTTACTTCCTTTTATCCCACCAATTTGACTTGATTTCCCCTAAAAGCAGTACTTTGAGAGTAGGCCCTGCATGCAGGTAGTTTATGTGGGGGGTGATAAGAGGAGAAGGAATGAGGGAACTGGGAGGGTAAAACAGAGAAGGAGGAAAGTTAGAGAGTAAGGATGTATGGTTGAGCTTATTTCTGTAAGAAACGAGTGCTGATTCCTCTAGGTTTTCTAAGAAGCATGTAGAAACACTCTCGGAATCATCCACTGGAAAGATGAGAGGCTAGAGCCTTTATTCACCAGCTTCCTTTACACACTGATAGTTACTTCCAGCAGCATTACCCACCCTTGCACTTATGGGCTGCATGCATGCACCAGCTTACTCCCAGGACTTTGGAGAAGACTGGGGCAGAGTGCACACCACCCTTGAGGTGGGACACTGATGCCAGGAGCCGTTCACTCATATAATGCTGAAATAAATGCTTGTCATTGGGAGATATGACAAAGGTACCACAAGTGTCTGCTTATTCTAAAAAGGATTTATGGTAGCTTGCAAACATTAACATACATTTTAAATATATTCAGAGGAGTTACAAATGAAGAGTCAGTAACAAAGAACAGATGTTGGGGTGCTTGGGTGGCTCAGTTGGTTAAGCGTCCGACTTCAGCTCAGATCATGATCTCGTGGTCCGTGAGCTCGATCCCCACATCGGGCTCTCTGCTGACAGCTTGGAGCCTGGAGCCTGCTTCGGATTCTGTGTCTCCCTCTCTCTCTGCCCCACCTCCCCCACTTGTGCTTGGTCTCTCTCTCTCTCAAAAATAAATAAATGTTAAAAAAAAATTAAAAAAGAACAGATGTCATTTAATCCTATGTACTTCTTAGATGTGGGACCTAAAGAGAAGGCTCTGAGCTTCGAAACAGCCAACATGAAGAGGAAATCATGGTAACATGCAAACTTTACAACGGCTGAAGATTAAAATGAACCAATTGTTCGGTAGAAACATCAAAGAGAAATTTCTTCTATTGATCCTCAGAGAGGACAAGGGGAAGTGATGAATTACATACTGATTAAAATCTTTAATGCAAAATTTGGTGTAAGTGTCATAAAGCTGTTTCTTATGCTTGAATGCAGGCAAATGGCTTCCCCCCAAGCATTATTAGCAAAACTAAAGTTGGGGGGCAGGGAGGGGGATATTTGTAAGATGCAGGGCACTTGGCGGTTCTCTGGTAGCCCCATTAATAGGTGGACAGTTTTGGACACTAGAGGAATGAGTCAATGACTTTTAATTATATACTTATTGACAGAGAGAAAGAGAGTGTGAGAGTGAGCATGTATGTGAGCTGGGGAGGGGTGGAGGGAGAATCTGAAGCCAGGCTCCACACCCAGTGTGGAGCCCAACTCGGGGCTCTATCTCTCAAACCATGAGATCACGACCTGAGCTGAAATCAAGAGTTGTACACTTAACTGACCGAGCCACCCAGGAGCTTAGAGTATGAGTTAAGTTCTTACCAGACCTCTTTTTTCTCAACTGTCTTTCATTCCTATTTCCTTTCCTTTTTAGAATAACAGAAAAGCATGGGCTTTGAAGTCAAATTCAGCTGTGAAAACTCATAGCCTATTCATCAATTACTAACTTAGGCTGAACAAATTTATTATCCTAACTCTCACATTTGCTACTTATTAGCTACATCACCTTTTTTCTTATGACAAAACAGCACATATTCTTTTAGAAAAATTTGAGAAAAGGGAGAAATATAAGAAAAAAAATTAAAAACTCTATGCAATTTACCCATCTATATAAAGAACGGTGATCGAACTATTACATTTCAGTAAATTCCTTTCTAGTTTTGTGGTACACACAGTTTTGTGACTATATTGTATATACTGTTTTTCTTAATTTTTACTTTTTCATTATATTATGAATATTTTCCCATGCTAATGAAGATATACTGACATAATCACTTTTAGTGGGTGCATTTTCATCTGCCAAATGATATGCCATCATTGTTTAATCATACTTGATTATTAGACATTTAGAGTGTTTCCAATTTTGGATTATTATAGGGAAAGTCATGATAAACATCCTTGCACATAATTCTGTGCATTTTTCATCCAAATGTTTCTTTAGAATCAAACCTTAGATTTGGAATTGCTATAATAAATGATGTGAAAATTACAAGGCTTTGATACATTTTGCCAAATGTTATATCTGCTTACTCCCCTACCAGCAGTGTATCAGCATGCCTGTCTCACCAAGCGTGTCTATGACATATGATGACAATATAGACACAGTATGTATCATGGCTAGAAGGCTGTTTGGGTCCACAGTTAGGTACCCGCCAGGGAAATAGAAGCCACTCTATGTGTTACAGAAAGAGGGAATTTAATACAGATCTTGTCTGCATATGTGATGGGGTAGTTGTGAAGCCAAACAGGGTGCTATGGACTGAATTGTGTTCTTCCAAAATTCATTTGTTGAAGTACTACCCTCCAATGCGATAGTGTTTAGAGATGGGGCCTTTGGCACATAATTAGGTTTAAATGAGGTCATGAGAGTGGGGGCCTCACGATGGGATTAGTCCCCTTCTAAGAAGAAACATCAGAGAACTTGCTTGCTCTCTTTCTCTCTGTCTACACATACCAAGCCAAGGAAAGGCCGTGTGAACCCATAGCAGGAAGGCAGTCATCTGCAAGCTAGGAAGAGGGGCCTTCATCAGGAACTGAATTGGCCAGTACTTTGATCTTGGATTTCTTATCCTCCAGAACTGTAAGAAATATGTTTTCATTGTTTAAGCCATTTAGTATATGGCATTTTGTTATGGCAGCTTGAGCAGAATAAGACATAGCCTAACCCAGAGAGTACAATTGGAAGCCACTACTTTCCCTAGGACAGAGGAAGGAGACAGCATTGCCAGAGCCCGAGGCTCTGGAGTCATCTGAGGGAGGCAGGAACTATGGTAGCCTGTCCTTTGGAAGCTGGAATGTCAGAGATACAGCCTACAAGAGAAAAATGGGGAGAAACACTTGGGTTTTTTCCCTCCTCCTGTCCTCTGACCTTCCAGCAGTGCCTCCCACTATCAGAACAATGTGAAGCCCCTGGCAAGGAGACATGGGAAAGCCACAGTGCCCTGGACGGCGAGAGACAGAGCAGGGAAGACTAAAGATGAGTCTGAGAATGCACAGATCCAGGAGTACAGAAGATTCTGTGTTTGGCTAGAAAAGTGTCTTTGGAAAATCTCTGCTGTCTTGCCTGTGCAGGAGACCCTCTCTTTCAGATTAGGCAGGGCACTGTGCCAGCACAAACTATTACACAACTGCTCAGCCCTGCAGGCACTGGAGTGTGCAGCCTCTGCTTTAACTGATGTGCCCACTTTAGATAGGGGAGGGCCTTTTAAGAGTGGAGACAATCTGGGGAAATCTGGGGGCTGGAATGGAATTCCACTGGAGCCAATTTCTATACTTTTTCTTAGGTAGCCTGGTCCTTGAAAGTTGTAATTTCTAAAAGACATGGCCTTTGACCTTTAATATTCCATATTACCATCCAGAGAGTAAACCAGTTTCAAGTTGTGTCTGCGTGCGTCTTCTGTTGTGTGAAAATCTGTTTCCTGTGCGTCTGGAGTGGACTAAATTAGGCAGTGTGACGTTCACATGGGCCCGGCTTCATTGTTTGTGAATCATTAAAGCTGTTTAGAGAGCAGGTGGGGCAGGATCACGTGGGGCCCTGCATGCCGTTACAGACGCGAGGGCTCGCTCCATTCAGCCAGCCACCTCTTCGTTCTCGCTGAGAGGACCCCAGCAGATGGTTAACAATGCGGAGAGGAAATGTGGAGGCCTGAGAACTTTCACCAAGGCCAAGGGAAATGGCAAGGTTAGTCAGTTTGGCAAAGATGGACGGGCTGGTGAGATACAGCCTGCAGGCTTTGCAGGTGTTTGGTCTGCCTTAGTGCAATGCAGCCTGTGGCTGAGTGGGGCCTGGTGCAGGGCTGTGTCTGCCTGGAGGAGGAGGGGAGCGCCTGGTTCTACGTCAGATAAGGTGGCATTCGGAGGCCTGTGAGGCAGGCCTGCCTGCTTATACAGCAGGGACATCCAGTCCTCATTTCAAAGGGCTCTCATGAAACCAGCTTGTCCTGTTTGAACTCTTCCAAACGGAGAGCTAAGCAGGCATTTCTGTTACAGTGCAGACTTCCAGCCTAACTCTCCTCACCAGGTGGTTCTTGTGCTCCATTTGCACATCTCATTTTGGCTTGTGTTCCAATTCGATTTTGCTCATTTGTCTTTATTACTTTGAGTTAGTCTCTTGCTTTGGGGTGGGCTGTTTGGGCTTGAGGAAAAGAAGGTATGGGAACTGTTCTATGGACTTCTATGGACAGAATCTGGCCCAGGGGCCAACAACTTACAGTCCTGGGCTTTGCACAATGCCAACCGAGATAGTGTCTCTGTCCTGAAGGGACTTCAGTGGAGCAAGAAACTGCAAAATCCAAATCTGTCAGAAGAGAGAATAAACCTAAAATGTGCTATAAGAGAGATTCTAGGAAGTGCTATGGGTGCCCCGGCAGAAGACATTGTTATGAAGATATTTTTCTTTATAAGGTATTAACATGAAATATTAATTCCATCTTAAATAATTGATCTTCAAAATGTAGGAAAACCTATTTATTCTGTTAGTGTGGTCCGTGGTATGAGACTGGGTTTAAAGATGAGACCACTTTAATAATGAGGCCTTTGGCTACTTCACTAAATAAATCCCCCTGAGGGAAGGATTTATGCTTTACTGATTTCCACTCTGGAGTGTTAGAGTGAAGATTCCTGTGTAAATAGTGAAATAGGATTTTAAAAGATTGCTTTTTCTAGACAGGATGACTAATGAGAGAGGTAATCCCTTAAGATGCATTCATGTGCTCAGAGCAGCCCAACCATTCTGGAATTCTCCAAGTGTGGAGCTTGGCGGGTAGTGGCAAAGCCAGACCAGAAGAGGCCCCTTGGAGCAGGGCTTTGCGTGGGGGCAGGTCCAGGGTTGGGGAGAGAGTCTTGAGGTCAGCAGGACACCTGAGTTAGGATCTGGTGATTATCCCATTATCCTTGGAGCCCCAGGCTCCCAGGGTGCTGAGCTCCCACCTCTTCCAAGGCTCTTCACATGCTCTATTCCAGTGATCTGCACATTCTCCGGCCTGCAGGCTCTGAGTGTCTTGGTGTAGGGCCAATGCCTTTCTGTTCTAGCGCCTAGCAGACTGCTGGCATATTGAATGTCAGTTGAATGAATGAATAAATGATAAACCAAATTAAAGTGTAGACAGGTGTTCGGCATCAGGGAGATTTAGCAAGGGGTGGTGGTACTGCCGGGTGAGTAGATGAAGCGTAGCAACAGGTGGTTTAGAGCTGGTAACGTGCGGACTCGTGAGCCCGTGGATGGAGGGTGAGTGAAGGACAGGCCCTTACTTCAGGGTTGCGGGCAGGGCATTAAGGCAGGACTCCAGCAGGAAGAAACACAACCTGAATTCAGTTAGTGGGAGGTAGGGACAGAGCACAGCTTCAGGGCAGAAGAGAGCAAACGGTCAGAATGGACACTTTGTCATCAAAGAAATGCCAGTTCAGAGCTTCCCCCTTTTCCTAGCTGATGTCTAGCCAATAGATTTAGCCTCTCTGTGCCTCAAGGCGCACATTTCCTAAATGGGGGTCTAATAGTTGAGAAGATCAAACAAGATATTGTATGTGAAGCACCTAGCTCAATGCGTGGCAGAGAGCCATTAATGCAAATATGGATAGGACTTGCTTAGGCACAGGGTACTTGATGCTGAGGCTTCTGAGCAGTAACCAGGAGCTGGGGACTCTCCCTCAGGCATTTTGCAAACTATTTATCTCCTCACCCTCACCCCAACCCGGGTATTGGGAATAAATACTGTATTTCAAAGGCTGCTCAGGGGATTCTGGTAACTCTCTCATAATGCCTTCTCTCTCAGCCTCCTTGCATTTTTATTTCTGTAAATCCTCCTCCCTACAAAACCAGTGGAGGTCTCCACAGCCTGTTAGCGGATCTGCCTAGAAGTGAAAGTGAAGTCCCCACATCGTGGGGACTAAAATGATATCGAGGCAGGCAGGGCTGAGGTATTCATGAGACACAGCGTACACAGTGCCTGGGGATCACAGCACTTTCGAGGCCCACAACATGTTTCCATTTCTTTCGAAGTGCGAAGAAAATAATGAACTTTCAGGCTGAAGAAAATGTTGACTTATAGAATATTAATTTATATATTCATCTTTATACAAATGCTGTCCTAAAGTATACTTTTTAATGTTTTTTTTTAATGAAGGAAGTGGGCCACAAAAGCTCAGGAAAGACACCCATGAAAGTTCTCATGCGGCCCTGGGGACAGGGACCCCAGCAAGTGGTTCTCTAAGAGGTATGGGAAGTGCCTGAAAAGTTTATTAAAAGGCAGATTTCCGGACCCATTCCAGAGTCAGGCAGCCTGTGGCGGGCTCGGGAATCTGCATTTGAACTGAAGCCCAGGTCATTCTGAAGCGGGCTGCAGGAGTAGCTCTCAGACCCCCGGACCCTACTCTCCATTATGGTCCTGCCCTGGCAGTATGATTGAGGGGTGCTGGGAGAGAGGGCCTGCTGTCCACACTGCCAAATCCATTAAAGCATCAGTCAACCCAGTCAAAAGCGAGATCAATTCAGTAAACAAGTCAATCTGATTCTAGAGCTCAACTAACTGATGGATTGATCAAGTATCTCTTGTCATGTACGTGTTAGGACCTTATTTAAATATCTTATGACTGAAAAGAGAAATGTTTGAAGCAGATTTTCTTTAGTTTTATTATTTTTATTATTATTTATATTTTGAGAGAGAGTATGTGAGTGGGGGAGAGGGGCAGAGAGAGAGAGAGAGAGAGAGAGAGAGAGAGAGAGAGAGAGAATCTTAAGCAGGCTTCACGCTCAGCCCGGAGCCCAATGTGGGACTTAATCCCATGACCTGAGCTGAAATCAAAAGTTAGACACTCAACTGACTGAGTCACCCTGGTGTCCATACAGCAGCTTTTCTTTAAGTGAATGTGTTGTGCCATTGCGAGATGTTACTTTGCATTTAAAACCCAGCTTCAAAAAGTTATTTTGCAAAATCATGACACAGAACTTCTGCATCAAACATGGGCATTACACAAGTGGCTGATTTTGTGCCACTCTCTGTGAATAAGCAGATTTCTTTAATTAAATATATGATTCTCTTTAATTGAAGCAGTTAGTTTGAAAGGTGATAACTAAATAAAATTTTATCCTGCAAAATTTATAGAGTAAAAGCGACATTAAAATAACATTAGTGTTGTAGGACAGACTCAGTGAAGGAGCAAATAGGCAGAAAATTGACAAATCCCTCACTTTAATGACTTGCAGCCATACTCTGTTGAGAAAGGTGCGATTCTTATCTGCATTTCTTTGCATTGGTGACTCTTTCCAATAAAATTCAATACTCTTTTAATACTCTTGTTTTGTCTCTACTGTTATTATGCCATGAATGATTCCCTTTACTTTCACGGGTTTGCAGAAGAGTGTATCAGTGGTATCGGAGGATGACCCAATCGGAATGAAGGCAGTTTCCTCGAGTTAGTTATAAAACCAAAATCTAGATAAGAGGTTTCTCTCTCTAATAATTCTAACATTCTCTTTTTTTTCCTTATTGAAGTATAATTGACACACATTCTTATATTAGTTCCAGGTGTACAATGTCGTGATTTGATATTTTCATGCATTGAAACATGATCACCGTGATAAATCTAGTTACCATCTATCACCATGCAAAGTTAATGTACAGTTAATATATATTTCCCAAACTGTACATTAAATCACCATGACTTATTTTAAAACGAGAAGTTTATACTCTGGTTTCTCTTCAGATCACATAAATCTTTCGCCTTTTAAAACTAGAAGTTTGTACTTCTTTTTCCCCTTCACCCACTTTGTCCCCTAGCCTCCAGCCCTCACCCCTCTGGCACTACGAATCTGTCCTTTCTATCTATGAGTATGGATTTTGTTTGTTTTCTTAGATTCCCCTATATGTGAAATCATGTGGTCTTTGTCTTTCTTTAACTTATTTCATTTAGCATGATACCCTGAAGGTCCATCCAAATTGTCACAATTAGCAAAGTTTAATTCTTTCACATGGCTCAGTAAAAGTCCTTTGTATATATGTACCACGTCTTCTTTATCCATTCATTTATTGGTGGAGCTTAGGTCGTTTCCATATCACGGCTATTATAAATAATGCTGCAGTGCATATAGGTGTGCATACATCTTTTTGGATTGGTGTTTTTATTTTCTTCAAAAAGAAAACAAAGCAGAAGCACTGGATCATTTGTTCTATTTCTAATTTTTTGAAGGACCTCCATACCGTGTTCCATAACAGCTGCATCAATTTGTGTATATATATTTTTAATTTTTTGTCTTTAAAAAACTTTTTTAACATTTATTTTTGAGAGACAGAGACAGAGCGTGAGTGGGGGAGGAACAGAGAGAGAGGGAGATAGAATCTGAAGCAGGCTCCAGCCTCTGAGCTGTCAGCACAGCTGACTCCATCTCACGAACTGTGAGATCATGACCTGAGCTGAAATCAAGAGTCTGACGCTTAACTAACTGAGCCACCCAGGCATCCCTGCACCAATTTATATTTCCACCAACAGTACACCAGATTTCTTTTCTCCATATCCTTGCCAACACTTGGTATGTCTTGACTTTTTGATATTAGCCATTCTGACTACTGGGAGACAATATTTCCCTGTGGTTTTGATTTGTATTTCCATGATAATTAATGATGTTGAACTTTATGTGTCTACTGACCATCTGTAAGTCATCTTTGGAAAAAAGCCTGTTCAGGTGCTCTGTCCATTATTTAGAGTGTTTGTTTTTATGTTATTGAGTTGTATGATTTCTTTATATATTTTGGATATTAACTTCTTATCAAATATATGATGTGCAAGTAACCTCTCTCATCCAGTAGCTTGCCTTTTCATTTTGTCAATAGTTTCCTTGGATGTCCAGGAAGTTTTTTCTTTGATGTACTCCCACTTGTGGTTTTATTTTTGTTGCCCTTGCCTTTGGAGTCAGATCCAAAAAAAATCAATGTCAAGAGGCTTACAGCATATTTTTACTTCTAGGAGTTTGATGGTTTCCAGGCTTACATTTAAGTGTTTAACCCAATTTTCGTATACAATGTAATAAAGTGATCCCATTTATTTCTTTTTTTCCTGACGCCATTTGTTGATGAGACTCTTCTTTCCTTGTCATATATTCTTGCCTCTTTTTGGTAAATTTTATTAATTTTAACTTTATGCATGGGTTATTTCTGGACTCTTAATCTGTTGTATTGATCCATGTGTTTATTTCTATGACAATACCCTACCGTTTTGATAACTATGACTTTGTAATATAGTTAGAAATCAGGGAGTGTGAAATAGAATAATCTGGCTTTGTTCTTAATATTATTTTGGCAATTTGGGTCTTTTGTGGTTCTATATAAATTATAGAATTAGTCGTTACAGTTTTGTGGAAAATGCCATTGGAATTTTCATAGGGACTGCACTACTAATTTATGGATTGCTTTGGGTAGTATGGACATTTTCACAATATTCTTTCAATTAATGAGATGAAATATATTTCTATTTATTTGTATCTTTAACTTCTTTCATCAATGTCTTATAGTTTGTCTGCATAGGTCTTTCACTTCCTTGGTTAAATTTATTCCTGGGTATTGGGAATGTTTTCTTGATTTCTCTGATAGTTGTTATGAGTATATAAAAACACAACAGATTTTTATATGTTAAATTTGTATCCTGCCACTTTACTGAGTTTATTTTTTCTTTTTGGTGACGACTTTAGGATTTTCTTTTTGTTGTTGTTGTTAATGTTTATTTATTTTAGAGAGAAAGAAAGAGTGTGAGTGGGTGAGGGGCAGAGAGAGAGGGAGACAGAATCCAAAGCAGGTTACAGGCTCTGAGTTGTCAGCACAGAGTCTGACGTGAGGATCAAACTCGTGAATCGTGAGAGCATGACCTAAGCCAAAGTTAGGTGCTTAACTGACTGAGCCACACAGGTGCCCTTAGGATTTTCTACATATAGTTATCATGTTGTCTGCAAATAATGACAGTTTTACTTCTTCCATTCTGACTTGTGTGTCTTTTATTTTTCTTGCCTAATTGCTCTAGCTAGGACTTCCAATACTATATTGAATTATAGTAGGAAGAGTGGGCATCCTTATGCTGTTCCTGATCATAGAGAAAAATCTTTTAGCTTTTCACCTGTAAATATATTAGCTGTGAGTTTGTCATATATGGACTTTCCATCTATAGGTCTGTTCCATCTATATCCGCTTAGTTGAGAGTTTTTATCATAAATGGATGTTGAATTTTGTCAAATGCTTTTTCTTTATCTATTGAGATGGTCATGATTTTTATCTTTCATTTTGTTTATCAAGAGGAGTTATCTGGTTCTGGACTTGTATTTGTTTGGAGGTTTTTGATTACCGATTCAATCTCTTTACTAATAATTGTTCTATTTGGATTTCCTATTTCTTCATAATTCAGTCTTGAAAGATTATAAGTTTCTAGGCATTTACTTCTTCTAGGTTGTCCGATTTATTGGTATATAATTGTTCATAGTAGTCTCTTGTGATTCTTCATATTTCTGTGGTATCAGCAATGTCTCCTCTTTCATTTCTGATTTTATTTTTTTGAGCCATCTCCTTTTCTCTTGCTGAGTATAGCTAAAGGTTTCCTAATTTCATGTTTTCAAAGAATCATCTCTTATTTTTATCAATCTTTTCTTTTGTCTTTTTACTATTTCATTTATTTCCACTCTGATCTTATCATTTCCATCCTTCCACTAACTCTGGGCTTTCTTTGCTCTTCTTTTTCTAGTTATTTTAGGTGAAAAGTTAGATTTTTTTATAATTGAGATTTCTTTTGTTTCTGGAAGCTGTTATGTATTGCTATGAACTTCCCTTTTAGAAACACTTCTGCTGCATCCCATAGATATTGGGATATAAATATTGCCATTTATCTACTTTTGTCTCTGAGTAATTTTATTTTTTTACTTGATTTCTTTTATAACTCTGTGGTTGTACAGTAACAGGTTATTTATTTACCCCCCCTTTTTTCCTTCAGTATTTTTCTTGTAATTGATTTTAAGTTTCATATCATTGTGGTTGGAAAAGATCCTTGATATGATTTCTATCTTCTTGAATTTATTGAGACTTTTTTTGTGGTCTAACTGGTGATCTGTCCTGGAGAATGTTCCATGTGCATTTGAGAACACTGTGTACCCTGCTTTTGGATGGAATATTCTTTTAAGAATATGTCTTTAAGTCTATCTGGTCTAATGTGTCATTTGAAGCTGATGTTTCCTTATTTTTCTGTCTGGATGATCTATCCATTGACTTACATGGGGTGTTAGAGTCCACTTTTTTTTTTTTTTAACTTTATTTATCTTGAGAGAGAAAGAGAGAGAGAGAATCCCCAGCAGGTTCTACACTGACAGGGTACAGTGTGATACAGGACTTGAATCTACAAATCATGAGATTATGACCTAAGCTGAAACCAAAAGTCAGATGCTTAACCAACTCAGCCACCCAGGTACCCAAGAGTCTACTCTTTTGATATTGCTGTCAATTTCTTCCTTTTGTTGTATGTTTATAATGGCTTTATATGTTTAGGTGTTTCTGTGTTGGGTGCACATAAGTTTATAAATGTTTTATCTTCTCACTCAATTGATCCTTATCATTATATGATGCCCCTCTTAGTCTTTTATTACAGTCTTTGTTTTAAAGTTTATTTTGTCCTATAGGAGTATAGCTACTCCTGCTTTCTTTTCATTTGCATTTGCAAGGAGTACCTTTTTCCATCCATTTACTTTGTCTGTATGTGTTTTTACTTCTGAAGTAAATCTTTTTTAGGCAATAAATAGATGTGTCTTGTTTTATGTCCATTTGGTCATTCTGTCTTTCTACTGAAGAATTTCGTCAACTTACATTTAAAGTAATTATTGATAGGTATGTGCTTGTTACTATTGAAAGTTTTTTCTGGTTTTCGAAGTTCCTCTCTGTTTCTTCTTTCTCTCTTCCCTTGTGATTTGATGACTTTCTTGAGTGTTATGTTTAGATTCCTTTCTCATTTTCTTTTGTGTATTTTCTATAAGTTTTTGCCTTGTGCTTATTGTAAGGCTTACATATACCATCCTATGTATATAACAGTCAAGTTTAAGTTGACACAACTTAAATTTATATGCATTTCAGAACTCTAAATATTAATCTCCTCCCATTTTACGTTTTTGATGTCCCATTTTACATCTTTTTATATGTGTATCCTAAACTAATAATTGGAATTTTAGTTAATCTTACTACTTCTGTCTGTAAACCTTCATAGTACTTTTACAAGTGATTAATCTACTACTTTTACTATACATTTATGTTTTTCAGTGACATTTTTACTTCTGTATGTTTTCTTGTTATTTGTGCAATTCTTTAGCTTAAAGTTCTTATAACATTTCTTCTAAGGCTGGTTTAGTGATGAAAGAGTCTTTTAGCTTTTGGTTATCTGAAAAATTCTTTATTTCTCTTTCTATTCTGAACGATAAACAGTCCTGGGTAGAGTACTCTAGTTTAAAGGTCTTTTCATTTCAGCACTTCGAGTATGTCATGCCACTCCCTTCTGGCCTTAGAAAGTTTCTGCCGAGAAATCTGATAGCTTTAAGGGGTTTCTTTTGTAACATTTTTTTTTTCTCTTGTTGCTTTTAAGTTTTGGTCTTCATCTTTAACTTTTGACATTTTACTTATAATGTGTTTTGTCATGGATATCTTTCAGTTCTTTGTATTTGGAACTCTTTGGACTACCTGGCCCTAGAGGGCAGTTTTCATCCCTAAGTTAGGGTAGTATTCAGCCATTATTTCTTCAAGTAAGTTTTCTGCCCTTTTCTCTCATCTCCTTCTGGGTTACCTATAATGCAAATGTTTTTCTGCTTGATGTTTTGCCATAGGTTCTTTAAGTTATCTTCATCTATAAAAAAAATAATTCTTTTTTCTTTTTGCTGTTTTGTCTTGGTGAGTTCCATTGCTTTATCTTCCAGCTTACAGATCCATTCTTCTGCTTTGTCTAGTCTGTTGTTGGACTCCTCTAGTGTATTTTTAAGTTTGGTCATCTTATTCTTCAGCTATGTGATTTCTGTTTGGTACTTTCTTATATTCTCTGTATCTTTGTTGAATTTTACTTTGTTCATCCATTCTTTCCCCAAGTTCAGTGAACATTTTTATGATCATTACTTTAAATTCTTTATCATGTAGAATTCTTTACTATTCTCTGTATCATTAAGGTTTTTTTTTTTCTGAGGTTTATGTCATGTTACTCTGATTGGAACATATTTCTCTATGCATTTGTCTTGACTGTTTCTTTCTTATATTAGACAAAACATCTATCTCTTTCAGTCTTGAAGAAATAACTTTGTGTAGGTGATAAAACCTCTTATTCAACCTTGCACTAGCTCTTGGGTATCTTTTGTACTTTTGCGATTGTCTAAACTGCTTTATCTATTCTTGAGCTATCTGTTATTGGGGGTATGCTAAGACCTATCAGTGTTCAAGGGGAGGAATCTGATTTAGCACCTAGTTTCAGGCTGTTTGGAAGACACACTCTCAGGTAGAAGCTTTTATAGTATGAAAATATATAATCCCATGGTCCGCAATCAATCCTTGCTGACCTCCAGACCAGCAGATTTGGAGGTGTCCCCTAGGCAATGGTTGCAAAAATTGGACAAGTGTGTAAGCTTCTTGAGTTGTAGCAAGGTCAATGGTGTGCACAAGGATTGTGTCTCCCTGCTTATGTTCCCTGGGAATGCCTCCTTAGCCTCTAGATGTGTAGGAAACCTGAAACTTGTCCCTCAGGCTGATAACCCAGGCTAACTAAATTGGACTTTTTCCACAGGAAGACTGGGATTGTGCTTTAATCTGCTAGCTGTGCAATGACCGGAGTCTGGTAACCTGCCAGGAACTGTCTGATTGGTATAATCTCATGGAGATGAGGAACACCAACCCCCTTGGCCACCAGGGTCAGGCGATCAAGTGACATCCGTTGTGTGGATGGCATGTACCTGCTGGCTTTAGCTAGACAGATGGAGAATACAGAGAGTCAGACATGCTCCCTGACTTCAGAAAGGCAATGGGAAAATGTCTTGAGTGCCCATGCCTGCAGTCTTCGAGAATGCATTGGCGGTGTGGGGGGGGCGGGGCGGGACGCACCTGGGTGGCTCAGTTGATTGGGTGTCCAACTTTGGCTCAGATCATCATCTCATGGTTTGTGAGTTTGAGCCCCATGTTGGGCTCTGTGCTGACAGCTCAGAGCCTGAAGCCTGCTTCGGATTCTGTGTCTCCCGCCCCCTCTCTCTCTCCTGCTCATGTTCTGTCTCTCTCTTTCTCAAAAATAAACATTAAAAAATTGTTTAAAAGAAAAAGAATGCATTGGAAGACTGCCTTGTCTGTACACACTGGCTTTAGGCTGGGAGCAGGAAAATGCCACAACCACTGTGCTCTTATACTCCCACCCATGTTCTCTGGCTTCACGAAGGCAGCAGGCAATACTGTGATGGCTCGCTTTTGCCTGTCTTAGTAATGTGGCAGAAGGGTGCCACACCTGAGCTCTCCTACCTGAGTTAACCAGGTAGATGGATAGCTCAGTGGTGGCATTCGCTAACACCTCCATCTTCAGGGAGAGTTTCAATTGTCCCCTGGGCTTCTGGAAGATGCTTTTTGATTAGCAAATGAATTTCCTTCACACATAGTCTGGGCACTTTTCAAACTGCTGGTTTTGGCTGTGTCTCAGAGTTAGTGAGAGTACATGTAAGGCCTTTCTAAGAAGAATCTCCATTTCTTAAATTTTTTTTAATGTTTATTTATTTTGGAGAGAGAGAGAGAAAGAGAGAGAGAGAGTGCACGCATGAGCAGGGGAGAGGCAGAGAGAGAGAGAGAGAGAGACACAGAATCTGAAGCAGGCCCCAGGCTCCAAGGTGTCAGCACAGAGCCTGACGCAGGGTTCAAACTCGCAAACCTCAAGATCATGACCTGAGCTGTAGTCAGACGCTTAACCAACTGAGCCACCCAGGTGCCCCAGGAATCTCCATTTCTCATAGCACTTTGGGTCCTTTGCATGTCAGCCCCTTTTGGTTTTTAAGCCAGATGTTTTGGAGGCTTGTCTCTCTGGTACAGATCCCAAAGGCTGGGGTACCTGATATGGGACACTAATCACTGGCTCTTCTGGGAAAAGCACCAGAATGGTAAGATCCCTTTTTATCATGTGTCGTCATGTCAGGGTGAGACCATATCTATCCCTCTCCTGCCCATCTCAATATGATCTCTTTATCCTTTGTTGTGGAGGAGGAGTTTATCCATATTTCCAGTCTATTTAAAAAGGAAATAGTCCATATGTAGCTCTAGATGTGGTGAGCCCATGGGAGGAAGTGAGTGCAGGGTCTTCCTATGCTGCCATCTTATAGAAATGTCTACTCTTTTTTTTCATAGAAGATACTTTTAATGCCCTCTTCACCACCCTGAAATAAATTTCATAGATAATATAATCTACCTACTCATATTTGCAAAACATCAATATAATGCCTTACCTGTAAGAAAATCTAAAAGATCAGTAATTTGTAATCTATTAACTTGTATTTCAAAATGTGAATGCTTGAGCAGGACTACACTGGAAGACCGAATGAAGTTGTCAAGTGCTTATACCTTTATGAAGAATCACACCAAATGCAGAAATCCTACTGGTGCGTTCTATTGGTAGAACTAAACTAGATGGCATTCCTTTCATTCCTGTGATTTTTTTTTTAAAAGGCTACTTTTTAGAGCAACTGGAGCTCATAGCAAAATTGAAAGGAAGGTACAGAGATTTCCCATATTCTCCCACCATATGTAGCCTCATCCATTATCAACATCCCCCACTACAGTGGCACATTTGTTAAAATTGGTGAACCTACGCTGACACATTGAATCACCAAAACTCTATGTTTACACTAGGGTTAGCTCTTGATATTGTATATTTTATGGGTTTGGGTACATGTATAATGAAATATCTACTATACTGTTATACAAAGTGTTTTCATTGCCCTAAAAATCTTTGTGCTCTTCCTGTTGATACCTTCTCCACCCCACCCCTGGCAATCACTGATTTTTTTTTCAACCCTCCCCCCCAGTTTTGTATTTCCCATGATATCCTATAGTTGAATTATATAGCTCCTAGCTTTTTCAGGTTGACTTCTTTCACTTAGTAATATGCATTTAAGGTTTCTCCATGTCTTTTTATGGCTTGGTAGATCATTTTATTTTAGTGCTTAATAATCTATTGTCTGGATGTAGCACAGTTTATTTATCCATTCAGATACTGGGGGGAGGGGAGCATCTTGTTTGCTCCCAAGTTTGGACAATTATGAATGAAGCTGCTATAAATATCCATGTGCAGGTTTTTGTATGGACTTAAGATTTCAGCTTCTTTGGGTAAATACCAACGAACATGACTGTTGGATCCTATGGTATAGTATATTTAGTTTTGTAACAAACTGTCAAACTGTCTTCCAGGGTAGGTGTATCATTTTGCATTTCCATCAGCAGTATATAAGAGCGCCTGTGGCTTTACATTCTTACCAACGCTTGGTGGTATCAATATTTTGTAATTTAGCCATTTTAATAGGCCCTCAGTGGTATCTCATTGTTTTACTTTGCAGTTCCTTGATGGTATACGACGTGAAGCATTTTTCATATGCTTATATTCCATCTGCTTATCTTCTTTGAGTTGTCAAGGTCTTTGGCCCATTTTTTTAATCAAATTGTTGTTTTGTACTGTTGAGTTCTTTGTATATCTTGGATAATCATCCTTTATCAATTATATCATTTGAAAATATTTTCTCCTAGTCTGTGTCTTGTCTTCTAATGCTCTTGACCTTGTCAGTCACAGAAGTTTTTTTTATTTTAATCTTATCAGTTTCAACTTATCAATTATTTCATGGATTGTGCTTTTGATGTTGTATAAAAAGTATTGCTTTGCTCAAGGTCCTCTAGGTTTTCTCTTACACTATCTTCTAGGAGTTTTGTGCTTTACATTTGAAATTAATTTTTGTGGAGGATATAAGTCTGCATCTACATACATTGTTTTACATGTAGATGTCTAATTGTTCCAGCACCATTTCTTGAAAATACCTTATTTGCCCCATTGTATTGTCTTTGTGCTTTTGTCAAAGTTTAGTCGACTACATTTACATGGGTCTATTTCTGGGCTCATTGTTCTGTCCTGATCTATTTGTCTGTTCTTTTTTCAACATCACAGTGTGTTGATTACCATAGCTTTATATTAAGTCTTGAAGTTGGGTAACATCAGTCTTTCAAATTTATTTTTCTTCAATATTGTGTTGGCTATTCTGAGTTTTTTCCCATCTCCATATAAAATTTAAAATCAGTTTGTTCATATTCACAAAATAACTTGCTGGATTTTTGATTGACTCTATAGATCAAATTGGGAAGAACTGCCATCTTGCATGCATATGATTTTTCTGAAATGATGAAGGATGTTTTAGTTTGCTTGGGCTGCCGTTACAAAATGTCATAGAGTTGGTGGTTTTAAACAACAGGCATTTATCTCCCACAGTTCTGGAGCCTGGGAGTTGATGATCAGGGTGTGAGCATGGTCAGGTTCTGGCAAGACTCTCTTTGCTACCACACAGACAGTTTCTTGGTTGTTGTATGCTCACATAGTGAGGGAGAAAGAGAGCTCTCCGGTACCTTATAAGGGCACTAATCCCATCAGAAGGACCCCACACGAACTCATCTAAACCTAATTATCTCCCAAATGTTAAGAAATTGCTATTTGGAGATACCAAAAGCAATTGAGGGTTAGGGCTTCAACATATAAATTTGGCGGGGGACAGAATTCAGTCCGAGATGGAGAACTTCTGGTAAAGTTCCACATAAAGCAAAACACATTCTTACTCAATTCTCCTGGTAGTTGTATTCCTGGAAATGCAGTGTATATCAAAATGGTGTAGAAATACCTGTGTCTCCATTTAAACAAAAGCAGAGTTAGGTTTTAGGCTAAGATATTTTTAAGCTATATTTCACCCTTATAAATGGGAGGATTCTTTATCATGTCGGCCGCCACTCTTAATTTCTGTGCTTCGTAAATACCCGTACCATCAAAAATGCCATTATAGGTTTTCAGAACTCACTCCATTAAGAGTCACTGGAATAGATGAAAAAAGGGAGAGGTCATTGTCAGCAAAGAACAGAAATGGGAAGGGGAAAGGTAGTAAACTAAAACTTACTGGATGCCAGGGCACAGAGCACAAACTTTGAGATTGAACGGGATTTGGTCTCAAAAACCAGTTTTAAAAATTGAATGTGAACGTCAATCTGTCACAGTTTTTATCATCTTTTATGTCTTTATCTTGCCTGTTTTACTTGCTTGTGTCGCTTCCTAGTCTCCTGGAGACATTTACGTTGTTTTTGCTGGCTTATGGTGACTCAGGAGCTGAACATCCATGCACTTGTTTAATCTCTATAACTACTCATCCAAGGAGGAGTTCTCCATTCTTCATTTTACAAATGAAGAAACCAAAGCTCAAGGAGATTAAGTAACTCCTTCAACACCACACAGCTTCTAAGTGGTAAAGTCAAGATTTGAACCTTTTTAAAAAATATGTTGGAATCCAAAAACCGTACTCTTTTCACGACACACTTCAGCATGTTTACCTGTGATACATCTGTGTCTGGCCGTGGAGAGGCAGCTGTTTGCAGTTGAGTTTGGAGAAGCGCCCTCCATGAGGGCCTTGAAAATGGTATCCTGATTTCTGATATTGTTATTTGGGATGAGTGAGTGCTGGGCCTCCGACAGGCAGTACACAATCACAGGTCTGATTGTTCCGAGGGAGTCTAGAAGACAGTGACCTCACACTGAGTTTTGTACCTGCTGAGTTGATCTATTTCTGTTTATGCAGCCCAATGTCATCTATAAAGATTTTTCTTTATGGAATGCTCCTGTAAATAAGTCGTTTATCAAATAAAATCTTACAACAAAGATAGTGAAGGCCTGCCATATCAATGGGCCCTCGCTGAGTGTTCCTTGCAGGGATTTTGGAGAGAAACATCCCTTCCCATCAACAGCTGCATTTGCTGAGGGTCTGGTGGCTTAACCAGCTTCGGATGAACTTGGGTGTGCAATTCATTTGAATAATCCTTGTTTTCCAGTTCCATCCTAAGGAACAACTTCTTGCAATTCTATAATGTACTACAAAACATTATAAACAAACAATTTCCCTGGGTTTTTCTGTAATTACCTGAGAGATAAGTTTCACACATATGAGAAGGCAAGGTTATAGGATGAACTGAATGGTATTTATGTTTCCTGGCATTTTGGGTGATAATAACCACAAAATTCATTTACCAAGTACCTGGGTGGTGTCAGATACTACAAGAATACTAGAATGACCATGTTTATGCTTTGTGTCCCTATGCCTCTGCCATAACTGGCTGAACAAGGGATGGACACCTCACCCAATTTGAATTTACTCTGGAAATTTGAAATCGTGACTGTGAAAGGATAGTCAGTGTTCATTCTTGAACTTGGTGACATTTTGGGAGTGGGTGGGAAGGAGGGCATCTTATCCCTCAGGAGCATAGAGGCAAAAAGAAGAGTGAGTGCAGGATCAGAGAGAGGCAGATACAGGAACCTTTGTAACTCCATAGAGAAAAAGGAATCTTGAAATACCACCTGTTTCTTGAAAGTTCTTCATTTGTTGGTTTTGATTCCACAGGAGGGCCCAAATGCATGTACAGCTTTTGAGGTTAAGTGAAATCACTAATCTTTAAAATAAATTTCCTCTTTTGCTGAGTGATTTTCTATGTTCATGCAAACAATTCCTGACTAAAACAACTAGAATCTTTAAATTCATCGTTTTCTTTAATCCTTTCAACAACACTTTGGGGATAGATACTGCTATTTCTTTCTTTTAAATTTTTTAAATTTTTTTTAACATTTATTTATTTTTGAGAGACAGAGACAGAGCATGAGCAGGGGAAGGGCAAAGAGAGAGGGAGACATAGAATCCAAAGCAGGCTCCAGGCTCTGAGCCGTCAGCACAGAGCCCGACATGGGGCTCGAACTCATAGACCACGAGATCATGACCTGAACTGAAGTCGGCCACTTAACCAACTGAGCCACCCAGGTGCCCCGATACTGCTATTTCTGTTGTATAGATGAAGAAACTAAGACTCAGAGCTATTAAGTAACGTTCCCAAGGTCCTATAGCTACCAAATGGCAGAGCCAAGGAGATAAACACACAAACATTTACAGCTGTATGTTAGAATAATCACTTATGCTTGTGTTACATGTTCTGTTTCCAAAACACCTGTTTTGGACCTAAGGAAAGTGATATTTTAAAGATGGAGATATTAAGAGATAGAATAAGAAAGCAATTGAATTTGAAATTGTATTTATTTCTGTATATGTGTATATATACACATTTTATTTTTATTTATTTATTTAAAAAATTTTTTTTATATTTATTTTTTAGAGAGAGACAGAGTACAAGCCAGGGAGGGGCATAGAGAGAGGGAGACACAGAAGCCAAAGCAGGCTCCAGGCCCTGAGCCGTCAGCAGAGAGCCCGACATGGGGCTCGAACTCACAAACTGTGAGATCAGGACCTGAGTCGAAGGCAGACATTTAACTGACCGAGCCACCCGGGCGCCCCTATATACACATTTTAATTCTTTAAAAAATTGGGGCGCCTGGGTGGCTCAGTCGGTTTAGCGTCCGACTTCGGCTCAGGTCATGATCTTGCGGTCTGTGAGTTCGAGCCCCGCGTCGGGCTCTGTGATGACAGCTCAGAGCCTGGAGCCTGCTTCGGATTCTGTGTCTCCCTCTCTCTGTGCCCCTCCCCCACTCATGCTCTGTCTCTCTCTGTCTCAAAAATAAATAAACATGAAAAAAATTAAAAAAAATTATTACAAGCATTTCACACATATAAAGACATATGGAAATAAGGTATGAAACTAAGTAAAATGAAGTTCTATGTGGACTGCTCTATATACAAAGTTAAATGTTACTAATATAACCGAAGTCTCCTATGTTCCCCTTACTGATCATACCCGCCTTCCTATTGCCCCAGGATAACCAATATTCTGATTTGAGTTTATCTTCTTTCTTTTTATTACAGTTTTATACAACTGATGTGTGCTCAACATATATTGTTTAGTTTTGTTCCTGAATTTTCTATAGAGAAATGCTATATGTATATTATTTATCAACTCGTTTCTTTTCCCCAACGTTGTGTTTTTGAGATTCATTCATGGTCGTGCATGTGAAGAGATTTCATTTATTTTCATTGCTTTAAAGCATTCCAATTTATTCATCCATTCCCTTATCAGTGAACATTTAAGTTATTTCCAGTGTTTGCAATTATAAACGGTGCTGATTTGAAGACTGAGTACTGTACCCTGGGGCACAGGTATTAGAGATTCTCTAGGGTATATACCGAGGGGTAAAACTTGCTGGATTGTGGGATATATGCCTCTTCAAGTTTACAGTAAACTGTTATCCAAACAGTGTAAAAACAAAATGTTATCCATAGTGATATCATTTATACCCTTACCAGCAGTCTATAAAAATTCTTATTATTTCACTTTCTTGTAAACTCTTGGTATTCTTTGATTTAAAAAATTCTGCCAATTTCATGGGTATGAAATGGTTTATTAGTTTATATTCTTTTTTTTATTTTTTTATTTTTTTAATGTTTATTTATTTTTGAGAGACATAGAGGCACAGTGTGAACAGGGGAAGGGCAGAATCGGAAGCAGGCTCCAGGCTCTGAGCCATCAGCACAGAGCCCGACGTGGGGCTCGAACTCACAGACTGCGAGATCATGACCTGAGCTGAAGTCGGCCGCCCAACCGACTGAGCCACCCAGGCACCCCAATTAGTTTATATTCTTTCCCCATTTTCATTAGCATGTTTACTTTATTGATGTATAAGGGCTCTTATATATGTTCTGGGTTATATATTAACAAATTTCTTCTAGTTTGTGGCTTATATGTTTCTGTTGTTTGTTTTAGCAAATGGAAATTCTAAATTTTAATATAGTCAAACTTATCAGTATCTTCCCCTTTGGCTTATTTTTGTGTGTGTGTGTGTGTGTGTGTGTTAAGACATTTTTTCCTCTTTGCAGACAAAAAGATATTCCCCCATATAATTTTCCGAAACATTTACAGTTTTGTTTTTCACACTTAATTAGTTTACATTGAGTTTATTTTTGTGTAAGTGTAAGGTAGGGCAATTTTGTTCTTTCCATATTATAACCAGATGTCTGGGATTGTTTACTATCCTCTTTCTATTTATCTGAAATGTCCCTTCCATCACCTAGCAAGTTTTCATATATTTGTGGCTCTTTTCTGCATTTTAAAGATTGTTTCATCAATTTATTTATCTCTGTATTGTTTTATATATATAAGTAATTACATAATATTTAATAGTAATTTAATTACATACTCTTTAAATAGTTTTTATGTATAAAATATGATGTAATATGTATTATCTAATATGAATGTATAGCTTTATATGGTCTCGAAATCCAGTAGAATAAATTCCCTTACCTTCTTTTTCTTCAGGAGTGTCGAGGCAGAGGGTGGCTAGCTGTTCCCCAAACCTAATACCACCTACCCTGGGCATGCTGCTACACTTTAGTCTCCAGCCTCACTTGCAGTTAGATGTTTCCAGCTGAAGTGATGTTTGTCACTGTTGGAACAAGGCAGCTTAGGGACAATTTCTCTCTGTACTCTTCTCATTGACCAGCTAAATATGGGGGCCTTTGAATCCAAAGAACCACATGGAACATTGCTGGCTGGGAAGGACCACCCATTTTGGACTTTTATATGAGAATCACACCACCCTGGGAAATATTGAATTTAACGTGTTTGCTGTAAGAACTAATGTTGTCCTAATTAATACATGTATGATGGTTATTTTGGCCCTGATCTTGAGGATAAAACTTTTGAATCAGCTTTAGATAGATTGATACACACATTAAATCTGTTGGGGTTTTAATAAAATTTTATTAAATCAGTGGGGAACTGAAACATTTATGATAGTTAGCCTAACCTTTCTGTCTATAGTTATGATATATATATATGTATATATATAAATATATATATATACATATATACCATTTTTAAGGGTTTTTAATGGAGTTCAAAGTTTTATAATTTTGTCAAATTTCAGTTAATTTATCCCAAATTTATTTATTATATTTTTCAATTTATTTTTTAAAATATAATTTATTGTCAAATTGGCTAACATACAACACCCAGTGCTCATCCCAACAAGTGCCCTCCTCAATGACCATCACCCCTTTTCCTCTTTCCCCCAACCCCCATCAACTGTCTGTTCTCTGTATTTATGAGTCACTTATGGTTTGCCTCCATCCCTCTATTTGCAACTATTTTTTCCCCTCTCCTTACCCCAAAGTTTCTCAAGATCCACATATGAGTGAAAACATACGATATCTGCCTTTCTCTGACTGACTTATTTCTCTTAGCATAGTACCCTCCAATTCCATCCGTGTTGCTGAAAATGGCATGATTTTATTCCTTCTCATTGCCAAGTAGTATTTCATTGTATATATAAACCACATCTTTATCCATTCAACAGTTGATGGACATTTAGGCTCTTTCCATAATTTGACTATGGTTGAAAGCACTGCTATAAACATTGGGATACAGGTGCCCCTGTGCATTAGCGCTCCTGTATTCCTTGGGTAAATTCCTAGCAGTGCTATTGCTGAGTTGTAGGGTAGTTTTATTTTTTATTTTTATTTTTTTTGCGGAACTTCCACACTGTTTTCCAGAGTGGCTGCACCAGTTTGCATTCCCACCAACAGTGCAAGAGGGTTCCTGCTTCTCCACATCCTCGCCAGCATCTATAGTTTCCTGATGTGTTCATTTTAGCCACTCTGACAGGTGTGAGGTGGTATCTCAGTACGGCTTAATAGAGAACCCAGAATTGGACCCACAGATGTATGGCTAACTAATCTTTGACAAAGCAGGAAAGAGTATCCAATGGAAAAAAAACAGCCTCTTTAGCAAATGGTGCTGGGAGAACTGGACAGCAACATGCAGAAGAATGAAACTAGACCACATTCTTACATACATACACAAAAATAAACTCAAGATGGGTGAAAGACCTAAATGTGAGATAGGAAACTATCAAAACCCTAGAGGAGAAAGCAGGCAACAACCTCTTTGACCTCAGCCACAGCAATTTCTTACTCAACACATCTCCAAAGGCAAGGGAATTAAAAGCAAAAATGAACTACTGGGACCCCATCAAGATAAAAAGCTTCTGCACTGCAAAGGAAACAATCAACAGAACTAAAAGGCAACTGACAGAATGGGAAAAGATATTTGCAAGTGACATATCAGATAAATGGCTACTATCCAGAATCTATAAAGAGCTCATCAAACTCCACACCCAAAAAACAAATAATCCAGTGAAGAAATGGGCAGAAGACATGAATAGATAGTTTTCCAAAGAAGACATTCAGATGGTCAACAGACACATGAAATAATGCTTAACATCACTCATCACCAGGGAAATACAAACCAAGTTACTTTATAATTTGATAGCCATGGTAAATTATCTTTCAAAAAATAATCCTGTTTTTCTTATTTGGTACTCGTGTAAAAAAATTTTTTCTAGATGTCATATAAAATACTTTTTAAGTTTATTTATTTTTGAGAGAGAGAGAAAGAATCCCAAACAGGCTCTGTGCTGCCAGCACAGAGCCCAATGCGGGGCTTGAACCCATGAACCATGAGATCATGACCTGAGCTGAAATCAAGAGTCAGACACTTAACCAACTGAGCCACCCAGGCGTCCCTAAAATAAATTTTACATCGTGATCTTAGGTGCTGTAACGTTGATATTCAATTACAAATATTCTTTAGATATTCTTGGAGTGTTCTCTCTCTCTCTCTCTCTCTCTCTCTCTCTGTGTGTGTGTGTGTGTGTGTGTGTGTGTGTGTGTGTGTATCTATATATATAATGTATATGTATCTATATATATAATGTATATGTATCTATATATAATGTATATGTAAATATATAATGTATATGTATATATACACATATACACACACACACATATACACACACACACACACACACACACACACACACACACACACATATATATATTTTTTTTTTTTTTGAGGAGGGGAGGGGCAGAGAGAGAGAGAATCCCAAGAAGGCTTTATGTTCAGTGTGGAACCCAATGTGGGGCTTGAACTCATGAACCTTGTCATTATGAACTGAAGTGAAATCAGAAATCGGGCATGTAACCAACTAAGCCACCCAGGCACCCCTCATCTTTTCCCTTGTATTCCTAAACTGGCCAGGAACTGCAATACAGTGTGGAATAGATTGGGAAACCTTGACTTTGTTCTTACTTTAAGGGGAATGTTTCTAAATTTTTATCCTGAAGAATGTTTGCTGTAGGTTTTTCTTAAATTTTTTTTTATGTTTATTTATTTTTGAGAGAGAGAGAGACAGAATGTGAGCGGGGGAAGGGCAGAGAGAGAGGGAGGCACAGAATCTGAAGCAGGCTCCAGACTCTGAGCCATCGGCACAGAGCCTGATGCGGGGCTCGAACCCACCAACTGTGAGATCATGACCTGAGCTGAAGTTGGACACTTAACCGACTGAGCCACCCAGGCACCCCTGCTGTAGGTTTTTGATAGCTATCCTTCATTAAGATAGGTAAATTCCCTTTATTTCTAAGTTTCTATGAATATTTAATAAAAATACAGAATTTTATCAAAATTTTCCTTGTCGATAATCATACATCATTTTTCTGTATTATTGTCATGGATTTTGAGTTAATATAAGCAACATCCTCTTAGGTTAAGTCAGCTTTATGAGACACATCCAACTTGGTTTTGATAAATTCTATTTCTTAGCTTTTCTAGATTTGGTTTGCCAATATTTTGTTGAGGTGTATTGAATTTATATTCCTGAAAGAGCTTGGTGTGCCCTTTTCTTTTCTCATCCTCTTATTTCCTCCAAGAGCCCTGATTAGACCCCTATGTTAGACCTGGTCATCCCATCCTCCATGTTTCCTAACATCTCCTTCCTACTTACCGTCTCATTGTCTGGGATGCATTCAGTGCAATTCTTTCAGGTTTATAATTTTTATTAATCTGTGTATAGCCATCTGTTCAACCTGCCCATTTTTGAATTTTAGTGCTTATCTTTTTAAAAAAAGAATTTTATTAGGTTCTTTGTCAAACTTTACCTGGTAATCATAGACTTTTTGTCCACATTTTATTTCTTTAAACCATTTAATGAAGTTTTTCTATATTTTTATGTGATAATTCTAAGTTACAGTACATTAGGGATCTTATATTTTGTTTCTTCATTTGTTTTATTGATTTTGACTCATGGTAGCGTGTTTTATTATAATGTTTTGACATTTTTTTTAATATTATGAGCCCACACATTTCTGAATTTAATCTATGAGTTTTCCAAGAGGGCCAAGATTGCCCTCTTTTCCTCCAAAGAGGATTTGTTCATTTCAAGTAAAAGCAAGAGTTAGTATTAACTTTGTTCATTTTTCTGGCCATGAATGTAATACACACTGAATACCCAGACCCGTGTGGGGCCAGGTCCATAGTTACCTGTACACAGAGAAGATGGTGTGGTTGTGATTATTATTTTTCCAACAGAGTTGTGGTGGAGACAGGGAGATTTCCTCGTCCTCTCCCTTTGCTGCTGCAGGCAGAGTTATTTTTTTTTTGGCTTTTTATTTTCAAGTCTTTGGCCATGTGTGTGTAGTAAAGAGAGTATCTCGGGTCCTTAGATTAGGTTTTGCTCAAACTGGACAATGTTAGTTTCCAATATTCTGCACAGTCAGCCATTAATTCCATATTGCTAAATTCTTGGTAAAGGCATTTGATTATTTACTACCCTGATTTTATTTACCCTTACTTTGTTGTTGTTTGCTTGTTTTTTTGACCTTGGGATTTCCCTTAGCTCCATTTTTGTGAGCTCAGCATTGTTTTTTGTTTGTTTTTATTGGAGTATAGTTGACATGCAATGCTAACTTTGTTTTAGGTGTACAGCATAGCGATTTGACGAGTTTATTTATTATACTATGCTCACTATAAGTGCATCTTCCATCTTTCACCATGCAGCACTCTTATAATACCATTGACTATATTCCCTGTGCTGTACCTTTCATCTGCTTGACTTATTCATTCCATAACTGGAAGCCTGTGCTTCCCACTCCCCTTTGCCCATTTTGTCAATCCCCCATCCTCTTCCTCTCTGGCAGCCACCAGTTTGTATTTATGAGTCTCTTATTCTTTTGTGTTTTTTATATATTTTTTCTTTTTAGGTTTCATATATAAGTGAAATAATGATACTTCTCTTTCTCCATCTGTCTTCTTTCACTTAGGATAATACCATCTAACTTCATCCAAGTTGTTGCAAATGGCAAAAATCTCATCCTTTTTAATGACCAACTAATATTCCATTACATAAAAAATTACATCTTTATCCATTCGTCTTTAAATGAACACTTGGGTTGCTTACATATCTTGGCTATTTAAATAATGCTGCAGTAAACATAGGGATGTGAGCTAAGCAATGTTTTTAACTTTGTTATGATTGATTCAACATCCAGCTCTTTTGGAGTGAGCCTTTTTTTCATTTGGTCAGAGTAGCTAGTGCCTCTTCTTGCTAGAAACTGAAGTCTCATGGCACTCCTTTTTTTTCCCTCTGTGCTTTGCTCTCTGGTTAGCATGTGGATAAAACCTGATTATCCTTACTGGGTCAGAAGATTACAGTTTGGAAGTAAATCAAAAAGGATCTGAAATTTAGGAGCCACAGATGATAAACCTAAATTAGAAGACAGAGAAAGAATCTGATGTAGTCTTCTGTGAGCCCTCATTGGACCCATGAATCAGTCTGATGTTTTAGCACCTGTTGGAAAGCAGTTTAAGGCTTCCTCCCACCCCCTGCCCCAACAGGCTTTTATAGAGGTCTCTGAGGTTGGTGTAGCTACTTGTTGGTTGGTTTGGTTTGCTTATATGGCAAGTCCCAATTATCAATGTACTTCTCTAAACTCTGCTGGTTAATTAGCTCTAAAAAAGTGCAACAAATCCCAGAAAAGACCTGTGTGTGTGTTCATGTAATACAACTCAGAACCCTCAAAATATTCAGTTTGGTATAAGTGAAATCAAACAGGTATTCTAAAACAAATTTAGCATTTTTCCAATTTCTCTTTTATCTTGAGTTAGTTTTTAAAAATGAGAAGGTATACTTGGGGTAATCATAGATGGATAGCTGATTGTGTTCACCCTAATCTCCTGAGATGCGGTAAAGCAGAAGGAGGGAAAACTCAAAGAATATAGAAATGGCATACACAGGAGGCTGGTCTTGACTTTTCCAGCCAAATAGGTTTTCTTCAAACAACCATGCATAATTTTAGAAAGCTGTTTTGCAAGGCTAGAACCATTCTTTCTTCTTCATTTTTGAAATATATCTTTTTGTCAAATTCATGGATCAGTTCTAGTAGGCTTTTGGTGGATTCTGTTGGGTTTTCCATGTAAAGTATCATGTCGTCTGCAAAAAGTGAAAGTTTGACTTCATCCTTGCCTATCCTGATGCCTTTTATTTTGCTTTCTTGTCTGATTGCTGATGCTAGGACCTCCAACACTATGTTAAATAGCAGTGGTGAGAGTGGACATCTCTGTCGTGTTCCTGATCTCAGGGGAAGGCTCTCACTTTTCCCCCATTGAGGATGATATTAGCTGTGGGCTTTTCATAAATGGCTTTTATGATGCCTAAGTATGTTCCTTCTATCCCGACTTTCTCGAGAGTTTTTATTAAGAAGGATGCTGTATTTTATCAAATGCTTTTTCTGCATCAATGGGAAGGATCATATGGTTCTTATCTTTTTTCTTTTTGTTTGGTGAGATTTTCCATTACCATTTTCACTACATGAAAAATAAACCAATTGTATCTTCTTGTCTACCCAATTCCCTTGAAAGTACAATTCAGGGATCCAATAACAATCCAGCCAATTCTAGAAAAAGCTTGTGAGTTAGAAATTGAGTTTAGTGGCTAACAAGACTAAGAGGCAATTAACTAGAAATATAGCATACATTATGTCATGTTACTAAAGAAAGAGTCACCATCCAGAAGACTGAATTATAGATAGTAAGAAACTTTAAAACAATTGAATCCAGTGATTCAGAGTCACTATTATTAAATCCTGGATTGGTGGAAGCAAATTTCACTATCCTTTATTTATTCAGCTGAAGTCCATTTGAAAAGGGGAGGTGGTATTGAATGTGGATTTGCTTTTGCTGCCAATTTCAAGCATAAAATCTTTTTAGTACCTGGTAAAGGTGATAATAATTCTATCGTGTGGGAGATGTGGGTATATGTTCAGGTGCTCCACAGTTACCTGTGCGAATGTATGTTTGAACACATATACATATATATGTATGATTTAGTCCCCATCACGGGGTTCTCTTGTAAGCTCTGATATTGCATGCAAATCTCCCATTCATCTGTCACCAAGAAGATAAGAGTAAACTGCTTGTTCTCTGTTTATATTGCAGTGCACTGTGATTATGTTCCCCAAGTGATGTACAATGTACATCTCTTTATAGCAATGGTGCAATAGCTGAAGCAAATGGTCAAAAGAGAGCTTTTGGTGCAGTGCACATAGCCTATCTGCAGGGAGAGTCCCTATAATCTAGGAGGATCTGGAGCTATTCCTGTTGAGAAGGGTGACTCAGACCCACTCCCACAGTTTATCTCTGAAGATTCACCTGCCCAGTTATCACTCATGTAATAATGGAATCAGGAGTCCTTGTCCCTTCTCCAGTATGCTCCCTGTATAACCTGATCCTGGAGCCTTCTTCCCAGGGATGGTCACTCATCCAAGGGGCTAGCAGTGTGGGCACAGCAACAAGTTCTCACTTTTTAGGATCCACCCTAGAATCTTAATTTCATAGATGACCCCATCTCCTCATCTCCGTGAAGCCCAAAAATAATCTAATTGAGATCTACATATTCTATATGTTTAAGTGTGGGTGCCCCAAGATGAGGCAACCTGAAGTTTCAATTCAGACTTGTCCTGGACTTTCAATCTTCTTGTAGTTCATTGAACACATTGTTAGTATTCCAAACTTCTCTGCATTCGCCTGTGATGTCACTCTGCCAAGAATGCCCTTTTACCTTTTCACTTAGAAAACTCCTATTCATTTCCCTGATGATGAGTGACATTGAACATCGTTTCAAGTGTCTATTTGCCATCTGAATGTCCTCTTTGGAGAAGTGTCTATTCATATCTTCCGCCCATTTCTTCACTGGGTTGTTTGTTTTTCGGGTGTGGAGTTTGGTAAGTTCTTTATAGATTTTAGATATTAGTCCTTTATCCGATATGTCATTTGCGATGATCTTTTCCCATTCCGTTGGTTGCCTATTCGTTTAGTCTCAAAGACTAAGAATAAACTGAGGGTGAGGGAGATGGGGGGGGGAGAGAGGGTGATGGGCATTAAAAAAGGGCACATGTTGGGATGAACACTGGGTGTTTTATGTAAACCAATTTGAAAATAAACTATTTTAAATTAAAAAAAAAAAAGAAAACTCCTATTCATTCTTCAAAGTCCATTCTGTTCTGTAAAGCTTTCCCTGAACATTTCTGATGGAATTACTTCCTCTGTCAATAAATTTTGTGCCTTATTATCTTTTGTTGAAACATAATTCTAAATTTAAATTGTTTATTAATGGATATTAGTTGTTATCTTACCCACTAGACTATGAGCTCTTTGGTGGCAGAGACTGCCTCCTATTTGCCTTTGTACCCTCTGTCTCTATTACAGCATGTATTGGGCAGGTAGCATAGAATTAATCTTATCACAACAGTAGAATTGTCAGTGCATCTTTGTATAGGCTGCTGTGTATTTACCAGTTATGGAAAGAACAATTCCATTCCCCAGACCTCTGCTTTATCTATCTAAACCTAGTTCATAACACAAATTGAAGGCAGCCTACAGAAGAGGATATATTTTTGCTTCTGATTCTCTCTGACCTCCTTAGGAAGTGGCTCATTAATCTCATTACTATAAACTGTGAAATAGGTAGGTAGGCATTATTCATGGTCTTGGGTTAAAGTTAGAGGCCATTTCCATTAATTAGCTTGCCCACAACTCAAGTCCATGGCTTTCTTGGGGCAATTTTACCCCAGAAGGGCCACAGATAATCGTTTCCAAATAGGATCCAAAGACTAGGCTACCTTCAAACAAGGTGAAATGTTCCTAGAACTGACACTTAAATGGATTTATCAATTAAATAGACTTATCTTTCTTCTTTATCCCTGGGGCCTGTGGCCTAGAATCCACTGTGGTTAAACTGCAGGTTGGTCAGACTCTAAGATTTATGAGCATTTTGGTGTATTACTGATACTGGCTTTTAAAGAGCAAATTATTTCCCACCAGTAATTGGAATCCCCCAAAGGTAGTATCCTCTGTGAATTCACAGCCTGTTAGACTCCTGGCCCTAGGGACTCAATGTTTTGTTCTGCCTCAAGAGATGGCTGGGAGAGGTTATGTTCTGCATTAGTAAGTTTCTGACTAAAGTGACTTTTAATTAAAAGCAGACAATTAATTGTAATCACTCACCAATTATTTTCTTATTCAAGTGTTTTGTGTTTTCATTAGTTTTTTTAGGGGGATTTTCAAACTTTTCTGTTACATTTCAAGGAAATCAGCTTTTATGATAGTGATATGGTAGATTAAGAAAGGAAAAATCCACTCTTTTAAAAAACACACTTTCCTTCCTTCCTTTCTTTCCTCAACAAAGAGCCTTGGACACAAGGATAAATAATGCCACGCGTCCTCAACTAGTTTACAGTCTGGCAGGGAAGAGATCTGCTGTAGGGCGAAGGGATCTTGTTTGCCCCAACTGGGGTAGAGTAGCAACTAGACTCCATTCATAAGGGCTGACAATGGGATCTTCTTTTTAAAGAAGAATCCTTTATTGTTACCTGCTTTTAAGCCAGGTGGAAGTCCATGCTGTGTCAACTGGAGTCCAGAAACTTCCCAGAGACATTGTTGTCATAGGGTTCACATCAACCAGAAGACAGCCTATTCAGCTTACCTAGGCCACCTTCTACCCTAACTCACCCAGAGAGGAGGACAGTAACACTTACGGAGCATAATGATATTATTGGCACTGAGCGTTACTTCCTCGTGACACAGGGATTTTAAGGAAGAGAAATGAACCTGGTGGCTTAGGCGTACTAACAAAATCTACCATCCTAGGCTAGTTATACTCTAATGTATAATGTACCTTCTTTTCTTCAAAAAAGATTATATCAAAGCCATTTATTAATGCACTGCCTCAGAATCTATGTAGAACACAGAGTTGGGGCAAGCCTAATCCTTGTCTGCAGGGAACTTATATTCTTATTGGAGAGAGAAACAGTAAGCCACTTATGAAATGTAAGCACTTTTTATTCATTAACATTTATAAAGACAATGTGAAAGCTCAAAATAATTGTTTAAAATACCAGGAGAAGAAATGAATTTCTTATGAATTCTATAAAGGTCACAACCCAGCAGACCAGAGCTATATTTATTTGCCTGGCATAGCATGTGTTTTTCTTTTGTTTTAATTAAATTGGGATGCCTTTAGGGGAGACAAGTTCCCTCCAGTTCTCCCAATTACCCATTTGTGCTGCCTGCCTGGATCCTGGAGGCACTGGAGTTGCATCTTTGGGTAAATACCTAGTTTAGAGGGGAAAAAAAAAGAACACTTTGAGTTAAAAGAGCGAAGAAAGATGCTAATGCAAATATGGGAAATCTGGGTCCTAAAGAGCAATATTTGGATAGAGAGAGAGTTCGGGGAAGGATTGGGCAAGAATTCCTCCTCTTCTAACTGCTAAGTTTTACATCAATTGAAATACACAGGTGCAGGTAGGGATTTGATTTGAACAACTAGTTTTATTATATATGTGTTAGTCAGGATAGATTAGGTTATTCTGTGTTAAGAAACCTCTCCGAAATCTCAGTGGCTTTCTACAACAATATCCATTTCTCACTTCTGCTATACTCCCAATATAAGGTTCGCTACCTGTCCAACATTGGTCACTACTGTTACATGCCCCATTGTAGTAATCCAGGGACACAGACTGATGGAATTATATCGGTCTTTGAACCTGGATATGTGGCCTGCAGGGGAATCAGGTTTTAGATCCTCAGCCTCCATATGACTTGTTTCTTAAAAAATTGTCTTCTGAGAACTCTCCCCTCCCTTCCATAATTGCCCTTGTCCATTTTTTTTTATAATGATGTCATTTTTTTAAGTTTATTTATTTCGAGAGAGAGACAGAAAGACAGAGAAAGAATGCATGAGGAAGAGACAGAGAGAGGGAAGGAGAGAATCCCAAGCAGGCTCTGCTCCATGCTGTCAGCACAGAGCTTGATGTGGGGCTGGATCCCATGTACCTTGAGATCATGACCTGAGTCAAAATCAAGAGTTGGATACTTAACTGACCGAGCCATCCGGTGCCCCAACCTTTCTTTTTTCCTTCCTTTCTTCCTCTCTTCCAGCTCTCTATCCATCTATACATTGCTTGTTTGATCTATTTATCTACCATATCGTAAACTTAGAATTCAGAAATGAATAACAAATGTGGCAGGGACATTATTTAACACATTGGGTTAAATTAAAAAAAAACGAACCCACACTTTTTGTCAGAATTCAAACTGGTTTCGTTGACTGGTTTGACAGTAAAAACCACCTTGTCCTTTAGGTTTTATGGCAGATTTTTTTTTTAATGAATTAAATGAGCTAAATTGGCAGCTTCAAGATTTTAATGAAAATATATTTAAAGCATATATACAATTCATGGTATGAAAATCACATACCTTTTTAGTAGTTAATATATGCTAAACATTTTAGAAGTAAACTTAAACGTTTATGAGGGGATCTAAGAAGTTAAAGTCTT
Organism: Paguma larvata; assembly: GCA_030068075.1. Lineage (NCBI taxonomy): Eukaryota > Metazoa > Chordata > Mammalia > Carnivora > Viverridae > Paguma > Paguma larvata. The sequence continues at coordinate 90,817,715 of CM057825.1, read as the reverse complement.
TTAGGGAGTATGCTAGCAAAAAAAAAAGCAAAAAAAAAAACTCACAAAAAATTATATTTAAAGACCACTATCTGGTCTTCTTGGCATAGTGACTGGGCTGGACTCACTGTACGTTGAGGAGGCAGGATTTTAGGTGGTGGTTTGCAAGCAGTCTTAAGGAAAGAAAAATGGACATGAGAGCCTAGGAAGAAGAGTGAGCATAAGGCAAGGGCAGATGCGGAGAAGGTTAGGGCCAAGAGACAAGAGTCACAGAATGGCCCCCAGCTGCTCCTGCTGGGGTTGTGAGGGCTGTGCTCATGGACCCAAGGTTCCAAGCTTGTTCATGGACACTCAGAGCATCCCTGTAGCTGCTCCAGCTACACATCTGCTGCCTCACCAAGGTTTGTGGTGTCACAGTGAAGACCAGCAAAGGTGACAGGTTTGTGTCTTAGCCACAGCCCATCACCACTAATATAAAATAGCTCAAAGCTAATGTTTCAAAGCAGTAAGTTCAAGGACATACCTGGATTAGGAGAGCAACCCTTAAGAACAGATCTGTGAAAACCCCTTTGAAAATATGTTGAGGACAAGATTGGGAAGCCAGGTGTCCTCGTGATACATGTGTCATCCCACCCTACCCCTTGGGGTTGTCTAGAGAGCACAACGCACCCCTTGCTCCCTCAGGGAACTCCCAGAGTGAGCATCACCAGCAGTTCCAAGAAGACACTATCTGAAGTATTGTCCATGCTTAGTGGTGGCTGCCCAGGGGATGCCTTTATTTTCTCATTTCTGGAGAAAAACATTGACATGGGCTGAATGTAAATAAACAATGAAGGCTGTCTCTGGCAGGGTTACTTTTTCTTTTTCTTTTCACAAAGGAAAAATAATTGGAACATGTTAAGAAACATCACTAAGACTTCTGTGAAGTGAAACCGAAAACAAGAGCTGACCAAAGGGAAAAGATGTTAGATATTATTGGAGCCCTGTGAAAGGGAGAGGCAGTGTCCAAGGTACTCATTTTGTGTTGGATTTCTGATTTTGCTCCATTATGTCCCAAATGTCTGCGGGCCTCAGGGTGGGCAGCGCCGTCCTCAGCCTCCACTCCAGGGTCAGCAGGGCTGGTCAGAGGTTAGAAATTTAGGCTTGAGTCAGCCAGACTATGACTTAGGCCCCAACTCCACTGTCACTGGGAACTTATCCTCTTAATAATGATTAACATCTGAATAATAACAATATCTTCTAGCACATTTGTGGAGTGGTTAATATGTGCCTAGCACTATGCTAAGTTTTTGTATCATATGTAAAACACTCCTTTTAAACAGACTTATAAAGACAACTCGACTATAAGGAATCTGAGCTTTAAATCATCTACCTAGGATACTCTGGGTAGTATGTCAGGTTCCAGAAGCCACACTGTGAACCCCTGGGATATGGTGTCTTGGTTTTCTACACTGTATGTGAATACTTCTGTAGTAGAGTTGTGAGGATTTAATGAGCCAGCAGGTGTAAAGCGAATGGTATAGAGACTGATATTTTATTGAATTAACAATAAGTGGTGATGACTGGAAGTGCTAACCACCAGCGTTTATTGCTTGCTTCCTTGTACCAATAATGGTACCAACCATTGTTCTATGCTCTTTTGGTATATTCACTCATTTGATCCTATCCTCTTATGAATCTCATGAAGTAAGAACCACTATTATCCCCACTTTACAAATGAGGAAATTGGGACTTAAATGGTTAAATATCTTGTCAGGGGTCACAAAGGTAACCAACAGTAGTTCTATCATTTGCACCCATGCTGTCTGGCTCAAATGCCCAAGTTCCGATTAAGCAATACTCTCTTTATTATGCTCACTGTAATGGGGTGTATTAGCTAGGGCTGTCTAGAGAAGCAGAGCTCAAAAGGATGTGCATATATATACATAAGTAAATTTATTATAAGGAACTGGTTTATGCAGTTACGGAGGTGGGCAAGGCCCATGATCTGCGTAGTGAGCCAGCAAGCTGGTGACCTCGGAGAGCCAATGGGTATAGTTCCAGTCTGAAGACTGGCAGGCTTGACATCCAGGAAGAGCCATTGTTTCAGTTAGGGCCAGGCAGGACCCAAATGTTCCAGGGGCAGGAAAATGTCCCCATTTAAATGTTGTCAGGAAAGAATTCTTTCTTACTTGGGGGAGGGTCAGCCTTTTTGTCCTTTTCAGGCCTTTGACTGATTCAGTGAGGCCCAATGAGGGAGCTCAGCCGGCTTTACTCAGTCTACCCGTTTAAAGGTTAACTTCACCCAAAAACATTCTCACGGAAACACCCAGAATAATATTTGACCAATTATCTGTGCATCCTGTGGCCTAGTAAAATTGATACATAAAATTAACTATCACCAGTCTGTCCTTTGTCAACTTGATACCTATATGCATCTCCTTAAACCATACTTAATCTTCAAATAAATATAATGAGGTCATAATTCCCCTATCTGTATTCTTTTGTTCATTAATCTTTTTCCTTTAAGAAAGATGTATGGGTATGGATGTCTTGTAACATAGTTTTGTTATATGCAGTTGACTCCTGAACAACACAGGAGTTAGGGGCACCAACCCCCTTCAGAGTCGAAAATCCATTTATAACTTGATTCCTCAAAAACCGAACTACTGTTGACTGGAGGCTTTACTGAGAACATAAACAGTTGATTAGCACATTTGTATGTTATATGTATTATATGTTGCATTCTTACGATAAAGTAAGCTAGAGGAAAGAAAATGGTAAGAAAATCCTAAGAGAAAATATATTTACAATATCATTCCGTACTTATAAAAAATCTGTTTATAAGTGGATCTATGCAGTTCACACTCGTGTTACAAGGGTCAACTGTAATCTGTAACACAATTATTTGTGCATGTGCTTGTTTGCCCTACAATTCTGCCTCCTTCTCTCCAGCAAGGGCTGAGCCTTTCTTTCCTTTGATTCCCGCCAATTAATACGATGAATGCTTGCAAACAGAAATGAAGCCTGCTTATATGTCAGATACTTCACTGATGCCGGAGTGAGACTGTACTTTTTCTTATGAATATAAAAATGGGATAGAGACAATACTGTATACACAAACAGTGAGACCATAACCATGATGCAGCGATGGAGCTGCAGTCAGTATTTTGCAGGACAGGGAAGCCCTTTCCCTCACTGAGGCTGGGATGGAATATGGGATGGTGTAGAGCACAGCATGCACTCAAGGGTAGCTTCCAGAGGAGGTAATGCCAGGGTTCAGATTTCAAAGATATAAAAAGTTTTCCAGGTAGGAAAGACCTAAAGTATACCAGAGGAGAGCAGCATGCAGAAGGAAAAATCCAGAGAAGTAGCCCAAGGAAAGATGGTGGGGGCTTTATAGAAGTGCTAGAGAGTGGGTACTGGATTTTCCCCCTCATGGAGATCTGCTGAAAGATTTTAAGCAGGACAGAGGCATGATCTGATTTGCATATTAGATCTCTCTTGCTGCACTGTGGCTGACAGATTGATTGGATAGAGTGAGACTGGGGGCCACTGAGGGGACTCTTGCCATAAAACATACAGTGATGCTGGGAGTGTGACTGTGCTGTTGTTGGGGCTTGCTGCTGAGGAGGGAGCTGTGTGAGAGCAGGCCCCTCCCCTCGGCCTCCTGCTGCAGTGTCTGCCTGGCAGCTCCATTTGTAAGAGGAAGGAATAACTTAGTGTTAGCGATTGCACATTGGGCTTGGATGTTCAACTCCTCTAGCAGACATTTGATAAAGAAACAAAATAAAGAAGGCTGACAGGAGCAAAGACCGAACAAATAGACCAGTGACTACCAGGTGTCTCCTCCCTGCCTCCTGGAGATAAGTTTAATGAAGGAGCCACTATCAGTGGAGCTCAAGGAAGGATGTGGGGCGAAGTTACAAATGTGTAAGGGTTCTACATTCAGGGCTGTTATCTCAGTAAACTCTTGCCTGAACGGCTACAAGAAAATGGTTGCTGGGAAAAACTTGAAAAGGAGGATATAACTCTAGGTGAAATGAGGCTTTGTTCTTTTCACATTATTTTTATGGCTGCTGAGCAGGAATAAACTAGTAACATACAATAGAAACAGGCAAAGTTGTCAAGGACTTGTAGTCTAAACAATACATGTCCTAAAATGCCTTGTTCCAAGCCACTGCGATATTATTTTTGTTGTTGTCGTTGAGCTACTAGAAAATCCCTTCTAGTGTGGACACTGTGAAAGTTACCTCAGAGAGCAAGGAGACACTTTCCTAAGGCCTGTGAGCATTCACAGTTGCCTCCGGCCCACCACCCATTAAAACTGACAGAGAGTGCCACAGGGATAGAATGTTAGGCGCCATTGTCTTGGGGCTGCTTCCAGTGGGGAGGATTATTACTGCAAAGCTCACTTAAAGAATGACGAAGTTTTATAGAGGAAATTTGGAAATTATTATAAAGAAGCCCAGGCTGGATGGAGAAACCATGTTATTGGGCCAACTGTTTCTTCTTCCTGACTATTTTGCTTATTGAGTGGTACTTCCATCTACCTAGGTGCCCAAACCTGAAACTTAAAGGAAGCCTAGGTTTTACCCCATATCATGTAAATGCTGCTAGGTTATGCAGCAATGACAAAGGACTCCAGAGCCTTTGTGTCTTTCAACAACCAAATTTATTTTTTCATTCATGTTGCATGTTACTTGCAATTGATTGTCTCTGTTCTCTATTGTCTTTCTCTGGGGCCCAGAATGATGGAGTCGCATCACTCTGGAACATTGCTGGTCTTCTGGCAGAAGGAAAAGGGAACATAGTGATCATGCACTGGGTCCTGAAACATCTGTTGGAAAGTGATGCACGTTACTTCTTTTTGGTCACTTTTATTATTTTTTCCCTTTATTTGTTTATTTATTTACATCCAAGTTAGTCCCCATATAGTGCAATAATGATTTCAGGAGTGGATTCCAGTGATTCATCCCCTATGTATGACAGCTCATCCCAACAAGTGTCTTCCTTAATGCTCCTTACCCATTTAGCCCATTCCCCCACCCACAACCCCTCCAGCAACCCTCAGTTTGTTCTCTGTATTTAAGAGTCTCTTATGTTTTGTCACCCTCTTTGTTTTTATATTTTAGTTTCCCTTCCCTTATGTTCATCTGTTTTGTATCTTAAATTCCTCATATGAGTGAAGTCATACGATACTTGTCTTTCTCTGACTAATTTTGCTTAGCATAATACCTTCTAGTTCCAGCCACGTAGTTACAAAGGGCAAGATTTCATTCTTTTTGATTGCCAAGTGATACTCCATCATGTATATATATATCACATCTTCTTTATCCATTCATCCATCTTTCTATACTTTGGCTATTGTCGATAGCACTGCTATAAACATTGGAGTGCATGTGCCCCTTTGAAACAGCACACCTGTACCCCTTGGATAAATACCTAGCAGTTTTTCTGCTTACATCTTATTGGCAAAAGCGTGATGTCAGTGAGACTGGGGAATATACTCTTTCTCAGGGAAGGGTAGCAGGAATTTCTGTTTGTAAAGCATTGTATCTGGAGCCACAGAGAACAGAGTTCAAATCCAAGCTCTTCTACTTTCTGGCTACGCAAAGTGTGCTTTATTTCCTCATTTCATGTCTTGAATATCTGGAGTCACCGCATAACCTGTATGGTTAAGATGGGAACTTTTGGAAAATACCACTTTGCTTAATTTACAGGGTATGTGCTTCCTGGATGAATACATAATTTAGTGCAAGTCAGACTTCCCCGCACTAAGACTAGGAAATAGGTGAGTATCTTTCTTGATCACTCCCCACTGGCACCTTCAAGTCATTTTCACTATTCCTTCAGTCATTGCTCAAGTTCCACTACAGCCTGTGTCATTAGACATTATTGCCTAGTACCTTTCCTTTAAGAGTTCCCCTGTGGACAGCTGAGCTGTTCCTTCTTGTTCATTAAAGACTGTGGTGCCTGACCTCCCCCTGCTCTTCCTTTTTTTTTTTTTTTTCTTTTCTTTCTTTCTTCCCTCCTTCCTCTTTCCTTTCCTTCTCTTTCTTTCTTTTCTTTTCTTTTCTTTTCTTTTCTTTCTTAACTATTCCTGTCATCATTATTGGGAACCTCAGCATCTACATAGATAATCATAATCAACAACTTGACTTCTTTGTTCCTTTACCTTTTTACTTCTAGGGATATTGTCCTCTGTTCCACTTCAGCCACCCTGTCCCCTGGTTTTATTTTAGATTTTGTGATAGGCAACCAGTAATTATACCACCTCCAAAATCTCTATTGTGAGATAGATATTGTAAGACCATTCTCTGATTACCAAGCCTAGTTTTCCCCCTCACTCCCTTATTGTTCCAAGTACCATTCTTTAACTACAGTGGGGCCTTCAATTTGTTGTCCCTACTCCTTTCCACTACCCACCTCCTACATGTCAACATAGCCTTCTGTATCCATCCTTGACACCTTCCCAAAGTTAGCCGAGTTGCGAGGTTAAGGGCATAATCCTCCAGACCACCAAGTCTGCCCAAGACTCCTGACACCAACTTCAAGTTCAGGGGTACATTAGTTCCTAGGAATGCCGTAACAAAGTAGTACAGGCTGGGTGGCTAAAACAATGAAAATTTATTGCCTTTACAGTTATGGAGGCAAGACATCCAAGATCAAAATGTCAGAAGGGTTGATTCTTTCTGAACACTGTGAGTGAGAATTTGCTCCATGCCTCTACCCTAGCTTATAGACTTTTGTGTCAATCTGGCAGAAGCTTTGTTCCAATCTCTGCCTTTCATCTTTATGTGACGTTCTCCCTTGTGTGTGTGTTTCCGTGTCCAAATTTCCTCTTTTTATGAGGGTATCAGTCACACTGGATTAGAGCCTCACCCTACTCTAGTTGGCCTTACCTTATTTTAACTAATTGTATCTGCAATGACTCATTTCTCAGATAAGGGTACATTCTGAGGTCCTGAGGGTTAGAACTCAACATAGGAGTTTGGGAGGAGTGCAAATAAACCCTTAATAGGGATTTCCAAAACCATCCTCAAGTTTGATGATTTGCTAGAAAGACTCACAGAACTCACTGAAAGCTATTCTCACAGCTCTGTTTGTTATAAAGAAGGAATATATTAAAATTATCCAGGGGAAGGGACTCCTATGGCAGAGTCTGGAAGGGTTCCAAACACAAGGCCTCCATGTTCTTAGGACAGTTATTCTCCTAGGATTGATGTGTGACAATACATACACGGTATTGCCAACTCAGGAAGCTCATACAAGATTTCGTGTTTATAGTTTTTATTAGAGCTTCATTATGTAGAAATGATTGATAGATTAATTGCCCATGTGATTAAACTCTGCTTAAAGGGCGACTGATACTATGTGACCCAATGTCCCTCATCTCTAAACACATGGTTGATTTTTCTGCAGTGGCAACTCCCCACCCGCCCCGCCATTTCCCCACATAGCAGATGTGGCCAGCCCTACCTTGTTTCCATAAACTATTAGGTGTGGTCCTAGGGGCCCACCATGAATACCAAAAGACATTCTGTCACTGAGGAAATTCCAAGGATTTAGAGGTTACCAACCAGTTATCACAATAGAGGTCAAACCTCTCTTTTGATGAGACCAAATTCCTTATTATATAACACCTATCCTTTGCCTGTGGATTCTAGTGAACTCATCTGATTAAACTTTGACCCAGTGAAATCTAAATCCTCCTACCCTTTGCCTGCACCCAAGCAGCTGAGCGTTGCTGGAAAAAAAATCTCTAAATAAGGTAGACTCATCTCATCAGCACACATCCAAAATGGGCACTCTGCTGGGCCAGATATTCTTACTACACTTCCCTAGCACAGCTCCTTTTTCATTCTAAGTTTGATTTTACTGTATTCTCTACATCTACCCCCTGTTCCATTTCTATAAGCCTCTCTCTCAGATAATAAATATTTTATTCTTCATTGAAAATAATGGCTGCAGTAAGAGTATCCTCATATTTCCTTTCCTAAATTCATCAGCCTTGAGCTATTTGACACCCCCCCCATACTCTGTTTACCCTTGTGATAGATAAACTCCCTCAGTTCCATGCTCTAAATATCTAAATATCATCCAGCTCATGGATTCGGCTCTTTACCAGGACATCACCTCTTGATGCACCCATATCCTTCACATTTACCATGGACATTATGGAACTCTTGGTTTCCCTACCTCTGTTCTGAAACTGCATCTCTCCTAGACTTCCCCACCTGAGAAAACTCACTATCTTCCTTCATGCTAAGACTAAAAAATGAGTTCTCCTCAATTCCTTCAACACTCACTCCCATTAGTCTGTAAGCAAGTGTGGCAGTGATACCTTCAAAACATATTCTAAATCTGACCACTTCTCATCATCTCCACTGCTGAAGCCTTAAATGCAGCTCTTTAACTGGAACCAGTGCAAAAATTTCTTAAGCATTTCTTTTGCTTCCATTATTTACAATTTTCTAATCTATTCTGTATGCAGCATCCAGAGTGATCCTTATTAAATGGAAATCATCTATAATCATCATCCTATGGGCAATTGGAATAAAATCCACACCAACCAAATAATGTTGTGCACACACCAACATTATTTCAGTCTTGGGGCTCATCGCAAACACTGGCTGATTGTTAGATAAACCATTTCTCTTTTATTGGCCCCACACACATTTCCTTGCCTCCTCACAGGTGAGTGTCTGAGTTGTTGTCAGTAGAATGTGAGTAGAGATGGTCCTTTCCTATTCTGGCCCATAAAACTGTTCACATGCAAGCTTATGTTCTCTTTGTCTCTCTCCATCTACTACTTGAATACAGAGGAGGAAGGCCTTAATGCTGATGAACCCACATTTTGGAAGACGCCTGAGTCTCTGAGAGAATTTTATGGAATAGACTGCTTCTTCAGCTCTCCCTTGAGGCCTTAATTGGACTGTATTTTAGTGTAGGTGAGAAAGGCACTTTTGCTGTGTTAGAACTTTGATATTTGGGGGGGCGTTAGTTATAGCTGTTAGTGTAATTTAATGAATACAGAACTCTTGCACTTCTTTTTCCTCTTTTTAACATTCTCTTTCCCAAGGTCTTTGTATGGCTTCTTCTTTATCAAGGTTTAAGGTTCAGTCAAATGTTACATTCTCCTCAGAAGGGCTTTCTCTGGTCCCTCTATCTGAAGCAGTTCCCCAACTGTCCCTTTATGTGAATCATCCTACTTGTGTTCTTCACAACACTAACCACCATCTGAAAGTGTAAATATAAATGTGAATGTGAATTTCTTTGCCCATTGCACATATGTTTATATGTCTATCTTCCCAGCAGAGTGTAAATTTCTTCACGGTGTAAATCTTGTCTATCTTTTGCATCACTATATTCTCAGTTCCTAGAACAATATCTGACACCACAGTAAGCATTCACAAACACCTTTTTGAATTAATTAACACATTTTAAAAGACCCCAAACAGATTTTAGAATGATAGTATGAATTCCCAATTTAATGTTACTTTTCTGTCTGGAGGAAAGACTTGCTTTTAATGTTTTGTCTTACAAATAAGAGACTAAATTGGACAGTACTAGGAAAATAAGTATGTGGTATAACAAAAATAAATACTTGGTCTTTGTCTCTGCTGCCTGGCACAGAGCTCCTAAACCTCATGGGATTTTCTAAGTAATATGAGTGTCTTCTGTATGCTAATGAGAAAGGGGGTGTGCAAGATAGCTCCAGGGTGGGGGCTGGTTACCAAAAAAGCCAACCATGTGATTAAAGGGTTGGAACCTCTGCTCCTACTTCCTTCCTTGTCTACAGAGGGGAGAGGGGCCTGAGATTGAGTTCAGTCAAGAACAACTAATGATCTAATCAATCATGTCTGCATAATGAAACCCCTATGAAGTCCCCTAAACAGTGCAGTTCAGGGAATTTTCAAATTAGTGGACATATTCACTTACTAGCAGTTTGGTGCACTCCAACTCCATGGGGACAGCAGTTCCTGGGCTTGGGACATTTCTGGACCTTGGACTATGTATCTCTTCATCTGTCTATTCATTTGTGTTCTTTATGTTAAACTGTAATAGTAAGTATAGTTGTGAGAATGCCTAAATTTGTAGCCAAGTTAGACAGAAGTGCAAGTAACCTGACTTGTAACTGGCATCTGAAGTGGAGCAAATCTTGTGAGTCTGAGCCCTTGACTTGAGCAGTTTGCAGCGACTCTGGAAGTTACTGTCAGAAGTGAATGGAATTGCAGGCTACCCAGTGGGGGTCAGAGGACTGGAGAATTGTTTGGTGTTGGAGTGAAGTTTTTCATGTCAGAAACACCACACAAAGTAAGAATTAATTGGCTTAATGTATTGGGTAGCTGGCTTCTTACCTCAGACTCACTCTGGAAAAAGGGCACTTGAGTTTTGTCTTTCAGGTGGTGGCCAAAATAATATTTATAGGAGGCTCCATCCTCCCCGAGAGTGAATTTTCCCTACTCAGTAGTAGTGTTGTGGTATTAGGGATGTGGATCAATAATACAGAAGAACAGAAGGATGCGAAGAGGAAAAACTCTATGTCTACCCCAGTATCAGCTACTCTCATTGCTTCTTCCAGACCACAGCATTAGACTGCAGATGCTATACTGCACCACATATGTTAACAGTCTCTCAGCCTCAATTTTCCTCCACCCAAGAGCCATTGTGAAATTTCCAAAGCCCAGATATGATTAGGAAAGTCAGCAATGGCTTATTGTTCAAGGTTCTGTATCACCCACTCAAGTTCACTTCTCCAACTTTAGGTCTTCCATGTTTTACCGGAGCACTGAGCTCCAACCACCTTTATTGGTATTATTATGTGGTTAATGTCTTTTCTTCTCACTAGGGCACAGGGGTTTAGGGATTGTATTCTTTTTGCTTATCATTTTATCTTCCAATGCCAATCACAGTGCACAGCGAATAGGAGACATACGGTAAATATGTGTTGAATGAATAAAAAAAATGGATGAAATTCAGGCTCTATATCATCAATAATGGAAAAGTTAAGGTTCCCAGAAACAAGTCAATGAACTCTGCTGCATAAGTGGACTGGAGAGGAAAATTCTGTAATCTCGTAAACTGTAGACAATCTAGTGGGGTAAGAGGCAGTAACTTAGGTATGCAGGTCTCTGATGTGAAGATGGTCAGCCTCTTGCTCAGAAGCCACTTGAAGTCATTAAAATTCACAGATAATATTATGTTCCAGGACAAGAGAGACTTACTCATAAGCGATCTCTGGAATCCTTAACAATCAGTCTTAGTCACTTGTATCACAGTCTCTGGTCACTATGGTGCAGGCCAATTGAGTGACCTTAACAGCTTGACTGATTTTTAAATATATATATATTTTGTGTCAAGTTTTCAGACCAAGGCCTCCTGATTGTCAAGTTCACATCATTACATTTTTTCTCTCTTAGAACCACTGGGGAAAATAGAACAAAAAATTCTTATATTAGGCATTTTGCAAAAAACATCAACTGACAAACATGGGAGAAAATAGGTTGAAGATATTGATATATAAGGAGACCATAGCCATTTATCAAGGAGGAAATCAAAATAATTAATAAACATTAAAAAATCTGTTCAATCTCTTTAAGAATCAAAGAGAATAGAAAATAAAACAAGATTTTTTAACTATAATATTTAAAGTTTAAAAACTATCAGCAGGATTTCATGTAGTAGGCACTTTGATGTGTGTGAGGGTGAGTTGATTAAGCTTTTTTATAGCAAAGCATATTGGTAATATATAACAGGACCATGGAAAATATTTTATACTTTTTGCAAATCGTCTTTCCAAAAGCAATCCAAAAGATGTTTGACATGGTGTTATTTATATTAAAAAATGAAACCTCCTGAAAATCCACCCTGAATATCTAATAATAGATAAGTAGTTAAGAAAATATAGTGCAGCCACAGAATATTTATGAAGAATTTCAATAACAGAGAAAATGCTCAGTATGTTATTTAGTAAACAGAGCATGGTGCAAAGCTGTATGAAGCATTAGATGTCAACTATGAAGGAATATTTGCATACAATAAAAAAGAAAATATAAAATGTTTTTATGTCTAGACATAAACAGGAAAATAAAAACCAGCATAATCTCACAATTCTCAGTACAGATAGAGGACAACACAGTATAATTCTTTATATTATCTATTTCCAGAATTTCTACATTAATCATGTAAATTTAGAATATCATGTACAAATGTTATTAAAAACAAAGACCGTGGTTTTGAGGTCAGCTAGACTTAGGTTCTGATCTTGGTCCTGTTACTTCTTATTGTGATCTTGACAAGCAAGATGGTCAGGATCTGTGGGTTTTAGTTTTCTCATCTGTACAGTGGGAATAATAATGTACATAGGGTTGCTAGTAAGATCGAATGAAACATAGTATGTAAAATGCTTAGCATAGTGCTTGACAGGATAATGAGTATTTGTAATCTCATCTTAGAATCACAGAACTTGAGAATTTCAAATGCTGGAGGATGTCTTGTCCAACCTTCAAGGTATATGGGGAGGGCAGCTGGTGGTGATAGGAGAGGGTGCTCATTTCCATTGCATAGGTCCTAAGCCTTTGAGCTGTCCTTGAACCTTAGCCTCTGGATTTTGCAAACCTGTTCTATTTTCTTTGTGCTAAGTCTCCCTGCTTTCCTAGAGAAAGAATTCAGCCTTGAATTGCTCCTTTTTGGTTTGTTTGGTTGGACTTGATGTTTTTTATGCCATTCGTCCCTGCAAAGGAGAACAATTTCGTAGAGTGATTATTAATGCTGAAGCCAAGTAAATTACATTCTGAGAGAAGAATTTAAATGACAAATACTGCTTATTATCAGTTTGGAATCACTGAGTGTAGGAAAAGTGACAGGACCAATAGGGAAAGTTGGGTTAACCTATGTGGAAAGTTAAGTTTGCTTTGTAGCAAAGGAAAAGGGACTTGTGAAAAAAGGTCTTAAATTCACCAAGAGGGAGCCTACTAACTGACATCTGTTCTCTGGCCTCTCTTCTTGCTAGTTCAGCTTTCATAGTATGGGCAAAATGAACTCTATAGAATTAACCTCTGCTTAAATCCACTTCTGGCCCCTTTTTTTGCCTGCATGATAAAGCCTAGACACACCAGTATGGCTGAGCCCTTCATGATCTGCCAATTATTTATCTTCTCTGCTGCATGCATGTTTTTTGGACTGCAGTGCCTCATCCCTTGATCAGCCTATCTGATAAGCTCTTACTCATATTTCAAGATCCAGAGCAAATGTCCCTAGACGATAGGTTCCTTGACTAGACTATGAGGCCATGATGTCAGGGGCAGGATCTCCTTTATCTCTGCCCTCTTTGAGCTTGGATGTTTCGGCTGCAAACAACAGGACACCAGAATAGTAGCTTCAACCATTTATCATCTCACTGAAGAGAAGGTAAGTCTGGAGATGGTGGTTCTGGGATTGGCCTTGTGGCTTGATGATTTTGTGTCTTTATCTTTTCCTGCTGCCAACCTCAGAGGGCTGGCAATGTTTCTTTTGTAGTTATGTGATAGTTGCAGCAGCTATGACCACCAGGTTAGCTTCTGTTAGGAAGGAAAAGATGTATGATGTTAGGTGGGCAGGACAATGTGAAAGTGCAGAAAAGCACAAATGGTGGATCAAAGGCTTTTTTTTCCCTGAGCCCTCTTATTTTTCTTTTTCAGGCTTGAACATTTTCCCATTTGCCTTTGTATTCCTTTCCTATACCCCTTCTTATTGTTAATTTTCATGGTTATATGATATGTTACATGCTTATACCCCCTATCAAAATTAAACACTTTGAAAATAAATATCATCTTTTAAAAATGTTTTTAATGTTTTTATTATTTATTTTTGAGAGAGAGACAGAGAGTGTGAGTGAGAGGGGCAGACAGAGACAGAGACACAGAATCCAAAGTAGGCTTCAGGCTCTTAGCTGTCAGTACAGAGCCCAACATGGGGCTGGAGACATGAGCCCTCTTCTTTTTAATTAATTGGATAGAAAATTTCTCAGGAACTGTTCAGATTTTTCTCTTCTGTCTCATTGGCTAGAAGTGGGTCACATGATTGCTCTTAAGCCAATCACAGGCAAAGAGGAATAGGATGACCATGACTGGTTAGACCAAACTTGACTTCTCCCTTAGGTCCAGAGCTGTCTTCTTAGAAATCTGTTTGATACTTGAACATGGGCGAGGGCAGTTGTTAGGAAGGAAAGGTGTAATGATATTAGCTGGGTCACCAGTAGCTTTTACCATGAGAATCTGGTATTCATCTGATTGAATGTTCTCTGTGAAACCCTTCAATCCTTCTGTGAAGTTCTTCAATACTGTGTCCTCTGTGTTTCCACAATTACTGTCACTATATCATAATTTCTGTTTCTATTATATTCCTGTTACTGTATGTTTTTATTTTAAGTTAACTTAAAGTTTAACTATTTATAATATTCTATTATATTCCTGTTACTGTATGATTTTATTTTAAGTTAATTTACTTTTTTGAGAAAGAACAAGCTCATACAAGCAGGGGAGGGGCAGAGAGAGAGGGAGAGAGATAATTCCAAGCAGGCTCTGCAGTGGCAGCGCAGAGCCTGATAGGTGGCTTGAAATCTCAAACCTTAAGATCATGACCTAAGCTGAAATCAAGAGTTGGTTGCTTAACCAACTGAGCCACCCTGGTGCCCCACCTGTTACTGTGTCTTAATTGCCCATCTGCTTGTCTCCTACATGGGGCTATGAACTCTTTGGGGGCATATTTTACTTTATTTAGCATATTTTATTTAGGTTTCAATGGCAAGCATTTAATGTACATTGGTTCTCAATAAATGTTTGTTGATTTCTTTTCTGTGCAACTACTATCAAATCTGATTTTTTCCTTTTTTCCTTTTTCTTTCGATGTTCTGTCTTCGTTGAGGCCATTAGTAATGTTATTCCTGCTTGAATTTCCATGTATCTGAATATCATATAACCAGGGTCATGCTCAGAAATGCAGTGCTGGTATCCATAATGGAGCCTGAAGCCCTGCCTCAAATGACAATAGCTACATAAATAGATCTTGATTGAAAAAAATTACTAATGATTTTTTTCTTAGGCGGATAAAAGCATGCATTTAACTTTATCAAAGACAATATAAATTGAAAATTGAAAAGTTCAAATCTTTTGCATGAAAAATGGGTTCAATGCAACCGAAAACCAAACCAAACAAAAAAAGTTAATCTAGTTTTCTTGAAAATGACATCTTTAATCAAGCTGATTTATCGAGTTTCCAAGGGACTTTTGTGGATCTTTCTCTCTCTTTTTCTGTCTCCATACCACCCATTTATATTTATGCTTGGAAAACATAACTCTCTACAGTGGAATGAGTAAAGGGCTGTCTTTCTCTAAATGACCATGTCTCAGAAACTGTGAAAGAAATTCCATGACATTTGTGCAGTGGGCATCTGTGCATGTGAGAGAGAGAAATTGCTGTAACTTAATATGGCATGTAATAATAATATCTCACATCTTATTCTTCATCTGGAAAGCTTTTCCTGACCTTCTCATCTGGGTTAGGAAATCTTCCTTTCAATACCCTTAACATGCTCTTTACTCTATCATTACCTACCCTGTGTAGCACAGTGCGTGTGCTAAAAAATGTTGAATAGATAAGATAATACAGTGGAGCTATATGTGCATTTCTGTATATGTATATATACTTGTTTATTTAGCAAACATACATATACAACAGTTACTCTCTGCAAGGCATGTTTCTAAATGCTTTACATATATTCATTCAGAATTTTACAATTTGCCAAAGCACTTTGACACATTGGCTCATTGATTCCTCATTTTCACTCTAGTGAGCAGATGGATAGAAATTATCCCCATATCACAGCGAGGCGAACATACTCAGAGAGGCTCATTTATTTACCCAATATTACATGGTTCGCAAATAACAGAGTTGGGATTTTAACCTACTTGTTCTGTTGCTCAATCCAGTGCTTTGCAAGAAGAGCCCTTTTGGAGCCCCTTTGACATTTTGGGGTTGCCTGCAGTGGATGAAGACTGAAGGGGGGATCTTTGCTTGTTTTGAGCAGTTATTTTAGGAAACAAAGATCTTTTTCATATGTTTAAAATGAATTTTAGTAGTGCCTTAGCAAATTAGTACTGCCTAAAAATCCTTAAATTCAGTGTGTGAAATAACATAACACTGCAGGTTGGCTAGGAGTTGGCTGATCTAGGTTACGTGTGGCTGGCCAGTTCTCCCTCAAGCAGCGGATTTGACAGGACGTGGGTCCTTGAGGTAGTCTGGGCTCAGGACTCTTTCCATATGTGTTCACTCTGGGCTCTGAGCTGTTCTCTGTAACATGGTAATGAGAGAATTATAAGAATTTAAGCCCAGTTGCACAAACCCAACTCAAGGCTCTGCTTTTGTCACATCTGCTAACATTCTGTTGACCAAAGCAGTTTATACAGCCAAACTCATTTCAAGGGAGGAAGCACATTCTTTTTTTTTTTTTTTAATGTTTATTTAGTTTTGAGAGACAGAGAGAGCATGAGTAGGAAAGAGGCAGAGAGAGAGGGAGACACAGAATCCAAAGCAGGCACCAAGCTCTGAGCTGTCAGCACAGAGCCCGATGCGGGGCTCAAACCCATGAACCTGAACTGAACTGAACTGAAGTTAGATGCTCTGCTCCACCAACTGAGCTGCCCAGGTACCCCGAGAGGAAGCACATTCTGCCCAACATGAGGCCAGAGCAAGTTACTTGGCTAGGATCAATTCTGCTGGAGTGGTAATTTAAACTTCCACAGTCAAGATGAGGGAGAGGTTGGGTCTAAATATTATTGAACAGTAATCTACTACAAGGGAATTCTAAGTAGGGTTATCAGATTATCAATAAAAATACAGAGGATCCAGTTAAACTTGAATTTCAGATAAACATCAAATATTTTGAGTATTAGTATTAGTACCCCAAATATGGCATGGGACATACTTGTACTAAATCTTATTTGTTGTGTATGCAAGATTCTAATTTAACTGGATGTTCTCTATTTTATCTGACAATCCTAGTTTTAGATGAATTAGTTGTTCTTGACAGGGTTAGACTAATAATAAATAATTGACCAGATTATGTAAAAAGTGTTGATTTTTCCAGTAACTACTCTTCTGCCAAGTTTGGCCTTGCTCCCAGAAATCAGGTACAGGACCCTCTGAAAATATCACTAATTATTTTAAGGGGAAAGGTAAATGGAGTCCTCAAGTCAGTTAGCCACTGCGCTTCTTGTTAAACTGTCAGTGGAGAAGGCAGTGGAAGGTGCTGGAGATTGTGTAATTTTAAATGATATTGGGGAGCAAATCTGGATAGTCCATTCCTGTAATATCTCTCTGCAGCAGGATTCCAGGCTTGGTAATTATGTTTTGAGAGTGTTTATCTTTATCGTGGCTTTTGCCTCCTCTACATTCACCTAAGTTGGAAAAATATGGGTGTCCTCAGCACCAGATGAAGAATGGGGTGCCGAGTCACTGGCCATAAAGGCCAAAGCAAATTCATTTTCATTTGGGGTCCCTGGTGTTGAAGTGGTGTGAAATCTTTATTTGGAATGCCACCCTCCCCTTCACCTCTCTGTTGTCTCTCACCCTCAAATAATTATTTATGACCCACATATCTCTGTTGTGGCCATTGAAATAGAAGGACAAAAGATACACCTGTGAAACACTCCAGGTAGCCATTCGAAGGGATTTGTTGGAGAAAATTACTTTGTTTTGTGTTCAATTGTTGTAGTGGCAGTAGTTTTTTGAACCAGTACACAGGATCTTAAATTGTTGTAGGTGTGCATGTTTTTAAAGGTTGAGGAGGAGGAGTGGAGGTAAATAGGATATGAGAAGTTTGGGATTTTTTCCTCTAAGCCTTGCTTTCCATCCAGAAATATTTATATTGAAATGTGTGGCCTGGTTTTTGGAGATGAATGCCAACCTCATAAACTCAGGATGTTAATTTTCGTTTCTGCAGGGATTGGAAATGATTCATGGTTTGCAGGAGTTAGAGACACCAAAGCATTTTCTATTAACACCTGGAACTGAATGCAGAGGTGAAAGGCAGGTCTTGTAGAAGGAAAGATATTGTCCAGGGAAGAAAAATGTCACTTTCGTGGGCTTTTTCTTCCTTTTGAGTGTGAAGATGAGAATTTTTTTTCCTTGGAAAATAATTTCTATCTTGTTGCAAAATGTCACTGCAAAAATCTGCTTGGGAAAATAGTAATTCGTCCTTCTGTTGATTCTTTTTGCTGTGTTCATGAAAATATCACCTTAAGCATGTGGTGAAAATTAAGGGAAAATGAGCCATCTCACTTGGTTTTGTAAATGAATGCGTTCTTTATATTCCCCAGTTTCGTGAGACTTACAAAGGAAAATTTCCCTTGGCTAGCTGATTAAATAAACATCTCTTTGTGGAAGCAGTCAGGAGGAGAATAGGCAAAAAACGCGAACAGTATTCGTTTCCCTGGGTAGCAGTTGTGGGTCAAAGAGAGGCTCCTGAATCAAAAAGGCAGATTTTATTCTTACAGAGTCACAAATTTTGGCTTTCTTGCTTCCATCCTTTTAGACTGCTAACTTTAATCAGTTTTCAAGGAGTCTTGAGAATTATTAAGTGGATAATAATGATAGTGATAAATATGTTGGTGAAGTAATAATACTAGTAATTGTTGCTATTAATTAATCACTATGGGGACCATACCAGGCTAAACACTTTTTATACTTTGCCCCATTTTTAACCCTCTGCAAATCCTAGCATGAAGATGATATGATCACATTTCACAGACAAGGAACTGACAGATAGGAAGGTCAGTAACTTGCCTGTGGTTTTGCAACCATAATGCAGTAAGCCATAATTTGAACTCAGGCTAACTCCAGCCCCAAAATATTTTAACTTCAAATTCTATCACAAGCTTTGGTACTGGTTTAATGTAAAAGATTCTCTGGGATCTACTCATGTCTCCCCTATTGGATTATATCCCTGCTCGATGTGCTGCTTTTTTTTTTCTGGGTTATACTGTGATCCTTGCTTTCTTGGCCTTGGCAAGTTGTGTGTGTGTCAGGCAGGGAATTAATGCTATGAAAACTTCTCAGAGCCAGGGACTCAGAAGTAAGGTGGCCACTAAGAGCTAAGAAAGGTTGAGGGAAGAAGAGCATATTATATTCTAGAGGGTGTCAAGTGTCAGAAGTGTGACCATGAGACATAAGGAGAAAAAGTAGCCGGAAGATCCAGATGTTTGCTGAGAATAGCTCCGATCTCCCCTGTGTTGTGTGTGGCGGGCGTTTAAAGCCCTATAAAGATCAGGTGAAGTTCAGGGTTCACAAAGTTAGTATTACCCTCCAGGAGGGCTGTTGTTGACTTCTCCGGTATCCAAGGACATTATTCTTTATGCATGTGTATGTATGATGGGAGGCAGAGGCAGATGTAAACATGGGAGGTATTTCTGATGAGGATCAGTTACTCTCAAATCAACAATATATTTTTTTCTTGGGGAAGTAGTGGGCTAAGGTGTAGCATCTCAAGAATATTTTTGTTGGGGCTCCTGGGTGGCTCAATTGGTTAAGCATCCAACTCTTGATCTTCACTCAGGTCATGAACTCGGGGTTCGTGGGATTGAGCCCCACATCGGGTTCTGCTCTGACAGCATGGAGCCTGCTTAGGATTCTCTCTCTTCTTTCTTTGCTCCCTCCCCAGCTTGTAGGTATGCATTCTTTCTCAAAATAAATAAATAAACATTAAAATTTTTTTTTAATTTAAAATAGTTTATTTTCAAATTGGTTTACATAAAACACCCAGTGTTCATCCCAACATGTGCCCTGTTTTAATGCCCATCACCCCCTCTCCCCCCCCATCTCCCTCACCCTCAGTTTATTCTTAGTCTTTGAGAGTCTCTTATGTTTTATCTCCCTCCCTCTCTGTGTCTTTTTTTTCTTTCCCCTCTTCCCCTCCCCCTTTTTTTTGCTTAGTCTCACCAAGTCCACCTATTCGTGGAAACATATGGTATCTGTCTTTTTCTGACTGACTTATTTCACTTAACATAATACCCTCCAGTTCCATCCATGTTGCTACACATGGCCAGATTTCATTTTTTCTCATTGCCACATAGTAGTCCATTGTATATATGTACCACATCTTCTTTATCCACTCGTCAGTTGATGGGCACTTAGTTTCTTTCCATGTTTTGGCTATTGTCGAAAGTGCTGCTATGAACATTGGGGTACACGTGCTCCTATGCATCAGCAATCCTGTGTCTCTTGGGTAGATTCCTAGCAGGGCAATTGCTGGATCATAGGGTAGCTCTATTTTCATTTTTTTGAGGAACCTCCACACCGTTTTCCAGAGTGGCTGCACCAGTTTGCATTCCCACCAACAATGTAGGAGGGTGCCTACTTCTCCACATCCTCGCCAGCATCTATAGTTTCCTGATTTGTTTATTTTAGCCACTCTGACAGGTGTGAGGTGGTATCGCAGTGTGGTTTTGATTTGTATTTCCCTGATGATGAAAACACCAAGTCTGCTAACTTTGTGAGCGAGTGTAGGCCCAGGTTGGACCCTGAAGTGGTGGGAGCCAGGTCTGCATGACAGCAGCGGGCACTTGGTGGGTGGCAGCTAAATGAGGCCCAGAACCTAAACTTTCTACTTCACAGTGGCCCACAGTCCATCTCTACCAGGAACAACACTGCCTTTACCTGTCAGGTTTATGGGGGGGGTCAGGGGAAGTATGGGGCACCTGTAGCACCCCCAGTGGAAGATCATCCCAACCTATTAAACGTCACTACGGAAGAGCATCACGTCCTCTTGGATCTTCCAATATAAAATCTCTTGTGCTACCAGTGGTATGTCTTCCGCGTTATGTCCGTTAGGTTGTTGCAGCCATGTAGAAGTCAGGAGTTCTAGAAGGAGGGTGCCATAGCTCTGTAAGGTGGCTGGTGGTGCCCACTTTGCACCATGCCCACAGGTGGGTGGGAAGGCAGCATTCGGTTGCTCAGAGTTGTCATTCCTGCTCTACCAAAAAGTATGTGCTTTGAACTGGGACTGGCAGACACCCAGACAGCCTGGCCCCATCACCGTGGGCCTGGACTCAGAATAGGATGGAAAACTTCAAGGGAGAAAAAGTTCTAGATAGCTGGCTAATGGACGCAACCTTAGAGAGCTTAATGCTGCTCCACTGCCCCCAATCCCACCTCATCTTTCTGGCAATATAAGAATATCGAATAACTGTGCTGTCCAATGGGACTTTCTGTGATGATGAAAAGGTTGTTTATGTGTGTGTGTGATTGAAGAATTAAAATTTTAAATTCCATTTAATTTTATTTCTATAAATTGAAATAGCCACATGTAGCTAGTGGCTACTGAGTTGTATAAATGTACTTTGGAATCATTTTATTTTGGCTTGGAGATGGCTTGGCAAAAAACACATGCATGTGTACACACACACACACACACACACACACACTCTTAACACTCTTAGTCTGTGCGTATCCATTGCTTTATTATCACATCCATTGTCTTATAACACCCTATGAGGGTGATGTTCTTTTTTTTTTTCACATTTTATACACAAGAAAACTAAATCACAGAGCAGTTCCGTGTTTTATCTAAGGCTGTTTAGTAAGCAAGCAGAGAACCAGGGCTCACACCAGGCTTGTTGCTCAATCCTAAGGGCTGTAGATGGTGACCATGAATCTCTCAAGAAAGCCTCAGCCTCCTAGCTCTCTTGTCAGTCTACTAACCACATGACTGGGACAGCCCTAAGGTGGTTACCTGAAGAATAGAGGCTAGGACAATGGTTTGGCTCTCATAATTTATTTTGAGAAATTATCCCAGAATTGAGGATCTGGGAAGGGAAATAGGAAGAGAGACAGCCAACCCAAGGGTATGTTAATGATAGTAGGCAATTGGGGCTCAATTCTGCAGGGACCATCTAAGAAATCATGCAGAATGTTCCTTTAAGTTGTCCAGCAGACACAGTGAGGAGGGGAGCATTTGTCCCCCAGCTCCTGTCAAAGACCCCCTTATAGGGTGTTAACTGCCAGCATAGGTGAGTGGGCACCCACCAGCTCCTGTGTGGTGGTGCGGAGCAACCCTGGACAGAGTGTAAGAGTCACCTGGTGTAACTGAGGTGAGGAGTTGTTAGGTTATACCTGTGTAGCTTGCTGCTACAGCAATAGTTAGAGCTAAAAAAGTGGCTGAGGGTATATAAGAAGGGGCATAAAGATGTCCATGGACCAAAGGGAAGGAACTACATAAAGCTGCTGGGGGAAAGTCAGAAATGGGAATTAGGAAAGTCTATGAAGGTCTGCGAATGATTTCTCCAGTAAAAAATTTAGAACAGATGGGCCTAACTTTTGCTGTCAATGAGCTATAGTCTACTTGGATGCTAGCACAATGCTATTGCTTTTGTGCATCATGCAGGGCACTGTTTTAAAGTAAGGCTTGAATCCTCCATTGCCTTATCTCTGCCCAGCTGACTTCTTTATGCCACCTAGATGGAGTGAGCTCAGAGAAACCAATAATTCAATATATTCCAGATTTACATTGTTATGATGTCACAAATTTAAGGAAAGCATGACATAAAGGTTAAGAGCACTGGCTCTGAAGCCAGATTGCTGCGTTCCAATCCTGGCTATATCTACATACTAGCTTTGAGGTCTTGGGAAAATTACTTAAGCCCTCTGAGCCTCAGTTTGTTCATCTGGAAATAGAGATTATAGTACCTATTTTATAGAGTTATGGTGAAGATTAACTGAGTTAATGTATATGCAGAGCTTAGAGCACCCCCTGACAGGTAGAAAGCACAATATGCATATTTGCTATTTGTTCATTCATTAATTGATACTGAAGTATTTTGTTTCTTATACATACAAGGCACTCTCTTCTTGATCAGTATATGAGCCTGGGTCTGACAGTATATTGCTCATTCTAGCTTTTTGAAATTCATTATGCTTGAAACTCTCAGACCACCACCCTCCCCTCTTTTTCATTCTATTTTCATATGGAAACTTTATTTTCCTTTGCTAGTTCCTCCTCTCTCTCCAACCTTTAAATGTTGGAGCATTTTAGGGCTTACTCAATCTTTAGCTGTCTTCTCTTAATCACCTTTCTCCTGAGGTAATCTTGTCTAGTCTTGTGATTTTAAGTTCATCTATATGCTGATGACTCCCAAATCTGTCTTTCTAAATTTGACCTCTCCCCTGAGCTCTAGGCTCATCATTTTAACTCCCAACTTGGCATCTCCATTTTGGGATTTGCTAGGCACCTCAAACTTAACATGACCGAAAGAGATTTATTGATTTTCTTTTACCCCCGATCCCTATTACACCACTGGATCATCTCTCCATCTTCCCTGTTTTGGTAAATTGACTAATTGCTCAGACCACAACCCAGCAGTCATCTTGTCCTCCTATTCCACACCCAGACCAACACTATACCCAAAATTGTCTCCAGTCTCAATATAACCACTTCTAGGATCTTCCTATATCTGTGTTCTGTTGACAGTGCACTGCCGGAGGGAATTCCCATTATCATGGCAGACATAATAGACTTATATTTTTTAAAATAAAAATTTTCTATCAAGTGGCCTAAATGTTTCCTCTTCTCAAAAAACCAGGATATTAGTCTAACAAATAGAATTAGAATACCTTGAGGACTAGGTGCCTCTATTTAGATGAGAGTGGATACTATCGTTCAGGGTGGTATAGCTGTAGACTATGTGCTTCTTTTTAATTCTCAGAATAGTACCATAAGAACTATCAGTGACCCTAATCATTGCTACAAGTCTAGTTTAGGCCACCATTATCTCTTGCTCAGACTGTGACAACAGTCCCGGTAATCAATAGCTCGTAATTGGCTTCCTCCTTTGCCTCCCCTTTGGTACATTTTCCACAAGGTAGTCAGAGGAAGCCTAGGGTATAAATCAGATGGTACCACTCTTGTTCTTAAACCTTGGTGTATTACTTATCTGTTATCGTATTATAAATTATCCACAGGGGCTCCTGGGTGACTCAGTCGGTTAAGCGTCAGACTTCAGCCTAGGTCATGTTCTTGTGATTTGTGAGTTTGAGCCCCACATTGGGCTCTGTGTTGACAGCTCGGAGCCTGGAGCTGCTTTGATTCTGTGTCTCCCTCTCTCGCTGCCCCTCCCCTACTCAGGCTCTGTCTCTGTCTCTCAAAAATAAATAAATGTTAAAAAAATTAAATTTTCCACAAAATTAGTTTAAAACAGCAAAAACTTATCATCTCACAGTTATTATGGGTCAGGAATTCAGGAGAGGTTTATCTGGGAGGTTCCAGCTTAGGGTCTCTGATGGGGTTGCAGTTAAGATGTTGACCAGGGCTATAGTCATCTGAAGGCTTAATCTGGGGGATCCACTTACAAGCTGGCTCATTCACATGACAATAATAGGAGGCCTTAGTTCTTTGTCATGTGCGTGTCTTTGTAGGGCCACTGCAATGGTATTGAAACATTCAGCTGACTTGCCCCCAGAGTGAGTGATCTGAGAGCAAGAACAAAGCAGAAAGTATATTATCTTTTATGAACTGACTCAATGGTTCTCAACTAGGAGTGACTTTGGCTCTCTTCCTTTATTCTGGGACAGTTGGCAATGTTTGGAGATATTTTTGGTCTTCACAGTTCGTTTTGGCGGGGAGGGGATGCTATTGGCATTTAGTAGCTAGAGGCCAGGGATGCTGCTTAACATCCTATAATGTAAAGGACCATACCATCCCCCAAAGAATTATCTCATCTACCAATATCAATAGTTCAATGGTTGAAAAATCCTGGTCTAGGGGTGCCTGGGTGGCTCAGTCAGGTAAGTGTCTGATTTTGGCTCAGGTCATGATCTTATGGTTCATGAGTTCAAACCCTGCATCGGGCTCTGCACTGACAATGCAGAGCCTGCTTGGGATTCTCTCTCTTTCCCTCTCTCTCTCTGTCCCTCTCCCACTCACACACATGCACTCTCTCTCTTTCTCTCAAAATAAATAAACTTAAAATAAAAAATAAAACTCCTGGTCTAAGCTCAGAAGTCACATATCACTACTTCTATCATATGCCTTTGTTCACACAGACAAATGCTGATATAATATTAAAAGGGATGATACAAGGGTATGAACACCAGAAGGTAGGGACTGTTGGGGCTACCATAGACTACCATCACTCTCCAGTTACTTAGCCTTGCAGTTAGAATAGAAGGTGGACTCCTTACCATGGTCTTCAGGTTCTGCCTTATTTGGCTTCAGCCTTCTCCCACTTCAACGCCTACCATGCCCCTCTTCTTCCACTGTTCTCCAGCCACACTAGCTTCACATTTTTCAAACATGCCAAGCTTGACCCTGTTTCAGACCTTTGTCTCTACCTTGAATTATCTCCCCCTGATATTTGGACAGCTACTTCCTTCTTGTCATTTAGGTCTAGCTTCATGTCCCCCTCTCAGAGAGTTCTGCGCTGACCTAAGCTAAAGTCAAGACATTTTGCTGAACTAGTTATTGCCTATACTGTAGTCTTATATTACTGCATTCATCACATTTATCACTATCTGAGGTTATTTATATATGTGTTCACATGTTTATTTCTGCCTCCTTCTAATGGAGTGAAAGCTCAATGAGGGCAAGTGATTGGCCTGTATTCGCAGCCCCTAGGTAGCACTTGGCACACAGTAGCTGATCAATAATTATTTGTTGAATGAATGAATGAATGAAAGTGCCTTATTTTTCAAGTCTTACATATAAGGTTCTGGAAAACTGTGGAGATGAGTTTATTGAATATATGGAGAAGAAGTTAGACAAAGAACAGAGAAGTCATATCCTCTGAAGTAATGTCCTTTCGCAGCAACATCAGAGGAGACCTCTGCTTATGTTTCGAGTTGTTTATCTTGTTATCACTGATCAATTTGCTATTCTAGATTTCCTTCTCTTTCCTTACTGTATCCATCCTCCCTTGTTGCCTTAGCATGCATGTATATAGGAAAGTTAAAAAGCACCATCTTTGGACATGGACTAGGACAAGAGAATTGATTGCCTGACCTTGGCTTCATTAATCTACTACTACAGCCATTGTCACTAACTAGCCAAGGGCTCACTGAAATCAAGTCCAGCTACATTAGCTTCTTTGGGATTCTTTGACTAAAGAGGTATTTTTACACAGTAGGAGAATGTACTGCAAACAAAGAATCAATCTTTTATGGGAATAATTAAAAGCCAAATTCACTGTACCACACTGCGATGTTAGTAGAGTCAGTATGTACAGTTCTGCCAGTCCCTTGGGTATTTTGAATTTATAGACACTCTTTATCCTGAGTTTACTTTTGGACTTGGCTGTCTCCGGAGCAGTGATTCATACAACTGTAGTACAAGAATCACCTTCAGATAGATCACAGCTGAATTCCTAAGCCCTCAAATCTTTACTCAATGTGACACTTTCAGACAGCTCCAAGGAGACGAAGATGCCTGCATAGAATAAGTTGTCTGTTAGGACAGGAGCAACTCACCATGATGGCAAAGGAAACATGGCTTAGTAGAAGGGGATTCCTGGGCAGAGACTACTGGTTAACCCTGTCTCATGATTATCCCATTTAAACCCAAATCCTTCATCTGGTGGCTTCCAACCTCAAGATTTCAGTTGGAAGCCAGAGCAAATACCTGTGGATTTCCCATTTATTGGATGAGGACTCCTGGAACTTACCTACTCTGTGGGAGGACTTGCAAGAGAAATAATTACTAGCATTTGAGACCAGAGTCTGAAAATTCTTAGTTGCTGGGCATCCGTGTGTCACTGAGGCGACCCCCTTGCTGTGCTGGGGAGCAGACTAGCTCTGCCTGAAATAACATAATTATAGCACTTGGCAAAAAAGTAGAGGACAACAGAAAGGAAGTTGGAGAATTCAAGCACATAAGCCAGAGAGAAAATCAGAAAATCTCAATCTAGACGTCCTGGGGGAACACAAGATGATGGGGTCTGAAGTGCACACAAGCAGTGGTGCTAAAAATGACAGCTGCCTCAAGCAGAAATTTTTACTACAGGACCCAAGGAGGGATTCAGTGGCACATTCGTGTAGGTGAATGAGTCAATACAAATGTCCTTCCAGATTCCTGGGTTACAGGCTCCAAGGAAGCTTTGAAAATGGGAAGGCATAAAATCAGAATATAAATTCCTGACATTTGGAAGGAAGGGCTATGAAAGAAGGAGACTCATGGGTCTGGCCCCAATTCTGTCACTAACTAGAAACTGTCTCTGCTATTACCTAGTGGTGCTGATGAATCCTTTAACCCTCTGTGGCTTGTGGAGACCTTCGAGTCTCTGCTAGAAAATCCTAAGTTCCCAGGGTCTTTCCTGGCAGATCTGCAGATACTGTCTTCACTTCATTGTTCCCTGGGACATTGCTTGACAGGAACTCTGGTGGCAAATGAGAAAAAATGACACAAACATCTTTGGTGTGATGTACTTGTGAAGATGCTGCCATCAAGACACTAACAAGCTGCCTAACTCAGGTCACACAGAATTAATCTCTGTAGGCTTCAGTTTTCTTGTCAGCAAATCAAGAGGATAGAGTTAGATAATTTTCATTGATCTAAATTTATAGATCTAATTATGGGAATTTCCCAAATTCAGTGAAAGATAAAGTCATTGAACTGAAGATTTTGTCTACCTCGTTTATTCAGAAGTATTTACTGAGCCCCAACTATCAGCCAGGGACTCCATTGATATCTAGGAGTTTGGAGATCAGTGTACATGGTATCTCTCTCTCTACAGGAACTTACCTTCACTTAGAGTTAGTCAAGCAAACATCCTATTATGGACCATACGGAGATGACTATAACAGAGAAAACAGACACAGAGAGGGAGGGAGATAAAACATAAGAGACTCTCAAAGACTAAGAAAAAAACTGAGGGTAAGGGGGATGAGGGAGGGGGGAGAGGGGGTGATGGGCATTAAAAAGGGCACATGTTGGGATGAACACTGGGTGTTATATGTAAACCAATTTGAAAATAAACTATTATAAAATTAAAAAAAAAAACAGAGAAAACACAGTGGAATGCACTTCACTCTAAAATACAGATTTGAATGAGGGGTCTTGTTTTACTTGTTTAGAATCTGCTACCAGATTCTACTTCTAATATTAAAAAAGAAAAAAAATTAAGACTTTTAAATGTTTAACATTAAACATATCCTATTCCAGGGAAAGTAAAACATGAACGTGGCAGGTGGCCACATGGCAGCAAGAGTCACTAAGAAAAAGAGGCCCTGTCCTTAGCATGCAGAGCAGAGAAACTGCATGTGCAGGCAGGGGAGAAAGTTGCTAGTGTACAAGCTTCTTAGTTAGGCTCCATAATTATTCGTGAACTCCTAGAGTTCTGGATGCCATGAAAAATCCATGGGTCTAAATGCTTTCCAAAGCTAAGTAGAAACAATCCTTAACTTCACACCATTTTGGAGTCAGCATGCCTACCTACCTCTGCCCTTTATCTGGGCACATAGACAGAAATTGAGTATTCTGTAACCTCTGGGTGCATAATACCATAAATCCAAAAGGGAGTGTTGAATGGAGGTCAGCTTCCTCCATTAGGCCAAGATTTCTCTATTTTCCATTTATTTTGCCTGTATTCCACACAGGAAGGTATTCTGACTATGGTTTCTCAATAAGCTGTTTAATTATTTTCCCCTTTATCTGGAGCTCAGTGAGCCCAACTTGCTTTGCTCTGTCACTGCTGTTGCTGCAGTGAATGATGGCACCTGGGAGCTCTTTGCTGAAGAGTAAATCCCATCCTTCCAGATTCATTTGTGTCTTTATGCACATCTCTGACTAAAATGACAAGAGTCAGTCTTACAGGCTTGAGCCCAGTGGAGAAAGCTGATAAATACCACCAGTGCAACCTACAGGCTGATACTGATGAAAAATAAAATTAAAAATATTTCTAGCAAAGAAAAATTTTTAAATAAAGAATTTAGTAAGCTTTCTATCCATATTAATGAAGGGGGGAAGTAGTGTACATCATTCCGATGTCAATTGTATTTAATTTCGCTCTGCCTGCCATATGCTCTGGGTGACTAAAGAGGCATAGAGGGTAGGTAGAGGCCCCTGCAGGTTGCTCAGAAGCCTGAAGGTTTGTCTCTCTCTCGCCTACTCCTCTTTTTTCCTTTGCTCGTTTATTGTGTTTCTTAAATTCCACATATGAGTGAAATTATATGGTATTTATCTTTGTCTGACTGACTTATTTCACTTAGCATTATACTTTCTATAGCAGTTATTGCAAATGGCAAGATTTCATTCTTTTTTTATGACTGAGTAATATTCTAATAAATATATTTTTTCTTTTCCCATTCGTTTATTGATTGGACACTTGGGTTGCTTCCGTAGTCTGACTATTGTAAATAATGCTGCAATAAATATAGAAGTATGTGTATCCCTATGAATTAGTATTTTTTTGTATTTCTGGTATGGTGGTACAATTGATGGATCATAGATAGTTTTATTTTTTACTTTTTAAGGAAACTCTATACTATTTTTCACAGTGGCTTCACCAGTTTGCATTCCCACTGTTGGTGCATGAAGATTCCTATTTTTCCACATCCTCACCAACACTTGGTTCTTATGTTTTTATTGTAGCCATTATAGTTGACATAAAGTGACATCTCATTGTAGTTTTAATTTGCATTTCCCTAATGATAAGTGATTTAAGCATCTTTTCATGTGTCTGTTGGCCATCTGGATGTCTTCTTTGCAAAAATGTCTATTCATGTCTTCTGCCATTTTTATTTGGATTATTTGGTTTGGGGGTGTTGAGTTGTATAAGTTCTTAATGTATTTTGGATACGAACCCTTTATTTGGTATGTCATGTCCAAATATCTTTTCCCATCCAGTAGACTGCCTTTTAGTTTTGTTGATTGTTTCCTTAACTGTGCAGAAGATTTTTATTTTTATGTAGTCTCTATAGTTTATTTTTGCTTTTATTTCCCTGTCTCAGAAGACATATCTAGAAAAATGTTACCATGGCTGATGTCAGAGAAATGACTGCCTGTACTGTCTTCTAGGACTTTTATAGTTTCAGGTCTGACATTTAGGCCTTTAATCCCTTTTGAGTTTATTTTTGTGTGTGGTGAAAGAAAGTGGTCCAGTTTCATTCTTTTGTATATAGTTGTTCAGTTTTCCCAATACCATTTGTAGAAGAGACTGTCTTTTTCCCACTGTGTATTCATTCTTCCTTTGTTGAAGATTAATTGACCATATAATTGTGGGTTTATTTCTGAGTTTTCTATTCTATTCTATTGATATATGTGCCTATTTTTGTGCCAGTACCATACTGTTTTAATTACTACAGCTTGCTATGTAATGTGAAGTCCAGAATTGTAATACCTCCAGTTTAGTTTTTGTTTTTCAAGATTGCTTTGGCTCTTTGGGGTCTTTTGTGGTTCCGTACAAATTTTAGAATTGTTTGTTGTAGTTCTGTGAAAAATGCTGTTGGTATTTTGAGAGAGATTGCATTAAATCTGTAGATTGCCCTGGATAGTATAGATATTTGAATAATACTTGTCCTTCCAATCCATGAATATGGAATGTCTCTCCATTTCTTTGTGTCATCTTCAATTTCTTTCATTAGTGTTTTATAGTTTTTAGAGTACAGGGTTTTCTTTCTTTTTAAAAAAATTTTTTTTAATGTTTATTTATTTTTAAGAGACAGAGAGACAGAGCACAAGCAAGGGAGGGAGACACAGAATCTGAAGCAGGCTCCAGGCTCTGAGCTATCAGCACAGAGCCTGACATGGGGCTCAAAATCATGAGATGTGACATCATGATCTGAGCTGAAGTCGGATGTTCAACCAACTGAGCCACCCAGGTGCCCCAGTGTACAGGTTTTTAACTCTTTGGTTAAGTTTATTCCTAGGTATTTTATTGCTTTGGGGTAATTGTAATGGGATTATTTTCTTAATTTCACTTTCTGCTGCTTCATTACTAATGTATAGGAACACAACAGATTTATGTATATCGATTTTGTATCCTGCGACTACCGAATTCATTTATCAGTTCTAGTAGTTTTTGGTGGAGTCTTTAGGGTTTTCTGTATATAGTATCATGTCATATACAAATAGCAAAAGTCTTACTTCTTCCTTAACAATTTGAATGCTTTTTATTTATTTTTGTTGTCTAATTGCTGTAGCTAGAAGTTCAGTTCTATTGAATAAAAGTGGTGACAGTGGACATCCTTGTCGTGTTCCTGGCCTTAGGGAAAAGGCCCTCAGTTTTTCACCATTGAATATGATGTTAGCTATGGGTTTTTCATATAAAACCTTTGTTATGTTGAGTTATGTTCCCTCTAAATCTACTTTGTTGAATGTTTTTATCATGAATCGATGTTGTACTTTGTCAAATGCTTTTCTTTTTTTTTTTGTTTATTTATTTATTTTTGAGAGAGACTAAGCAGGCAGGGGCAGAGAGGGGTTACAGAAGATCTGAAGTGGGCTCTACGCTGGCAGCAGAGAATCTGATGTGGGGCTTGAACTCAGGAACCATGAGATCACGACATGAGCCGAAGGCAGACGCTTAACTGACTGAGCTACCCAGGGGCCCCTCAAATGCTTTTTCTGAATATATTGAAAGGATGATAGGTTTTAATCCTTTCTCTTATCAATATGGTGTATCATATTGATTGTTTTCCCACTGCTTATAATATAAAGATTAAACTCCTTAATAAGAGTTCGTGTGCCTGTGAAGTCTGGTCTCTGTTCATTTTTCTAGATCCCTCCTGAACCATGAGCTCTTGCTTTTGGCATTCCACCCATCTCTGCCTCCTATGGGCTGTTCCCTTATACATGATACATCCTCTCCTAGCTGCGAGCTGAGCACCTCTCCCTTTCTCATCAGATCAAAACACTCTAATACAGATTCTCAAAAAACTAGGTCGTTAACTTTTATAGCATACATCACACTGTACTTTTTGTATGATTGTGAAAGTCATTCAGTGATCCATTTGCTCTACTAGACTCTAAAACCCAAGAGTCACCATTTAACCTCAAGCATGATACCTAGCAAGCACATGTTACTATGATCAATAATTATTTGTTGGCTGAATGAATCAATGAGAAGGGGTGGAGAGTATTTGCAAGTGGCATTAAATTTGCAATTTGATCATAGAAGCTTAGGATCTATTGGAAATGAGTTGCAATAAGCCTGCTAGGGGCTCTGATTTGTCCACCCACAGTGTGGCCCTTTCTCATGTTCCCTGAGACAGTAAATAGAGCAGACTCAACACATGATTGGAACAGTTTTCCTCCCTGTGTTACCATTGTTCCTGGTCTCCTTTTTGCCACTTGGCACTGGAACTCTGTCCTCCCAGCAATGAACTTTTCATCATCTAAAAGCTGAGGTCTGGGCTTTATATTTGGTCCTTTTCATGATCCATGTCTCTCTTTTCTGACTGGTTACTTAGCCTAATGCTCTATGTTTCTCTAAGGCAGGCCTCACCCAAACTCTGTTTATGGAGTCTGCCTGGTTTGTGTATTCCATCCCTCTAGGTAGATGCCTCATTTGGCACCCCGGCTTGGTGCAGGGACCACACTGCTAATGACCGTCTGCCAGTCAGTCTTCTGAGCTTTATATGTCACCTGGATTCTTTACCACCATTTCTTGTCCTCCCTCTCAGGTCTTTAGCAACTGTTTATGGAATTATATCTGAGACTGTGGTATCTCCTTGGACCCTCTACCTTGAGCAACTTTCCTGAGTTGTCTCCTGACCCTCAAAGCTGCCAGCACTACTGCTTTGAGAACTCTCTTGATATAGTCAGCCTTAAAACCAGGTAGGTTCCCCAGACTACGGACCTTCATGGTGAGAAGGCCCCGAATCAGCTCATTGTCATCTTTTTCCCATCGTGCAAGTCACAAGTTAAGATATCATTAGGATGAGATCCAGAGAACTCAGAATCAGCAGCCAGGAGGCAGCTTTCGTCTTAGATTTGTCAATATTGAACTACATGATCTTAGACAAGTCCCTTTACCTCTGTTGGTCTTTGCTTTCCCATAAAAGAAGGAAGGAAACAAGATAGAAATTGGAAAGAAGGAAAATAGAAACTTTTTACTAGGTCCATGTTTCCCAAATAGTTACAACAATAAAAATGTTTGGTGGACAAATATGTTTGAAGGACACCTAGATTAAACGAATTTTAACAGCTTTCCTTACAGCAGGACTTCTCAGAGCCTTTAATGTGGTAACATGCACTGTGACTCTCCATAATATATGGATAGAATTAAGGATTTGCCACAGTTACATAAACACTTGTGGAAATCAGTTTGGAAAATAGATTAGATTGTTTCTGGTTCTAAAAGTCTAGTCTTTTAATCTAAAATTTTGGCTTTCTTATCCATATTTTGAAGTGTGACATCTAAATGTGCCATGATCTGAGTCTTTGAAGAAAGAATGATGATGCTATTGAAAGGATGTGCCATTGAATGGAAGTTCAGGTCAGGATTTCTGGGTAGACCTTATGGTTCTCCAAAAGATACCATCCCCTTTCCATCCAGTGCCTTCCCAATCGAGGCAAATTCCCTCATCATCTGAATGCATCATGGAAAGTCATTAACCTAAGACCAAGCTCTCATTTCAAAAGGTGAGATTCCCAAAGTCTTAGTGGCCCAGGCAGAATCCACTGTGGATAGTGGCAACTGCTGGAGTTGGCTGATGCAATGCTAACTTGCTAGGAGGTCTTCTCAAGGCCTGAGAGTGTTGGGCTTGTGTGTCCAGAAGACATGAACTCAAAGATTCAACATCAAGTAATAAATCTGTGTAGTTTATAGACCAGAACCTTTCAAGGTCTGCCCCTTTGCTAAGACAGCAGCAATTTACCTGCTGTATAGAGCTCTTGACCTCAGACCTGAATCTTTCAGCTTTGCTGAGTTCCTTCTAACTATTGGCCTTCTCCAGTCTTTTTGTCTCTATTTTCATGTCGACTTGCAAATTCTCTTGTCCAGTGTAACAACTCAAATCTCCCAATTGTCTACCTCATTTTTTGACTGACCTTTCTGATCTGTTTTCCTTTTGTTGAAAACTTTCTTACTTGGCAATCCTTAAACTTCTCACCTATTCACTGCTGCTAAGGGCTCTCCCCTAGCCCATAGGTTCTTCCCAGTCTTTTCCCACATTTTCCGATTTTCAAAATTAGACTAGACTGCATCTGGTATAGCCCCAGAAAGTCATATCTGATGATATTTTATGTCTAAATAAAATAAAAAGAGAGAGAAAACAGCAGCACATATTAATGGACCATGACAAACACAGGCTACTTCCTTATAACCCTTGGTATTTGTCTTTATTTTTAGAATGTCCTCCTGCTGCTTTTACTATCACTCTCTATTTGTTTTTGACAAGGATCATAGAACAGGGGAGACAGGAAAGAGGCAGGAGAGAGTAAGAAGAAGTTCATTAAAAAAAGAAGAAAAAGAAAAAAAAGATAAGCTGCCACCATCACCAAACCTTAGCTGATAGGAGCCTGGCGATGCCATTGTTTGTCTGGTTAGCATCATGCATCACCCGTTGTAACCTTGGTTCTCATTCTCTGTGCTGGTCTACTGAGTTCTGAGTAGGATGCACCATTGTCCTTTGACAATCAATGACTTCTTGGACTGATGAGCAATAGAGAAGTTCTGTATCTTGGAACAATGGGAAAAGGGGGTAGTTTTGCTCATTGTTGAGGTATTATAAAGGTTTTTGTTCTCTTGTCTTTTCCTCTCACTGACAAAAATGATTAAGACTTTTTTGGATGTTTGGGAAAATCAAAGGAAGGTAAAAAATGGACTGCCCTTTGGAACAGGGACCTTGTTTCTTTCCTGAAAAACTATTCCTAAGTAATGATCACCAGCACTCCTGTCTCTTGGTACTTCAACAAGAAACCAGAAACTATTTTGTAATGTCTTCTATAAACCATGCTAGAAACTATTGTACATGAAATGTCCTAATAGAGTTTATGATCTGTTTGTGGATACAAAATATATACAAAGCATTAGAAAATGATGCTAGATGGTGTAAATTGCAAAACTTTGTCCTTCTGTGTAGAATTATGTTAGAATACAAGATTAAAGAATTGGATACATTTTTCCTCCTTCATTACCTCTCCTCCTAACATGGATCTCAAGTCACCTTCTACCACAAATAGGCAACCACCACCAACACACACAAATTTGCCACCCAGTGATGTTAACATCACTTAACCCAAGCTAGCTCCTTTGTGATGTCTTTAGACTTCCACCCCTTACTCCCCCCCCCATCCAGTATAGGTGGTTTTGTCATAACACCCTTGACCCTTTATTATGCATATTTATCTGTGGTTCTGTTTTCCTCTAGTAGATTGCTAGGTCCTAGAAGGTGGAGATCTTTCTCTTTTACTGTGAGTCCTGAAACTGACCTAACTAGATGTGTAACCTTAGACAAATAACTTACCCTCTCTGAATCCTAGACTCCACATATATCAATTGAGAGTTAATATTGTCCTTTTTATATTAGTTTGTTGTTGAGGCTTAAATGAAACAATAAAGATAATGCATGTAGCCCAGTGCCTGGCATATAGTAAGTGCTCAAGAAGGGATAGATGAAGCATGAAAGAGAATGTCTGTTTTTTTCAATGCCAGTGTAGCCAGGGATTATATATAAAAGATTCATAGTCATGTTCAATAAGTAACTGAAGTAAGAATGAAAGGAGCAAGAGCTTTATACAAGGAAGACTTGCTGCAGATGCATAGTTTCTAAATGAATTATTCTCAAGCTGGAGATAAATAGTGATATGTAATTTTCTTTCATTCAAGCATAAATCTTTGTACTTTTTCTGATTCCTTCAAAGAAAGAAATTCAAAATTTGTTTTTTTAAAAAGGAGGGAACATAGTCTCACTGAACAGTTCAGGAGGAATTGCTGAACAGGCAAAGAAAAGCACCTATGTTGCTTAATCTGAGACTTTGGGCAATGTTTCACTAGACAGAAGTTCAAAGGTGGTCTGGCCTTGTTCTTAGCCAGTCCTAGCCTGAATATTACCCTGTTCCATCCCCGCCCCCCAGGCTGCACATGGTAGTCACAGAAAACCACTGGATGTTATTACTTCCTAGCTTTCTGACAGCACATCTGCTCCACATGAGACTTAGTGAATTGGGGTCTGGGTCTTCATGGAATACCAATAATAAATGGACAGTAAACTGCCTTTCTGGCCCATATCCAATCAATTTTGAATGAATAGGAAATTAGGGAGTAAAGTATGAAGGTGAGATAAGTCAGAGGGAAAATGGAAGAGCAGGTGGAATGTGTTGGTTACTACCTTCTTGTACCCCCTTTTCCTTCTTGGCACTTTTTCCTTTTTGCCATTTACCCAGCATCTCTGAGTCTTACAAACCTTCACTCTGGCTCTGCCATCTCCATCTTGCTCATGTGGGATTAGAAGGGGTGGTACCTAGATAAGAGTAGCCCCAAGAGTTCGTGACTCCATCCCAGCCAAGAAAGGGATTCTGTCCTGGTCTAGACCCATGACTTGGCTGGGGGCACTGGCATTCTGCTTGATGCTTATCCTCTGGTGAATGCTTTGTATGCACTTGGCTTTCATTCTGTTCTAAGCTTTGTGAACAACCACTGACCCCTTCGTGGTTCCATGTGATCAATTAAGAGAGGATTCATACTGCTGTGCTTTTCCCCATAGATCAGATCCCCATTGCTATGTACACACATCTAGTTCAAGTCAAGTTCATCATTCTTCTTGGACTGTGTAAACTGCTAACTTCTCCCTATCTCACGGGACACAGACCCACAGTTGTATGATCTCCCCCTTTCCATATTCTGCAGACTTTAGAACTCCTTTCCTTCTCTACTGTTTGCCACTAGCATCCCAGTATGCCTGTAGTTACCATCTGTTATGTACTCAATGATCTTGTCCCCCCCAAATTCATATGTTTAAGTCCTAACCCTTAGGGCAATAGGGCCTTTGGGAGGTAATTAGGGTTATATGAGATTATGAGGGTGGGATCCTCATGATGGGATTAGTGCCTTTATAGAAAAATACACCAGAGGACTTGCTCTGTCTCTCTCTCCATCATGTGAGGACACAATGAGAAGGCAGCCTTCTTCAAGCCAGGAAGAGAGCTCTCATCAAGAACCAAATATGTTGACACCTTGACCTTGGACTTCCCAGCCTCCAAAACTGTGAGAAAGAAATGTCTGTTGTTAAAGTTACTCAGGCTATAGTATTTTGTATGGCAGCCTAAGCTGACTAACACAATAACCATTTCTCCTTGGCATTGCATAATCTGCCTTTCAGTTGAAGGTGAGTCAGAAAGGGATAAACCAAATTTCACAAAGGAAAGAGAGACAGAAACAGAGAGAGGCTTAACCCAAAGTGATGGTGGAATTTTTATGCTCGATTGACTGGTCATTGAGAGAACTGGCAGGAAGTAATGGAGACCCTTCTGGCCTCTTTTAAATTTCCTTTCAAAAGTGGTTGGCTGCTCTACTGCCAACCAGAACTGACCTGGTAAAAATCTATTTAGCAAGTTAACATTTATAAATACTTTGCTCTGGTTTTCCTCCCATATCACAGGGTTTCTGCTAATTTTAAATGACATTGCCTCTTCACTGGAGATTAACAAGATATGAAGCAATCCTAATATATCAATCAGTGTTTGTGGATGATTCTTGCTGAATAGCAGGAAACGTGGTTCTTCTGGAAATCCATTTTTCATTTGTTTTCTCATTTGCATCCCTAGTGTAAAGAAAATTGACTTTTTAAAAGTGAGTGATAATTAATCTTTGAAAATACTATGATTGTTTGGCTTTAATGCTATTTAAAAAATACTCAGTATATACCCGAGCTGAACAGAACTCTGCTGTGGGGCGGTGTTGGAATGACAGGGTGAGGAGCAACAGTTGCAGCATGCAGAGTGCAGACTCATTGGCATTAGGCAGAGTGCCAGTCCAGCTGGTGGGGAGGGGCTGAGAGGCGTGAAGCCAGTTCTCCCCAACCCCCTTAAGTGGGCTAAGAAATGCTTGTGCTCCTCTGAGGCACTTCACAGTTTTTCTGCAGGTGGAGAAATGGCCTGCTTGGTTCAGGTTAACTGCAAGGCCAGACTGATGGATGGTTCAGAAATGTATTGTAAAAATAAGATTATAAAGGAATAGATTTCATCTTCAACAATATGATATTATATGGGCAGATAAACCCCTTTGGATATAGAAAAGATAAAATACTGGATAAAATACTTCAACATGTATTTGTTAAGCAAGGTTGAGTTGGCATTAAAGTAAGAAGAGCAATCAGAGATTACCAATAACAGAAACTTGCTATTCTACAAGAGTAAGTAAGCATTAGAGCTGGTGATTGTCCTTGAGGGCATGTGCTTCTAGGAAGACCCAGTCAAATGTATACTCATGCAGACAACACTGGCTGTGCATATTAAATGAGAGCTCAAGCTCTGATATCCTCGAGCTTGGGATTTTAGGCCCCATGAGGGTGCACAGTGTACAGGTGATGAAGTTTGGGGTCTGAGCAGGATAGGAGTTTGGACTAAATATTCCCCCTCAAAGCTTTGATCCTCAAAGATTGACACATTCAGTACGTGAACTAGAACCTAATCTTCCTTCTATAAGAGTTTTCTACCTTTGCCTTTGGTCTTTGTGGAATGAAAAATAAAAGAAAGCTCCACTAGGAACTTGTGTGCCTCTTACACCCACCTTTCATGTCTGAAGATGGAATTCATGTCACTTATGTAATTAAAATGAAAAGCAAAATACAAAACAAGAAACACATTAGATATATGTGTCCTAAATTTGACAGTGCCCAGAAGAGCCCAGCAGAGGCAAATGCAAATCCTCTCTGGAATCATACACTTAAAACTCAGGTTCCAACATTTCTATAGATTAAATTTCAGGGACCTAGAGCTAACAGTAAAAAATCACCAAATATACAGGGGGAAAAAAGCCACCATAAGTGACAGTCAGTAGAAACAACAAACTATAGTGTCAGTCTCACAAAGAATACAAATATTATAACAATCAGAGAATACAATATGTGTATGTTTCATATATTTAAAGAAGGATAAGAAAGGGGTGAAAAAAATGACAGAGCACAAGACCAGGTAGATTTGGGGAAAAGCGAAAAGAATAATTAGGAACAATTTTTAATAATTTAATAATTTTGTTGATAATTGAAATTTTAAAACTTTATAGATAGCCTAAGTAGCAGATTCTATATAAATGGAGAGAATATTAACATTTCAGAAGATAGGTCTGAAGAAATTCCTCCAAACGTAGTATTAGAGACACAGGATGCAAACTATGAAACAGGTTAAGAGACACAGGGCAATATGAAATATAGCCCTGCATCTACCTAATTGAAGTTCCAGAAGGAGAGAATTTGAGAATGGTGGAGAGGTGATCCTCTAATAATAGATGAGAATTTTCTAGAATCAGTACAAATATTGGATACCTTGAATATGAAACCAAAATAGGGCAGTACAAATAAGGAAAATTGCAGGCTATTCACTTATGGGCACATGCAAGAAAGTCCTCACCAAAGGAATCTGAAAATAAATCCAGCAATATACAAAGAAGATAATAGTACATTATGACCAGTCCTAGGCTTTTTTCTTTCTATCCTACATCACTTTATCACAGCCTATGAAATTGAAATATATTTATGCCAATGATTTCCACATTTATATCTCTAGTCCAGAACTCTTTTTAGTTTATTTTTTAATTAAAAAAATTTTTAAGTTTATTTATTTATTTTGAGGGAGAGCGAGAGAGAGAAGAAGCAAGGGAGGGTCAGAGAGAAGTAGAGACAGAATCCCAAGCAGGCTCTGCAACAACAGCACAGAGCCCGATGTGGTCCTTGAACTCACAAACTGTGAGATCATGCATGACCTGAGCTGAGATCAAGAGTCAGATGCTTAACAGACTGCATCACCCAGGTGCCATTCTTCTTTCAGTTTAGATTCAAGTATATGACTACCTAGGTATCATAGCCATCCCA
Organism: Paguma larvata; assembly: GCA_030068075.1. Classification (NCBI taxonomy): domain Eukaryota; kingdom Metazoa; phylum Chordata; class Mammalia; order Carnivora; family Viverridae; genus Paguma; species Paguma larvata. The sequence goes on along the minus strand of CM057825.1, from coordinate 90,777,761 downwards.
GCCAAAATAAGTCCAAATGGAACCCTTTAGTTTTTCTCCTGTGTCTGTTTCCCTGGCCCTGGTTTTCCTCCTCTCACCTCTGTATCTTTCCCTTGGCTCTTCCTACTGCCTTTCCATTCTTTTTTTTAAATCTAATCTATTGCTACTTATTCTCCATACCCCAAGTTTCCCCACCAAGATATTTTTCCTTATTTACCTCCTGCTATCCCTCCCCCATACCCAAGTCATGGTTAGTTGTCTCTCCTGGAACTTTTAGGGTACCACTTACTATGTGGTATTGTAATGGTTGTATACTTGCCTGTCTCCCTCAATAAAAGCTTCTTGAGAGATGGACTCTTGTTTATTGATAGAATGTCAACTGAGAGTACAGAATCTGGTTCATAATTATCACTTGCTCAGTAAATTAGTCAGCTAACTGAATGAATAGGGTAGGGTAAATTTTAAAGTTATATACAAGGCAGTAAGTAAATTTGGTGGTGAGACACAAAGGAATGTCCTCACTCCAATCTGAGAGATGCAGTCCAAGAAATGTTTGAATTGACTTTGCTAGTGTAAATAGAAATTGTGTCCATCTTGGAAGGAAGGAGTAGAGAAAAACATTTGAGATAAAGCAGGTCCCATAAGTAAAACCTCACATAGGAAAATGTAAGCAAGATACCTAGAGCTAAGAGTGTGTGTTTTGAAAGCACAGAAGTGCTTCTGGAGAAGCTGGGTTCTCCAGAGCTTTGGAGGTCATGTCTCAAAGTTTGACCATGCTCCTTGGAGTGAGGGAGCTGTTATAGGACTTCTAAAGTAAGACTCACATGGCCAGATTTATACCTCAGAAAGATTGGTCTGGATCAGTGAGTCTGGATCAGTGAGGCAAATGGCCCAGAGGGGTGTGGAACTGGATGCAGCAAGACAAGTTGCAGGGCTTACAGCCATCCAGTTGATAAATGACAGGGCCAAACAAGGACAATGATGGTTTGTTAGCAAGGAGGGAAGCTGATTGTTCTGATCAGAGTACTGTGGGAAGGTGCTGGTGGTGGACCTGAATATTCTGTTAGGGCTGTCATTTGGGGGATTATCCAGCTGTCAGCACATTTGCTGGCCTGGCTGGAGCTAAGCTGATTGTATTTGTGTCTCCCTGGAACCACTGCTGGAGTTGGTGGACACATCTCCCCCCTCCAGGAAGCATCTGGAGAAGGTCAGTCTGACCTTAGGGATTTATTTTCATTAAAAAGTCCACAAAAGCACAAGTCATTGCTCAGAAAGGGGAAGATTGCATCAACTTTGATCCTTTGTGTTGTTCGTAGCCTTCTCTTGGCTTTATTATCATTTTGGCACCATTCTTGATTTTGAAGCTGAAAACAAATGGTGGCTACGTGTCCAATATTAGTTAAAAATGAAAAGATATGTTAATCCTCAGGAATCAATTTTGATGTTAAAATTAAAATCTATGCAGACCTTTTTTTAGCATTTTTTAATGCCTTTTGTGGAAACTGGTGGCAAATAGTTGAAGAGAGTTTATGCCTCATATGTCGATTACACCGCATTCATTTTTATAATTGTCCTTTTTTATACACTGTTTTAGAAAATACTAATTTATTAAGCAAACACAGTAATCTCCACAGACTGTTATCTAAATATTTAATTTACATACTGAATCATACATCTGATAGGGTAGAATAAATGTGATTAAATTCATTAATATAGATGTTCCAAGATAAATGATTTTTTTGTTGCATAGTAATGTTTTTCAATTCAGATTTGTGTTAAAGTGCACTGGTTTTTAATGCCACACATTACTGTCTCCTCTGTCTTTAATGGATAATGTTGTCGATACCCCTGAACAAGCAAGCACGGGCTAAGGAGTTGTGTGTATGTTCCTGCTCTCAGGAGGAAGCCAAGTGAGTGGCAGGCATTGAGATAAGTGCATTTCAGCAGCTTCACCAGAGTCCCAGGCAAGGCTTTGTGTGCTTATCTGCACCCAGCCTGCCAAGCAGGGTTAGGCAGCCCTCAAGGCATGCTGGGGGAATGGGCCATAAGATGGACTCCAGAGGACAATAATTTTTTGTCTAAATGAATGCTAGGGAGCCCAGGAGGAAACTAAAGCTAAAGTACAGTGTATTACACAAATGCACATACTAGCTTTACTGAGAAGTAGTGTGGCATAGAGATTAAGGGGATAGCCTATAGACTCAAACTTCATGGTTCCCAGTTACACTTCAGTTTCTTCATTGGTAAGTGGGGATCTTAATATTTTCGTAAGGCTGCCATGAGGATTTAATGAGTGAATGCATATAGGGAGCTTAGAAATTGCCATTCACAGCATACTCAGTTTTTCTCCTTTTTCCATTTGTGTCTGGCCCTCGAGCACAGGGTCTGCCCTAAATTCAACCCAGTGGCATTCAGTACACACTCCATGAATATCTAGTAGGTGCCAGGCCCTGGACCAGGCACTAGAAAGACATTGATAAATAAGACACGCTTTTTGCCTCAAAATAGAGTCTAGCAGAGGAGACAGGCATGCCAATGGTGGATTCAGTTCTATGTAATTAAGAGGATAATAGAGGCAGATGTAAAATTCCAGGGTAAAGATAGGCTTGGTTCTGATTTAGGAGACTGACATAACCTAACTACTCTCCTGGGCTTTGAGGTGTGAATAGGAGTTGGACTGTCAGGTTGTAAGTGCTGAGAAAGAGTAATAAAGCAGGTATTGAATGAAGAATAAGGGAGGAGAATATGCCATGTCCTTCATCCTTTCTGTTTGTTTGTTTCTTTGATTTGGCCATGAGATTTATAGTTCCGAGTATTACTAGTCCTTCATCTAACTTTGGGAAGAGTTACTTGCTGAATGGAAGTATCAAATTGGAGAATTCACTCCTATTCTAGGAAAAGGCATGCTGTTGTCCGGCTGCATGTGAACTGCCATTTATAGACTGCTGGTTCCTCTCCAAAGATAGAGTCTAGACTTGGTCCGTTATTGTGCTTCTGAGATGATCTTCTGGCCAAACCAAATAAAGAAACTGTTTGCATCTCCAGTCCAAATTCCAGTCTTATTTAGAGCTTTGTCTGTCATTCTTTTGGGGAAAATGAGATGGCAAAAATTTGAGACAACTTACAGATTTCAAAATAATCATCTTCTTTGTGGGATGGAGGCTGGAGGATGGGAGTAACAATTCTCACAATCACCTTCTCTGTTTCTTCTGTTCTTTGTCACTTGCCTTTCAACATACCATCATAGTGAAAAATGGATTAAAACACACCTCAGTTTCCAGTTCATTAAAGCTAAATGTGTCATATCTTACAAGCGGAAATATAATCTTCAGATGGAAGATAAAAACATTTTCCCTCCTCTTTTGCTATTAATGTCCCCAGTGTCACAGTTGGCCATCTTAACTTTAAAAGGTTGTTTCACACTGATGGGTGCAGAATTCATATTGTGAACATTAGGAATTGGTGGGGGCAGGTAGTATGGTGTTCTTCAGGGAGCCAGGCTGTATGAAAGACGTCTGAGCTGATCATAAGAACCATACCCCTTTTCTGATGGTCTTGCCTGGTTGAAGAGAGTATCACTTACTGAAGTTAAATCAACTGTTAGGTCATTTTCCCAGTGCTATTAAATATAAACTGATGTGTACTGCTTTTAGGCTGGTCTTATTCTTTTATTTTTTTTTTAGTGTTACTTATTTTTGAGCAAGAGAGAGACAGAGAGAGATGGAGAGTGAGCAAGGGAAGAGCAGAGAGAGGAGACACAGAATCTGAAGCAGGGTTCAGGCTCCAAGCTGTCAGCACAGAACCTGACAGAAGGCTGGAACTCATGGACCATGAGATCATGACCTGACCCAAAGTCAGATGCTTAACCTACTGAACCACCCAGGTACTCCTAGGCTGGTCTTAGTCTTCTCCCTCTTCTACCTACTGGCAGAAGGACAAAAATGGAACAATTTTCCCCCCTAAATCTCTTTCTCTTCTTAGACTCCCAGTCTTAATGATATCATTATCCTCCCACACAAGAAATCTGGGAGTTAGCCCATACTTCCCATCGTTTATAATCTCTTGGTCTGATTGGTCACTGTTACTTCTGTCTCAACTTCCCCACCCCCAAACATTTCTCCCTTTCTTACTGTGGCTTTGTGGATAGATGGAGATTCTTAATTAAGAAGAGTCACCATTTTTATAGTGTATTTCAAAACACCACTTGTCTGGACTTTTGTAGTAGCCTATCATTGGTTCTTCCTGCCTTTGGCCTCATACTTCCATCTAAGATTAAAACTTTTATACTTGTGTGACTCAAAGACCAACTCTAAATTTCCTCTCATGACACCGAAGTCCTGTCTCTGGTCCCATTGTCTTCTCTGGTTGTCTTTCCTTCTGCTTTCTCACATGCATCCTGTGCATAAGGCATATGTAACTATGAGTAATTCATTAAGTATCCATCACAATTTCTCTTCTTTCCTTTGCATGTGTTCTTCCTGCAACTGGATTTTCTTTTTCCTCTAATCTCCTTGTCAAATCTCTTCAACTCATCTTTTTATGAATTTTCTTGAATCACCTGTGTCATTCTGGAAAGAAATAGCTCATTCAAATGGATAACTAGAGGAGGATTTAATAAAGAAAATATTTACAGTGATGTGGGCAAGATGTGGGAAAATCACACAGGACAGAGTAGTAAGTCCCTTGAGGCTAGAACAGGGGGCTGTCATCTGCCTCTTCCCTGGGGAAGAGAGGTGTTACCAGAAGGTCAGAAGAAACAGACAAAGAGGGCTGTTTGAGAGATGCAGCCAGCCCACAGTCTTCCCTTTGCAGGAAAGGAGTTAAGGGAACAAGTGACCTAAACTTACTTGTTTCCCTGTCTTCAATCTTCTGCTGGCACTCACCACTGGATGAAACCAATGGGAGCAGGACAGGAGAGAGCAAGGAAGCCTTTCTTATAGATCATATTGGTCAGCTTCCTGGGGGCACAGAGCAGGATGAAGATTGAGGAGTGTATCTGAAAGGGCATATAGAAGATACCTAGCATCCTATCCAAGCAGAAGTGATTGCTCCATGACCCAAAGCACATAGTTTACACCTCTCTTATTGCCATTATAATGCCACTTTTCAATTATTTGGTTGTGTATTTCTTTCCCCTATCATGTTATAGCCTTTGGGATAGCAAGAGGCATGTGGTTTTTAATTTTGGGATTTTTTTTGTTTTGTTTTAAATCTTTGTATTCCTGTTGCTTACCACATTGCCTGGGATGCAGCAGATACTCAATAAATTTTCATCTACATGTACTTGCTTTATCCAGAGAACCATGAAAAAAATACAGCCCTGGAGGGTTAGAGAACTGACTCTTTTTCATAGAGTGTTTCCTATTCGTGGTGGGAATTATAGCTCACTGAGGATGTCTTTAGAATTTTGTATGCTTTAGACTCATCTTTTATACCATTACCATCATTAAAGTTAACATATCAGGGAGTAGATAACTCAAAAATCTTTTCACTAGGGACTGTCTTCAACACCTAGTAGGAGGCATGTGTTACCAGTGTCTATGGTGATGAACCTCAGTCTTTGTCCCATGGAGCAGGAGATGCATATAGAGGAGAAAGTGGTGATGAAGTTGAGGACAGAGACACAGGTACAATAAACCAGTGGTGTGAATTTCTTAGTCCAGAATGGGTGTTCTTGCTCTGGACTTCCTGTTATTTCCCTATAAGATCCCTTAATATGCTTCATTTTAATTGCCTTTTTAATGTCTGTCTCTTCCACCAGACTATATGTCCATTAGGGTAGGAACTTTGTCCTAGTCATAACCCCAGTACTTAGTACGGTGTCTGAACCATAGCAGATACTCAGCAGTTACTTATGCGAAATAATGGATTCACGCTGTTTGAAGAATATCTTTGTGCACTGGGAGGCCTTCACTTTGCTCAATAAGTGAGGTCAAGTCTAGAGTGTGCTAGGTGTGGAGTGTGGTTATGGGAAAGAATATTCTTTTATTTCTTCAGACTTTCATGGAAAGATAAGTGTGCAAGCTATTTTCTTATACTGTGTAATAAGACTCAGGCAGGTGAGATGATTATGATGTCATCTACTTATTCTGATTTGAAGGCTCTTGTAACCTCAAAATATCACCCCCTCCTTATTACTTGGGTTAGTCATTATTAGCTTCTATCAAAATGAAAATGTGTATCATGGAGTAGAAGCATGATGATTCATCATAGGCCATAGATTGTTAATTCTATTATAGGATCAGCTGGAATAAAATGTAGGTGTGAGGTACAGGATGGTTATGTTTTGATAAAGGTGAGGAAGAAAGGAGAAATTTTACATATTGACCCTCAGTGTAGGGTGAGTATAAAGGAAGGCAATTCCATGGGGGTTGGAACCTGATTAGCTGCTCCTCTGACAGAGGTGGAGTGGGCCGTTATAGCAGAACACTTTTGGATGGAACACTTTAGGCCAGACACTTATAGAGCCAGAAGAAAGTAGATGAGGGAAGGATATGGCAAATAATTTATATCTTACATGACATTCTGTTGGAAAATTTATAAGATATGCTAGGACACCTGGATCTACCTTTGACGTTAATGGCTCTAAAAACACACACAGGCATAAACTCAGATGAGAAACTGAGGCAAAAGTAAGCCTGTTGGCCAAAATGGATTCAGTACAGTTGATACTGATGATGGACACTTATGAAATTCAAGACACTGTTTTGGATGATTGTGGGGTATACACAAGACATGTGAGACACCATCCCTTCCCCCCAGGGATCTCACACTATCATTTCAAAGACTTCATAACAGAATATCAAACCAATCACTTATTTGCCTTATATTTAAAACATATCAATCTTTGCTCAATCAATAACATTGACCATCTGCCTTATAGACTCTTGTCAGGGAAAATAATCTCAAATTGTCAGCTCTCTAGCACTTATCAGAATCCAGTCTGACAGAAGAGATATTTAAGGAAGATAGTCTCTGAGGAATGGTTTCAACCTTTTGTTATTGTTGTTGTTGTTGGTTGGTTTGCAACAGGTCTTTTACTTCCAATGATAATTTACTTGGAAACTCACTGTGGGAAATAGAGAAGAGTGAAGGTGCTTTGAGTGAAGAGTGCAAGAAGCCCCTGAAACACCTCAGCCCCTCTTTGGTACCTAAAGCATTTGCCTGTGGCCCCACTGCCTTAAGGAATGCAGTTTTGAAGCCACAGGTCTAAGGGAAATGCAAAATCTTTGCCCCTCCACAAGTTCTGTCCTTATAGACCTATAGTAGAAAGCTGTAACCAGGATTCATTTAACTTGACATGTGTAAATCTACCTTCTCTGAGTCATGTCCTTAGCTGAGTTATGCCCCTTGTTTACCATATGAGAAAGAACAAGAATTATATTTTTCCCCTCTTTTTATATTTTTGAATTGATAAAAACATGTATAAAGAAATCGTGTTACTTTTTTTAGTTGAAAAAAAGCAAAACAGGAAGAGACAATGTGATGAAAGCAGTATCTTAAAAGAAGATACGATAGTAGACTTAAGCTGAACATATTAAAGACCACAGGCAGGAGAAGAGGTTGAAATCTGGTGTCATTAGCCAGGGATGACTCTAGACCCCTGCACCAGGGTGATGGCAAGTACAAGATGGAAGTCACTGTTTATGAGACCCATTCAGTATGAGGGTAGATGGACAAGGGAATATAAGAGACATTGGGAGAACAGAAGGACAGAGGGGCCCTAGCAAAAATGGTCATCAGCGGGGAAAACTTGAGGGATTTGATCAGTGGATTTGTGCAAGGAGCAGGAGTGCTCGCTGTCCTTTATGATAAGAACACACTCCCTTGTGTCATAAGGGCCATAGAGCTGAAGGGGCTGAAAATGATTGTATACTTGGAAGTGAAAATACCTAACACTTATTGGGGGTTCTAGTTACTGACCTAAGATGCTTCTTGCCAAAACTCCTTTTGGATAAGAGAGTTGTCTACATTCTGAAGGTCTCTCTGAATAATATAGTTTAACCAGATCCTAGTGATTGAATAAAAATAATCATTTATATTTGCATACAATGTGGATAATACATTTCTGCAAGGGATTTCACGTCCATTATCTTCTTTAGCCTTTCCAACAACTCTTTGAGGAAAGTAGAGCTAATAGTATCTTGATTTTGTGGCAAGATATGTGGGAAGAAAGTTAATTAATACACTTGTAGGTAATGGTAGAGCCAAGTCTGGGATCCATGTATTTGATATGCAGCCTGCCTAAGTCTGCCCCACCACACATTCTCACCTAGTAGGATCTGCAATCTTGTTTGTATATGGGTATGTAGCAAGTAGCAGTCTCTTAAAGTGATTCTGAGTTTCTGCTCTGTTTGGTAGTCTGCACGTCACCTATCCAAACTTTCCTGAATTGGATATTGATGTTGGCCACTTGGCTTGAAGGGCTGTGTTTCATTTTCCCAATGTCTCAATTTTATTCATTTAGCTGATATCTGGTCTCTCCTTATCCATATTTTATCTGCATTAGCACCATCTTGTGTGTCTGAGCTCTCATTTAATATGCACAGGCAGGTGTGGTCTGCATGTAAATGCCTTTGAGGATGTCTTTCTTGAAGCTTCCTGTCCTCCCATTCTGGGTATTTTTTCTGGTCCTGTGGTGGCCTGTGTCTGGTTCTTGTCAATATGCTTACAGAGATGTCCTATACCTTTTGTGTAAATGTGACCTTTGCAATGTTTTTAGATTGGCATTATATATATATATGTATATATATATATATATATATATACATATATATGTATATGTATATATGTATTGTATGTGTGTGTATCATGTATATCTTATATAGTGTATAGATGTGCGCATATTTGTACATGTCTATTTATTCACACATAGACACATGTGACTGTTATGTACAGGACTAGATCCTAGGTCTGAGAACATTCCCAAGGGTGACCTTGAATATGGAATGTCTGGAAAAACATGGTCAGTTGGGTTTGTTCAGTCTCCTGAATGGCTTATTTATAAAAAAGAGAAATTTACTTAGGAGCACTGAATTTTGGACCTAGAAGTGATCTTAAAGGCCATCAAGCCCTAACTGTCATTTTGTAGTTAAAAAGACAAGTTATGGAATTAGCTTAATGTCACCCAACTCACTGTGATTCAGTTGGAACTGGAGTGTAGGAATTTTTTAAATCTCATTTTAATTTCTCCCCTAAATCCCTTTGTCTCTTCCTTTAACATATCTTTGTTTATAGGAAATACCATATTTTAGGAGAGAATTTAAAATTAGAGTTAAAGATCATTGTTCCATAGCATTTTATCGTGGATGTTTCTATGAATAACCCATATTTAACCCTAAATTCTCCTGGGACCACAGAGTATCCAGGGACATAGAAAACAGAGGTAGAGAATTAAGAGCCTCAAAGGTGAAAAGGGAAATTTTCAATGTGATGAGCAAAATACAGGGCTTGGGGCTACATATTATAGGCAACTCCCCCCAAGCTATGGTGAAGGAACCATATACTGTCACCTTTTCCTTTCCTCACCCCTTCCTGCATATTGGAGCCAGCCAGCAGTTGTGCTGACACGTTACTTGGCCTCACAATGAGGGTACAATTGCCAAAGGTCATCTGTTCCTTTCACCCCAAAGCTGTCTGCAGTCACTCCAGGCCAAAAAAGATTTGGGCATTAGGTAGATAGGTTTGCCCGATGTTGATAGAACACTTCATTTATGCAGTTTGGTCAGACACACAGTAAAATCACTGAATAAAACCCAAATTAGCTGAAACTGTTAGTGTTTGAAACATCTGGCCATTTGAGTCAGAAGCCTCAGTCTGGCAGTATCTGCAGAGCACTGAACCAAGTCTTGCCCTCATACAGTTTTGATGAAATAATAAAGCATGTGTACATAAACTTGTATAGAAATTTTCAAGGGAGTTCTTTCTAAATGAGCTTGCTGATGGAGGTTTTCTACAGGAACTTAGAAGACCCTTAGAACCTTAGAACTTAGGACCCCTTGTAGTAGGGTTGGGCCAGCTTGGTTTACCTATATATGCCTGGCAAGGGGTGGAGGCAGGTAGTGTCTTCACATGGCCAGTGAAATTCACACCTTTTATACCTTTATATCACATGGCCTGGTTACGAACTCATAACTACTCAGTGATTCATCGGTTCAGCTAAATGAGATGGACTTGTCTCCCTGTTTTTTATGTTTTATGGACAGAGCAGGTCTGGACTTCGTTCTTGGCTTGTGGTTTTGGAACCTAATACACTTAAACTGAGTGGAATTATATAAACATTGTCTCGTCCCTATGATCAGGTAACCATAAGGCCATTATTCTCTCTTCTTAATAATTTTTGTTTTGAATTCATTTATTCATCCATTTTTACTCTTTGATTTTGAAATAATTTTATATTTACAAAGATTTAGATAACAAAGGAGTTATATTGTGTCTCTCACTCCTACTTTGAGTGTGGAAATACACACTTCAATGTGTATTTCTTAAAAAATAAAGGCAATGTATAACATAATCACAGTATATCACATACATATTCTGTTTGTCATCAAACTGTTGCCCATTAATTTAGCATCCATTGATGATTCTTGATTTATTTCTGAATGACCAATTTAGTGAATATCTACTGTGTTTCAAGTATTGGACTGGATACAGAAATGAATCTAAGGGGCGCCTGGGTGGCTCAGTCGGTTAAGCGGCTGACTTTGGCTCAGGTCATGATCTCACGGTCTGTGGGTTCAAGCCCCGAGTCGGGCTCTGTGCTGACAGCTCAGCGCCTGGAGCCTGCTTCAGATTCTGTGTATCCCTCTCTCTCTCTGCCCTTCCCCTGCTCATGTGCTGTCTCTCTGCCTGTCAAGAATAAATAGACGTTAAAAAAAAAGAGAAATGAATCTAAGTCCATCTATAACCTCAGTCTATTAGGCAAAACAGACATGTTAACAAATATGTTACAGTCGGAGTGGCAGGTGCCACAAGAATAGTGAATGGGTAGTTCAGAAGAGGTCAGGATGATCTCTGGAGATGGAAATCAGGGAGGACCTTACAGAGGAGGTGCGTGTGCTCATGCACGCGTGCACACGTACACCCCTCACCCCCACTCACTGACTTACAGAAATATAATCTCCAGGAACCATTCTTAACCTTACTACTTGGGATGCATTTTTATATTTTCTATTCTACTCAGTTCCATTCTGTTCTTTTAGTAAATACAGAACTAATAGATCTAATATGTGGGAATGAGGACATGGGAGTCTTCATTAATGACAAGTTCTCTGTGACATTTTGATGCAAGCCTAGGGTTCTGGCCTATAGAAAGGTGGAAAGTATTCTAGGACAGTGGGAGTGGCCCCTAGGTGGCTCTGTTTAATAGATAAGTCAGTAGATCTCAAAGTTCACCTTTGGAAAAACCCTACTCTAGTTGATATCTTAGATCTATGTCATCAGAGGGTTCATTTACTGACTTACGGCTCCTGGCACAGGGAAGGGAGCCAACGCCAAAGATCCTTGAAAGCTGTGATCCATCTGTGTTTGTGCATGATGGCATGAGAGAGAGAGAAGATCGTGATGGTGAAGAGATTCATTCCATCTTGATATTGCTTTATCGGTCTCTATCACAGTATTGTAGATGCTTTAGCTTCTGTGTTTAATGGCAGCTGGAACTGGAGAAAAATGTGTGATCCCAGGACACTGAAAAGGGATTTCTTGTGCCTATGTAAGATACTTTAAAATGTGGACCTTTGATCAAGTGTTAGCTTACCTCTGATAGGCAAATGCTTTCTCTTTCTGCAGCACATTTGACCTTGGATAATGTCTTATAAGTTCCTGTACACCGGATTATTTTTTTCTTAAGGACACAGGATCCTCAAAGGCCAGGACCAGAAAAGAGATCAATGAAAAATAACACAGCATTTCACCCAGCAGTCGAGGAGAATAGGATAGTCCAGAGAAAGCAACACGGGAAAAAGGCAAGAGGATAGAATTTCATCATATCATTCACACAACCAACTAATTATATAGGGAAACAAATCATCCAGAATCATTATTTGGCTTAAATTAGAGGTTTTGAATCCTAGCAGCATGGTGTTTGAGTCACAAGGTTTTGAAATTGTGGCAGGAGATAATTCTGGGTATCGTGGAGGTGCTTTAAAATCTTGTTAAGTGCACTTTACTTAGTCGTGATAGTCCATCAGCTGAAGGTGTTAAGACTTGAGACAGATGTGGTCATTCACTGATCCTAATAAGGAAGAGAAGCTTCTGCATCTTCTTTAGAGAGAGAGATTGTAAGACGGAAAGACCAGTGAAGTGGTCCAGTGGCCTCAATAGGAGATGCCAAAGAACTTATGGCTGGAGTGGCAGTGATGATGATGGTTTTGTCTTCCAAGCCTTCCTAGCCACTAGAATGTAAGCTCCATGAAGGGAGGGACTTGATTTTTCTCTCTTTTCAATTTATAGCATCTACACAATTGCCTGGCATATAGCAAGCAAGCAGTGAAAACTTAACCAAAATTGGTAGAATTTCATCATATCATTCACACAACCAACTAATTATATAGGGAAACATATCATCCAGAATCATTATTTGGCTTAAATTAGAGGTTTTGAATCCTAGCTTCTCATTAGAAATACTCGAGTTTCCCCCAAGATGTGGATTAGTCCATTTTTCCCAGGTGTACCCCCATTACAACTAAAAAGCATATATTTTTAAAAGATATAGGAATGACAAAGCAGTGAATTCCCTGGGTTTCTTTATTGACTCCCCTGTCACCTAAACTGCCAACAGGCACAGGCAAAAACAAACAAACAAACAAAAAAACAGAAAAACCTCCAAGAAAAGCCAATTCCCCTGGCCAAAGAACTCATGAAAGGATGACCAGATAACAGAAAACCTTTTTGGCATTATAACCTACTCCAAGAAAATACCATCATCAAAACTACCCCTCACCACCCTCTCTCCATGACTTATCTGATCCAGCAAGATGCTGATCCTCAACTACTAGCAGTGGAAGCATAGATATGCTCACTTCCTCTATGAGTGGTGACCCTGGGGAACGGAGAACTAATTTTCTTTCTCCACCTGACAAAAATAGGCAGTGCTCTGATGTCCCTGCCAGAGTATAGTGGCAAGCTGATCCTCAACCTCTACCCAGCAACAAGAAGGTGAAAAGAGGTGGCAAGAAGTAGGATAATTGACCATCTGCTTTACCCTTGCCCTTTGTGTCAGAGGGAACCAGTAAGGAGCTGAGCCTCCACCTCTTCCCTGTAGCAATAAAGCCATGTGAGTCAGCCCTCTGCTTCCTGCTTGCCCAGGGTTACCAGGACTAATTGAGGAGATCACAAGATGATTGATTTAATCCCTCACTTTTGCTGGCAGGGTTGGAAGCTGAACAGACTCACTCACCTGACTCTCAAGCTATACCTCAACAAGGAACTGTCTGCTAAAAAAGACTAAATAGTATCATCTCATAATATCTAAAAACTTTAGAATACAACTGAAAATCACATATTAGGGGAAGAACCAGGGAAAATACAACAGGAATGGGAAAAGACAACAGGTGTCAATACAGAGATGAATCAGATGTTGGAATTCTCTGACAAGGATTTTGAAGCAGCCATCATAAAAATATTTCAACAAGCAATTATAAATTCTCTTGAAACAAAATAAAAAACTAGAAGTCTCATAAAAAATAGAAATTATAAAAAATAATTAAATAGAAGTTATAGAATTGAAAAATATAAGAACTGAAAGAAAAACTTTGCATGACGGGCTCAATTTTACAGTGGAGATGACAGAGGGTAGAATCCATGAATTTGAGGAAACAAGTAGAATCTACCAAATATAAACAAAAGAAAGAAAATAGACTAAAGGAAAAAAGAACAGTCATAAGGACCTGTGGGACAATAGCAAATGAACTAATATTTCAATCATCAGGGTCCCAGGAAGATAGGTGAAAGATGATCAGATTCGAAAAGTATTTGAAAAAATGATGGCTGAAAATTCTTTAAACTGTCAAACTCACAATTCTTTAATCTGTCAAACTCACAGATTCATGAAGTCAAGAAAAGCCCACGTAGGATAAACCCAAAGAAATACTTGTTCAGATACATTATTATTAAACTTCTGAAATTAAACAGGAAAAAATTTTGAAACCAGCAAGAGAGAAGTAATATGCTATTTATAGTACCAATTTGAATATTTGTATATTTATAATCTGAAAGCCTGGAGACCAAAAGGTAGTAGCACAACAACTTTTAAGTATTGAAAGAAAAGAACTGTCAGCCATGAATGTTATATCCAACAAAAATATCCTTCTGGAATGAAGGAAAAATAAAGAGATTCTCTGGAGAAGGGAAACTAAAGAATCTCTTGCTAGCACACCTACCTCTGAAGTATGACTCAAGGGAGTTCTCTAAACCCAAAAGAAATTATAACAAAAAAAAGCTTCAAAATACAAGACTAGGTAAAAGAAGAATATGAGTAGCTTTAAAAAAGTAAATATAAAAGTCAATTTATCATGAGTTTCTTAATTTATATGTGATAAAATAAAAATTATAATACCATCAAATGTTGTGCTCACTATATGTAAAGGAAATATTTTTACTATTGCATTGAAAAAGTAGGGAGGGTAAGATTTCTATAAAACGATAACATGTTGATACCAGTAGAATGGGACAATTTATATATGCATATTATAGTACCCATACCAACTATTAAGAAAATTATATAAAGCTAAATACTAAAAAAAATACTATAAATCAAGATTACGTTTTTTAAATGTTCAAAAAATCCAAAGGAAATTATGGAAGGAGAAATGGGAAGTACACCAGAGGAAGCAAACAGAAAACAAATGATAAAATGGCAAATTTCGTACTAACATATCAGTATTATTTTAAATGTAAATGGTCTAAATAAACTAAGTCAGAAATTGGTATAAAGTGGATTAAAAGACACATTACAAGAATATGCTGTCCGTAATATATTTGCTTCAACCACAGCAGCATATTAGGTTGAAAATAAAAGGATGGAAAAGATATACTATGGAAAAGTAATAAAAAAGTAGGAGTGGCCATGGTAATATCAAATAAAGTAGACTTCATGGCAAAGAAAATTACTAGAGATGAAAAAGGATGCTGCATAATGATGAAACAACATGCCACAAGGTAGACGTAAAAATTCCTAAATGTCTTTGCACCAAACAGCAAATCCTCAAAATCCATGAAAGAAAAACTAATAGAGCTGAAAAGAGAAAACCCAAATCTAAATAATTAATAGAACTACTAGACAAAGGCAGAGGAGTGAACATGGCAGAGAAGTTGGGACCCAAATTTCCCTTGTTCCTCAGACAAAACAGCATGGAGGCCAAAAGACTGAGAATTCCAGGAATCCAGGCTACAGAGTGACAGAAACATCTCTAGGGGCCCGTGGGGTCAACACGGAAGGCCATAGGTGTGTGACTGTGAACTTGGAGAGATAAAACAGGTGGCATAGGAACAGAGGGGAGTGACCCCTTTCTGTGGGAGACAAAAGGAAGAGAAAGAGAGACTGTGGAAGTGTAGGATTGTATTTGGACAAGAGAAAAACCATGGACCAGGGAATGGAAAAAACATAGAAAGAACAATGTCTAACTTAACTGTGGGGCTTTCTCTGGACTGGGGCAGCTGCCCTGTTTGCAAGCTGGGGGAGGAGGGGAGCCAGCCCTGGGCTCAGTAGCAAGCTCAGAGGTGGAGTCAGAGAGAGCAGTCCCTTCCCAATAAAGGGAAGATAACCTACGCTCATGGACTGGAAAAACAAATATTGTTTTTAATGTCCATACTAGCCAAAGCAGTCTACAGATTTAATGCAATCCCCATCAAAATACCAACAGCATTTTTCACAGAACTAGAATGAAAAATCCTAAAATTTGTATGGAATCATAGAAGACCCTGAATAGCCAAATCAGTCTTGAAAAAGAGAGGTGAAACTGGAGGTATCACAATTCCAGATTTCAAGAGATACTACAAATGTGTAGTACTAAAAACAGTATGGTACTGGCATGAAAATAAACACAGACATCCATAGAATAGAATAGAGAGAAGATCAATGGGATAGAATAGAAAGCCCAGAAACAAACCCATGATTATATGATAAATTAATGTATGACAAAGGAGACAATCATATTCAGTGGGAAAAAGACAGTCTCTTCAACAAATGGTGTCAGGAAAACTGGATAGCTACATAAAAAGAATGAAACCGGACCACTCTCATACACTATACACAAAAATAAACTCAAAATGGATTAAAGACTTAAACATGAAATCTGAGGCTATAAAAATCCTAAAACAGAGCACAGGAATAATTTCTCTGACATTAGACATAGAAACACTTTTCTACATATGTCTCCTAAGGCAAGGAAAATAAAAGCAAAAATAAACTATTAAGACTACACTAAGATAAAACCTTCTGCACAGCAAAGGAATCAATCAGCAAAACTAAAAGTCTACTGAATGGGAGAAGATATTTGCAAATGACATATCCAATAAAAGGTCGATATCCAAATTTTATAAATAACTTATAAAACACAACACCAAAAAAACAAATAATCCAATTAAAAAATGAGTAGAAGACATGAACAGACATTTCTCCAAAGAAGACACCCAGATGACCTATAGACACATGAAAAGATGCTCAACATTACTGATAATGAGGGAAGTGCAAATCAAAACCACAATGAGATATCACCTCACACCTGTCAGAATAGTTAAAATAAAAAACACAGGAAAAACAAATGTTGGTAAAGACGTGGAGATAAAAGAACCTTCATGCACTGTTGGTGAGAATACAAACTGGTGCAGCAACTGTGAAAAACAGCATGGAGATTCCTCAAAAAATTAAAAATAGAATTACCACATGATCCGGTAAATCAACTACTGGATATTTACACAAAGAATACGAAAACACTAATTCAAAAAGATATATGCACTCCTATGTTTATTGCAGTATTATTTACAGTAGCCAAGATATGGAAGCAATGCAAGTGTCCATCAATAGATGAATGGTTAAAGAAGATGTGATATATATATTATATATAATATAAAATATATATTATATAACACAATATAATACAATATTATATACAATATACTATACTATTGTATATAATATATATTGTATTATACAATATATATTACAATATAATATATACAATATAATAAACATATATACAATATTATATACAATACACAATATTGTATATAACATACATTTTATTGTATATAATATACATTGTATATATTCTACACACATGCAATGGAATATTACTCAAGCATAAAACTGATGAAATCTTGCAATTTTAACAACATGTATGGATCTAGAGAGTATAATGTTAAGTTAAATAAGGAAGAGAAAGAGAAATACCATATGATTTCACTCATGTGGAATATAAGAAACAAAACAAATGAACAAAGAAGAGACAAACAAACAAACAAAACAGACTGTTAACTATAGAAAACAAACTGGTGGTTTCCAGAGGGGAAACGGGTGGGGCGGTGGGTGAAATAGGTTAAGAAAATTAAAAGTACACTTATCAGGAGCGCCTGGGTGGCTCAGTCGGTTGAGCCTCTGACTTCTGCTCTGGTCATGATCTTGTGGTCGGTGAGTTCGAGCCCCGGGTCGGGCTCTGTGCTGATGGCTCAGAGCCTGGAGCCTGCTTCGGATTCTGTGTCTCCCTCTCTCTCTGCCCCTCCCCCGCTCATGCTCTATCTCTGTCTCAAAAATAAAGAAACATTAAAAAAAAAATTTAAAAGTACTTATCATGATGAGCACTGAGTGGTGTGCTAAAGAGTCATTGAATGTTATATTGTACCTGAAACTAATATAATACTAATATACTTGTAAAAGCAGTCACATATGCTGCATCATGAAAAAAAAAAAAAGAATGAAATTTTGCCATTTGTGACAATATGGATGCCCCTAGAATGTGTTATGCTGAATGAAATGTCAGACAAAAAGATAAATACCATATGATTTCATTTATATGTGAAATCTAAACAAATAGAAACAAAAAAATGAAAGTCATAGAGAACAAATTAGTGGTTGCCAGAGGGGAGGGAGGTGGGAGGATGGATAAAATAGGTGAAGGGGATATGGAATATAGACAATATTGTTGTAATAACTTTGTGTGATGACAGATTGTAACTATACTTACTGTGGTGAGCATTTCATAATGTACATAATTATTGGATCCAATGTACACTTGAAACTAATATATATCAACTATACTTCAATTAAAAATAACAATAATAAGTTTTTATCTTAAAAAACTAGAAAAACAGCAAGTAGAAGAAAGGAAATAATAATCACAAGCAGAAATTAAAGAAATCAAAAGAAGAAAACAGACAAGAAAAATCAATGAAACAAAAAAAATTCTTTAAAAAAATCATTATGTTTCCACGAATAGGTGGACTTGGTGAGACTTGGTGAGACTAAGCAAAAACCAGGGGGAGGGGAAGAGGGGAAAGAAAAAAAAGACACAGAGAGGGAGGGAGATAAAACATAAGAGACTCTCAAAGACTAAGAACAAACTGAGGGTGAGGGAGATCGGGGCGGGGGGGGAGAGGGGGTGATGGGCATTAAAAAAGGGCACATGTTGGGATGAACACTGGGTGTTTTATGTAAACCAATTTGAAAATAAACTATTTTAAATAAAAAAAAATCAATAAAAATCAATAAACCTCTAACAAGACTGACAAAGATAAAAATAGAGAAGACACAAATCATCAATATCATGAATTAAAAAGAGGATATCACTATAGATTCTACAGTCATTAGAAGGATAATGAGGGAACACTATATAACCAACTTTACACTCATAAACTTGACAATTTAGAAGAAATGAATCAATTTCTCAGAAAACCATAAACGATCAAAACTCGACCAAGATAAAATGAAGAACACAAAAGCTCTATAAAACATTTAATTTATAATATAGACGCTCCTGAAAAAGAAATCGATAAGGGCCAGATAACTTCACCAGAGAATTGTACCAAATGTTTAAAGAAGAATTAACATCAGTTGAATATGATCTCTTCCAGAAAATGTAAGAGGAAGGAATATTTCCCAGTTCATTTTATAAGACTGGTGTTATTTTGATACCAAAACCAGACAAAAACAAGTAAACATGCCAGTATCAGTTATGAACTTAGACACAAAAATTTTAACAAAATAATAGCAAATTGAATTAAAAGTCGCCATGACTAAGTGAAACTTATTCCAGGTATACAACGCTGATTCAACATTCAAAAATCAATCAATAGAATCTACAATAACTTGCTTAAAGAAGAAAAATCATATATAATCCTATCAGTTGGCACAGAAAAAGCACCGTACAAAGTCAAGCACCCATACATGATAAAATCTCTCAAAAAATAGAGGGAACATTTCTCAAGTAAATAGAGAGCATCTACTAAAATCTTTTGCAAACATCATACTTAGTATTGAGAAACTGAAGGTTTTTTCTCTAGGGTTGGGAAAAAG
Organism: Paguma larvata; assembly: GCA_030068075.1. Taxonomy (NCBI): domain Eukaryota; kingdom Metazoa; phylum Chordata; class Mammalia; order Carnivora; family Viverridae; genus Paguma; species Paguma larvata. The sequence goes on along the minus strand of CM057825.1, from coordinate 90,758,275 downwards.
GCGAATATATCCATTTTTACCTTTTACTTAACGTAGTACTAGAAGCATGATTTATACAAGGAGAAATAAACAAACTGGATTCATCAAAATTAAAAACTTTACTTCTGAAAAACCCAATTCAGAAGATGAAAAGATCACTTACAAACAAGAGGAAAAATATTTGCAAACTACGTACCAAAAAAAGGTACAGTCACTAGAAAATTTATTTATTTATTTATTTATTTATTTATTTATTTATTTATTTATTTATTTATTATCCAAACTTAACATTTAAAAAGTAAACGATCCAATTAGAAAAAGGGTAAAAGACTGAAGAGAATATATCGATGGTAATTAAATACATGAAAATATGTCCAACAGCACTAGCTGGCAGGTAAACCACAATGAGATATTTCCACACAGAACAGCTAACATAAAAAATAATGACAACAAATTCTGGGAAGGATGCAGAGAAACTAATATCCTCATAGATTGTCACTCTGGAAAACATTTTGGCAATTTCTTATAAAACTGAACATCCAACTACCATGTAACCCAACAAATGCACTCTTGGGCATTTATTTCAAAGACCTAAAACTTACTTTCACACAAATATCTACATGCAAATGTTCACGGGTACTTTATTCATAATAGCCTAAAACATGAAACAACCCAAATACCCTTCAACAGGTGAATAGTTAAATAAACAGAGGGTGCATCCATACCATGGAACACTACTAAGCAATGAAAAAAGAAAAAAATATCGATACACATAACAATTTGGATGAGTTTCAAGGGAATTATGCTGAGTGAAAAAAGCGACTCCCAAATGGTCATCTACTGTATATTTTAATTTGTGCAACATTCTTGAAATGACACAACTACAAAAGTGGAGAACAGATTGTGGTTTCTAGGAGTTGTGGTTTCTAGGAGTTGTGGAGGTGGGAGAGGAGTGGCTGTGGCTAGAAAAGAGCAGCAGGGAGGGATCTTTGTGGTGATGGAACTCTTCTGTATCTTGACTGTATCAATATAAGTATCCTGATTGTGATATTGTAGTAGAGCTTTGCAAGATGTTATCATCAGGGGAAACAGTAAAAGACATTAAATCTCTTTGCATTATTTCTTACAACTGCATGTGAATCCATGATTGTCTCGAAATAAGAATTTGATAATTAAAAAAAACACAGAGGAGATTTTAGAAAAAATTAATGTTTATTTCTGAGAGAGAGAGAGAGGGAGAGAGAGAATGAGCAGGGGGAGGGCAGAGAGAGAGTGAGACAGAGAATCTGAAGCAGGTTCCACACTTCATGCTGTCAGCACAGAGCCTGATGCAGGGCTTGAACCCACAAACCATGAGATCATGACCTGGGCAGAAGTCGAATGCTTAACCGACTGAGTCACCCCCGTGTCCCTAGAAAAAACAGAGGAGATTTTAAAAATACTAATTCTTGGATCCCCCGATATATCTCCCTTCCTTTCCAGATTCTGATAGAGATGACTCTAGGTAGGGCCTCTCCAACTGTACTTTTTAGTTTCCCATGAGATTTTAGTATGTGGTGAGGGTCAAGAACCTCTGGCCTGAATAGGAATTGGTTCAGTCAACACAGTTGGAGAGGTAGGCTCACTTAGCCATAGGTACATGTCCTTTCTTCCTCCAATTGTGTCACTTAACTCTCACTAGCTTTCCAAGTTTAAGGACTGTGTCCGTGAAGCACTGGTATAGCACCTAGCTATCAGAGAGGCATTTATTCTGCTGCTGAGGAAGATGGAGATATTGCTGCTGTTGGTTGTGGGTAAGGTGGTAACAATGAAATCGTTGATCTAATTGTATTTCCATTGCCTGTTCAGGCAAACCTGAAGAATGAAATTGTAAAATTTCCATGGAGTAGTTCCACATCGGATCTTCAGGAAATCTGAACATGGGGAAGGGATAAACAGTCACACTGCCTTCTCTTGCATAAATCATAACTACTGGCTTATGCATTCTGAACATAAGTTTGGTAACAGTTATGAGTTGAGCATATGTTGTTTTAGGAGATTATTTAAATCTTACTCTAAATCCAAAGGAATCTTGTCTGAATATAAAGAGGCTGACAAAGCACTCTGAGCAACCAGAGATGGTGTCATGAATTCTAGCCTATTTTTCCCCCCAATTGCATTGAACTATGTGCAGGTTTCCTAAATGTAAGGTTGGTCATCTTCATTTTTCCAGGGCTCTGATGAGAAGTTATTTTACTGAAATAGATGGCTATTACTTTTAATTCTTAGTAATTTGGTTTTAATTAGAATATTAGTTTCATTATAAATCACAATTTATAGCTATTAGGAATAGGTAAAGGTTGTTGGAGAGGTACTCACTGGACCCTGGACTCACACGGCAAATATCCGTTGAGTGCCCATCATGGGCAGGCACTCTGCTAGGTACAGAGTTGCAAAGATAAACAGCTAATAGGCTCTTGACATGCTATGGAGTTCTAATCATTTGGGAACAAACATATATTTATAAATATTATTTATAGTAAATAAATACATAGTTTTTATAAAAACTAATATCATTCCTGGTCATAATGCATTTTGCTGGTATCTTGGGTTGATTGGTTTTAACTTCCTTAAAAGTTATAGCAGTGTAATTTTCTTTTTATTTAATTCCCCCAGAAGTACTCCATGCTGGGTCCGTATTCGAAACCCCTATCAGGGCTTTCCACACTTGGATCAGACATCTTCCGCTTCCCAAAACCTCCCTCTTGACTCCAGGCATGATCTGCATCTATGCACCTTCTTCCCACCATGAGCAGTGAAAGAAGTCTTCCACCACCTGCCCATAGCTCATTTTGTCAAGTAATTTGCTCCAGCCGGTTCCCTCTTCTCGGTGATTTTGCTTCATCACTTTTTGCCCCCACCTCCCTCATAACTTCACCCTTTCCTGACCTTCTGCAAGAAAGCATGCTCAACTCTTTTATTTTCTAAAGGGAATTTTGGGGCCTCTTTAATACTCCCTTTAGCTATTGAACCATTTCTCTTCTTTCCTTTTCATCCAAATTTCTTGAAAGAGTTGTCTTCAGCTCTCTATTCTTCCTAATCTCCCATTCACTTCTCAACTCATTGCACAAACTGGCTTTTTCTTGAATCAGCTACAAATGACTTCTGTCCATGCTGGTGCTTCTGCCTTTGGTGCACTTTCCCCAAGAGCCTCCACTGTGAAGCTTTCTCTCAACTTCCTGGCTTGGTTGGGTGCCAACCTTGGTTGGGAGGTCTTCTGACCTCCCTGGGCATACTGCTCTCAGGAAGCTTACTATTCTTTAGTCCTTTCATGGAACCCTAAGACACTTGAAGGCATCTTTGTATGTCTAAGCCCTAGTCTAGCAGCTAATAATGTAGACACTCAGTAAATGTTTGTTTAATGAATGAATTAATAAATGAATAAGTGCAAACTCCCAAATCTTTATCTATAGCCTAGTTGTTTTCCATGTGTTCCTGAAATACACAGCCAACCATGTGCCAAATATCTGGATGTTTTATCAGACTTTCAAACTCAATGTATCCAGTAGTAAATTTATCTTTTCCTGAAAACTGACTTAAATTCTGTATCTCTGTGAGTAACACCATCATCAATTTAATTAGATAGGGGAAAAAAAATTAGAGTCTTCATAGACTCTTCTTTTTCCCCATCCACTTACTTGAATTAGGTACTAAGACACATCAATTTATCCTTCTATATATATATTTCAAAATCATACCCTCTCTTCTATGCTTAGTGCTATTGCTTTAGCTTAAAAATACATCATCTCACACCTCAACAATTTTAATAACCTCCTTATGGGTCGCTCAGCAGCCATTATCTTCCCTTCCAATTCATTTTCTGCACTTCCTCGGCAGTGCTCATTGTAGAACTCAAATCTGATTCATTTATTCAATAAATATTTATTGGGTACCTACTAAATTCCAGATACTATTTAAGGCACTAAGGATACAGTAGTGAGAAAACAAACTCTTTACCTTCATGGAGTTAACGCAATACTGAGATACGATTATAGTGCTTTCCTAATTATGACCTTTCACCAGTTCCCCATAGTTTTTGTGTAAAATAAAGGAATCTTAATAGGATACACAAGGTCTCTTTGCCATGCAGCTTGCTAGCTTTCAACCTATTGTGTGCATTTGAATTGCCTGAATTCTTGTTAAAAATGTTTCTTTGTGGGCCTTAAGAGATTCTGATTTTATAGGTCTGGGGTGGAGTCCCCAAAACTGCATTAAAAAAAAAAGTTCTTTCAATTCCAGTATAATTAACGTATGGTGTTATATTTCAGGTGTACGATATGGTGATTCAGCAACTCTGTACTGATAAATGTAAATGTACTCTTAATCCTCTTTACCTATTTCACCCCCCCCACCTCTCTTCTGGTAACCACTAATTCGTTCTCTGTATTTAAGAGTCTGGTTTTTTGTATCCTTTTTTTTTTTTCACTTTTTCTGTTTCTTAAATTCTGCATATGAGTGAAATCAAATGGTATTTATCTTTCTCTGACTTATTTCTCTTAGCATTATATTCTCTGGATCCATCCATGTTGTTGCATATGACAAGATTTCATCATTTTTATGACTGAATAATAGTCCTCTGTGTGTGTGTGTGTGTGTGTATTACATCCTCTTTATCCATTTATATCAAGGGACACTTTCATTGCCTCCATATCTTGGCTATTATTATAAATGATGCTGTAATAAATATAGGGGTGAATATATCTTTTGAATTAGTATTTTCCTATTCTTTGTGTAAATACCCAGTAGTGGAACTACTGGATCATATGGTAATTCAATTTTTAATTTTTTGAAGCACCACCATACTGTTTTCCACAGTGGCTATACCAGTTTGCATTCCCACCAATCTCTTAAGAGATTCTGATTCTGTAAGTCTGGTAGAGTACCTCAAACTGCATTTTCTTTTTTTAGAGTTCATTTATTTGTTTTGAGCAGGGAAAGGGCAGAGAGAGAAGAAGAGAGAGAATCCCAAGTAGGTTCCACACTGTCAGCACAGAGCCTGACCCAGGTCTTGAACTCGTGAACCTTGAGATCATGACCTGACTGGAAATTAAGAGTCTGATGCTTAACTGATTGAGCCACCCAGGCAGTGCCCCCCAAAACTGCATTTTTAATTAGGCTCTCAAAGTGATTTGAATACAGGAAGTTCATGTGCTACACTTCAAGAAACACTTGTCTATTCTTTACCTGCCCCTCCAGCCTCATTTTCTGTCATTTCTCCCTGTTCATCTTCTAACAGTATAAACTGTTTTATTTCCTTGAGTACATTGTGATATTTCTTACTTCCTTTCACTTGGCTATGCTGGTTATATTATTCAGGTTAATTAACACCAGCTGCTGTGATGACAACAAAATCATGCTGACTTAATAGATAATAATTTACTTCTCTTTTACTCAAAGTCTTATGTAGATATTCCTGAATAGATACTTTTTCTAGGTGGCCCTCTTTTAAGTGGTTACTCATGCTCTTTCAAGGGTATTTAGGCTCCTTCTGTCCTGGATGCTTGCCAGTATGTGGCCTCCAAGGCACCCATATAAAGAGAAAAGAATATGGGAAAGGAAGACAGTGAATACTTAATCCCCACAGACTGGAAGGGATGCATGTAATTTCTGCTCATACTCCATTGGTTAAAAATAGTCCCATGGACCCACTTAGATGTGAGAGCAGCCTAGGAAATATAGTTCTACATTCCTAGCCAAAACTCTCCTTACAAACCTTTGGTCATCAGTAAAGTGACCCTGATACCCTCTGCTCCTCTGATTACTAAATATCTATATCTTTATATTCCCACACATAATACACGTAGACTTTCCTCCCTACAAGGACTGATCAAAAGACCTATCCAGTCACTGTATCCAGCTCACAGCTCATGATTTCTGAGTGATGCACAGTCCTTCCAATGAAGTTTGGATGAGGACTCTCTTGGCCCAGCAACTTGTGAACTAAAAGGACAAGTTGTCTTTCGTGCTACTACCCTACACATCTGATATGCAGTAGTGGAACAGACACAGGCTAACTTCAGGACAGGCTATCGAATTTGGGAAAAGGATGCATATGAGACATAGCACAGCTACTGGCCCTTGGCACTTATGGAACCACAAGCATTTTGAAGGCCTCCTACCCTGATGGTGGGAAATTTTCTTGTTTAGGTCCTAGTACTATTCTCTGGGGACAACTATATTATCCATTGTTCTCCTCTGCTCCGTGGTCTTCTTAAGGGCTATGTTTTTCTTCTTCTTTCTTTTGTATGTCTTCCTTGGCCACATCTCAAGGAGGTGTTGGGGGGCATGCTTTCCTTGGAGTTTGAATGGATTTTATACCCTTCTTCCTGCTCATGCAAATTAGAGGAGCACAAGTTTACTGTACCACTGTAATAGTCAAAGACTTTTCTTTAACAGTGATGTTTGTTTCTTCAAAACTTGGTCATCTGATCTCTTTGCCTCTAGTCAATTCCAGGTGCCTGTAAGCATGCTCAAGGATTACTAGATATAACATTTGACACAGATTTATCTCATTGCTTCCTCTCCTCTATGCCTCTGTCTTTTTCAGCCTTAAGGATGAAAAATGTTCACCTTAAGGACATCAGAAACTATGCATGGGACAGATAAAAACTTACTATGATCTTTACACTGAACCACTTTAGTCAAAAGATGTTTGAAATGTTTGTGATTCTGGAATGCTTTTATTTTTTAAATTTCCATTGCTTAGTGTTTGGTGTCTTAAGGCCTCAGATTTTCAACCATGCAAACCCTTACATATTTGCTCTCTATCCTCTCTCATTTCTGCTTGCAAGTCAACCAGTTCTTTCCAAACCAGCATGTATTACTAACACTGCTTTTTAGGCTCTTTTCTTAGAGCCATAGACTGCATGAGCCTGTCTGCTTCCATACTCACCATATCAAAAAGTTTGACAGGTGTTTTGCTTCTATATAACATGAACTGCCATCTTTCTAACCTCCGATATCAGTTTTCTTGCCACCTGAGAGCCAAGCCAATGTCACATTACTCTTTTTCACTCTTCAGTAAATACACAGCTCCGATCGCCCTAGACGTCACCAGCCTATAGGTGCCCCTGGCATCCCATTAATGGTATTCTGTCTAATGTCACTGGATTATACTCACAATCTCACATAAAGACCCTGAAATGTCTTACTCAAACATTTCCAGGCAGGTTGGCTTGCATTGGACTCATTCCTCTCTTCTGCACGTATTCTCTGGGCACTGTATGTTGGTCCAGCTTCTGTTATTTCCTGCTAGGTACCTGCTGGGCATTTCCATCTTCACTGGGCACCTGCCATCTCCTGCTGAACATCTCAGTCTCTGCTAGTGTTCTCCTAATTCGCCCTTCCATAATTAACTAAATTTCTCAGTGCCAGAGAAGTGCTGTATTTTGTACTGATTTGTCTTCTATACTTGATTATCCTTTGTTCTCATTCATAATGTCCACGTAACTTATTTCAAATTTTCCTTATATAGTTTTGCTCCTGTACCCTATTTCTGTGACACTCTCTTTTCAGAGCTCAGACCATGCCATCAAGCCTGTATTTTTCCCAGATGGTGTCTCTTCCACACACTGGCTTTCTCATCTCTATACCCAGGAATGTCACAAAACTTTCTACTTCCTGATCCTCTTCTCCTGGATAAACCAACTTGTTCAACTGATCCTTGAGGATCCATGGACTCACATGCTTAGTAATTTTAAAATCTAAGACTAAACTTTCCTATGATCCCTCCTACAAATACACTGTGTCACGTAAGTGGATAAATGTTCTCTCTTCCTAGATTGTACTTACTTTGTTTAGCCAGAGATCTCCTGGTCAGTCCTCAAAACCCTAGTTCAAGGATGACCTTGTTGGTGCACTGTCCTAACCATCTCTACTCCTTGCCAGAAAATCTCACTCCTTCCTCTGTGCTAACACAGTTTATAGCTTATTAGACTGATTGGTGAGTATTAGCTTGTTTGTCTGCTTCCTCTGTTATAGTGAGATCCTTAAGTATATTCTTTGTCTGCCACGTAGAATGTATTTGGTCAATGGTAGTTGAATTTAATTTCACTAAATTCCATTTTTTAAAGCACATGTCATCTTCACAGGCGGTGAAGCCCTTTTCAATCTATTCTCCCTCTGTCATAGACATATGGATTAACCGGCTGCCTCCAGCCAGCACATGGAGAGTTGGGAAATGAATGAGGCACTGTGTGATTCTAAGAGTAAGGTAGCAAGTAAGGATGTGCCCCTCCCCCCCCCTACACCCCTCGTTACCTGAGTAGTGGACTACCATTGATGTGTCAAGTTTTTATCTGCTCCTGGTATTTCAGAAGTTCTGGGATGATGAGCTTACAGAATTGCATGTAGCAAGGAAAAACGTTTTGTCTTACAACATTACTTGCATTGTGACATAGAGCTCCTTGACCTAATTCATGAGAAAACATGATACCATTTTGATCTGAAACCTGCTATAGAAAGTAATTGTCCTCTGAAACACATCTCAGACAATGCAGATACAAACTTAATTTTTCTTTTTCACAACTGTTATTTATGAGGCAGAGGCTAGGAGAAGAGAGATGTTTTCAGATGAAAGGTGAAATATTCTATTGTGGAACATGTTTTATGAGAAAAAGAAATAGATATATAATTTCTGACTCTGGGATTGCATAGACTCTAGATATCTTTTAAGTTACCATCTCAACACATTATTTAAGACTCTGTTCTCTGAGATCTTGAAGACCTGCTTTATTTTTTGATATAAAGTCATATCATTCACAGGGTAAACGCTCCTGTAACAATCATCAACCCAAGGGCATTTTCTTTTCCTTGCATCTTCAAGGTTAAAGGGTTCCATTTACTCAGAATGTATTTAGTTAATATATCTCTTACAAAATATTCTTTTAATGATATTTGACTTATAAGGTATTACTTTTTACCAATTTCTTTAACAGTGTTTCCTATCTCTGCTATGGTTTGGACTCTGGAGTATAAGCCATGAATAGAATGAGTGATTTAAAAACACATCTAAGGCCTTGCACGGGAGAAGCGTTTTCAGGGAATTATCCCAATAAACCTTGTCATGGGCTTTGAATGGTCATGGGCTTTGGCCCTAAGCGCTATCCCAAACCTCACCATTGCATGGGTGAGGTGACTATTATAGGAATGGTGGCATATGCAGGCTTCTTCAGGTGTCTGGGAAGTTCTGTGACTGATAAAGGTCCTTTCTCCCTGTATCCCTAAATGAGGTGAGTCCTGAACTGGCCCTGAAAGGAGCCAAGAGTGTGGGCTGGCATATGCTAGAAGGATATGTGATGGAGCATGAAAGCAGAGGATGGACCAGAGAGAGTTTTAAACAGACTAGTAAGCAAAGAATGGAGGGAAGTGGGGCGTGGGAGAAAGGAAAGGGAGGAATTGGTGGTGATAGAAATGATGTAAGAGGGCTTTAAATTATAAGGCCACATGTTCTTGTAGAACCCCTTTAAGAGGTACCAGATGTCAGACAGGGTCTTGAGATCCCAGGAGTGGTCCTAGAAGAGACAGTGCCTGACCTTACTCAAAGGCGACAGAGATGTCAGGCATGACATTAAAGCCTCTTTTACCTCTAAAGCTCAGACCCCCAAACAAAAGTTGACATCATCTGAAGCAGGAAGAAACCAATGGCCATTTCAGTATCCAGAGTGCCAACTATAGGCAGAACTGTGAAAACTTTCTGGACTGGCCAGATTTTCTCAACTTGGCACTATTGACATTTTGGACTGGATAAATCTTTGTTGGGGAAGGGATTGTGCTGTGTATTGTAGGATTTTTAGCAGCATTCCTGGCATCTACCTATAAGATGCCACTAAGCAATACCTTCCTCTCAGTTTCAACAATCAAAAATGTCTCTAGATATTTCCAAATGTTCCCTGAGGGGCGAAAGTGCCCCTAGTTGAGAACCAGTGCTCAGGCCAAAAGAGACAAAAATCACATAGACTTCAGCCCTTGGTTTCACTCAGAACATTGTAGAATGTGACACTGGTATCTTGGCCTGTTCTCCGAGGTTTCACTCTCTCAGTCTCAACCCCTCTGAACAACATACCTTAAACCTGAATGATGACCCTGATACAATATGAAGATATTGCTTTCTGATTCTACCCTCAGACTCCTATTCATAGGATTTTTTTTCTCTGCAAATGGAAGCCTATTTGTGAACTATGCATAGAGCAGGAAGGTATGGGACATTTGAGAAAAGTTGATATGAAGATTTCCAACAAACCTGGTTTCGAATTATCTCTCTTCTTTGTAATAGCTGTGTTACTTTGAACAACTTAATCCCTATGATCCTGTTTTCTCATTGGTAAATCATGATTAAAAAAAATAACCCTTAACAAAACCCAACAAGACATTTTAAGGAAAGTGAATGTGTGTACAGTGATTTACACAGAGCAGGTTCTCAATGAATAAACAGCAATAATCAGTATGGTCATATTGCTAAGCCAGAAGATACATTTGGGGTATTATATAAGATTGATATGAACACAGGCCGACTTGAGACTTGAGCCAGAGAAGAGGAGATTATAGCTGCATCAAACTGTTCCAGTTTGTCATAATTTGTTGTTGTTGTTGTTGTTGTTGTTGGGCCAGCTTCTTATCAGTAATATGTACAAGGGGCAAGATCCAAAGAAACGCAAACCCAGGCCATGCTTTCTGGGAGCATCAGAAATCAAGTGTCTATGCCAAGCCAACAGGTATTATGCACCTTAGGTCTCAGAGAATTTGAGCTACATCTTTGAGTTTCTTGGTTAAGCATAGAAGCATAGAGAAAGACAGTTGAAGTTCTGAGAAAGAGAGTCTCAGGTATTTTTCAGGAAGGCAAAAGAGGCAAGCAGTTCTATTTGCCTAGGCAGGGGGAAAAGCAACAGAGAAAGCCTAGGTTTTGCTGCTCTGAGGGCAGGGCTCATGGCAAACTGTAGTTCAAGATGCACCTTGAGAGAATCTTCCTGTAGGTGTGAGACTCAGTGAGGGTCAGTTAGAGGCAAAAAACTCAGAGCCAGACAGGACCTAGAAGCTGTAGAGCCAGATAGGGGCCTGATGACAGAGAGGTGTCTATTCATACACATTCACTGTTCAAATTACAGAGGTTTAAAAATTCAGTTCTACCTGATGACTATTATTAATATGGTACTAGAAGTCTGAATTGCTAAAACATTACTGAATTTTTAAACTACTTGCCCTTTTCTCATTTCGTCTTAGCCAATATTTTCTTCTGTGATACTCATTTTCTTTTTAATCGCAGGGCAGGCTTACTGAGAATATACCAGCTTCAGACCTTTTCATTTTATAGTGTAGAAAATGCAACCCCATTTCTTTCATAATATATTTTTAAAGAGGAATAATGAATCTCTTGGAATTTTTAACTAGCTATTTAATGGTAGACTTACCTTGAGCTCTAAACTCTTCTAGACAATCAATAATTGTTCTATAAAAATGCAGGAATATTCGTTATTGCTGATACTAACTCTCATTCTCCCAGCTGCATGATCCAATTTGTTTAAAGCATTACTCGTCTTACATATGAGGCTGGGAATAAATAGGACAAGAAAGTGCTAAATTAATGATCACCTCATTTCAAGACGGTCAGACTCTTCTATTTCCTTGAATGTGTTTTTAAGATTGAATAAGAGCACCGATTCCTGTGTGACTGGTGGAAGCTGAGACATGAGGAGAGAGATTTTGGAAGCTCAAGGCAAGCAAAGCTTGCTTTGCAGGGTCAGGAGAGGCTGTGTGTGCGCATGTGCGTGTGCATGTGTGTGTGTGTGTGTGTGTGTGATAGAGAGAGACAGAGAGACGACAGGGCGGGGAGAGAGACAGGAAAACAGAGAGAGAGAGAGACAGACTCATAGCCACCCATAGGAAAAGAGGAGGGGTCAGGGGCTAGAGGTCAAATTTAGATCAGAAGCAAGCCAAAGAGTTATCATTGCCATTGACAGAAAAAGAAAGGTCCTTCCTTAGTTCTGATAAAGACTAAGGTAGTGTCTCGGTCACTAGCATCAACCTCAGGTTGTCATATTTTCAAGAACACATTCAAGAAGCATTTTGAGTATTTATCATGTGTGAGGTACTATTCTAAGTGCAAAGGATATGACAATCAACAAAACAGACAAGGTTCTGTCTTCTTGAAGCTTACATTCAAATGGAAAACAGGTTTTATATTGTACCCCAGAAAATATATATACAAGGTGATTCTAGAGAATGGTAAGTGACATGAAGGAAATGAAATAGGGTAATGAGATAAAGAATGGATAGACCTCAGGTTCTCAGAGTAAAGAATGAAGTAAAACTTCCTTGTTTCTGGCAGGGAAAGGGGAAAAGTAACCATTTTGAAATATATCCAGAATGTTCTATTCTCCTTGGAAAAAGTATGCTCTTAAAAGAAAACTAATTTATCATAGTCTAATGGAAGTGGTTTTACAAAAGCATAACCAACATGGGGTAAGGGAAATATGTAACACTAGTCTCCTACAGTCTTCCTATCTTATCTTTGGGGAAAAAGCTAAGAAGCACTTGTGAAGGTCACAGCCTAGGGTGACCCTTAAAAGACTAGACCCCTAAAAGACTGAGACCTAATTATGGGATTATAGAATGTTTCCCTTCCCCACATCACCAGGACTCCTGTGTTATAAGAGGGGATTGCAATAGAGACAACTGCAAACCTCAGACTCTAAGAAGGTTTCTCTAGAGAAACCCAAAGATCACAGAAGAGACAAAGACCAGGATACTGTAGAAAAAATTAGCCTCTTATTCCTATAATTATGGCAAACTGTAAGCACAGCCCTACTGCTAGCCAGATAAATGTATAAAACCTCACAATAAAGGCCTTTTCGCCACAGTTCCTTCTACTTAGTATCATGTCTGGCTTTCAGCAAAAAATTACAAGGCATGCATGATACTATGACATAACTAGAAATTATATATTTGGTTTTTATTCCTGGTTCCTGTCACAGAGCTCCTAAAACCTTAGTAATCACTGGAGTGATAAGTGCCTTTTGTATACTAATGACATTACTGGTGACTGGGAACTCTAGTTAGCTTCAGGATGGGGGCTGATCATCAGAAAGACCAAGGCATGATTACAGAGTTGGAACTTTGAGCCCCGACCTCTGACTTCTAAGGAGGGGAGAGGGGCTGGAGATTGAGTTAATCACCAATGGCCAATAATTTAATTAATCATGCCTATGTAATAGAATCTTTATAAAAATTATAAACGACAGATATCAGAGACCTTCTCAGCTGATGGACACATAGAAGTGCTTCAGGGTGACCTGCCCAGAGAGGGTGTGAAAATCTGTGCACCCCTTCCTCAACATGTTGCCTTATGCATCTCTTCCATTTGACTGTTCCTTGATAATAAACCAGTAAATGTAAATAAAGTACTTTTTTGATTTCTGTGAACCATTCTAGCAAATTATGGAACCTGAGGAGAGGGTTGCTATAGCTGGTCAACCAGAAGTACAGGAGGTTTGGGAGTCCTCAAGTCCCAAGCTTGTAAGTAGCATCTGGAGTTGGCTGGGTGTGGGGAGGATCCGGTTCCTTGAGACTGGGCTCTTAATGTGCAGGGTATGCACTAACTCTGGGTAGTTGGATTGAACTAGGACACCTAGGTGGTATCTGGAGAATTGAAAAACTGGTTGATGTAGGGGAAGAAAGACCCACACATTTGGTGTCAGAAGTGTGAGAGAAAATGGCCCATAGCATGATAGAGGGCAATAAGGGAGGGATCTTGAGCCAAAGCCTGCAAAGTGAGAGAGCCATTCACAATCAGAGGAAGTCTAAACCAGATACCAACAAGCAAAGGCAAGTCACCTAAGTGGGACTGAGCTTTGCTCAAAAAGGAAACAGAAAGGGTGGCTGGTGGGAGTGAACAAAGTAGTAATTGGCATGAAACCAGGTAAGAGGGGTGGGTGGAGGCCGTGTTGTATATGATCTTGTAGACTGTGGTTAGAATTTTGGATTTTACTTGGCTTTAACCCAGGTATCACCTAATCTTCCCTTCCTGTGAATGAATCAGCATAGCTGTTAAGGAAAACACAACATAGGCTCCTATGCAGTGAGGTGGCCCCTGTCTCAGCAGGACCTGACTTTGCTATCTTTCCTTCTCCCATTCTGCAATAAGCAGTCTCCTTTAGGGTAAATATATTCTCCCTGTGGGAAGGTCTGCCAAGTAAAACCCTGATAAATCCCATTACAGGCAGTCATTGGCAGCAAACCTCCATTAGCCTAACTTAGCTGGCAGCCTAATGTACCGTTGGCCTCCATGTCCCTGCCTGTGGCCCGATTAGCAAGCATTAGCCTATTCTATCCCTGGGCACATGTTTGGCTCCCAATGTAGGGGTACCCTGGCCATGGTCTTCCTCCTGTCGACTAAAGAAAACCCCAGCCTGGCCCTTTAATCCTCATGTTTTGTTTTGACCCATTTCTTTCTTTTTCTTTTTTAAGTGTTTATTTTATTTTAATATTTTTAATATAATTTGTCAAGTTGGCTTACATACAACACCCAGTGCTCATCCCAACAAGTGCCCTCCTCAGTGCCCATAACTCATTTTCCCTCTCCCCCACCCCCACCCCATCCACCCTCAGTTTGTTCTCTGTATTTAAGAGTCTCTCGTGGTTTGCCTCCCTCCCTCTCTATTGGTAACTATTTTTTTTCCCTTCCCTTCCCCCATGGTCTTCTTCTAAGTTTCTCGAGATCCACATATGAAGATTCAGATTTACAGTGGAGGCTCTGGTCCTGTTCTGAGCTTTGTCCTTTGCTCACAACTACCTCCTGTCCCCACCTGGGACAGGGAGGGAGGAGAGTTTCTTCAGACCTTTAACCAGTTACACATGCTGTGCTCTCAGTGCCAGAGGCCCGCCTAGCTTGTCCTTCCCCTCCCCCACCCCCCAAACCCTGACTCCTTGTGTCAGGTAAAACCTCTGGAGCCTACCTGCAGGTGTGGCTATGACAGATGGTAGAGAGACAAATAGATAAACAGATCAAATAAAATAATCATCAGGCTGCTGTCACTTCTGGATTCTTTATTTTATTGATTGATTTCCATAGAATAGGGCTCTCCTGTAATATAGTGCATTTATCTGAATATCCCAGCTGACAGAGATAATCATGGGCCCCATAAACCAGGAGGAGGCACATTTATGCTCATAAGTATAGCAGATATTTAGCTATTTGTTCTGGTTTGCATTTATTCTTTATGAGCTGTTTTTTCCTTTTGTGATAAGTTAAAGATCACTCTCAAATATCTATCAGGGTCTTCCCTATCCTCCATTGATATTATTATTAATAATAAGAAGGACCATAACAACCACCATTCATTGAGCTCCTTTTACATGTCAGCATTAAAACATGACACCCCTCACACTCACCCCAGCCTGCTACACACACACACACACACACACACACACACACACACACACACACAGAGCAAGGCTGTAATACAGAGGCTTTTATTCCCAGTTTTCAGAGTAAGAAACTGATACTTCTACATGTTAGACAGTTTACTCAAAATTGCCTCAAGAAAGTAGCAGAATTCAAACCTTGGCCTCTTAGAGTAAAAAATTGATGTCCTGTTCAGTGTTCTCAGCCTAAAGTTCCTAAGAACATCCCCAGAGGCTCATGGAGCTATGGGAGTTTTCAGGATTTTATAGCATCAATGGTTTACAGCATTTAGGTAAAAAATACTTTTGTCATTTTCACCATAGAAAAATGAATTTGTTTTGCAGCGAAAAAACATATTGGTGGGTTTAAGTAGTTATTTAAGAACACATCATGTCACATTCCTGCCCCTATACCACCTATCATGTTGTATTTTATTTTCTATATGGAGTCTGAATCTTCCGCTAGTCTGGGAACTTTTCTAGGACATTTATCATGTCTCACCCATCCCTTGTGAGTAAGCAGCCTTCTGTTGATGGAATGACTCATCTATCTTCTTACTCAGTAGCACTTCCTTCATTGTCCTGGGTCCTCCCCCTCCTCAGGCCCCACCCACCCCAGGACCAACCAGCTCGCTCCTCATCTTCATAGTTAGAGAACTGTAGACCAGTATACCTTTAAGCCAGCCGGCATCATTTGATTTTTTTTAAAGAACTTTATGCTAATAATATTGATTTATTTTTTATGTTTATTTATTTTCAGAGAGAGGGAGAGAGAGAGTGCGAGCCAGGAGGGGCAGAGAGAGAGAGAGAAAGAGAATCCCAAGCAGGCTCCCCATCCAGTGCAGAGACCTGACATAGGGCTCAAACCCACGAACTGTGAGATCATGACTTGAGCCAAAACCAAGAGTCGAATGTTTAACTGACTGAGCCACCCAGGTGCCCCAATACTGGATTATTTTTAATGGGTAATCACATGCATACTATAAGATAACAAAAGTTTCTAAAGGGTATATGGTTATCAAGCAAATCTACCTTCTGCTGTTTCTCTTATATCCTCATGTTTCTCAAGTATCCTTGCAGAGACTGTATATGCATCTATAAGCATGTGTAGGGACACCTGGGTGGCCCAGTTGGTTGAGCATTGGACTTTTAATTTTGGCTCAGATCATGATCTCACAGTTCATGAGTTGGAGCCCTAGGTGGGGCTCTGACAGTGAGGAGCCTGCTTGGGATTCTCTGTGTCTGTCTGTCTCTCTCTTTCTCTGCCTTTCCCCCCACCTCTCTCTCTCTTTTTCTTGCTCAACAATAAATAAACATTAAAAAAAAACATGTGCATATGTGTGTATAATTTAAACATACAGTTTAAATTACCCCTTCGGAGAATTACATGTGCAGTATTCAATCATATATGTTACAAATGTTTCATTTAGACTATTTCTAATGCCAAAGTACCTGATACATTTACTAAAAATTACATGGCATTATTTGATACAGTGCCATAAAACTAACTATATAATCTCTACTTTGGTTGGACTGGATATAAAATGTTTTGCAATAGAATTACTGAATGGCTTCATGGTGATCCTAATGGACCATTCATTGCAGATTCCAAATGTGCCTTCACAGTGTAAACCCAAACAAGACTACTCAGGGATGTTGCCCAAAGAAATTCAAGTGGTCTCAGGCAGTCCCTGGTCCCTGATTGATAATTTTGGCTTTCCTAATTCCCTTGCTTTCAGGAGAGTGACAGAACCAGTTCACAAGACCCAAAAAAGCAGTGGCAGAGTGGCCAACTCTTATAGCAGGTGTCAGCCTTGCTGCAAGGTTTAACTTTTAAAAATGGGAACATAATACAGAAACATAGGAAAAAAGAACTTTTCTTTAGGAAGTCGTCCAAGAAATCTTTAATTAATTAATTATTTAATTAATTAAAAGAAACTTCAGTTTCTCATGTTATACTGTGGCCTAAAATGATACCTTAAAGTATGAAAATGTTTCCGAAGTAGTTTGTTCTTAGATGGTGATCAGCGTAAAACATTTTGTTTTTGTAATCCTGGTAACCAGGTTCATTAGGAGAATCAGATAAATGGTTCATTTTTTTTTCTTTTTGTTAGGCTTTGTGATTTCCTAAAGGATTTCTCTGAACTCTCCTCCAGCTCCTCTGCAAGCTGTCTCTAAGTGTGAGCCTGCTTTTGGTGAAAGTGCAATGCCATGCTCAGCCTCTGATCCAGGTTCTGGCAGGACCTTCCAGAAGCAAATTCTTCTTATTTTTTAAATGTTTATTTATTTTCGAGAGACAGAGACAGAGAGCAAGCAGGGGAGAGGCAGAGAGAGAGGGAGACCCAGAATCCGAAGCAGGCTCCAGGCTCTGAGCTGTCAGCACAGATCCCGACTGACATGGGGCCTGAACTCACGAACCATGAGATCATGATGTGAACTGAAATCAGACGCTTAACCAACTGAGCCACACAGGCGCCCCTCAGTTTGTAGTTCTTTAACTCTATATGTTGTATAATTATAATAATGATTATAATGCATATATTATTTACTGCTTATTGTATATATATATATCTTTGTATATTATTATAGAACTTTAATTCTGTAACTCTACAAACTTGTCGAGAAAAATAAGAGCATGAAATCAAGTACTAAAATGCATGAATCAGAACTAAACATGTCCCTAAACTTCACACATAGAAGAGAACCACAGGGACCTTAGCAAACAGAGAAGGCTCTTAAAGCTGTGATGTGGTCAGGCCATGTCCAGGGACCCACAGACGGTCTCTCAGGATCGGCCAAGAGGGTCCTTGGCTCTGCACAGGATAGAAATCAAATGTGAGCTGAGAGGAAGTGAGAACAAAGTTCACTGAAGACACAGAGAGAGTGCAGATAGAGTGGCTGGGAGACTTAGAAAAGAAAGAAGAATGAGTCTCATCCTTGCTTGGGTGCTGAGGTTATTACTGAGAATCATGGTCTGGTGTACATGTCCTCTCAGGCATCTAGAAACCTGTTAGAACAAGGACAAAGGTCCAGGTGACCTGCATAAGTCACTCATTCCTTGGAGCCAGGTGGCCTTGGCATGAGGACATCTACCACCAGTGGTCCGGAATATGTGCACAATGGCTTAGTCTGGTTATTCTTGCCTGGTCCTTTCTTAGATGTTATTTATTGTGCTGGTAGACTCTAAAGAAATCCTTAACTCCTTGTCCCTTACAAGGATATACTTTATGAGGCACGTGTAAAGTGGGGGTGCAGGTCCTAGCAAGAATAGGAAAAGAAGCAAAAAGCGGTTTTTTTTTAAATATTTTTTTTAACGTTTATTTACTTTTGAGAGATAGAGCGCGAGCAGGAGAAGAGCAGAGAGAGAGAGAGAGAGAGGGAGGCAGACACAGCATCCGAAGCAGGCTCCAGGCTCTGAGCCATCAGCACGGAGCCCGACGCAGGGCTCGAACTCACAGACTGTGAGATCATGACCTGAGCTGAAGTCGGCTGCAAAAAGTGTTTTTTTATGAAGTCCCTTCAGCTTCCCTGTTTTAGAAGTAGGACTTTTTGCTGGATAGAAACTAACTTATTGGGCTCTAGCAGAATAGTTTGATCAACCATCCTACCAAAACCACTAGAAAGTTTGGGTTTAAAAATCTGTTTAAAAGTGCTAGAAAGCTTCTAAAGCAGCAAAAACTTGAAGATCCTGTAGAAAATGAAAACCGAGAGATGCACATGTAATGTTTGGCACTGCCATATCCCCCAAGGTATTTGCAAATACTAAAGTAGCAGCTGAGAGGGGTTTTGGTGTTCTCATGGGGCTGAGAGAACAATGAAATTAAGCATCTGTCAAGGGAGAAAAGCTTGGAGGCTTTTTGCTGGGAGCCCCCAAAGGGCTACATTCTAGGAGCAAGAACAACCTGGCAATAGACCAACTTGCAGAGACTGAAACTCCATTTAAATTACCTCAATCTCAGATTAGGTGATCTGCTCCTACTCTAATTGCCTGCCGCAAGCAAAAGCAAAACCTCTCTAGAGGAATATAACAGAGTCAACGCCTCAATGTGATGATGGGAATAAGAACAAAACTAGACATGCAAAAATGCAAGAACTAACCAAAAAAAAAAAATCGGGAGGACAAAAGTCTGTAGAAATTCACACATAGGAAACTCACACACTCCAGTTAGCGAATTCAAATAACTGTTATTACTGTGTTTAAGAAATTAACAAAATGGAGAATTTCAGCAGAGAAGTAAACATTATAAAATAAGACCAGGTAGAAACTCTAATTTCAAAAATGTAAGAACAAAAAAAAATTTAAGAACTTAATATATGGTCTTAACAGGAGATTAGACCCAATTAAAAAGTAAAAAAATAAAATAAAAAGCAGACTGAAACATAAGAAGAAAAAAACAATACACAAAAGAGCATTAAAGGTACATGGTATGTGGTCAAAATGTCTAATGTTCATGTCTTTGGAGTCCAAAAGTTAGGAGAGAGAGAGACAGGGTGGATCAAAAGCAATATTTGTAGAGCCATTGCTAAGATTTTCCCAAAATGTACAAAGCGTAGTAAAACTGTTGAAAAAGAAAACACAAGAGATCTTAAAATAAACCAATAGAAAAAAAATATTACCTTTAAAGAGATCAGAATGCCATACAGTAACAATGGAAGCCATAAGACTATGATTGACAGCTTTAACATGCAGGGGTTTGGGGGGGAGATCACTGCTTACCTAGAATTCTATACCCAGTTAACATATTCTCAAGGAAAAAAAAACAGGAAAAGAGAGGATTATTTCAGGCTAACAAAAACAGAATTTATTACCAGTAGACCCACACTGAAAGGAATAATAAAGTCTCTCCCTCAAGTAGAAGGAAAATGATCCCAGATAGATGTATGTAAATATAGAAAGAAAGAACAATAGAAAAAATAATTAGGTAGGTAAATCTAAATGAATATTCCCTATATAAAACAAATATAAGGGCATCTGGATGGCTTTGTCGGTTAAGTGTCTGACTGGCTCAGGTCATGATCTGACTGTGGATGTGAGCCCTGTGTCAGGCTGTGAAGTCACTCCATGGAGCCTGCTTGAGATTCTCTCTCTCTGTCTCTCTGCCCCTCACCTCAAAATAAATGAATAAACTTAAAAATGAATATAATGATATATTAGGTTAAAGAACACTTAAAACATGGCAGCAAAAGCTCAAAAGGAAGATGAAGTTAAAATATCCTAAGGTCTTTGAGTTTTCTGAGATGTATTAATTTATATTACTTTAGTAAGTTAAAGAAGAATCATAATCTCTAGGATAACTGCTTAGAGTGTAGTGAATAGAGGAGAAACTTGTTAAACTTTGGGTTCACACAGAAGCAGTTCCTGTGACAGGGCTTTAAATAAATGCAAATGGTTTATTGGGAGATAACCCCCCACCGAAAGTAGGGCAGGGAGGGAGCCAAACAGGCATGGGAAAGGAGGCAGTAGTAAAGCATGCATCCTCAAGAAACTTAACCTGGAGAAGCAGCTGGAGCTTTACACCGGAAAACATTGGGAGCTAGAGTGAAACGGCCATCTTAGAATTATCTCATCCAAGTGATGATCCCATAATTACTTATCCTAGGGTTGATATTTCCCTGGCACTTCTGGTTTTCTTAGTGTATTGGCAGAGAGGACTCTCATGACCAGCGAGACCTTTCAAGTGTAGAGTCACAAGTGTAGTCAATTGGCGGTTGGGCTAGAGTGCCAGGAAATGATAAACTCCAGAGGATGTGGTTGGGTACCAGCAGATGTTACAATACTCAGAAAAGGGTGTACATGTATGTATCAAAGACACATGGGGGAATATAAATAGTACCATTATTGTAATGGCCCCAAACTAGAAACAACCCAAATTTCCCAATAGTAGAATGAATAAATGTTAATATATTCATACAATGCCATATTATACAGCAATGAATGCAAACTACAGCTATAAACAAGAACATGGCTGTGTCTCGTGTAATAGTGAGGAAAGGAGCCAGATGTTGCAGAATGCATACTGAAGATTCCATTTATAAATGGAGTCTCAAAAATCTGCAAAACTGGTCTGTAGTATTAGATTAATGGAGAGCTTTAGGGATGAAGGGATTTTTAGATGGATGAAGGATAAGAGAGGGGCTTTCTGGATTGTTGATGGTGTTCTGTTTCTTTTATTTATTTTTTTTGAGAGAAATCCTGTTTTTTTAATAGTTTATTTTCAAATTGGTTTACATATAACACCCAGTGTTCATCCCAACATGTGCCGTCTTTAATGCCTGTCACCCCCTCTCCCCCCTCCCTCTCCCCCCTCCCTCACCCCCCTCCCTCAACCCCCTCGCCCTCAGTTTGTTCTTAGTCTGTGAGAGTCTCTTATGATGTTCTGCTTCTTGATCTCAGGGTGGGAGGTTACACAAGCTTGCTCTTTTTGTGATAATTCAGAAACTGTACATTCATGATACATGTACTTTTCTGTATGCATGTGAAACTTCAGCTTAAAAAGTTTATTAAGATGAAAAAGCAGTGAGCTGGGTGGAGGGGCAAAGGAAGCACAACTGCCCATACCAGTGACTCTGTACTGGAAGAGTCTCTTTGGCCACAAGAGAAATGGAAACAAATGGTCAGTGACATGAATATAAGAATGAGCAAGATGTGTGGACGATGGTGAAGAGGCTTATCTACAGGAACTGGAAAATCCATGTTACTTACCATTGGGAATATCAGGCTCAGTTAGTGAGTTAAGACAAATTGTGAGAGAGTGGGGTATTTATCCTTGGCATCCCAGGTAATATAAACTCATTGTTGCATCAGACACTCCAGGCTCTGTTCCAATAGCCCTCTCGCCCTCTTCACAAATAAACCCATACTTGAGACAGTAGAGATCACTTCTACTTTATTAGGTTGGTAAAATGCATAACACAGGTAGAAACTTAATGGATAGTGATGAAATTAAAACTCGCAATGGTACAGAACTTTCATTTACTTAAAACAAAATGTGGACAATATTGTATACCTCATATGGAAGCTGTGAAAATATTCATTTGGCAGTTTCAACCCTCTGTCTTGAAAGCACTGAATTAGACACCAGGAGCACAATGATGGTTCAGCTTTGTAAACCTGTCTGACCCATATCAGGCATGATGGAATTTGCTGTCTGTGCCTGACTATAAGAAAGAGTGAATAGAGAGGCCAGTTCAGAGTAACAGTCTAATTTATGGAGACAGGTGTTCTGAATACATACAAGAACAGATTTAATGATATTACCATGATTGAGGGCCAAGGCAACATATATTTAAAGAAATGCCGTGATGGTGAGAGATGGAGCTTTCATATGAGGGACATATATTCTAATCTGTCTGCCACTTTGTCTTTTTTTTCCCCTCTTTAAGACAAAAGGCAAGTGAAAGTTAAAATGGAAACTTCTGGAGGGGGCAAGTAATGAGTATTCTAATTATTAAAGATTCCTTTCAAGCCTTCGGATAGCCCATGGAGCTGAACCTGTCTCTGTTCAAATCCCATTAAGAGTAGAACAGCTATGCCTGAGATTGTCATGATGGTGTTTCATGCCAAGCCTTTTCTGTCAGCTCCAACCCGAGAAAAGGAGAAAGTGAAGTTCTTTTCTGCTTAGAATGCAATTCTCTTTGGAAATTAACTTCCTCACTGTTAAGGTGGCATAATGGATGCCCCTTAGCAATGAATATTTTCCTGTGAGGCTTTGTCTACCAACTGAAGATCTATAGGCAGCCTCCTTTCTTTAGATGGGAGATGAGGCTGATGATACAATTCATGTAAGCATTCTGGAGTTGGGGAAATGAGAGATTTCTCTAGTTTCCAAAGGATGTGGAGAGGGTAGTACAGTGGAGAAAATATTATTTTTTCATAATAGTAGAAATCCATATAAATTTAATGGTATTACTTCTTTATTGACTGTTCTTGTTGCAACAATAGTTCACCTCCTTGTGAACAAAATAGTCCTTTCGAATTCTGATCACTGCAGCTAACACAGTCACCAGAAAGGGACTAGACTTTGTCGCAACTAGCTCCATGTTTTAGAGTATTGCTTCAAAATCTAAGGCCAGGTCAGCGTAGTGTTTGTTTTTTCGAGAGCTAGTGTCTCCAGGCGATCACAGTCAGAAACTGGAGGGGAGAAGGCCGTAGACTGCACCATTGCCCAGCATCCTAGGTTCGCTTGCTCTTTTTTTTTTATGGTTTTAATTTATTTTTGAGAGCAGGAGAGACAAAACATGAGTGGGGGAGGGTCAGAGAGAGAGAGAGGGAGACACAGAATCTGAAGCAGACTCCAGGTTCTGAGCCATCAGCACAGAGCCCGACGCGGGGCTCAAACTCACAGACTGCAAGATCATGACCTGGGCCGAAGTCAGACGCTTAACCGACTGAGCCACCCAGGCACCCCTCGCTTGCTCTTCTGGCTAGATCCCACATTCAGCCCTCAAGCCTTCTGACAATTTCTGTGCTGACATGCAGAGCTGACAAGCTCTGTCAGAGAGCACAATACAAACACATGGGCAGCGCTGGGAAGCCGCCTGCTAAGTGTGACAAAGGAGCTCTCCACACAGCAACAGCATATGGAAAGCAGGCATGAAATTATCCCATTCTTGGGCTTAAGAACTGTGCAGGCTTTTTCTATTGAGCTCAAAATACTGAGTGGTTACAAGTTCCTCTTTTTTCCAGCTGTGAAAAGGCTAGCTAGGTTGTCTTTGTCTGGTAGAACATTATAAATGTCAAACAAAATTTCCTATCTTCCTTCTAACTCTTCTAGTTTGCTTTGGCCCTTAAGTAGTAGCTTGCTTTCTGGATTCCCAGGAAAAATGTGTGTGTAGTATATGTGCATGTGCATACACACACACACACACACACACTCTTAACATACACATGGGCACACATAAGTAAATGAATAAACTCAAAGAACTTCTCCTTGAACTTCTCTGCATTGGTGAATTGCTTAGCTCTCCTTAAGAGAGAGATAGACCTGCAATGCAGTGCCCTTGTTCCAGGATGATACCCTAATTCAAGGAAATGTACATCATTTTCAGAGCACTTTGAGTATCTTCTGTGCTTTAAAGAAATTCAGCTGAGAACACTCTGCCCAGATGCCAATCCCCAGTGGATGTGAGAATCAACAGGCACATTCTACCCTCAGGGACCAGAGAGGGCCATTACACACTGAGTAACTGCACTGGGAAGTTGAAGGAAACAAGCGTTAATGGGGACAATAAGTGGAGGTGGGGGTGAGGGGTGGGGAATGGAGAGGGTGGAAGTGCTATGAACAGGAGTCTATGTTCTTTAATCCTCATTTGCAAGTCTCCAGTAGAATCAAAATGAAACATTCCTGTCATCTATTTACTATATTAACCAAGAATTGCTCCCAGTTGGCAGAGATGGCAGTTGATAGTCCCACTTAAACAGATAATGGGCTGGGCAGTTTTTACAGTATGCTTTGACAGCAGCAACTAACTCCATATCCATACAGGAATAAAGAAGCCAATCAACTCATGCTTCTTCCTTTTGGTAGCTTGTCTTCCAAGTGTCCAAGGCGATGGCCAGTCAGGACTTGGTGAAGAATAATAGCTTGTCCTGTGGAAGCTCTTTCACTTGAGTCACTTCATCAGTTCTGGAGGGTGAAAAGCACAGTATCATGAAAACCTTCATGCTGACTTTACAGGGGCAGTACTTGGGAGCATTTTTAACACAATGTGTGGGTGCTGGTACCCTGGGTGATGTTCGGAGCCGTTGACAGTCATGGGAGGATCCTCTTTTGTGGCTTCACTTTGTCTTTTGAAGCAGGCAAAGCCTGACAGAGGGAGATGAATTCTTTCTCAACCTCTCTTGAGCATTTATTGTATGGTAGTTATGGACCTCAGATAAGCCAAAAAAGCTGGGTCAGCCCTTCCATATTTATGGTTTCCATAGTTTTAGGACTCAACAACAAACACTTGCAGGAAGAATTGAAACACATAATATCTTGCAGGAGAAGATGATTTTCCTTTTGAATGATCTCTTTGAAGAAAAAAGAGAGTTGTGTTGGTCCCTAGCATCCTCTGAGCTTTTTCAATAATAATGACAATGAGGAGCCCTTCTCTTTCTGAAAGTTTTAGGGAGAACATTCTTTCTTGAGTCCATAATAAATAACCTCAAGTTTAACTCTTTGAAGACATTATTTTTCTCTTCCAGTTTGTGGCCCAGGTGAGATGAAAACCCAATAAGCTTTAGCATATTGAAATAAAAACAATATGCTCTGGTTTCTCTTATCCAATCATATACCTATCCAGCTACCTGATGTTGATTCAGCATCTTCTTACTCTGCTAGACTGGAGGACCCACCATAGGTAAGTTGAAGTTCTTGCCTTTAAGGATAACAGATAATCACACACACAGTCATTCAAACAATAGTAGAAGTAGTCCCTGAGTGACATGGTATTATGGAGAACAGAGGCTTGGACTAGAGCAGTCTCTTCTCTGAGACTAGATTGGCCTCAGAGAAGAATTTTTGTGGAAATGACCCCTGAGCTAAATTTTAAAGACTAGAACTTAACCATGTAGAGTGATGTCAGGCATTCCGGGTTCAGAGAACAACTGGATCAAAGGCAAGGAGGAATTGTAAACAGGTCAGTAGTGCTGGGGAGGCAGATGTAGGAGAGAGGTGAAGTTAAAGGTCCTGGGGGACCTCATAAGCTAGACTAGAGGCCAGGCTACCATGGGGAAGCCATTACCTATGGTGTACTAAAATTGATAAAACTTGAGCTAGGGTAGCGTTAGATCGACAAGCAAGAAAAATATGAATTTACTATTCAGGAGATAAACCAAGCAGAATTTGGCAGCACATGAGGAAATAAGAAAAGTCTAGAATGCCTCCCAGACTTCCAGCCTGCCTCTCTAGCTGGGTGTTGGTTTGTGTGTAGGTGGTAAGATGACAATATATGCAGTTTGAGGTTGTCTGGAGTTGAGGTTGTCACGGATATCCAGGTCAGCACGTCCCACAGAGTGTTGAATTGAATTTGAGGCTGAAGAGAGAAGGTCTGACCTGAAAAGAAAATATTGGATATCATCAACATGTAAGTGATGATTAAAACCATGAGTGTAAACAGATTGGATTATACGAGAGAGAGACAAGAGTGAGAACTGTGCATTGAATATAGAACCATGACAAAGACCTTCTTTTAAGGGTGGGATGGAAGAAAAAGAATGAATGAAGAAGACAGAGTAGGAAAGATCAAAGAAGCGTTAAGAGAACAAGGTAAGCACATTGTCATGGAAGCTAAGAGCAGATTACAAATAATGAGGGAGCTACTGAGAGGTTTAAGATAAAACCTGTATCATATCTAGTGGATTTAACCAATTTTAGTATTCAAAGTCTCAACATCCCCTTTTCCTGACACCAGTTTATCTTTATCAAAGGTGTTAATAAGAGAGAAACAGTGAGAAACATCATGCAGATGTGTTAACTGTTGTTTTGTCTGCTTCACGCTCTGTGGCTTGCCCCAAAGACCAGGTTCCCTACAAGGCTTGCAGCTGTGGCTGGTGTGTGAGCCCGTGTCTTTGCATGGTTCCCCACCACACTAGTGTTTGCTATGCTCTAAGCAGGTGGTTTAGCAATTCCAGGTATCTAGATGAAAAGTACACCATACTTAGATGTTCCGAGTAAGTTTATTTTATGGGTGCATTAAGATTTTTCACACCCAGCTCTAATGATTCAGGTCATTGCTATTGTACACACAGTGTTACTGTGGCATGTAAGGAGGTTGAATTCTACCTCAGACTATTCCATACCACTGTCCTTTTTAAGTAGTTAGGCTTGCTTTCTTTCTTCTTCCTTTCCCTTCCTTCCCTTCCCTTCCCTTCCCTTCCCTTCCCTTCCCTTCTGTTCTCTTCCCTTCCCTTCCCTTTCCTCCATGCCTTCTTCCTCCCTTTCCTCCCTCCCTCTCTCCTTTCCTTCCTTCCCTCCCTCACTTCCTTCCTTCCTTCCTTCCTTCCTTCCTTCCTTCCTTCCTTCCTTCCTTCCTCCCATCCATCCATAGCCTTCACTCCTAGCATGAAGCCCAATGTGGGGCTTGAACTCATAGCTCTGAGACTGAGACCTGAGCTGAGATCCAGAGTTGGACATTTAACCAACTGAGCCACTCAGGTGCCCATAATCTTGCTTTCTTGTTTTAAATTGTAGTTTTATGTTTTCCTGTCACTGGTATGGTGAAGATGTCTTAGATCTGACTCTCAACAGCTTCCACCATGGTCCTGACTTAAGTCCCCACATATGTGGTCGGCAAGAAAGAGACATGGCAGAAGTATCCCTTTTACGTGGTTATTTCCCCAGTTCAGAAAGATTCGGATTACCTTATTTTTGGAATGCCAAGGCACAGATGACCTGAAAAAAACATGTAGTTTCCTAAATGGGAGAAAATTTGCTCATATATGCAATGTTTGGGATATCTTCCTATATTCATTCATTTTGAGAAAACACTGGCAGGACAACTCATTTGTGTTTTCACATGCCTCTCCTGAGTTGCCACTTTTCCACATTGTTTCCATGGCAGAGATTGGTAATGCATCATACATTGGTTACTGTGCTCCAATTCAGTCTCAGAATCCTTGTCCACACAGAACCCCTGGTAGCCCCTGGGAATTAATGAAAGCTCTTTGCTGGTTGTGGCCTGCTGTATCCAGTGCTGAATCAGGAACTACAGATATTATAAAAAATCAAGCACATTTATTTCCTGGGTTGTTATAATTAAACTGAAGAAACAAAATCTTTCTGAGTAATCGAAAGGCTATATTCAACTGTGCAATCTGCAGGGGAAGGAGAACCAGAGTCACTATATTTGATTCTTTAATATTCAAGTATTGGCTAGAGGGTTGGGGTAGATGTCTTTGCAGGGCCTTTGAAACCTTGGGAGTGACGTATCAGGGAAGTAGCACCCACTGCACTGGCTATTAATATTGATATATGAAAGAATCACATGAATAAATCATTTAAAATGCATATTTCCTGGAGCACCTGAGTGGCTCAGTGGGTTAGGCATCCAACTTGGGCTCAGTTCATGATCTCACAGTTTATGAGTTCAAGCCCTGCATTGGGCTCTGCACTAGCAGTGGGGAGTCTGCTTGGATCCTCTATCTCCCTCTCTCTGTTCATCCCCTGTTTGTTCTGTCTCTGTCTCTCTCTCTTTCAAGAATAAATGAAACATCAAAAATTATTTAAAATAATATTTAAAATGCAGATTTCCTGGGTCCTACCTTAAGATTCCCATTCTGGAAGTATGGACTTAAGCCCAGGAATCAAGATTTTCTTAAAAGTCCTGTTGATTCAGGGGTGCCTGAGTGGCTGAGTCGGTTGGGCATCCGACTTCAGCTCAGGTCATGATCTCGCAGTTTGTGAGTTCAGGCCCCATGTCGGGCTCTGTGCTGACAGCTCAGAGCCTGGAGCCTGCTTCAAATTCTGTGCCTCCCTCTCTCTTTGCCCCTCCTCTGCTTGTGCTCTGTCTCTGTCTATCTCATAAATGAACATTAAAAAAAAATTTAAAAATAAAATAAAATAAAAAAAATCCTGTTGACTCAGATATAGGTGGCCTAAAGAGTCCACTTTGAAAAACACTCCATTAGCGTAATCGTCTGCAAAATAGGTTTCACACAGTCCTTTATGGTATGAGAATACAATTGTAGAACTTTTACTTGTGTTTATAAAATATTGTTCTTAAACTTTCCTGCTGATTGGCACTGGCACCCTCATGGAAACTGTCTAACAATTAGCTGGTCATGTCCTGGGTAAAATTTGCAGAATGAGCTGAGTGGGAGTAGAGTTGAGTTTTGCTTATTGTGATATAGTTAAGATCTATATTGCCTTGGTAAGTGGATTTAAGGGTCAGTGATCTTGTTTAATTAACCTATCCCTCCCAATATGGGCGAGTGCCTTAGAACAGGTTTCTGTGAAGAACCTGTGAATTGATGATAATGCTAAAGGAACGTCCACAAGGGAGCAAAAGCAAATGGCCATGCTGACAATTGTCTCGCTCTTTCACAGCTCCTGGCCAGCTACATACAGGGACAAAAACCAGTGAAATCTAATCAGATATGACTACCAAGAAGACTATTCGAAATACGGATTTAGAGCCACTCTCATTAATGATTAACCTCTCCCAAAGTACCCATTACATCTTGAGAGATTAACTTATGCCATTCTGATCATCAGGGCAGAATCACAATTACAGAAGCATCCGAAGAATTAGGAGAGTATGGTGCAAAGGGTAGGAACCAGACTACTGGTTTGAATTCATGTTCTGGTGCTTACCAGCTGTGTGACCGTGGGTAACTCAGTTTCCCCATTTGTAAAATGGGGGTTAATAATACCTACCTTGGAGGGCTATTATGAGGATTGAATGAGTTAATACATGTAACATGCTTAGGCGGATGTCTGGCATATGGTGCAAGCAATATAAATACTAGTTTAAACATATAGTTTATCCCATTTTATGTCCTTATTTATGGATTTCTATTTTATATTATATATGGGTATGTTTTATTAACATTGGTGAATAAATATACTAACATTGGTGGTGCGTGCTCAAACATTGTGGCTGATAATGGTGAATGAGTAAAAGATCTATAGTTCACTTTCCACCAGACACTACTTCTCCTAAAATTTTCCCAGGCCTCTATGAGATCACTCTTCACTGGGCCTGCAGGGCGGGGTCTATGTTTTTCGGTTGGTGAGGCTTGGGTATAATAGCAAAAATGTATCACTTTTTGACGATCTTCTCATCTCTTCTGTCCATTAAACATCCTGACCTAATTGTCACTTTATGCTGCTTTCTTTCATACCTAATTTTGCTGGTCCTCATGTCACACCAAGATATTACCTTAAAAAGTGTTTGGAAATGTGCTAGTTTGGAATATGAACTTCCGAGGAGCATTCCTCCTCCCCTGCTCCCTGTGTTCTCTTCCCGTGGACCCAACCATCCACCCCAGGGCCTCTGTTTGTGGTCATAAGAGGTGATCTGAACCAGACACATCCAGGCCACATGGACAAATGTGTGCACAAATACAGTTCTTCCCTTTTCCACTCAGTACAGCTAAGTGAGAGTGAATTTTTTTTTTTCAAAAACAGCATTATTGAGAATAACATGGAAGGGAATAAACAAAGAAAACACTAAATGATTGAAATAAATGAGAAAGTCCAATATTTCTTTCCAGTCATTATTTACTGAGCATTCCTCGATCTCTTTCCTCTATGTGCATTAGCAAACCCCCACCCAAGCTGGCTTCAGGTTGGATCCTCTGTGCCTCTCCAAAGTCTGTTTTCTAGTTGCCATTGCCTATGGGTCAGAGTCCAGATTGTGTAAATTTTCACTTAGTTTCTTCCATATTCTGACTCTACCTTGAGTGTTCATGCACAGGATTGCACTAGAAGACCTTGAATATCTCTCCCAACTTTTCTCTCCCTATCTCTCCCAGTAGACTCATGTCTAAGACTGTTTTACTATTCTTTTTAATGTTTATTTTTGAGAGAGAGAGAGAGAGAGAAAGAGTGAGAGAGCGAGTATGTGCAGGGGAGGGGCACAGAGAGAGAGGGAGAACAGAATCTGAAACAGGCTCCATGCTCTGAGCTGTCAGCACAGAGCCTAACGTGGGACTCGAACTCCAGAACGGTGAGATCATGACCTGAGCCGAAGTCGGATGCTTAACAGACTGAGCCACCCAGGTGCCCCTGGTTTACTCTTTTCTAAACACATCCATCTCATTTGCTCATGGCCTCTTCCTAGAGTGTTTTCCCAGTGCTCTCAGCTGGGATGAGTTTTATCTGGCTTCCTCGGACCCCTCAAATTTTTCCTTACTTGAAGACTCTTACAGACCAGAGAAAGAGACACCCTTTGGTGCATCTCCAGTCATGCTCCAGAACTGGCTGTCTACCTTGTCTGTTGACCTTCATCAGAGGTCTTCATGCAGAGCTACTTGATTTGCTGCAGAGTTTTCAGGGGATGTTTTAAAATTTTTTTAAATGTTTATTTATTGTTGAGAGAGAGAGGGGCGGGGGAAGGGCAGAGAGAGAGGGAGACACAGAATCTGAAACAGGCTCCAAGCTCTGAGCTGTCAGCACAGAGCTCGATGCGGGGCTGGAACTCACAGACTGTGAGATCATGACCTGGGCCGAAGTCGGATGCTCAACCGACTGAGCCACCCAGGTCCCCCTCAGGGGATGTTTTAAAGGAGTCTTTCTTTCTGGCACAGATCCTCAATATCCAGATCCATTCTAATTTTTTTTTTTAATGTTTATTTATATTTGAGAGAGACAGAGAGATACAGACAGAGCATTAGCTGGGGAGAGGCACAGACAGAGAGGGAGACACAGAATCCGAAACAGGCTCCAGGCTCCGAGCTGTCAGCACAGAGCCCGATGCGGGGCTCGAACTTAGGAACGGTGAGATCATGACCTGAGCCGAAGTTGGACGCCCAACCGACTGAGCCACCCAGGTGCCCCCAGATCCATTCTAAATATAATCATGTCTCATACATCATAGAACCATTGCGGGGAGCCTGGGTGGCTCAGTTGGTTGAGCGTCCGACTTCGGCTCAGGTCACGATCTCGTGGTCTGTGGGTTTGAGCCCCGCATTGGGCTCTGTGCTAACAGCTCAGAGCCTGGAGCCTGCTTCGTCTTCTGTGTCTCCCTCTCTCTCTCTGTCTCTCTCTGTCTCAAAAATAAATAAACGTTAAAAATTAAAAAAAAAAAAAGAACCATTGCATCTCAGGTTTGAAGAAGTTTACCTCTTACTTCCACCCAATGTGTGAATCCCCTTTGAGCATCCCAGTGCATATGTCCATATTAGAATACCTCACGTGGTGGTGACCTCACAGCCTCTCTAGCCATCTCTTTCCCCAAAGCAGAATATCTTGCATTGATTTTAGAATTGACGTCACAGAACACAGTCTGAATTTCAAGACGACACAGCAAAGAGTAAAAAAAAAAAAAAATTAAGGTTAAGCTAATGATGAATTTAGAATGTGATCAGACAGTTGGGTGATCCGGAAGCATACATTGAATAGAGCCAGATTACAGAGGTTTAACATTTGTTTAATATGTGTTTTTGGCTAATTTCTCTGTTCTTTGAAACAGATGGGCTTGTCTTGGAAAATGTTAGCATTCTACAATGGTTAAAGGCCAGAGGGCAGAGAACTCTGGTCCTTTGAAACTTAGGTCTTTTCGAGGCACTGGAAGACTTAATAAGTCTAAGGCATTATAATTTATTGGTGCAGTATTGACAATAGGCTTGTTGCTGTGTAAAACACAAACATACATTAGCTTTGCCTTTGGGACGTACACGGTAGATGGGGAATGCCTGTTGACAATGTTGATTTGATTATTTTAAGCACATGGATATTCCTGCTTTACTGTTTTCATTGCATTGATATTGTTTTCATCTTTATAGCTTGTCTCAGTCTTCAGGGAATCCTATTACTCAGATGGTTCTTCAAAGGCCTGTATCAGCCACACTCTCCATCTTCCACTGGAACCAGATCCTGATGTTAAGTTCCTCTGTTGGCCTGGTCTATCAGCACTGATTCCTTATTGATTTCTTTTTCTGTGCAGTGGGTGATGGTATTAAGAACACAGTCAAGGCCTTAACACACACCCTTAGACATAAATATGCATCTTATCAAAGGCTTTAAGGGAGCTAAAAATGAAAGAAAAGAAGTAGAAAAACCACATATTTTCTCGTCATCTTTCACTGGTCAAGCAATAACAGCTGAAGGCAGGACATTGCCAAGTCCCTTTGTGGGAAGTAGAACAATGCTCTCCTCCCCCCAAAATGCCCACGTCCTAACCCTCTAAACCTTTGACTCTGTTAATTTACATTAAAGATGCAATTAAAAGTGTAGACCTTTAGATTGGGAGATTATCTCAGAGCCTCTAGATGGCTCAACCTAACCCCACAAGTGTTTATTGGAGGGCCTCGCCCAGCTGTGTGGTCAGAGGGCAGTATTCCTGTTCAATGAGGGTCAGATTCAGCGTGCTGGCTTAGAATCTGGAGAAAGGGTACCATAGGTCAAGGAATTTGGATGGCCTCTAGAAGTTAGAAAAGGCAAGGAAACATGTTTTCCCTTAGAACTTCCAGGAAGGAATGCAGCCTTGTTGATACCTTGGATATAGTCCAGTGAGACCCATGTTGTACTTCTGATATACTTTAAGCCACTAACTGTGTGGTAATTTGTTATAGCAACAACAGAAAAGAAATACACTGTATTTTACAGAATACAGTGAAAGTAAATATATTTATGAAAATATATTTTTCATATTTATTGGGAATACAGTCATTAAGTTCTGTATCTAGAAAGTCTTGCAGCAAAGTCAAATACAGACTATCCATCTAAAGCTAAGGAACTCGGGGAGTGGTGTTTGTGTGATTGTCTAAATGCTCTGATTGCTATTTATTTTGGAATCATCAGAGTGGGAGTGACTGATACTTCTTGGAACTCTTTGGCAATCCAGCCAATAATTTTTTTTTCTTTCGCATGTACAAGTGACCTTTCTAAAATGTTAACATTCCTCATCTTAAATCCTTTTGTTGTTCTTCTTTTCTTTCAATAAAAGCCAAGCTTTTTATCATGGTTTACAAGGCTCTTCAAGAAATAGCCCCTGTCTATTCCTACAGCTGTCCCTTTTACCACTTGTGTTCCAGCCATACCACTGCTTACACTTCATATTCTTTCTTACCTCCATGCCTTGCACATGCTCATGGAGACTTTTCTCTCCATGGCTTGGTCCTATTTATTCGTGACAGCACAGACATTATCCTTTCTAAGACTTCCTGCTGCTCTCCAGACATTCCCAACACCCCCTGAACTTACCTCCACAACCATAGAAGTTATCTGTCATACTGTGTTAGGATGCATTACTTGTCTGTAGTTTTTACAAGCTCTTTATAGAACAACAGAGACCTTTCCTCTTTAACATTAATGACTGCCCCACCTGCCTGGCGTCTAGGACACACTCAGTAAGCATTTGTTAAATGAAAGGATATGCCATATTCTTATGGTCTGTGAAAACCCTGCAGCCTAGATTAAGAATCAAGAATTTGGCTCGGGTATTTGGCAGGTACAGTGATTCCTTTCTAACACTTTAGAGGTGACCAGAGATTCCTGATTCTTATTTCTCCACAGTGTATTTCCTCTGGTTTGAACAATGCAAGGAGTGTAGGAAAAAACCGCAAAGTTTGGAGTAAGAATATTTTTTGGGGGGTCCTGGGTGGCTCAGTTGGTTAAGGATTTGACTTCAGCTCAGGTCATGATCTTGCGATTCATGGGTTATAGCCCCATGTTGAGCTCCGAGCTGACAGCTCAGAGCCTGGAGCCTGCTTCGAATTCTGTATCTCCTTCTCTCTCTAACCCTCCTCCACTTGTGCTCTGTCTCTCTCTCTCAAAAATAAATAATAAATGTTTTTTAAAAATTTTAAAAATAGATTTTTTAAAAGAATACTTTTTAAAAGTTTCTTTTCTTATTTATTTTGAGACAGAGAGAGTATGAGTGGAGGAGGGGCAGACAAAAAGGGAGAGAGAGACTCCCAAGCAGGTTCTGTGCTGACTGCACAGAGCCCAACGTGAGGCTCAAACCCACAAAACTGTGAGATTATGACCTAAGCTGAAACCAAGAGTTGGATGCTCAACAGACTGAGCCACCCAGGCACTTCTGGAGTAAGAAATTTTAACCTGAAGCACAAGGATCCCCCTAAAATTCCATAAATGGGCTTCATGTGGCCTTGTGAACCACCTGAAATATGTATATGTGGGGTGTGTGAGTGTGTGTGTGTGTGTATTTTTTAATGTAACTTGTTTAATATGTATCTGGGAGAAAATCAGAGATTTGTTCATATTCTCAAACCAAAGTGGCCCAGGGATTCTGTGATAATAATTGACCGTGCAGCTGTAGAGAAATGCATTCAAACCTTCCTCTGACCTGAAGCTATTCCCATTGAGTTCCCAGCTTCTTTGTTTTGGAAGCTTTTGTCACCACATTTTCACACAAAGAAAGAAATTTTTTCTGTTCTTGCTTAATAAGCAGTTTGAGGAGGAAGCCTCCCTGGAATGGTGGTCCAGGCTGATATTTCTCCCATATGGGCAGTGCCGGGATACTCTTCTGGTAAACACGTGGGATATCAGGATCAGGGTGGCTTGCACACAGTCATTTACATGGGATTTCATATTCTTTTGAGACTGATAGGGGACTTCAAAGTGTCACTTAGCTTCACCACCTACTTTGAAGAAAAATTTCAAATAAACGATATCAATTGGATTAAATTTTATCCCACTTGTTAAATTTGCTTCCCCTGCCTGTGAGAAGGTGGTTGCCTAATCCTACCCAGCACACTCCACAGTTAAAGGGCCACTTGGAGAAAACCAGAGATCAGTTGCTTGGGAAATTTTCTGTATCTTGCCTTTTCTGTCAATAGTGAAGAAGGGGAGAGAGACAAAATGTAACCATGGGTTTAGATCCTTTGGCTAAACGGTGTGCAGTCTTCCAGAGCTGGGCACCCGATGTGTTCTCTGAGCAGGCAGCATGCCTGCACATGGAAGCCTTTCCGCAAATAAACCACAAAGTCACAGACATGGGCATAGCATTTGAATAAGAGCAAGTAGAGAACAAATATCCTTTCCTCAAGGTCACCATCTAGGTCTCTGTGAACTCATTTGGGCGTCCTGAAGAAACTAACTTGATAATTGGGGATTTTTTTTTCCTTGGAGAAGAATCCAAAATTTATCTAACATTGTCAAAACTGTGAGACCAGAGCAGGGACAAGCTGGCCATTCTGCCATGCTGCCTTGGTTAGTGGTCTGTCTGCACTGAATGCTGCAGTAGTGATTTGGGGGCATATATGAATCAGCTTGAAAGACTCAATATAGTGATTGGAATCCACAGCATTCATTCATTTATTAAAACATCAGTTTTTTAGAAGATCTACTGTGAGCCAAGCATTATGTGAGGCCCTGAGATTCTCTTAAGTAGATTTGGCTACAAGGAACGCAGTTATTTTAATAGAAGTCAAAGATTGACTCTTAGCTTTGTCTATTTTGATGAAAATTTATACACCCACATTCATTAGGTTCATATTACTCCTCTTCTACCAATTGCAGAGCTTTCAGAGATGTGTTGGCAGAGACACACGCATGGAGATGAGGGGGTGCCCATCCTTAAGTTTACTGTCTACTGTTTGGTTTACTTTAAGCCCTCTTTTAGAAAGAGCAAGTTATACACTCTGAATTAAAGTGTTTTCCTCTCCCCTCCCTCTCCCTTCCTGCTTTAGTGTAAGAGTTTTGTTTTTAGAATTTGCTAGAAATATGGCTCTAAGGGGTTGGTACTCTCTTGCATCAACTAGGGCTAACTTTGCTTAAATTCAGCCTCATCAAAAGTCTTCAGGTTTCTTAAAATCATGGAGTTAGCAATTAGAAAATAATCTTGGGAGGTTATTTTCCCTCTTCTTTGCTCTACATAGAGGATTATCTCAATTAGTTCATAAAATAGAATTTATTTAATCATTCCATGTATTTATAAAGCCCATTTTCCTTCTGCCTCCCAGCATCTTTTACCTTTTGATGTATGATTAACACGGACTTTCTTGTATTTTCTTGGAGGTAGGACTTTTCCCTTCCCTTGAATTACAATGAACCCTACCAAATCTGGGCACTCCTTCCCTGTAAAAATCCTTTGCAACATTTGCTTTTTTCCCCCCTGCCATTGATGACTACTGGCTCTAACTTGATGTCAAGTTAACTTTAACAAAACAAAACATAGAAGGTGACTGTGTTCTATCACTATGATTAACAAAACATATACATCTATGTATGTAGAGTTCTCTGCTTTCAGGTTTTCCCTTTCCTAAGCTACCTCTGTCCTTAAGTATACTCCCGTGAAACTAAAAATAAATGAGAGCAATTTTCAATAGATATTTATCTGACCCCAGAGGGTCCCTGGACCTGAACTAGAAAACAAGGGATTTTAAGAGTATGTAAATAATGTTGTTTGATGTTGAGTTTGAAGCAGTTTCCCTAGTTAAGAAAGGTCTTATTTAAAATTTTTTGTTGGAGCCCTTGGCTGGCTCAGTTGGTTGGGCATCTGGGTCTTGATTTCAGCTCAGGTCATGATCTCACAGTTCATGGGTTTGAGCCCTGCGTCAGGTTCTGCACTAGTGGTGCAAAGCCTATTTGGGATTCTCTCTCTCTCCCTCTCTCTCTCTCTCTGCCTTTCTCCCACTCGTGCTCTGTCTCTCAAAATAAATAAACTTTAAATAAAATAAAATCCTTTGTAAACTGCAATTTTACTAATAAGCCCAGAAAATATGTACAGTTCTTTCAGTGATTTCTGTGGCATTTTTAAATGCTTATATGCTATGTATTTATAAGAAAATGTTCACCTATTGGTTTGAGTGATCATTTCTATATATAATAGAGGAAAAAGATTAGTTAGAGAAGGATAATGGCTAATAAATCCCTGCGGATACTTTTCAGTGGCAGAAGTTTGATGCTTCTAACTCTAGATGAGGAAGGTGGCCCTTTTCTGTGCTTAGCAAAGCATCTAGTGCTTGCATTTATTATAACATTTTGTCACACTGCATTATAATTATTAGCATTCTTGTTTGCTTACCTCTAAGCTTCTTGATGACAGTGAATATTTTTTTTTACTTTGTATCATTGCTTTATTTGTTGAAATATCTTTCAGCTGCAAAAGAGGGGAGCCCAACTCAGACTAATTTAAGCATAAAAGGAAATTTATTGGTTCAACTATCAAAAAGGTCCAGGCTCCAGTCAGGTTTAGATTCAGGGAACCAAATGCTTTTTATTAGCAATCTCTGTTTACCTCTTGTGCAGATTGCATTTAGCTTCATTTTCTCTCCTAGAAGACTCCCCCATATAGCCAGAGAAGATGGCCTTGTGGAGCTGTTGTGTATTTGCAAAATGTAGCTTGTGATGAGAAAGTTAATATTTTTAAATTTCTCTAACACAATACTTCCAGAGAGAGCTCTGATCGGTTCATCTTCGGTCTTATGCTTATTCCTCTGTGACAGAGATAATGGAGGGCATCACTGTGCATGCTTGAGCCATGTGTCTACTCCCGAGGCAGGTGATTCTGGTCAGCCCCACTTAAACCATAGGAAATGGGAAATAGAGGATTCACAAAAAGATTGAATATTGGGAAAATCATCACCCAGTTAATTAACATAATTTTTTCATCTAAAAGGTAATCTAGTAAATGTTGAATAAAGTGATGAAAGGAACACCTGTTCATTCATTTGACCATTAAATATTGTCTTTTCCCAGATACCCTAGCAGTTCATTGCAACCATGATCTGCT
Organism: Paguma larvata; assembly: GCA_030068075.1. Classification (NCBI taxonomy): domain Eukaryota; kingdom Metazoa; phylum Chordata; class Mammalia; order Carnivora; family Viverridae; genus Paguma; species Paguma larvata. The sequence continues at coordinate 90,719,518 of CM057825.1, read as the reverse complement.
TTTACACCATCGGATTCATAGTTGATGTCGGGAAGGTGTTAATTCCAGAATGGGGCATTGTTTTGATGCTTTTCTGTATTGTCTTGCCTTGATATCTGAACTCCAGTATTCCAATTTAACTTTCGATGTGCCTATGAAACAATCACTAAGTGCTTACAGATTTGATTTAATTTTATAGAAAGAAATTATATGACATGATACCTTTGCATATTTCCCTCCTTTAATCTCAACATTTAGGATTTGGGAGTGAATCTACTATATGTAGGCTCTTTTCCCCATGGTGTTAGGAGCATGGAGGACTTGTGATATGAATTAAGCTAATGGCTCTCCTTTTTAAAAAAAATTTTTTTTAATGTTTATTCATTTTTGAGAGTGAGAGAGAGATAGAGTGTGAAAGGGAGAAGGGTAAAGAGAGAAGGAGACGCAGAATCCAAAGCAGGTTCCAGGCTCTGAGCTGTCAGCACAGAGCCTGACACAGGGCTTAAACTCACAAGCCTTGAGATCATGACCTGAGCTGAAGCCAGATGCTTAACCCAGTGAACCACCCAGGTGCCCCTAATGGCTCTCCTTCTTACTGGGTAGTGAGGAAATAATTCATCTTCTTTACCTTCTATTTTTCTATATATAAAATATGGACCATAGAACCTTCTAGTCCAGGCTTTTATGATAATAAATTACATTTTATTTAATTGCCATCATTATTTTGACTATGTGTTGTCAATAATGAAAGGTGGCTGGTATTCAGAGTACTGAATAATGCTCTATTGTTATAGAAGTAGGGAGTGTAGGTCTAGAATGGGACTAGGGAATCTTAATTTGTAACAGGCACTCCAGGCAGGTGTAATACAAAACTGAATGGGTCACAAAATATAAGATTTACATATACATATATGTAAAGTATACTATACATAATATACATATAATATACATACAAGTAAAGTAAAATATAATATTTACATTAACATAGTAGATATATCTAAAGATATAAAAGGATTGAATATTGGGAAAATTGTCACCCTGTTAATTAACACAATTTTCGCATCAAAAGGTAATCCAGTAAATGTTGAATAAAACGATATATAGTACAAATAAATGTATATGCAGTACATATATATATAGTAGAAATAAATGTATATGCAGTAGAAAAGTGATGTTTCATACTTACTTGCTTCATACTTCAAATAATTTCTACTAAATTATTTAATAATTCACTCACTCATTTATTCAACTCATGTTTATTTATTGCTGAGGACAGCAAGTAAGACCAGATTCCCGGCTTCCAGCTCTCCAAGAGTGGCTTGAAAATTGCAGGCAATGGTTTTGAAACATTTGTATGTAGAAGATTCACATGGTGAGCTTGTTAAAATGCAAATTATAGGATCTCATTCCCAGAGTCTGACTCAGTAGGTCTGGTGTGAGATCCCCTAAACCTCCATTTGCTCATACCCCAGGTGGCCTTTGGAACACACTTTCAAAGCCAATACCCTAATGCATGTGAAAATTCTCTGAAGTGTAATCATTATTCTGAGGAGGTAATGAGGATATTCTGTTTGAATTTCCCTACAGGAATGGATTAGTAGACTTAGAGGAGAAACTTGCCACCCAGCAATACCTAAGTCACTCCATGTTGGGTTAGAAAAATGCCCAAATATGTCACGGAGGAACCGAATGCCCTTGAAAATAGGTTCACAGACCAAAGTTATGAGACTGGGCTGATATTAGCAGTTTTATTGCCAAGTGGAAGTAATAGTGAGGGAATCCCTGAATCATTTCTATTGAGTTTCTTAACATAGAATTCAGCCTTGTAAAACTTGCAGGTAAGTCACACCTTTATCCCTCCAGCTTCTGGGGAGATCAAAGGTCTAACAGGAGATTTTTCTGGCTCTAGATATCAATTCTACCAAAACTCTTATTGGTCATCAGCTGCAGTTTGAGGGGCCATTAATAATCTTGTTCCTCTCCAGTTTTCTTACAGATAGTCCCCAACAAATGGCAGTCTTACAAGCTATACTTTGGAAAGGAATGGCTTACAGTTTATCCAGATTTTAAATAGTCACTTCTGATGCACATGGCATCACCTAAATACATGTCATATCAACTGTTTTCCTGACTCAGAATGCCCTTCTCTGCAGTGTGTGTTGGGAGCGTTCCTGTTGATGGCTGCTTGGCCTCTGAGCCCAGAAAGACTGCAGAATACCCTTCCTTCTTTCCATATGAAGATAGACCAAGCACTAGGAATTGTTCTAGAGTTTCTTTCATTCTAGATACACTTGCCTAAAACGAAACAAAAAATTAAAATTAGGATCTTTTTTTATTATGTAGGGCAAGAACATCAGGGTGCATTTCAGTTGTGGACATAATTGGATAATGGATATTTCTGAAAAAAAAAATCAAAGTACGATAGAAGCACGCCTCCCCCAGAAAGCACTTTCTCTTAAAGAACCTGCATATCTATTGCTTATATCCACCAAACTCAAGAGTTAGTGGATCCTGCTGACTAAATATTTAAATTTTTAACAATTTGTGTGGTTTATTTAGCTGTCTTTATCATTCATTTTTAGCATGCCAACAGGTAATATAAAAGCACATGAGCTGTAAATTAGACTCCAGTCCCAAATGAAATATGAGTTATCACCTTCATAGACAGTAATAACACCGTTTTTGTGTAATCCCAGGCTCCAGTGTCATAATAGCCACCAATTAAACAAAGCAACACGTTCACTGGGATGTTGGCTATAGAGGTACCATTTAATAGCTTATAGATTGCTGAAGACAACTGGATAATGGACATTGCTGTTTTTTTTATTTTTTAATTAAAAGATATATTATGGAATAGGTTTTCTTTTTAAAGAACTTGAACACAGGTACTTTGGAATGCATGAATTTGTTTTGAGGGATCTGAGATTCAGGGACAAACCTTGATTGTTTTTTTCTTACATTTTTTAATGTTTATTTATTTTGAGACAGAGACAGAGCATGAGCTCGGGAGGGGCAGAGAGAGAGGGAGACACAGGATCTGAAGCAGGCTCCGGGTTCTGAGCTGTCAGCACAGAACCCGACGCAGGCCTAAAACTCACAGACCTTAAGATCATGACCTGATCCAAAGTCAGAATCTCAACTGACTAAGCCACTCAGGTGCCCCTCTAATAACCCTTTAAATCAGATCATGGCTTCTTCTCTCAGGGGTCAGCCAGGGTCTGTCCCTCTTCTCTTTCCTGCGTGTAAATAAACAATGACCCAAATAAGGGTAGAGGCTATTCAGAACTTGCTATAGAAAGAAGTTAACCACCATCACTTTGTGTCTGGCAGACACTCGAAGGCTGGGAGAATGGTGAGAAAGCTTTATGATGCAAAAAGGAGACAGTTTTGGTTACAATGTGAGTGGAAGTTGTTCAGGAAGCACAAGGTGGGCTACCAAGAGGGCAGATGCATCTTAGGTGATTGGTTTGAGGAGTGTGTTTGGTTTTCTCGGGTTGGTCTTATGTCGGAAGAGGGGATAAAACAATAGGGAAGCTGGCAGTCAGTGACCAACTCCTGGTCATTATGGGCCAATTGTTGTAGAGTCTGTGGTTTAACTCTCTGGACTGATTGCTGCAAACTTGTGGGACAGAGTTCTATTGTCATCTTTGGTCTGGCCATTGTCCTTTTATATATTCATCTCTTCATCCACTCTTTTGATCATTGTCTTGATTATGGGGTTGAATATTTCACCAAACTCTAGAGATTCAAATCTTCCCCTTTGAAGATTGTTCAGTTGTCTCCATAATCAACAGCATCATGATATTTTCTTGACTCTATCTACTATTTCTTGTCCACTGGCTTTTTGCTCTTATATCATCATGGAGATTATCTGTGGAGAGAGCAGCTCTGCAGAAGTATTTTAGGCTATGGGTAGAATGCAGTGGTCCTGCATCATGATCACTATGATTAAACACAAGAACAATTAATCCCATTAAGATGCTTTGGAACTGGGAACCCCAACTGCTCAACACAGACCAAGAGATCAAGCCCCATAGGCTGTTGTCTGTTTTATTGATCTAAATACAGGTGAAAGTATTACCAACGGCATAGACATGACCATAGCTAGACAATAAGAAATCTAGAGCAGTGCAATTGCCCATCAATACCTGTGATATTGAGTTTAGATTGTTCTCTATTCCAGGTAGGGCAGAGATGGTATTAATGATTGCTGTCGAGTCACTGATAAGTTATTACAGTCCTTTCTATTTGTATAGTTCCCACCAATGAGAATTCTGCTTTGATTTCTAACATAATGAATGAGTTATGTGAAAGCCCAAATGATCAAGGATGGGCTTCACTTTGGAGCTCTTATCTGAGTTGAAATTTTGAGACTTGGTGATTTATAGAATTAGGATCTCTGTGTATAGAATGTGTCAGAATACTATTCCTAAAGTACATGAGGTTTTAGTGTGAGGCAAACAAGATCAGGTATCTTGGACACAAAAGAAATAGTATCCTCTATTACTGGAATAGTAATCTTGGCATCAGGAATGAAGGGGTTTTTCATGAGATAAGGTCATAACCGAGACCTTACCTTAGCTAGATTACATATTTAGATATCTATCAGTTTCCTTTAGGTGGCAATTAATGGCCCATCAATATGAAGGTTGCTGAATTCACTTTTAGAATTACCTAGAGTCTGACCAATAGATTATAAAAACTGGTTATTTTTTTCTGGGAGATAGAGACGCTAACAAAATCACAGGTTTATTTTTCCAGGTTATTTGTCCATGTAGGTGAAGTGTAAATACCATCAAATTTAATTCCTTATGGTCTCATTTGATCAGGTTTTTTACCATGGGGTCTGACAGTTGATGACATGAAATAGTAAGAATGAAGGCAGAGGCTACTATTTGGGATAATGTAAGAATGACTCTAAAATGAGTATGTTCTGCTCTAATAGTTGTAATAAGGTAGGAAGAAAAGAGAAAAAGGTCATTATAGGAATAACAACCAGATGTTTATGGAAAATGAGAAGAAAATTATTATAAGCAAACAAATGCCAAAACAAGGATATTAGTCTGTGTCCTGGTTGAAAGGTGTCTACTATTTGAGATTATTAGCTTGTTTTGAAGGTCTTAGGTCAGCTGCATACATCTAAAGACTGACTGCTTCTAGTGGGTCTCTGAGAATCCTCAGTTTAAAAGGCTGTAGTGGAGTAGCCTTCCAATTGGATCAAATTTGGAATTGCTTCCTTAGCTGTGAAATATGAACCCAATGATGTATTTCATGGAGTTTCACTGCTGCATTTATTATTAAAAGAACTTCATAGAGTCCTTTCTTACCAATGAGATTAAAGAGCAGTTTTTCTCTGATGTCTCTTCCAATAGACAAAAAACTTCTGGCCCAAGATCATGAAGATGGGTCTAAGAAGATGTGGAAAGGCAGCCTTAAGCCATTGGCAATAAGACTGGCAATGAGTCCCCTACAGTATTTTGCCATAATTGCACACAGCAGGGCAAGCCTACTATCAGAGGTAAAATCCTAAAATGGCTGGACCTTCCAGTTACCACTTTATAAGATGATAACTGATGTGTTTTCAAGGCAATGGAGTGTTTGGTCATGACAGTTTGTGGAGTACCTTTGGCCAGAGGAATCTTAGGGTTTCTGAAAGTTCTCATAACTTTAATTTAAATATTATATTGATTCTTTCAACTTTTCCAGAAGATTGTAGTGGTAAGGGCAGTGTAGTTTTTTGAATAAGAGGTAATGTGTTACAATTAGACTAATGTGTTCATTAGTCACTTGGCATAAAAGTTGATCTGCTCTGGGTTGAAAACACAAAATCAAACAGCTTTTTAGCAAATGTAAGGGCTGTAGCATTTGGCAAGCAAATGCTTCAGCCCAGCCTGAAGGTAGATATACAATAATTAAAATATATTCAAATCTCATGGAGAGTAGAAGCTGAGTAAAAACCATCTGAAGGTATTCAAAAGAGTCCTACACCCCTGGTTCCTGGTTATATCCCACCTTTATAGTTTTCCCAGTGTTATGTTGTTGATAGTTCACACATGATCTGAAAATAACTTCAACTCTCTTTTTAAAACTTTCTCACCAATACTTATTTAAGACAGTAACCAATTTTTCTACACCAGATGAGTAGTTTCATGGAGAAATTTAGCAAATACCCATCCATTTGAAATCATCTGATGCCATCAAGTGGTTTTCTTGAGAGCACCAGAAATTGAGGGAAAGGTGAAAACAGATTTTTCCCAGTCTTTCTTTTTGAAGTTAGGGACTAAACATTGATATTTTGTGATTTCTTTGAATCATTTCAGATATTTATCCTTTGAGGATTTGGATAGACTCTCACAACTTTGGTTAAGTTTGGCTTAATGATTTTGAGAGTATTTTCTTTAGCTTCCGTGTGATCTCTTTTTGCATGGTCTACAACCATTGTGATACCCACTTCTGTAGAAGTAGAGTGCATCTATAGGTTGCTTGATTTATCCATTTTTGATGGAGGTTCTAGAAGAAGAAAGAAATACTCTGTTTCCAGTGTCCCAAAGTGAAATATTACTCTGAGAACATATCTGCTATTGCTTTGTTTACTCTTGAGTCTTTGGCCATCTGGGCTAATTTTATCTCAGGTAGAGGTACTAGATTCTAAAATAGAGCTTAACCTGCTTCAGATTCTGTGTCTCTCTTTCTCTCTCAAAAATAAACATTAAAAAATTTAAAAAAAAATAGAGCTTAAATTAGTGGTGTCATATCCTGATTCATAACCTCTGGTTTCAGATTTCCATCAATAATATTAGGTCAGAATTCTCAGTGGGAGTCTGTACTGATCTGAATGAGGTACAGAAAAGTTCTCTAACTGAGGTAAGGCAGTCATGAGGTTTCCCCTTCTGGTGGGGGCAAGTGAGTGGCAGAATTCAGGGTGTGGCTGCAGTGAATATTAATGTGAAGGAGAGGATAACAATGTCATAAGAGATGAATTGACTGGCTGAAAAGTGTTGTGTGTTCTCACAGTAGTAATGTCTGTGCTGCATGAGGCACTATGAGGTTCCACTGCCCTAAGACAGGGTGATAAGCCTTTGCAACAGAGTCAAGGGTGAGTATTTGGCAGTTGATGATATTCGGCAGTTGATGGTTTTGATGGTTCACATGGAGTTGAATTAAAGGCCAAAGGGCTTATCTAGATTACTTGTGCACAAATAGACAGAAGGATCTTTTGTAGTTAGGGATGTCTAGGGAAAGAAGCTGTGAAAGAGCCTTCTCTAAGTTATAGAAGGCCTGTTCATGGTTGGGCTTCCAGAGGAGAAGATCTCTCACTCAGGACATGGTCAATTCATATGGAAGTGTCACAATCTCAGGAAAACTCAGCCCTGATTATCTGCAATATCTTGTTAAACCTAGAAATACTCACATTTGTCATTCTGTAGAATATCTAGGATAAATTAAGATACTTTTAAACATATCATGGGAAAGTGTTTTTCCCTCCTGGGATAGATCATGCCCTAAATAATGGACTGCATTTTGACAACAATATTATGTCCCTTTCTTGCTAAACCTGCGAACAAGGGTTAACAAAGGCCATCTACATATTGTATTAGCGCTGAATCATAAAGGAGTTTTAGATTATTTAAGTCCTGTTGAAGAAATGGAAGATAGGAGAGGACTTGGTGAATCCCTGAGCATGCCTGTGAGATGTATTGTTGTCCTCCCCAGGTAAAGACAAACAGATAGTGACTGTCCTGGTCTAGAAGCACACTGAACAATGCAGAGATCTCTGCAGTGAAGCCATTGACTCTTCTTGTGAAATTTCAGGGGTGATATCAGAAGAAAGAAGGGATATTTTCAGGTAAGGGATCAAGGGTTATAGTTAAGGCATTGGACATAGAGAAATCTGTGGGTTATTTGAAATACTTACCACTGTATGATATAATTATTCCAAAGGAGAAGCTGAGAAAAGGTGGCAGAGTTTCATGTAGAAAGAGTAATCTTCATATCTAATAAGAATTGATGCAATTAGCCATATATATTTATAATTAATTTACCTTCAGTGTTTAAAGATGAGGCAAGATACTGGACACCTTTTTCCTTCCTTGGAACATGTTCATCGATGTGAATTTTCTGGTTTTTATTTTCATCTTGGTTTCTATTTTATAAGACTGGACGGTCCTTTTTCCAGAGTCTCTTCTGTTTACAGTCTCTGCAAGTGTCCTTGTCAATAGGTGATCAGTTGGGAAGTAGGTAATCTAGCTGTCTGGTCTGCAAGGGAATAAACTTATTTTGGGTCTTGTCTGGTTTTTGTTCTTATGTTCTTTCAAAATGTCATGTCAGGAAAAGGAACTATTTCCCATTCTAATTTCTGCTCTTTAATTAGGTCTCTAACATCAGGTTTAACTCCAATGACAAAATGAAATAAAAGAGCTCTTGTTACCTCAAAACCTACTTTAGCTCCTGAATGTTGTTTGATGGTATTTTCTGGTATATCTTGAAAATACCCTATTTCTCATCTTCTGTTTACATGATTGAATTATGGCCCAATAAAATTTTATTGGAAAGGTTTAGGTATGATTTTTAGGAAACTTTGACTTACATTCATTCTGACTTTTGTTTTGTTTTGTTTTGTTATGTTTTGATCCTTAGGCTTATGGACAGAGTGATCCTGTAGGTCCCTTTCTGAGTCAGTTTAACAAGCTTTTGCCATTCAAGACTTAGCCTGTGAGATTCTGTTCATTATGTGTACAATTTAATATAGATTAAGTAACCTTGGGCCCCCTATACCTCTCAAAATTCTAAGTTCTTTTATGAATGGATTCTGGATTTCTCGGAGTATAGAGACATCCTTAATTATAACTCTTAATTCAGCTTAGGTACAAAGTTTTAAGTTCTATAGTTGCCCACATCCCTACCTCATAGGAAGATGTATCTTCAGAGGCAACCAGAATTTTGGAGTCTTAGGAGAATCGCTGGGAAAAAGTAGGGAATCTGGACAAGCAGAAGGAGAAAGAAGTGGACAGAAGTGGGAGAGAGAAAATAGAGGGCAAGAAGGAAGCCAGAGAGCTGAATGTAGGGAGGCAACTGAAAGACAGGAGGGAGAGGAATTACTAGGGAAACGAATCTAGTTTATTGCTGCTTAAGTTTGTCAAATTGCTCATTAGCTTAGCCAAAGAATCTTTTAGTGAAGCGAATTTTGATCAGAATTTGTTTGGAGGCCTCTGCAATCAAAAAATGCTGCCATTCGAGACTCAGCAATATTCTCTTTCTTTCCTAAGTTGCCTCTCAAATTAACAGTTTTGTCCCTTAGAGTGGCCACTGAAGGCCCAAATCATCCTTGGAGAAGTTATGCCATTTTGAAAGATAGATGTGATTGGGCACCTGAGTGGCTCAATTGGTTAAGTGTCCAACTCTTGATTTCAGCTCAGGTCATGATCTCACAATCATGGGATTGAGCCCCATGTTGGGCTACACGCTGAGCCCTGGGCACTGAATGTGGATCAGTGCAGAGCATGGAACCTGCTTAAGATTTTCTCTCTTTCTCTCCATCTGCCCCTTGCTCTCTCCTGTGTGTGTGTGCATACTCTCTCCCCCCCCTCTCAAAAATATCATTAAAAAGAAAGATAGACCTAAGAATTCAGATTACAATGAGAGTTTTCCCAGAGGAGAAAACTTAGATTTAGGCAGCCCCCAGAGGGGTGGCAGCAGTTGGTAGGAGAGCAGTACTTGTGTTGTCATGTCTTGGGCACCAACCCTAATATTTGTCCTCCTCCACATGCACACCTAACAATCCACACTCCTAGCAGGTATAAAACCAGGAAGAACATGCTGTCTCTCAAAGCCAGGCTCTCAGGACACAAGAAGAGTTTTACTGGGGACTTTGTCTGGTGAGAACCTTAGTAGTTTAAGAAGCAGCTCGAACAACAGGCATATAGGACCAAGGCCTTTGTTTTACCCTGTTGATTCTCCTTCCTATGAAAAGCAACATTTTTGAGACTGCACGACACAAAATAAAAGCACAAAAAGGAGCAAAAGGAATGAAAAGGAATGTCCTGATTCCATTCAGTACACCAAACAAATGGAAATCAATAACAAAACCCAAGTACCAAAATGAGAATAAATAGCTGAGGAATAATTTTTAAAGCACAATGCTGGGTCCCCTGCTCTATTTACACAAAGGGCTAAACAGTGCACATTTCCTATCCAGTGGGTAGTTGTAAAATATGTACATTTTTTTCTGGGTCATCAATTTTTCCTGCTCTACTGGATTTTTTCCATCAGCAAGTAAACATGTTGCTAATATTTCTCATATTTAAGTCTTCCTTGACTCATGTTACACATATGCACACATAGCATCATTCCATTCTGTTTTTCTCTGCAGAAAGATTCACCCAAAGTTGTAGTCTATATCCAGCAACCTGTTCCCCCCCCCTCCCCCCTTAGCTTCAATCTCATTCCTCCCATTATATCCTGAACCCATTCTGACCAGGATTCCTTTGGCACCACACCAGCACTTTTTTCAAGGTCACCAATGACCTTGACAACCTCTGTGTTGCCTGGTCCAGTCTTAAGTCCTCATTTTGTTTTATTTATCAGCAGGATTTGACCCAGCTGATACCTTCTTGAAGCCTGACTTTTTCCGTTTGTTTGTTTGTTTATTTTTTAAGAAATAGAGTGAATGCAAGTATGCATGAATGAGGGAAGGGCAGAGAGAGAGAAGAGAGGGAAAATCCCAACCAGGATCCACAGTCAGTGCAGAGCCCCAGAGCCCGCCATGGGGCTCCATCTCAGGAACCATGAGATCATGACCAGGATCAGTGCTGTCAGTGCAGAGCTGGAGGGGGGGTCGATCTCAGGAATCATGAGATCATGACCTGCCCCGAAATCAAGAGTCAGACACTTAACCAACTGAGCTACCAAGGTGCCCCAAAACACTTTTTCTGATAAAACTTTCACTGTTCTATTTAGATCTCCTGCCTCCTTGTCCTTCTTTCTCTTCCTTTTTTATTTCTCAGCTCCCTGACATCTCAATAAACATGGCTGCTGGGCTTAGTCTCTCACTTCTGCTATTTAACTACACTCTCTCTTTAAGTGATGTCATCCGGTCTTAATGGCTTAAAATAACATTAATACTGTTGACTCTCATATTTTTATTTATAGTCTGAGGCTCTCTACAGAAACACAGTTGGATGCTGAATAACCTTTATGTTTAGTTGGCATCTAAAATGAGACATGAACAAAAGTTTACTGGTGTTTTTTTCCTTGAATCTGTTCCTTGCACAGTCTTCTCCAGGTTAGCCAAAGGCAATCCTATTCTTCTGGTCACGTAGACCCAAAACTTCAGCGTCTTCTTGGACTCCTTTCCTGCCCTCTCATTCCACATCTGATTTTTTAAATTTTTTTTAATGTTTATCATTTTTGAGAAAGAGAGAGACAGAGTACGAGCAGGAGAGGGGCAGAGACACAGAATCTGAAACAGGCTCCAGGCTCTGAGCCATCAGCACAGAGCCCGGCGCGGGACTCGAACTCGGGAACAGTGAGATCATGACCTGAGCTGAAGTCGGATGCTTAACCGACTGAGCCACCCAGGTGCCCCCACATCTGATTTTTAAGTAAATCCTACTGGCTCTAAATATATCCCAAATCCAGACATTTCTCACCACCTCCCCTGTTACTACCTGGATGACTATAGTGCTGCCTAACTCTCTACTTCTATTATTGCTTCCCTACATTCTAATCTTCATCCAATAGCCAGAATGATTGTATGAAATCTAAATCAGATTATATCAGTCTCCTTCATAAGGCTCATTAATGGCTTCCCAGCTCACTCAGAATAAAAGCCAAAGTCCTTACATTGCCTACAGTCTGGTGCCCACAACATTTTAACTTCATCTCCTACGCTCTAAGTCACTCCACTCTAGCTACTCTATGCGCCTTGATGTTCTTTAAATGTGCTAAGCATGACCCGGCCTCAGGGTCTTTGTACTTACTCCCTCAAACTAGAACACTCTTTCTCAGGCATCTGCATGTTTTACATTCCTGCTTCCTTCAGATCTCTATGCAAATATTTCTTTATCAGTGACACCTCCCCTGTCTAAATCCGCTTCAGATGGTCATTACTCCCATCTCCACTGCTCTAGATCACTCTTCTATATTATATAAGGATATAAACTTCTCCGCATAATTTCTCCCATGATATTTCTCACCATTTGTCTAACTAGTTATTTGCTTATTTGTTTATATATGTCTTCTACCACTAGAGTTTAAGCTTCATGACTTTGTTTTGTATCCTGCTGTATCTCTGTGCTCAAAAGAGTCCCCAGGACAGAGTAGCCATTTGACATTATTTGTTGAATGCGTGCATGAATAAAGCCATTATCTAAATAAAAATATTTATAAGTGTATACTACGTGACTCTGCCACTATGTTAAATACCCTGGCAGACCCAAAAGGAATAGAAAATTGAGCAACAGGATTGTCAAAAATTTAAATTAAAAAAATCTAGGGAATAACTGAGTGCTGGTTTGACTTCAAATAGTATAGAAATTCAGAGGAAGGGCAGCTCTTAAAGCTTAGGCAAGGAGGACTTTAGGGAGGTGGAGAAAGTGGTCAAATAGGTATCTTGAAGCTAAGGAGAGAAGCTCAGCAGAGAAAAAAGAGATCATTTGTGCTGTATCCCACTTCATATGGTGAAAGCCATTAAAGCCCACAATTGAATGGGTGAGGATTCAGCCTAGACAAGGAGCTAGATTTCTTTCTACTCAAAAGTTCTGGCTTTATAGTTCTCAGGATAAATTGTAATGGCTTCTTTCCTAATGAGTCATTCTTTGTTCATGCATTCTTTCATTTTTTTCTCATCTCTCATTTATTGAACATTTATTTTTATTCAACATTGTGCTAGAGCGGAGAGTGATACAAAAATACATATGATCTTTGGAAGATTTTACAAACCAATCGGAGAGAAAAAACATACACACAAAGCAGCCAGTAGAAGCACATGCCTAATGACTGAGAGAGTGAATGTTGATCTGTTTTTGATATTGTAAGGTTATGAGTCGCTGATGGATAAAAGTAAGACCGCCAAGGCAAAGTGAGGTCTCAGAGTACACTTTATTGCAAGCACCCTCGGACGAGGTTCCGTGACTGGAAGGAGAGGAGTCGGGGAAGTCACGCCCGAGGTTGGAGGTTAAGGGCTTTTAAAGGGTTTGGGGAGGAGGTTTCGAAACTGGTGACGAGTTCTTATTAGCAGATCTTCCTTATTAGGATATCTTGTCCGCTTGTTAAAGTCCTGTTGGGTCTACTGGAACTCGGGGTAGGAAGTTTCGGTGCTTCTTAGGTTTCGGTTTCCTGGGGGTGACGTGTCCGCCTCCCAGGGCTGTGGTGGGAACTTCGGCCATTTTGGGTCGGTCTCCATTTTATGGAGCCTTCCCTCTGCCCTAGCCCAACAGGTATGTTTTATAATTTGCTGTTTGACAGAGATAACACGGCCCGTATCACAGTACTTCTGTGCCTCATACAAGCTATCATATAAGAAAGTACTTTGTGTGCTGTAAAGTGCTATGCATTTTTTATCGCTATCTGGAAGCAATGGAAGGGTAGGCAACTCTACAGAATCAATCTAATGAGAAAGTATAAAGCTTGAGAATTATTCCTATGAAGATCTTTGGTGTTAACCAGCTTAAAACCATGGAGGCATGGTAGAAAATGTAGAATTTGTAAATCTCAGCAAGGGGCATAAACTTAACTTCCCCAAACTTCTAATACAAATCAAAGCATTGCAAACCCAGGAGCCAGGGAGAATCCACCCTTTTCTTGAACCATTTGGGGAGAAATGTATTCTTTATAGGACTTTCATAAAATCAAATTCAGAAGATTCCATTCTTTAAACCAAACCCATTAAGGAAAAGCACTACTGATGCAGCACTTCCTAGTTATTTTCTCCCATCTAGTGTATAAATGAGTTTAGTTGCTAATGTGTCCTCCTGGCCAAGCTCATGTCTCCCTGTTCTGCTACCTTTGAGAGGGTACTGTCTTCTGCAATGGGTATATCTGCAAGAATTACACCTCAGTAAATTGTCATTATCAGAGAAAAGAAGCTGTTGGAACCCCTCTTCTTTTCTTTACCAACCAAGTTAGACTGAATAGTGTTTTGTTATTGTTGTTGTTGTTGTTGTTTTTCATTTTCAAGAATTCATGAACTGTAAGGCTGGTGGGCTGGAGGAGCACTTAGATTTCTGAGGGAAGAAATTGAAGGAAACTTTTTAGAGCTTGAGAAAGTTCAAAGTGGGAAAGGGGTAGGGGCATTTTGACAAGTACTCTTTTAAAGTATTGATTTTTTTCCTAAATTGACCTGAAAGTATGACAAATGTTTACTCTGACACCCAATACAGTATTAAAAAACCCAAATGTCAGGGTGAAAATGTGATGGGCTACAACCTTAGTGGAAAGAAGGATAAAATATCTTATGTGACCCAGAGTTCCTGAAATGTCTTTCTTTTCTCTTTTTGGCATTTTTGTCTTTCCTTTTTTTAAAATTTTATTTATTTGTTTTGAGACAGAGAGCATGAGCGTGAACAAGGAAGGGCAGAGAGGGAGGGAGAGAGAGAATCCCAAGAAGGTTCCATACTGAGCCCCTAATGAATGGTGACATGATGACCTGAGCTGAAATCGGGAGTCAGATGCTAAACTGACTGAGCCACCCAGGTGCCCCTCTATTTTTTTTTTCTCTAATTTTTATTTGTTCTTCTCAGTTGCACTCATCTAGGAAAAAGGAGGGAGAAGCCATTTCTACTAGTAATGTTGCCAACAAAACTTTGCTACTCTCAAATGAAGGGTTTTTTTTTCTTCCTTTAAATTAAAGTAAGAATGAGTAAACTTATTGATATTGTACCTTACTTACTCTTTCAGTAAGAGGTGTTCAATCATTCGGCATCTACTTAGAGGTGATGAATCAGCACTCTATGGATACAGAGGGCAGCCATGCCATGCTAAATAGTTTTCCTCACAGAGATTCTTTGAGCCCCAGGATGTATTGATTTCATTAGATGTGCACATCTAGCAGTTCTCTGGTTTGAAGACCATAATTACAACACAATACACAACCCATGTATGTAGGCTTATTACAAGGAGACAAATTTTTGTTCTCAATTTATTAACAGCAAATGTACACATTTTTTTTCCTGCAAATGTCAGTTGTAAATCTCTCTTATGTACCCACAAGACTCTCTTATAGTGCGTTTCTTATTAATAAACTGAACAATTTCATACAGTGTTAATGAGTTAGTGCTTATCTCTTGCTCTCTTTTATGGTTAAAATGTGCTGGAGAACTGGACAATTTATCTAAGCATGTGGGTGACTAAGGTACACGACAGTTTTAATAATTAGGTTCCATCTATCTCTATTTTCACTGATGAAAAAATGTTACACTTGATTTTCTCATTTTCATAGCTGTATCAGAGTTCAGAGAAAACACATCAAAACAGTAATATGATAATAGAGCTGAATTATAGAGCGTTTTTACTATAAGTGGATTTTTACTGCATTCTATGTATACTGTGTTTTTGAAACGATTACTAAGACATGAGGAATAAATTAGGTTGTTCTTTGTTATCTTTTAGAATACTAATTTTATTTAAGGCACATGTCCCTGTGTGTAAATGCCTTCTCCCTTGCTATTCTATGTCTATTTTTTTCTGAGAATCAATTGCATACCTACCATGTGCTAGTTGCTGTGCAGAGAACTTCCACTTTGTTCTGTTTACTTAGCTAGATTTATTGGGGGTGTAGGGGTGCTAGTGGAGGTGTATGTATGTGTGTGTGTGCTGCCCTCTACTGGACTTGATTTCTAAATAAGTATTTGGGAATTTCTTTATGGAGAAGAGAAAGGAGAAAAAAAAAACTTTAGGAGAGATTGTATTTATTCTTTATGTTACTGATAAATGCTTTGGGAGTAGGGGCTGCATTATATATAGCCAATGGGTCCCACAGTCTAGCAGAGTATCTTATATACAGTAGGTGCTCAATAAATATTTGTTAAATAAATAAGTTTAAAAGCTTACCAGATTTTTTCTCATGATAGCTGGAGTCTGTTGACAAAGAACATTGCCTCAACCTTGAAATCTATGATAGATTCAGAAAAAAAAAACAAAAAACACGACACAACTTATTAGAGACCGGGTGGATCTGCGCATGAGCCCACACTCGAGTGACTAACTTCCTTTGCGAATTGCAGTATTAATAATTTGGTATTATATAAGTAGGGATCTAGAAGCAGAGAGAAGAGTAGTCACTTAGATATCTGCTAAAAATTTTACCCAAGTGGACAAGAACTTGAGACATGAATTTGGCTGTGTGTAAAGCAAGCATAATAAGGAGATTATCCTTTCATCAAATATCTTGTACTTAAGCCTTATAGCAAATTTCACCTATCTGAAACCCCACCAAAACACAAGAGGAAAAGCCTTTTAAGGCTGGACTCTAGAACAGTGTGGCAGAGATGGCTAATTGCCTACTGTAATCCATTTGCATCATCCACATGATAGAATTTTAGCTGTAAACGGAGGTGCCGCCAGGGACCGAATTTGCCAACTCTCCTGGCATCTTTGGTATGCCCTCTGGCTCTTCCAGTCACATCCTGATCTCCAGTGATGAGCGGCACTCCTATTCAAGACTTTTAAGAAGCTGTTGTACACTACCTTCTCTTTCCCTTTCCACTGACTGGAGCTGACAACAGCACGGCACAGAATGCAGAGTCTGGGAGCCTGCCTGCTATGGTCATGAAAAAGATGGGATGCTAGTGAAAAATAAACAATTTTTATATTGAGCTTCCAGGATTTGTCTGCTGGGATTTGTCCCGGCAGCTAACATTACTTACCTCACTAATACAGAAATATATATTCAGTATATTCCTCCAGACTACACTAATATGCTGTACTATGCTAATAAGTATTTTATATTATACTATACTCTAGTAGTAATACTATACTGTAATGCTAATACTGTACTATGCTATAATACTAATGTTACACTGTAATATTTTACCAAACTATACAGTGCTATGAAGGCAGAAATACATTTTTAAGGAGGATATCCAAATAGAATGATTAAAATTAGAGCAATAATAGCAACAACAACAGCTTTGGTTAGTTTTCCAGAGGATGCATGTCCTCGGGTTTCCAATAGCCAGGACAGGTCTGCAGCCCGTATGGTCATTACTTTGGCATGTAGCTCAAAGAGGGATGGCTGCAAATAGAGAGGGCAGAGTCTAAGGACACACAAAATAGATGATACCGGATACACCAGGGCCTTGTTCTGAACAACAGGGAGGCAGCCCTGTAACTGCTCCTGGGACCCAGGCATGAAGAGGAATGGAAAACGAATGCTCTATTTTTATCCCATTTCATCATGGAAAAGCCAATTTCAGCTATCAACTGTATAGCTGACTCTCCCCAGAATCAGTGTCTTCATTGTCTGTGAACAACATGGCAGTAGTTTAGAATGTCTTTAATTAATTAATAAATTAGCTAGTTAATTAATTAAATTCATTCTTTATCTTCGTTCATTTGTAGTGAATGAAGAGATTTGACTCTGTGCTTTCATAAACCTGACCTCGTGAGAAAACTTGATGCAGTGCTTTGCTGGATAAAGTTGAGATGTCTCAGAGGAGATCTCTTGACCCGTGCTGTATGCACAAAGCATCTAATAATGAGCTAGATTATAATGGAATTCTGATGCATCCACTTCAGGCTCCGTCATTATCATCCTATTTTCATAAATGATCTTTGCTTTTTTTTTAATGGAAAAGTGTACATAAAAACTCACTCACTGGGTTAGAAGGTGCTCCAAGATATTATCCTTCTCTTCTTCTTCTTGTTCACATTTTTATTGTACATTTGCCCAGGGGCTCTTGAACAAGACCATGTTTATTAATCCAATAAAGGAGTACATGAAATGATGATCGTTTACTCCTGACCTATAAGAAATAGGTATTTATTTTATTGGTGTAATGAAGTTTTATAGTTTCAGGATTTCTTTGCTCTTCAATTTCTCTTAGACTCCAGGGTTTGCAGTTTCAAAAAAATAAAATGTACATGTTGATGCAAATCCACGCTCCCGGATCTTTGGCCTTTACGTGGCGTTTTGAAATTCTCTCCCCATTTAAGTTTTTATTTGCTGGCCCACTAAAATGTTTCACATTAGAATTTTTGCCTCGTCAAACACTGCTTGAAATAAACTGGCCAATTGTTGGATCAGAGGGATCTTTTTATCATCTGGAGATTGGGATTATACTGGGTTATAACAAGAGTTGACCTACAGACACAGACAGAAATGTGTTCATGATAGCTTCGTTGTAGTTCTGCTGGGAGGCAAGGTTGTAAACTAGACAACCTCCTCAGGTTCGCCATAATTCCATGATAATAATCTCCTTGAGTGAATCCAACATATTTATTCTTCCTTTGAAGATACTACTAGCCTGTGCTTTGAAAATATGTTTCTCTTTGTTCTGGAGACACCAGAATATGTTGTCAGAGAACAAAGTGGAAATTTTCAGGAAATTTGTGAGCATGTAGTCCACTTCATTTTTCTGAAAGGAAGTGAAAAGATGGAACCAATCTGTAGTTTCCAAACTTTATTTCAGTTCAATAATAAATAAGTACTGACTGTCTATTTATGTGGCACTGTAACACAAAAATGAAGAAATAGGGCCTGGCTTATTTCACGTGTTTGTTGTAAAGATGAAATGAAATCACAAATATGCACGGAACTTGGCACATAGAAAGCCTTCAATAAATAGTTATTGTTGCCTGAATTAGGAAATATCTGCACAACTTGAATGAACTTTGAAGTGTAATGTTTCATTGGTGTCACATTCTCACTGTCTGCAGAGTGTTCTGAACACTACAGAGTGTTTTTCTGAACAATATTGCATGGAAGGCAATGCCGATTCTCCAGCAGATCTGGGATTGAATCCTGCTTTCATCCTCACCGTGTCAATTTTCTTATTTAGGACTGTCAGCTTTTTGAGTAAAGTAACTAGTTCATGGTGAGCTGTTATTCACAGGTGACCATGGTTCTTCATGTCTTAGGCGGGGTCGTCTTCATAATGGAGCCTGAGTCAGAGGCTTGGGTGTGGTTAGATGATTTGGGAAGTGAGGTTAGGGAACAGGAACTAGGGGCCGGGAAAATGTAAGAGGAAACTAATATTGGTGTGGTTGAGTTGGCCATTGGTACACATGACATATTCACTCTTGTCAGGATCTTCTGGAGAGCCTTATGAAATGTGTTTCAGAATTGTCTAGGGGCACCTGAGTGGCTCAGTCAGTTAAGTGTCTGACTCTTGATTTTGGCTCAGGTCAGGACCTCGCATTTGTGAGATGAAGCACTGTGTTGAGCTCTGTGCTGGGTGTGGAACTTGCTTAAGATTCTCTCTCTCCCTCTCCCTCTGTTCCTGTCCCACTTGCATGTGTTTGTGTGCTCTCTCTTACTCTTTCTCTCTCTCTCATCCCCTTTTGTCTGAAAAGGGATGTATGCTATCAGGGTTCTCCAGAGAAACAGAACTAATAGTTTATAAAAGGAGATTTAACATGAGGGATTGGCTTATGTGATTATGGAGGCTCAGAAGTTCCACAGTTGGCCATCTGCAAGCTGGAGACCCAGGAAAGCTCATGGTATAATTCAGTGTGTATCTGAAGGCCTGACAACCAGGAGACTGACAATGTAAATAAATTCGAGGGCAAGAGAAAATATGAGATGACCCAGCTCAACAGTGAAGCAGGGAAAAAAAAGGGGGGTAAATCCCTCCTTTCTCTGCCTTTTGTTTTATGCAGTTCTCAAGGGAGTGGATGGTGCCCACTCACATTGGAGAAGGCAATCTCCTTTACTGAGTTTGTAGATTCAAATGCTAATCTTACCTAGAAACATCCTCACAGACACAACCAGAAATAATTTTTAATCTGGACACGTCTTGGCCAGTCAGGTTGACATATACGTGGATGGCATCACCACCACAGGAAAAGATTTATTCAATGGCTCCCAAGCAGTGGTGGGCAGGAAGGGAGGGGCATGGGGCTTGGGCTCAGGCTTGGGGTGTATAGCACCCCAGTGAAGCTGATGGCTCAGAAAAAGAGCTGTTTCAGTGACTCAGGCAAGGGGTAGCGTCGAGAGAGAGTGCCTTGGTGCACAGAGCTATCTGATAGACTGGAACATGTCCGAAAACACCAAAGGAGGCAGTCACACTGCATGCTGTGTTGAGAAGAGACACACATCAGTAAAGTATAAAATGCATTTAAAAGAATTAATAAACTGAATTTCAAGTGAGAGTTCAAGGATCTGTTGGTCATAGCAGGCATGTTTCATTTGTTCCTGCTACATATCCTTTGAACCCTGTTCTCATATCACATTAGCTGTTGGGGTTTGGGGAAATAAAAAGAACACAGAAGGTTCCCAACCTTGAAATGTAATAAAAACTACTGGAGTAGATCATTTTTGCTGTCTCTCCCCCAACCCCCTCACTTTCTAATATTGTGTAAACCATTCTCCTAAAGCAGAGCTCCAAGAACAGAACTTCTTAGGTTTAGGTTGGTCAGCAAATCTTTAACTAGAGAAGGAAAATGAAATATAGATGTCTTGAATTGTAGCGCTATTCAGAAAAGAACCCTCTTTACAAATTCCTTTTGAACCAAAAGATTGTTTAATCTTTACCGACTGATGGAAAATGATTTTAAAAGGAGAGGGAGAGGTGCCTTCTATTCTCCTAACTCCATAGCTATTAGAATTCACATTTATAGCAACTTTTTGTCTTCTCCAGAAGAAAACCTTTATTCACCTTGTAAGAATAGTCAATGTAATATTAGCCTTCACGGGTTCCCTGGTAAGCTGCTAGAAAGGACTTCTGTATTTCTATAAAGTCTGTAAGTGTGCAGGCAGAAGCTTTAGGCATCAGAAGCAACATTCACTATGTGGGAAAATTTGAGACTCTTACCCAACTGCCATTCAGCTTTGCTTTGAACGTTGTATAAAAACAATAAAGATTCACTCTAATAAAAAAAATCTTTGCAAACATATAATTAATTATATCCCTCTCAGTAGGCAGCGTATGTAACTGAAACAATGAAAAAAATGATCTTATATTACTTAGTGAAAAATTTTAAGATGATCAGTGTTTATCATTTTGTGAGAATGAGAGCTTAAGATTGACTAAAAACAGTAGGTAAAAACTTTTGCCTCTTTTTTTAATGCCGTGGCACCTAAGTTGTTGTTGTTTTTTGTTGTTGTTGTTGTTGTTATGGTATAAGCTGTGCAAAAGGAACAGAAATTGTGATTTCAAGATTTCTAATACTTGGGTTGTTTCGTGTCTAATATATATTTAGAATTTTATTTTATTTTAAATTTCAGTTGACATACAGTGTTACATTAGTTTTAGGTGTACAATATCGGTGATTCAACATTTTCCTACATCACCCAATGTTCATTATGACAAGTCTACTCCTTAATAGCCCCATAGAATTATGTTTTGATGATAATATCATATGTATGTATGTGTTAAAGATAACGTGCTTTACTGTCAACAATTTGTATTTATACTCAAAACTAAGATTTCTATATTCAATTAATAATAAAAATGTCTATCAGTACTATCTCAGTATATTATAAGTATTTTTATAGTTTAAGTTTTTAACTCCCTTAAATGTCTATAGTTTATGGCCTTAATACGATTGCTTAATATTTTGGATATCCTCTTCTAAAAATACATAAAAATTATCAATCATATCATAGGTCTTCATTGACTAACTGGAAAGACTGATCTATCGAAAAAGGTGGGTTTAACTTTTAATTAGGAAGAAAAAAATAAAATTTCTTAGTTGCATTAATAACAAATTGGTAGTAAAGTTCAACTTTAGCAATTAGGGTGGTTCACTTTCCTCTGTTAGTGGGCATCTTTTTTCTTCCTCCTAATAATGAGAATGTCTGTGCAAAACTCAGAAATTGAATCGGAAGATGAAATACTGAAATAAGTCCTTTTCGTTGTTGTTCTATTGGCTTGAGATTGAGACACAGTTTTCTGATTCTTAGAATAATGAGTCAGAGTCCTTATTTTAAGAAGCTCAAGTAGAATATTTTTGGATAAAATGCTGAGTGAATTAACACCATTTTCAGAGTTAATTAGCAATGTCTGTGTCTGCACAGAATTATTAGTTCATTTCTTTTAACTAAAATAATTGGTCACTTCCAACAACAGATTTGAAAGATTTTAACATCAGAATGAAAAAAGACAAATATTGTTTACATGCATTACATAACTATTGGGACTGAATCATTCACTGTATTGACTAAATGACCTAATTAAGAGCTGGGTTTAGTGTTCTGTCTACATAAAGTGACCTTCCAAGGACAGCCTGCACACGGAGAGTGGAAGGCCAATGTCCCAAGACGCTCATTTTGTGTGAGGATTAAGCCTTGTTTTGGTGGAAAGGTAGCTTCTTTTCTTTAGTGTCGCTAATTGCGCCTAAGTGTATGTTCTCCTTTATTTCAAAAGGAAATAAATGTATCTGTATTTACCTGGGAAATGACATTTCTAAGAGTAAGAATGACACTACCTTGGGAGCTAAAGACTGGTCAAAAAGCCTTTCATCTTTTATAATTTTGGAGTCCGGCCTGAGTAAACGGTTGGCCTCATTTCAAGGGCTGTGTCTCTACCAGTCTGTCATGTGGGAATGGCAAATGAAATATTTAGGAAGTGTTTTTGGAGACTTCCACATATTTGGATATTTTTTATCTCCTCTTTCAGACAAAACATCTGAACAAATGAATGCAGATGGTCTCCTAAATCGAGCAAATTTGAAAGCTCAGCCACACACTTTCAAAGTGAAGGGATAGATTAAAAGAAGTACAGTATTATGTTTTCCTCTGGCACTGCTTCTAGAGGTTTCATCTCCCTTCAGACCCATGTGTACATGCCAGGAATTGGCTATCAGTTCATTGTTATCAACTCTCTTAGAAGGATTCATTAATTTTATAACACAACATCTCTTTGCAATGAATAGTACTGCAAACTAGGAGATTCGTTTTATTCATCTCGAACCTGCTTGGCATGCTGCAGGGTTCTTTGGGAATAGAGTTTTGTAGGATGAGACTATTCCCATTTTAAATAACCCATGCATCTGTTCATGCAGCATCATCAGAAAAGCAAATAATAAACCACTCTCAAGGAAACCTATAAAAGACTCCCCTTCCCATCCAAGCTGGAACATAATCCTCCCAAAGATCATGGTAAATTATTATGGCTATTAACCAGTCAAACCATGGGAGAATGGAAAAAGAAGCCTGAGCTATTGGATCTGGCACACCTGGGTTCAAATCCTAAGTCTTGGAACTCTTCATCTTTCTGAATTTCAGTTTCCATGTCAGTAAAATGGGACAACAGTGTCTTCAGCATAGAACTGACATAATAATCACATGAGATAATATATGTAAAGGGTGAGTGTACATTCTCAGTTATTGGTCAATATTTTAACCAACAGTTTTATCAGTTAGAATGCTTAGTGTTCTAGGCAATGAAAATTCAGCTTAAATGGCTTAATAAGATGACTTATGCGTCTTATGACAGGAAGTCTGGAGGGGAAACAAATTCAAGGTTGGTGAACTCAGTAGGATGGCGATGCTGTAGAGATCCAGGTCCTTCCCACTTTCCAGTCAACTATTGTTGGAATACTCTCTTGGGCTAACTCTTCTCAAAACATAGTTTCTTTGGTTTTAAGGACATCTTCATCAAGAAATACCCAGAGTCAGAAAATGGGGCTTTTTAGTACTTAATTCTCTTGTCATTGTTCAGAAACCTTTCCCAGGAGCCATCATCATTCATCAGTAACTTGGCTAGAATTGTGTTTCATGCCCTTACTCCTTTCTCCCCGGTCACTGGGAAGAGAAGTGGGGTCACCATGGTCACCACACCAGCATAAGTCAGTTGTGATTTGTCCCAGGGGCTGTTCCCACTTCCTTTGGGGCACCTGGATATGCCTACCTGATTAAAGTCTAGGTACTGATAGCAAGATTTAAAGTGAGAAAGAGCTGTTGAACAGGACCCCAACTTTGTCTGTTACACAAGTATTATCTTAAACTCCATCATAGACTTCCATGGTACCAAATGCTGAGAGAAGACAAAAGTTGCTCTCTATAAGGCATAAGAATTGAGTTGGAGGAGACAAAAGATTTGAAGCGCATTCTAACAAAGACTAACATGGCATAGGGCGGTGCTTCTCAAACTTGAATGAACATACAAATCACTTGGGATCTTAGTAAAATGTAGATTCTGACACAGTAGGTCTCAGGTGGGGCCAAGACTCTGCATTTCTAACAAGCTTCCAGGCGATGTCGATGCTGCTGTTTTGAAGGCCACACATTGAGAAGCAAAGGCATAGTTCATTTTGATGCCGGATGTGTAGGAAGAATAGAAGCTGGATGATTCTAGAGCACTTCCCAGAGATGGCTGGATACTGTTTAGATCGGACAGCTTGTATGGTTTTGATAGATTGAGACAAGTTATAATATGCTTTGAGATCTTTTATGAGCACATATTTCTTATATCTGTTACCTGATTATACCAGGGAAAATAATGTGACTGTTAAGATACCAAAAAAGAGTATAAAGTTTCTAGACTAAAGAGCAGGCATACTGTGCAGGAAAGCCATGGCTCTTAGGATTACCTGTCCTTCTTTAAATCATACTGCCTGAAAAAGAAATAGATATAATGACAGCACCCCTGTATCCTAGAGGAAAGCAGTAAGCTAAATTAATTCAGCCAGAATATGGACATACTTTCACACATAGGAGCGAGCCTTTCCTTAACAATAAACAACTTCTTTGGGTTTTGTTGTTGTCGTTGTTGTTATCCTTTACCCCTCAAAGAAACAAGACAAAGCAATACTACTATCTTAATTGTTGCACTTTCTCTTTCTTAATGCTGTTTTGTGAATAAGTTAGATGAGTCACTTCTTAAAAAATCATGACTGTAGTGAAGGAAATTAAAGAAAATAGTGGATATGTTCTTAAAATAAACTTCCTCTTAAAAAGTATGTGTATATGTAGGTGAAAAGGTAATTACAGTAGTTGAAGCTTACCAGTCAATAGGAAGCAAAACGTCGATGTTCCTGAGTTATAATGATGCAACTTTTATTTTTGGGTGGTAACTAGAGATTCCTTGAGAGTTCAAGAACAATAAATCTATAAGAGATCAAAGGGGAGAATATACAATTATGGAATGTCATTGATTACACAACTAATTTGCATACTGTTTCTTGAAAAGCATTCCTCTCCTCACCCAGTAAAGTCCAGGAGGCTGGTGTTCAGGAATATCTGGGAGGCTGTTTCATTTTTCAGTGGATTCAAATGAGTAGGGATGAGAAGTAGAAAAAAATAGATGAGATCCTATTTCCAAATTCTGGATTCTTCTGCATTTGGTGGATCATACTCTGAATCACTATATTTTACTATTTCACAGTACTGACCAATTAAAAAAATGATAGAATTAGGTCATCAAAATACATTAAGCTTGGAGATTAAGATGCTAGTTCTGGCATTACAATGAATTCACTGGTTCTCAGTTTCCTGACTGATAAAACGGGGAAATTAAACTTGGTAGTTCTCCCCAAACCTGCTAAATATCAGAATGATCTGAGGAGTTTGTTAAATGGACAAATTCCTTGGGCCCTCTTGAACCCTTCTGAAAGAGAGTTCTCAGGGGTGGGACCCAGAGACTATGCACTTTGGAAAGTGCCTTGACTTATTCGCATGTATTCCTCTCATCCCAAGTCTGAAGACCCCACATTTGGAAATTTTGTGCTAGAAAATCTTTTTAGATCCATGCATCCTCAAATCCTCTGATCTTAATGCAATAGCGAGAGTGGTGATTTTGGAATACAGAATGGAATACAGAATGATGGCAAAGGAAATTATTTGGATACCACAACAATAATATTCCTAAATTATCGGTTGAGCTCTGACGATTTTGCCACCGTCTTGCCTTTAGCTCACCTTTGCCTTCGGGAACCGCCACTCCGCAGTGCAAAGCTGATTCAAGGGAGAGAGGGAGAAAGACATCACTTTATCTGCATTCACAGATCCTGGTCTGTATTTATTCAAGCACAATTAAAAACAGTAGGGTTTCCCAGTTAACATTTGGTAAAGTTCACAAAACATTGTTATTTCGCTTATTGCTTTGAAAAGCCTGTGGGGGAGGAAACATGTTTTGACAAAAGTATTGTCTTAAATCTCCAAATGTGAAATTGTGTAATGGTTTATGCATCAGTGTCCTTCTAAGGCACTTTGTGGTCAACTCTGAGGGCCACTTGGGAGTGGAATCTCTTTATGCGTCTCTTCTTCATTAGCTGCTGTGCATGTATTTCCTAAAAGGACGGGAGTCTTTTTCCAAAAGAATGACACATTATTGTGGGAGCTTTGTATTTTGGTGGTGCTTTTACCTTATTGGCCGTTAAAAAGGTATCTAGAAAAGTTTCACTCTATGGTGTTAACCTTAAAAAAATAGTCATTTTACCATCAAAAATGGGTTTATTTGGGAATAACAGAGAATTGCAGTTGGAAACATGCAAGCTATGGCAAAATCACAGGCAAGTCCAACAACACAGGAGAGGAATGGTATTTTCTGGGAAAGAAAGAGGAAGTTTTGAATGGAAGTCCATTGGAAGAAAGCACAGGTTCAGGGTAATGTGGGTTCCCGTTGGCTGAGTTGCAGGGCTAGTCAATTTCATTCAGGAGGTGCAACCTTCATTTTTCCCTGATGGGGGATGTAGTTGATGATCCTTTCCTGCCCACCATTCTTCTGTTGTGGTCTGTAATTGACAATTCTTCCTGTAATAGGTGTTGAGTAGTACGGCTCCCCATTGTAGCTTCCCCTTCTATCATTCCAGCTTCACTTTGTGAGGTTTCCTTTTATTAATTTTCATGGTGAAAATACATACCTCATCAGGTGAATGGGCCTTCTCTGTCTTTGTGCCTTTAAACCAGGCCAATCCCCAGTCCACGCAGCTGGTACCCAGAAACAAAGAACTTTGCTGTCCTGGCTGATTTGTATATTTGTGACAATTATCCTTCTGCCTATTCCTACATCCCACTTTCCCTTCTAATTCATGCCTGCCTTTGTCTGGCTCCTGGCCATCTGCCTGTGTCTTCCACTCTTAGTCTTGAGGAAGGATGGAGTTAGATTTTGACTGTTGTTTTGTCTCTCTTTTGTAGACTCAGGTTGTACTTGCCTTTGATTGCTACTTCAGGTAACTTAAGGAAATCCCAGTCCGTAATACTATATCCCTGTTGGGTCTATCCATCTTTCTCTCCTCTTGCCCCTCCATCTTCCTAACATTCTCTCTCTGTGCCTGTGCATAGAAACTGGACTACTGTGTGGGACAAATACATATGTCTTATTACAGACCTGTCACAGTATGGTAGCTAATAGTAATAACTCACTGTCACTCAGACTTCAATGTGCAGATGCATCACCTGGGGATCTTATGAAAATGCAGATTCTAGTTCAGTAGATCTTGGGTGGGTTTTTCTAACAAGCTCCTTGGTGATGGAATGCTGCTGGTCTGAGGACCACTTTTTCTGTAGCAAGGATATAACTGATCCCAGAGGAAGTATAATATAAAGCAGGGTTTTCAACCTCCACTCTGTTGACAGTTTGTGCCAGACACTTCTTTGTTGTGGAACTGTTCTGTACGTTAAAGGGTTTAACAGTATCCCTGGATTCTGTCTACTAGATGCCCGTAGTTCTCCCTTCCTATTTGTGACCATCAAAACTATCTTCAGATATTGCCAAATATCCCTTGGAGGTAAAATCACCCTGGATTCATAGGACCACTGGTATAGAGACTATTACTAAGACATCTATATTAGATTGTTTGCATTCAAATTCTGGCTTACCAACTTACTAGGTGAGTTGCCACGGGCAATGTAGTTAACATTTTTATGCCTCAGTTTTCTCCTTATAAGATGGGAATGATAATAGTATCTACATTAGGTATTCTTAAAATTGCTAGGAGAATTAAATGATTAAATATCTATGAAGTACTTAGAACTCTATGCATGTGTATATCTAGAAATCAATGAATGTTAGCAAATATTATTATCAACATTTTGCTCTGCCCTGGACTTTTCATTAAGGGATGCTATTTTACTATTGATGAACATATTTTGATCAATCAAAAGAAAGTAAATTTTACATATTCTTGAATTAAGACAATGTGGTTTATTTATAGACTAATACTGGTAAAACAGCTCATTAAACCTACACCACGGTATTTGTATTGACTTAATTTAGTTTATCGTGATCCTGTATTCATCACCCAATAATGTCACTTTAACTTCATCTAGCAGGAAGGGGGCTATATAGCATGCTTCTGTATTTGACTCCTAACAGAGTAGCAGCTAATCTAAACACCATGAAACCCAAGAAAATCTGAGACTTGTATAACTGTGATGCAGTCTTTCAAACTTCTCTCAAAACTTGCTGCCCATACCCTTCCTGGTTGCAATAAATACAATAATATTTTCCAGGCTGACAGGAATATGACTTGATTTAGTTAATTATGTTCCTGTATTGAACACCTAATGAAAGGTACCCGTGTGCTTGGTGGAATTTTTTTAAGGAAACTTTCCTTTCTTTATTAGCACCTTGACCAAGATGACAAATACTGTAGTTTATTTTGCAGAACACTCTCAATCAGGATATTTGAATGATTTTTTCTTAATCACAGATGACTCCCTGACCTTGCGCAGAACTTTAAGTAAGATTTGTTTAGAGTTTACAGGTGTCTATGGACCAGCTAAGTTTATGCAGCAAGAAAGTGCATTGTGTCAAAGGAAATATTCACATACGGCATTTCTATCTGGTGATAGAACAGCTGGTCATTTTAGTGGGAATAAAAGCTAACGGTATTTGATTTTATGTAGATTGAAAACAAATGGATGAAGAGTGAAATTTAAAACTATTGGGGCGACTGAGTGGCTCAGTCAGTTAAGCATCTGACTTCAGTTCAGGTCATGATCTCATGGTTTGTGAGTTCGAGCCCCACATCATGCTCTCTGCTTTCAGTGTGGAACCTGCTTTGGCTCCTCTGTCCCCCTCTCTCTCTGTCCTTCCTCTTCTCTCTCTCTCTCTCCCTCTCTCTAAATAAATAAATAAATAAACCTTAAACAAAGAAAGTTCATTAAAAAATAGAACTGTTGACTGAATTTTTCACTTGGTGTCATTGCACTGGATCTTTAAGCAGAAATGAAGTGAGATTCATAGCAGTTTTATTTATTATCCCACCACAGTCATGTTTGACCAACAACTGTTGAGTGTGTACTGTGTGCTAGGCTCTGTGTTAGGTCCACGATGTGCATTCTCTTGACTTCGTCCTCATTCCAAAACAATATGTTGAGGTTCTCTCTTTTCCCCTCCTCATATTATAGTTGAGTAAATGGAGGTCCAGAGAGATTAGGTATCTTGCCCAAGGTCACAGGGCTAGTAAAAGATGGGCCGACATTAAGACTGAAATATTTAGACTTGAGTGCTTTTTCCCATGACACTGCTTGAAACAAGCTTTATTGCAGTGATTTTATTTTAAAACTTCCTCAGTCACACCTGGGATGACAGTAACTACACTGTGAATGAGTTAAATGGAAATTCCCTGGTACTTTTAAAGTATCATTTAATACACATAAGAAACAAATAAATATATTCTGCTTGGATATCATTGGCTCATTGCCCAATCTCATTATCTGTTGATATTTTGAAGACATCTCTAACAATATCTTGACTTCTCGGGAGTACTTCCCTTACTTTCTGTGTTTGCTATCTGTTTTCACTTTTACAGCAAGGGGAGACCAATTTGCTTCTTTACCAACTATCCCCTTCTACTTATTAAAATGACTGTAAATTCAGAGCTGGTGAAAAGTGTTAGATTGATAGCAGTGTTCTAGGAAGCCACAGAAAGGAAGTACAAACCTTCCCCTCACTTCCTGCCAATAATCTCTGGCCAAAACCTGGAAGGTGCATTTTTAGAAAGGAGACTAATTCGTGGTCTGAGATAGTCACTCTAAAATTTCCTTGAAAGCCCCAATTAGGAAGCGAAAGTATACACTAAAGTAAAGAGGAATTTAAGCTTCTAGAGTTGTAGTGATTAAAAGAGAAAACACCTTTGCAGAAAGAGACTTTGTATTTATTAATTACCTTTAAATTGTTTGCAAGGATGATTTCCTTCAAAGCCTTAGGGTGGTCATGATTATAAGTTTCTTAATGGCCTGGAGGAGTTGACTAGAGTGAGAGCTATCCTCGAAACAATGTGATTTTGAAACTGATTGTAAGAAGTGTAATGTTTGATTTGAAGAAGAGAATAATAAGGGGCCTATCATAATTATCTTAAAATATTTAAAGAGCTGTTATGTTCATAGTAATGATTGTATTAGTGATCACATTGACTAATAGTAATATTAGCAATAATAATATTGACCCCTCCAGGCATTAGTCACATTACACCCATCTCATGTAATTCCCACAGCAACCCAAAGCATTTTGTACTATTATCATCCCCATTTTATAGATAGGGAAGTAGATCCCCATGATGGTTCACAATAGAGTCAGGACTTCATACAGTTTTATCTGTTCCTTTATCTCAACCGCAATACATAGTTCTCTGTGAGTATGGGCGTAGATATTTTTATGCCACATTCAGCTCTTGAGAATAGATCTATTTTTTTTTCATTTATAATAGTTTATTTTCAAATTGGTTTACATAAAACACCCAGTGTTCATCCCAACATGTGCCCTTTTTTAATGCCCCTCACCCCCTCTCCCCCCCATCCCCCTCACCCTCAGTTAGTTCTTAGTCTTTGAGAGTCTCTTATGTTTTATCTCCCTCCCTCTCTGTGTCTTTTTTTTCTTTCCCCTCTTCCCCTCCCCCTGGTTTTTGCTTAGTCTCACAAAGTCCACCTATTTGTGGAAACATATGGTATCTGTCTTTTTCTGATTGACTTATTTCACTTAACATAATACCCTCCAGTTCCTAGAATAGATCTATTTTTTTTAATGTTTATTTATTTTTGGGAGACAGAGAGACAGAGAGTGAGCAGGGGAAGGGCAGAGAGAGAGGCAGACACAGAATCCGAAGCAGGCTCCAGGCTCTGAGCCATCAGCTCAGAGGCCGATGCGGGGCTTGAACTCACAGACCGTAAGATCATGACCTGAGCCAAAGTCAGTCGCTTAACTGACTGAGTCACCCAGGCACCCCAGAACAGATCTATTACTGATGGATAAAATTTTCTGGATGGCAAATTTAGGCTCAGTATAACTAAATGTCAAATAAGTAAATGTAAAGTCATCTGTTTTTCTGTGTTAAAGATTTTGGATGTATTCTTTAGGCAATAGGCAGCCACAGAAGGGTTTCTAGCAGGAGTGTATTGGAATTGGAAAAGGCAGGGAAAATAAGATTATCTTGTGAGAAGATTATTACAATAGTCTAGGAGAAATATGATGATGGAGTCTGGACTTCTGGCAGACGATGAGGGGTTAGAGAATAGGAGGCAGATTCCAGAGATACCTAAGAAGTGGGCAGGAGAGACTGGTGATTGGCTGGATGTGATGGGTTAGGCAGAAGTAAGACTCAGAGATGCTTCTGAGGCAGTGGAGTGCTTGGTGACACCATTAACCTAGATCTGTTAGGTGGCTTCTCAGAGACCCATTTGATGTCATGTGGAAAAGTAATCTGTTTTGGGGTGCCTGGATGGTTCAGTCTGTTGGGCGTCCGGCTTCGCTCAGGTCATGATCTCATGGATCATGAGTTCAAATCCCATGTCAGACTCTGTGTTGACAGCTCAGAGCCTGGAGCCTGCTTCAGAGTCTGTGTCTCCCTCTCTCTCTCTGCTCCTCTCCCACTCTCACTCTGTCTCTCTCCTTCAAAAATAAATAAACATTAAAAAAAAAAAAAGAAAAGTAATCTGTTTTTAGACTTGCTGAGTTTGGAGTACCTGTGTCACTTCAAGGCAGAGATATATTTTAGGCAGTTAGAAATGAATCTAAAGTTTCAAGGACAGTTCAGAGCTGGTGGCTGAGGTTGGGCCAGTGTGGTTGGAGCTGTGGGAGTGAATGGACACTCCCGGTGAGAATGTGAAGAGCAAGAAACCTGGAGAGCCCAGGACCATTCACAGAGTAGTCATGTCTATTCTGGCCATTTAGCAGGTGTTTGCTGGTGGAGGGGCACCACAAAGAGAAAATTAGATAATCAAGCTTCAACTCACAAGAGAACATGTTGTTTTTTTTTGAGATCCTCTGCTAAATAAAGCATTCTGTGTGCAGCTGAAAAATTTCATTTTTCTCTTACAAAAGGCTCCCAATAGGACAGAAGCAGGAACAACTGGTTCCAGGGACTCTGACTTTGGTATTCTTAAGACCTCTGCTCGCACTCTCTCCCATGCCTCCAGTCCAGTGATCTGGGAATTAGCCACTCTTTTCAAAATTATGTTCGGAAGAATGTCTACGTTAATGACATGCTATCCTTGAAGTGTGATAAAGTATACTGGGAAGGCAGCAGTTCAATGGGAGCTTTTTATTTTCTTTTTTTTTGTTTAAGAAACTAAAACCATTTCTTTTCCTTTTTAGCTTTTTAAATACTTTTCTTCAACTGTGGGTGGAATGATAGGAAGTTCATCTTACATGTTCTCTTCTATTTCTCGACAAGCTGTGTGACCTTGTATAAGGCACCTCAGCTATCTGGGGCTCAACTTCCCTTATCTTTTAAATACAAGAATTGGGCTATATTTTCTCAGAGGTATCTTTCAGCTCAAAAGTTTTGTGATTCCATGATTCAAGCCCTGCACATAAATGCCATTTAAATGTCATTGGTTAGATCACCAAAAGGCTAATAATTGTATAATCAGGGATAGATCAAATATCATTGATGTAAGGTTCCTTAAAGATTGAAAAAGTTCTCTTTATAGGAATGAAATAAGAAGCACTTTTTCCCAGATGGGGTCAAAATCTTCATTTTGGTATGAGCTCTAATTAAATTAAATCCTGAGGAATTTAGACTGGAAATATAGAAGACCTCCTTCCTCCCTGTCTGACTCTAAAGGTTACAAGATAATAGAACATGGCTTTTTTTTTTTGGAAATGTACAGAGTTTTAGGAAAGGTGAATAACTATTGTCTTAGCTCAGGCTGCTGTAACAGAATACCATAGTCTAGGTAGCTTCAACAATAGACATCTATTTCTCAGAGTTCTGGAGTCTGGAAATCTGAGATCAGGCAGCCAGAATGGTCAGGTTCTGATTAGGGCCCTCCTTTTGGCTTGCAGGGGCTACCTTCTTCTGTATCTCACATGGCAGAGAGAAAGGGAGAGACAGGGAGCGCAAGGTTTTTGTTTCTTCTTATAAAGGTACTAGTCACATCATGGGGAGCCCACCTTCATGACATCATCTAAACCTAATTACCTCCTAAAGACTCCACCTCCAAATATTATCACATTGACAGTTAGGGCTTCGACATATGAAATTTGGGGGGACACAAACATTTCATCCATAATAACGATCTTGCTGAGGAAGCTTTAGCTCTAAGTAGTGTAAACTTAACTAGTGAGTCTGCTTTGACAAATAAGGACATGGAGGTCAAACTAGACTGGGTAGGATATTGCCCTAAAATACCTGAAGAAATATCATTTGAGCAATAGACCAAATCATGGTTGGCATGGAAGGCAAATTGGTCACGGCAGGAGAAGCATGCTAAGAGGCATTGTGGTAATGGAGTTAAAAGGGATAAACAAGAAGACAGATCAAGGAGTCAGTGATGAGGAGGAGCAGGAGCAAATTGAGGATCAAGCTGTGAGGATATATTCAGGGAAAACAGTGCTGGATGAAGGTTGATACACTATGCGGGCGTTCCTTTCTATGGCCCCAGATGCCTGTCCTGACAGTTTTGAGAAGCTAGGTAGAGCTAGACAGCAAAAGATAAACTGTCTTTAGTCTCTTGGAATCCTCATTTTAGGGAGAGGACACTGCTAAGAAGGTGGGGAGGGGGATGTCTTTCCTTTCTTGAGGGCTTAGAAATTGGACCAAAGTTATAGAATATTGTGGCATTAAGATATGCCTGCATATTGTGGCACCTTCACTTTCCGTTTATTTCAATGGGCTTGGAAACATCCCCTCAGATCTGTCCCATCTCCCATCCTGTCACTGTCCCCACTCTCCACCCCCTATTCTAGGTGAGTCATCTCCTTCCAGAACTGTGACAGCCATCACCAAAATTGAGAACTCAGTGTGACAAAAGGGCTGTTTTCACAGTTATCTGGCAACGTAATATAAAAGTTCACCACATCAGGCACGTCATCTTAATCACTGGGGTCAAAAGTACCTCTAGATGTGACAAGTAGCTGCCTCCTTAGTTAACTTCTTCCCTCTGATTGGCAAGGAGAAGACTGCAAATCACCAGTGCATAGATGATCATTTCACTATTTTATTTCTTTAGATTTGTCTCCATCAGTTCAAATAAGGATTTCAGCCTGAGTCTTTTGTATTAAAAGGATAAATGTAAAAGAAGCCAATGCTCATTCTTAAGATGAAGGTGAGACTTAGCAATGGTGCCAGAGTTTCCAAGTGCAATGATGAATGCATTTCTTTAGTGTATGTCTATTGAGCATCTATTCCATATGCCTGGCACTATTCTTCTGGGAACGGAAGGGTACAAGAGTAAACAGGCAGGCAGGGAGTTTGATTCTAATAGAGCCTATATTCCTGTGGAGAAACAAATATGGAAATAGAAAAATATCAAATAATGACAAATACTACGCAAGGAACAAAGTAGGCGGGTGTGATTGAGAGTGAATGGGGGATACTTTAATTAGGTGTCCAGAAAAGACTCCTTGAAGAAATGACATTAATGCTGAGATCTGAATGGGAAGAGAAAGGCAGCCCATGCAGGTCTGGGAGTGAGCATCCAGGCACAACACAGAGTTGGCTCAAAGGCGGGAAGGCAGCACTGAAATTGGCATGTAAGTCTGTGGTTTAGCAACAGAGGAGAGAAGTAGGAGATGACTTCTCAGGAAAAGATAGGAGCCAGACATTAGGAATTTGGAATTTATTCTAATAGTATTGGGAAATTATCAGAAGGTTTTAAGCAGGAAATTTTTTTTATGAATGTACTGTTTAAGAAGATCGCTCTGGCTGCTCTGTAGAAAATGGATTTTATGAGGACAAGATCATAAGAAAGCAGGTCAGTTAGTAAGTGGCTACTGTTACCTACTCTGAAAGACTATGGTGGCTTAGCTAACCCTTTTGGTAGTGGAGATGTGGGCACATGGATGCATGTAGGGTTCATTTTTGAGGGCAGAAATAACATAATTAGTTATTTCCATGTGGATAAAGTGAGAGAAGGAAGGAATGAAGAGTAATTCTTAGGGTTCGGGGTTGAGCAACTTAACAGATGGCGGTATATACTGAGACAAGGAAGACTGGGGCAGAAGCAGGTTTGGGGGAAGAAACCAATGTTCAGTTTTAAGTATATTGGTAATGTCATAAAAGATGTCCAGCAAGCACTTGGATATGAAGCTGGACCACCAAGGATGCCCAGTGTTGGTGTGGCAGAGAGAGTTCTTGTTCATGTACATGCAGGTGCGTTTCGGTATGCATCATGTGAGTACTCTGGTCAATGGATTGCGTCACTTTGGGCTGAAGCACTGAAGAGAAATTTCAAGTTCTCTGTGATCTCTCCTTCTGCCACCACAGTGACCAGCAATGTTCCAGAGAGAAGAGTCCTTTTCAGCCTGGCTCCCTGAATGGGAGGCAGAGTGCCTCTTTGTATTAAAGGATAAATGGAAAAGAAGCCAATGCTCTGCTAATCTGTGTTGGCCACACAAGATGAGAGAGAAATGAACCTTCTTGCATTAAGTCATTGAGGTTTGGAGCTCATACATTACTGTAGCACAACTTAGCCTGACACATTAATGTATTTATGGATTTTCAGTAAAAAGATACTACTTGACATCATGGGAATGGACATTTTCATGTAAGGAGAAAGTACAAATGGAGAGGAAAAGAGAACACAGTCTAAAACTCTAATGTACTCTAACACACTGGGCTTGAAGAAAAGAGGAGTTCCAGAGTTGTATGGTGCCTAGGAAGCTAGGAAGGAAAAGAAGATAAAGTGTAAAAATAGGAGTCCAAATCCATTTGAGCATGAGGAATGATTTTG
Source organism: Paguma larvata (assembly GCA_030068075.1). Classification (NCBI taxonomy): domain Eukaryota; kingdom Metazoa; phylum Chordata; class Mammalia; order Carnivora; family Viverridae; genus Paguma; species Paguma larvata. The sequence goes on along the minus strand of CM057825.1, from coordinate 90,683,322 downwards.
CAGCATGCATAAACATTGCAATGGCAGTTGTGTTTTCCCTACATTGTTGGATGCAGGAGAGAGCCTGTGCTGTCATTTCTTGGAATGAAGTCATGAGTAGAGCATAGCACACTGCAAGAGGCTACCCTAGTGTCCTATTCAAGCCAGCAGGTCACAAGACCTGAGGCATTTTGTTGTTGTTGTTGTTGGCCATAAATTTGGGCAGATGCAGATAGATCCAACCTGGAAAGCTTTTCCTGACTCACTTCTCACTAGGTAATGCTAGATGATCCTCCTTGAGGTTTCCACCAGGTCCACAGGAGATCTCTAAGGCTTGTTATATTGCAATTTGAGTGTATTGTTTCCTCAAATAATCATCTCCTCCAGGACTTTCCCTAGCACTTACAAAGGTATCTGTCATGAAGCAGATTTTCAGTGTTTGTTCAATTAATGGACAGTCCTCTCTGGCACCAGGCAAGATCAACTCCCACAAACATGAGGTGACAAGGGTGTTGGTTGTCACAAACATAAGGTGGTGTTTCTTAACCAAGTGTTAACATCACATGCCCAAAGAAAGCCTAACCTTCTTGTTCAGATTCTTTACCTACCTAGTCCATCAGTAAGTACTTACCAAATGCCAGCTTGGTACCAAAAATTATGCATTGATAGGAAGTAGCTATCTTACCCTCAAGGAAGTTAACAGGGAAGTTGAGAGGACGAGGCTAATGGCTATGTAACCATCAGGGAACAGTAAGAGATGTTGTAGAGTTAATTGAAAAACTGAATGCCACAGACAGTGAGCATTCTAGGAGTTTGATAAGGGGAAGAAATAGATGGATGTGAAATAAAATTAGATCTCGGACAATTTCTTGGAGCGGGTGGGACTTTGAGGCAAGGTCAGCTCTGCAAGACTGGGGAGGGACACATAGAAGTGCTGAATCAAAGTTTCTAACTGTGACGAGACAAGTGAGGAAATCCCTGAAATTAGAGAAAGGGTATTTATTGGGCAGTGGCAAGAAATATGGTTGGAAAGAGGATGGGACTAGTTTAGGCAGGATTTCAAGTCAGTAAACTGATAATTCATGCCATTTGTTTACTAATTTATTCATTCACTTGTGAAACAATGATTGAGTCCCTACTATGTACCAGCCACTATTGTAAGTATGGTGTGTGTGGGGGGGGGAGCATAGTCTCTGACCTCATGAGACTTACATTATTAATGAGGGATAATAAAAACATTGAAACAAGTATGTGGAAATATTTCACATTGTGATAAATATTATGAAGCACAGAAAGGCATATTAAGGAGATACGGAAGGATGGAATGCCATTTTCTACAGGGGAGGGTCAGGGAAGGCTGTTCTGAGGAGTTGATATTTAAGAAGAGACCAACCAAGTGAGAAGATGAAGAGAATAGTAGACTCCTGGGAATCACACTGATATGGTAGAGAATATTTCAGGAAGACAACATACCATATAAAGGTGGAAAGTCAATGAGGAACCAGCAAGAAAAATGGCATAATTCTGAATATATTAAGAACATGCTAGAAAGCTTTAGTTATGAAATTTTCTCTTATATAAATTTTGGTTTCGACATTGTAGGTATTGGGGATTTTTTTTGTAACCTAGACAATTGGGAGTTATGGCTTAAATGATTAAGAAATGAGAAAAACTTCTTTTGTTTGTTCTTCCTGACGTTCCATACTCACAAACACGGTAGCTTGTGATCTGTTGACAATATGGTCATTTTCCAGTGTTTTCTATCCTTCCTAATTACAGAGGGACCTGCTGCCCATTAGATAGACTGGTGTCCTTGAAAAAACAGCAAAATAGAATATATAGGCTCTCATGCCCATCTTGTCAAAGTTAGGCCTGTGAGTATTGCATGGCTTTGTGCCCAGTAGAAGAGGATTAGGGTTGCCAAATCTTTGGATAATAACAAGCTCCAATCTACATAACACCTGGTCTTTACAAACCAAGTCATTATGAATATGATCCAAGTTGTCACTCCAGGGGTTTTATTATTTCCAAATTAGTTGGAGTTGTTTCTTATATACATTGAAGTTTCCTGCCCCTGTTCTCTTGTTTAATGTGGATCGAGTGACTGCCTCTCCTGATTCTGCTATGGCTTGGTGATATTAGAGAACAGTGGGGAAGAAAGGACCATCATACCCTCGATTTCTTGGTCACTAAATATTGTTGGAGGATAAGCAGCAAAACAAAGAACTCAGATAATATTGGGCATGGGGGGGCATTCTAGGACAGAGCTCAGAAGCAGAGTCCCAGAACTGGGCCATTTGATGGTGAGGGGGTGGGGGTGGGGGCTCGTTGCTACTCATTCTATGTACAGTACAAATATGTGACAAGAAAACAGACCCACGATCCAGTGACTGAGATAAAGAATTTAGGATTTTGGATCCTGAGGTAAAACTGCATGTCAGACTTGGGGAGATATGGGAAGGCAGAAGCAGATATGAAGAGATGAACAAAGGCTTCCCAATATCCATTAACTCATACAGTTCTGTCCCCTCATAGTAAGTCCCCATCATCTCTTGCCTGCATGAGTGTTCCAGTCTTGCTGCTCTGTTTGTTGTCTCTGAATGGCATGCTGGGGACCTATCAAAAGTCTAAATTAGATCATTTTGCTTGCAGAGTTAAAATGACCCATTGGCTCACAAGGACCTACACATTCCTGTCCTTGCTTGCCCCTCCTGCCCTGCCTCATGTAGTTCCGCCCCAGGCTCACTAGTCTCCAACTGTTTTGGACCTTCATGGGTTCTTTGTGTGTCAAGCTCTTCAAGCCACAGGGTCTTTGGTCATGTTCTCCCCCTTCCCCTTCTCGGCTAATGTCTACTTATATGAGATGCAATGTATTTGACCACAATAGACTACCTCGTCAGATCCTAGCTTTTTCACTTCTCAGCTGTGTGACTTTGAAGAAGTTGCTTACACTGTCTCTGCTTCTATTGTAAAATGGAGTTGATAATAATGCCTGCCTCATGGGCTAGTTATGAGGTTTATATCATGCATGTAAAGGACTTGCCCAATGTCCAGTAGCTGGAAAAAACAATAAATATTAACTCTTACTATCTTTTGGGTCTCAGCCTAAACACTATTTCCTCTCAGAGATCTCACCTGAGCCTGATCCTTCTCTTCTGTTCCTGTCTACTGCATTTGTTTTTTCATAAAATTCTTTTCTCTCATTTTATATGGTTCTAATATAAAATAACATATGTTTGTGTGTCTGTTTACTGTCTGATGCCCCCATTATATTATAAACTCCATGAGGGCAAGGACTCAACCCACTATATCACCGAATAACAAATGTTGTACAAGTTCTAAGAACACAACAGACAGCTAACAAATATCTTGCTAAATGAATGACTGAAGCTGATGGTTCAGAAGTAAGTTTGTGAATGCTGAGTGTCTGCTGGGAAAGCAATGGTGCCTCAGAGGGACTGCGCTGGGCCAGAAGCCAATGGAGTTCCACTACACTACTTTTCAATACATTATCTTTACATCGTATTTTAAGATGTTGACACATCAAAATCAAATTACTGGACCAAGCTCAAAACTTACACTTGTATGCCAGGATTAAATGCTCTTTTTTTGGCTGAAAAAATGTTCAGATTTGCCATCGAATCTCATCCAACCCAGAATTGGCCTGAATGAATTGTGTAAATTATGACAACCATAGTTTTGCCCCCTCCCCCGACTCCTGTTTTGCCTACCGAAGTGACTGAATATTTGACTCAATCCATTGCATCAGTGGTTGGGCTCGTGTAGACCTGGGAAATGACTCTGGAGGGCGAGCCCAAAATCTGGGTCCAGGCTTGCATTTCTTACTCCTGTTTTACACTGGGCTTCTTTACCTACATGCTTTCTTTATCTCTAATTTGTTTAATGCCAATGCTGTCTATTTTATTGACACAGCACTTTCCCATCCAAGGTTGTTAGACTGTATGGAGAATATCATGTTCAGAAAGAACCATGACAAATACACATAATAACAAAAATTAAAATTTAAACTCCACCAGTATATGGATAGTACAGGGTTACTTTTCTCTGTGGCTCCCTCTCGGTTCTCACTAGTGACTAGGTCCCAAGAGACCTTCTCCTCCCACCTCCTCCCCCCCTCCATTGTTCTCTTGTTTTGTTCCTACTCATTGGAAGCCTGGAGGTGACTGGGGCTTTTGGCATCTCTGTGTGTGGGGTTATGGGAATTTATAATCTCCAGTTTATTTTCCACATTGAAACACTGATTTATTCCTTACATATAATAATGTCACCTGTCTTTCGTGGCCACTTGTTTCAAATCCTTTCTTATTTTGTAAAACTCCTCAATACCCCCCATCAGTCTTTGCTGACAACGTCTCTTTTCCCTGCCTATGTTATCTTTTTAATGTCTATAACCTGATGTATTTTTTGAGGGCAGTGCTTTTATTAAGGACCAAGGCTGACTATCTTTGTAAGAAACTCTTATTATTAGTAAAATATGTATTTAAAACATAAACTGAGAGTTTGAGCAAATGTCTGCCTTATCCTTTTAATGGATTTTTATGCAACTGAACAGTGTCAGAGAATGTTCAGGCACCTTATACTATTTGTCTACACTGAAAAACCTGTTGTAAGGATAGTGGCTTTTTTGGATATTTTGTAGTTTAAAGGAGTCAGTAAGCTAGCAAAATCTACCAATATGTAAAGCTCTTAGTTCTTTGTATCTTTGAAATAATTTAGCTTTCATTCTTATGAATTACATATTTTTGATTTTAAGAAGTCCAGTGTTGAGGACATAATTGCCTTGTAGCTATTATCTCTTATATCCTTGATTCCAAGAGCAGGGGACCAAACACGAACTATAATGACAGAGGAGGAGAGTTACATCTTACGAATCAAAATATTCTTATGAGTACTCTTAAGTGACCACTGACTTAGAGCAGGGGGTCAGTGAGAAAGGGCTAACGTTAAATTAGAATGCGTGTTGTCATCAAATTGCCAGCCCAGAGAAAAATATACATATCACTACTTCTGAAGAGGGAGGAAGATACACAGCTATAAGATGTCCATAAATGACATACTCAGAAGTCATCTCCGATGGCCTCTTTCCAGAAGGATTGCAAACATAGATCTTTCTACCATATGGCTGTGTGTGCATGGGATGTGGTCTGAAAACACTTTGTTGATTCTGGGAAGACGGAAATCTGGGAAGCCTGGATGTAACAGTTCAGGAAAATAGAAATGTTTTTCTTTGGCCGTTGTTCCTGAAGTTACTTAAATGAGACTCATTGGCTATTGATCTGTATATATTGAGATTACAATAAAACATAATGGACCAGTTTCTCTTTCCCTGGCTCACAGAATTGGCATTGTATTTCTTGGGAGTAATAAATCACAGTCTTGGATTTGGGAAAATATTCTAGGATCTGAACGGCAGCTGATTTATTTTTAAGACAGTGATGTCAGAAAGAAAAGCATAACCCAGACTATGACAGCAGTGCTCACTGGGAGAATAAGGATTGCTCCTTAAAATAGTCAGCAAGGTGGTTCCCTTTTCCACTTTCAGAATGGATCTGGTCCATTCAGGCAAGATGCATCAGAACCCCTCCCCATTATATTCATAACAGTCATGTTTCCCTTTTCTGTGGCACTTACGTTCTTTTAATTTTTTTCCTATGACAGCCCTAGCTGCTCTATTTATCTCTTTAATCTAATTTGCGCTATGACACCATGCTTTAATTTTCTCATGATTATTTTGCTTCTTTTAAGCAACCATGGTGTGCCAGGCATTGGATAAAATCGAAAAGATACAATCCCTGCTGTCGCTGGGCTGGGCTGCACATTTAAAGAGGCATGATAGTCAAAATATCCTGTAATTGGCAATAGGTAGTCCTCATACTTTTACCCCTTTCTCCCTTTTGAAGAAACTTCTTCATCCCTTTGAACAAGCCTAAGAAGTTCCCTAGATCAAAGGTGTCAAAAAACCAGGGGGGTGTGGAACAAGTGTCAGAGAGTAAGCAAATGACTCTCAGAGCCTCTGCTCCTAGCCTGCCCACGTGCTCTCTGCACTCCTGCCTCACCTGGGCGGACTCCACTCTCCCACCTCCTCCTGGGCTCCGGACACCCAGGAGCCAAAGGCTCTTTTCCTCCCTCCTTGGCACCTACCCTCCCACCTTCCAAGCTCCAGGAGTAAAAAACCCCTTCTTAAAAGGAGGCTGGAGCTAGCGGTTTTTCCAGACTGGTCTGCATGAACTGGCAGCCTCAGAGCCCCTCGACAAGGGGACAGCCAGGCAGGTGCATACCCAGGTTTTGGCATTCCCCCTGAGTCACACCTAATTTTTTCCTTTCTCGTTTTTCTACATATCCCACTGGGATCTTTCTTTGTCTTTTTGCCTGTAACACTGGAGCCCTTTTCTGCCCAGGGACTGCAGAGGAACGCCTGGCCATGGGACCGGGCTGCACGGCTCTATGTGTGTGTGGTTCATGGTGTCTGTGTGAGTGTTCTCACGCAGCTGTGTGTTGGGTGGGGGCGGTTATAAATGATGAGTAAAGCACCTCCACTCTCTTTCTCCTTTCCCCCTCATTACTTTGTGGATTCCCGAGGCGCAAAGCCCCTGCCCCAGTCCACGGCGATCAGCGGCTTGGGTATATCCCACGCTCAGTCCCCTTCACCCGGCTTGCACCTGCACCCCGAAGCTTCAAAGTTGCGGGAAACAGTCGCGGGGAGTGGGGGAGCCAAGGCTGGCGCCTGAGGCTCTCGCCCGGGTCAGCGGGCTGAGCCAAGGGTCGCGCGGGTGCCAGCTAGGCGAAGGAGGAGGGTTGGGGGGGCGGAGGGAGGAGGAGGCGGAAGGGGGAAAGAGAGCAGAGGGGAGGGGGGAGCAGCTGCCTGGGGAGGCGAGGCGCAAGGTGGCTCCCCGCGCGGCCCCGCGCCCCGCGGCTCCCGGGGACGCACCAGACAGCCAATGGCTGCGCAGAGGTGTACAGCAGATGGCGTCCGACTGCGCCGTTTCTTCCTCCTCCTCCTCCTCGTCCTCCTCCTCTTCCTTCAGTGCTGAGGTTGCCAGACGCTGGAATGGGTGGTCTCCCGACACACACCACCATCTTTCTTGCGCTCGGGAAGCTCGGGGCTCGGCGGCTCCCGGAGGCTGCGGCGGTGGCTCGGGCAAGGCGGGTGAGTGCGGCCGCGCTGCGCCCCGAGCGGGGAATGCCCAGCCCCTGGCCGGCGGCGCGGGAGAGAGGTGGCAGCGGCCGGGGTGGAGGCGGGGGGTGCTCCGTGGGCAGACTTTGCTCTTTGCTCCCCGGGCAGCTTCCCTCACCCTCTCTCCCGGCCAGACGCGGGAACTTGCAAGCGGAGCTTCTCCGAATCCTCTGGCTTGGGGCTGCGGGAAGGGTGCAGGGTGCGGAGAGCCCGGGGCTGGCGGGTGGAGATACCCCATGCAGGGACTTGGGCACAGACCTGAGACAACGGGACAGAGCCATGGAAGAGGGGCGGCAGGAGCCGTGTTCCCCGACTTCCAGCATGGTTTGCGGGGATGCTGATGAAGGGAACCAGGGGTTCCCGCATTCTGCCCCGGGAGCGGGAGCCTCGGAACCCAGGATTGGAGGGCGGGGAGTTCTGCGGGCGTTGCAAACAGGTTGACCAAGGGTTCCCTTTCGGTAGTGCTGCCTGTGAAATCTGCGCGTGGGCGTTCAGTGCCCCTGGAGGGTAGCTGAGCAAGTCGAGAAGTTTTGCAGTTTCCTCTGATTTATCAGTGGAGTGTCAGCAGGCTACAGCAACAGTTTACATTTCCATCGTCCCTGTTTGGGGCGAGGGGCAGCTGGGGAGAATAGAACTACTGGGTTTACCTTGACATCTAGCAGTTTATCGAGAGAAAACTGGGAACAGAGGGTGAGAGTGAGGGGCAAGGAAGAGGACGTGCGTAATTTCTACAGCATCACCCCATATGTGTGCCTGCCACCTTTCCTTTCTAACGCTTTCTGTATTATTAAAGTTATTTGAATACGCAAATGAACCTCCCCTTTTTCAAGTCTGCATAGTTTGAGTCCAGAAGTTGGAAAGCTTGGAGTGTGTGCGTTTGGGGAAGGGAGGGAGCTCTAAGCTTTCTCAATCTCCTTTTAAATACGAGGGGAAGAAACTATTTAAGGAGAAGCGTGTGTGGTCTACTGGTACTTTTCCTTCAAAATATTGAGTATCTCTCAAGAGCTGTTATAATTCTGTTTCATTCAATATGGTCAAGGTGGAGTTTGACTTAAGATTCTAATACTTGGGCATGTCCTGTGGAAGAGGCCAGCATTATTTGGTGCTCCCTTCAGTGCCAGGGTGGTCTGCTTTAAGTGCATGTGTGCTTTTGTAAATGACTGCCTAGCTGAAGAAGCCTTCTTGGCGTTTTCCAGGAGTGCACCTGTGGGTGTCTATTATCATAGAAATGGTAGGATGCGTGTCAGCTAGGTTGTAGTGTGTGTGTGTGTGTGTGTGTGTGTGTGTGGTCATGCACACGTGCATCTGGAGTTTCCTTTTGACAGGCACTCGTGGGATGTCAAGATGATACATTTATCTTCCAGGCAGTGTCAGGACAGTCTGGGTTTGTTGGGTAACTGGGAGGCAGTGATCTCCACGGAAGGCTTTTTTCCTCTTCTGGACTATAGTACAGCCATTGCTGAAGGCTTCCTGAAAGCCACTTGGGATGCTACCAACCAAACCAAGAAGTCCTCTCTAGTAGTGAGTGAAAAGCTCATGTATTTGTGGGTTGAATGCTATATAAAGTCCCTGTCTTGAGGCTTCACTTTGAAGCACTGCTGTTTTTAAACCTCAATGCCATTAATACCAGGAGTCTTCTGTTAAAACTTAATGTGGCCAGTTTTCTGCTTTCTGTGGGTGGAGGAGCCGCCTGGGCTTCTTCCCCGGAATCTTAAGCTTGGGCACGGTGTTTTAGTTTTCACCTAACTGCTGGGAATTGAGGAGTGGAAACTCTTCTTCGTGCAAATTTAAGTAAAAAAGAATTATGCAGAGAATTCCCCTGAGGTGTGACAACACACACAGATATGATTGCTCACTTAGAGAGTGTGGGATGGTCTCGCACATTGGCACCGACCAGGTCTTGCATCGCAGAACATTCAGACCACTCAGAGCTCTGAAGATTTGAGATGAATCCATGGCGAGTGCTTGGAGGTTCATGGTCCAGGGAAGGACTGCCTACTGCCGATGGGGTCTGATGGTGCATTTTGAGGGTTCATGACAAGTAGGCTTACTTTATATCTACCTTAATATTTAAATCAATACTTGAGAAATGATTTTTACAATGTCTCTTATTCCTCTCTGGGCCACCCCCCTCCCCAACTGTTTTAATGAAAGCCACTGCTTGTTAAAGAATCCGAAGTGCTAAGAAACAGGAAGAGTGTGAAGCAGGTAGACAGAGTTACTGATCATGAGAACAGTACGGACACAGACTCCACTCTTTCGAGTATTGACATTAATAAATCGGCAACTAAAGGCACCTTTCTGGTCTCTGTGGAATGTGCCTTTTGAGAGAACGAAAGGAAGGAATTAAAGGAAAATGTACTGCTCTAAGGTACTTCATCAGAAAGGCTATGAAGAACCTTTCTGCTTTGCTGCAGCTCTTGTTTCAGAAGGAATGATTCTTTTATTAATATCTGTAAAAGAAAAGTTTGTCCTTAAATAACAGCCTGACAAAGCAGAATGGAAAGGAGCTAAGTTAGTGGAAGAGGAGTGTCCAAACAAGAAAAATTCCAAAGCATATCAGCTCCTTTTAATTACACTTCACAAACTGAAGGCGAAGTCATATGGTTTCTTCAAAGGAAAAAAGAATCTTGCCCAAACTGCGGTTTCACTGTTCTGCACACCTTTATAGAGATTAGGCACGAACACAATAACATCGCTTCAAAAGTTTGAATAGAACCATGAAGAATAGTTGACTGGTCCTATTGAATTAAGAGTCAGAATGACAAATGGTACAATATATTAAGTACACGATCAAGACAAACAGATTAAAGCCTTCTGAGTAGTGACAGCTCTACCACTTGGTGGAGGAAAGAACAGCACAGTTAACAACACAGGCTCAGAAATTCTCTGCAGAGAAAGCGTAAAGGACGGGTCTTTGGCTAACTAGGCGGTATTACGTTATTAAAAACTATTTCCGTGAGCTATTTAGACATGCTTTTGGGTTGTTGAATATCAACTACCATAAATACTTCATACTTTTACAAGAAGACACTTTTCCAGGACATAACTATAAAAGAAGCAGCCGCATTCACTTTGAGCATCGGGCAGCTTCCTCAATATGATATAGGTCCTTAATTTAGAGCTGTTAACAAGATTAATATCTAAGTGATAATTAACACCTTAACCCTGTAAAAGTAGAAAGATTTTAAACTCTACTTTTAATTCTAGAAATTTTGGAGATTGTGAGTTTGAGTGTGATCGGTGTTTTAGCAGCTGTTAAGTCTGTGACACTCTTGCTCCAGTGACAGACATTTTTTGTTCACCCTTCAAAATTTCTGCAGTATGGGGGTTATTTTGTTGATGGTTTACTCGTATTTTCAAGGGTGGTTATTTACAATAATGAGCAGTCGCTATTGATGAAAGCAAGTGAAAGAGGATAAGGTACAGTTCCCTGTCGGCTTGTATGAAGCTCTTGACTGAGGAGGAAATAGGGTTCACAGTCACTGAATACCCAGGGTTATGCTTTCATTCTGAGCCGTCTTGCCTGGAGTGGCCCAGTTATACAGACTATACTTACTCAGTTACTTTTTTCAGTTGTAATCAACCCATGATTTATTATTAGCATTCTCTAGCTATGAGATCAAGCAATTCATTTGTAAGGTAAAATAGAATATTAGTGAAATCCAATTACACCATGTCTTTGGCTGGGCTTCTGAAACCAGCCTTGGAGATGTCGCAGAATAGAGTCTCAGTGTAGGTGAGAACTTAGAGTTAGTGCAAGTAGAGAGTACAGTCCAACTCTTGGTTTGTAGTCTGAACAGTTAAATCATCCAGCATATATAAGAGCTACTATACTTTAGGAGTTTGTGTATGCTGTGGTGATAAATAAAAGCCAGTACATTCCAAGGCATAACTATTCATACTATCCTTTGGTTATTAGGTAGGTTTGCAATTAGTGGATTCTGAAAGTACAAGTCTTTGCTGTGATATGGGGATCCATAGAATTTTTTGTAGTTAAAAAAAGAAAATTTCCGGTATCAGGAAAGTTTGGCTATTGGCCTGTGTGTAAGGATCTGTAAAAATGTGAACTGTTTCCTATGAAGAATGAAAAGACTATAATTGTTAAACTGAGGTATTCTGCAGCCAGGGACATGATGCTTGCTGTTGATTTTGCCTCTCTAGACATATTTTAATTACGAGCCTCTTGTAATTAAATATGCTGCAGCTAAAAACAGAACCCTAAGTAACTAGTGCACAAACGATTCTTCAATGCTTTGACTGGAGAGAAGCTCTTTGCTGGTTTCCACTTGCCTACGTGAGGGTTGGCTGCAGATCTGTGCCCTAGTGTTATGTTAGTGAACAGCTCATTACTTCTAGAAGAATCATAATGTTGAGAAAAGCTTTCTGCCTCATAGCAGTTAGGCACCATGGCCTTGTTCTTAGACTCTAGTTTTATAGTAATACATATTTTAATTTTTTTCAGGCAGGTATTTTAAAAAACATACCAAGTAGCACATGTAAACGTAAGATTTTAATTATAATAAGACTAAGGCTTGCATTCATCTCTCCTTGCAGAGTTTCCTTCTGGGCTCTCCTCTATTGATTTCTTCCCTTTATGCTTACGTTAGACATATTCAGAGTGATTTGGCCAGTGCGCACTCAAACAGCCTTACTGGCTGTAAAAATGTTGTAATACATCTGTACCACTTGGTATACGGGTACTCTTCTAAGCTCCCTGAAGACCCCACCACTACCTCAGTCCTACAGACCACTCCCCTGACACCTCTCAGATCATCTCTTGTTACAGCCACAAAGAGAGTCCCCACCCGGTGTGTATGACAGGCAGGCCTTGGGTCCAGCTTCAGGGCTTTTGCCAGAGCTTATTCTGAGAGCACTTGGTAAATATTGAGCCCCGGCACTTGGCAAATATTTTTATCATCCTTTGATATTTTTCCTTATAACATGAATAAATGTAACCATTGGCACTATCAAGTAGCTGAAGTTGGAATCTGTTTAAATTTACATTTTAACGTTTTATATCTCACATGCTTGTTAAAAACACTTTATTATTATCTGCATATATTTATATTGCCAAAGTGCTCAAAGGTACCTAGACCCCATTGAGTTATCAGGTCGTATAAAGCCATTGTAACTTCACTTCAATTTGTTTTCCCCTAAAACGTCAACTAGGCGTACCAAGTCATACCGTAGGTAAGGGAGAGGAGCCAGAGTTCTAGCCCAGGTTGTCGGCTACAACCTTCTACCACACAACTGCCTCAGACTACTTAATTAAAATGTATATACGTGGGAATAGTTCAACAAGGCTTTTTTTTTTTTGTTTTATTTTGGAGAAAAAGTAATTATTTTTTTCCATCTCTATTTCTAGTCCTCAGAATTAACTCAATTTATTTCCTATTGGCTCCCATTCATTTTTGTGATTAAGAATTGTTAATAAGGCTTCATCTCACCTGAACTGACCCATTCTAAGAACTGGAACGTCTTCTGGTCAATCATGGAGAGGAGGGGGATGTTCTTGACTTTGCAGACTCCTTAAAGTAAAAATTTTTGATACTTCCTTCTGGATCTCTTCTAGATAAAAAAAAACAAAAACAAAAAAACAACACCAGTAGGTGAGCCCTGAAAAGTACAACTCAAGTTATGTTTCCTTCTTGAACAGAAAAAATAATGTTCCAGGTAGCACATCAAATCTACTCGGGACAGCTATTAATTTCTTACCATCCACCTTTCTCTAAAAGGCCAGCCCCCTTTAAGTCAGGCACAAGACTCACATTTGCTTAAAAAGGCCCCAAATGCTGCTTTCTCCACCGTCAACCTTTAGTTATACAAATTCTACCTATTAGTCACGACCCGGTTTTAATTATACTTCCACTGAGCTTTCTCTGATTATGCCAATTCACAAAGCCCTCTCTCTGTCCAAGCAACTCAGGTGGTAAATTCTAATTTTAATGTTTGATTGAATCAGCTTTCTTATTAGCATCTACTTGCAGAGGTCTGATAGTAAAGTATTTGAACGAGAAAGGGCACCGCTGGCTGTTGAGAGTTCTGGAAACTGTTGGGAGGGGAGATTGTGATGGAAAGTAGGGGCCTGGGTAGTAACAACCATTTGAGCATCCCTAAGGCTACGCTTACCAACATACTTGTAAGGTTAGAAGAGTGATTGCTAATTATTGATTATTTACAATATACTGCATACCAGGCTAGATGTGTTAGGATCAGTATGTCTAATCTTCACCATAATGTTGCAGAATTGGTTCTATTAGTTGGTGTCATTTTTTCATACTAGGAAATGGAGTTTGAGGGATCTTTGGCACCTGGTGTAAGGCCAGTGCAGCTGGGAAAGTCCTAAGCCAAGATCTGCATCCCAGTCTGTTGGACTGCATGGCCTATTCTGCTCCTCATACACCAGATTGCCCTAGAGCTTGAAGTTCGGGTCAACAAATTTAGTCTAAATCTTGGCTGCTATTTCTCCCAGGTAGGAGAGCACACACACACTCGCTGCCAGAGTTGCCGCGCACAACGGAGGTGACTGACAGGTTGAGAATTGCTGAATCACTTCTACCTGGAGGCATAAGTGTCACTTGGAAATATTGGAAAAGGCTGTGTTTTGATTTGACACAGACCTTATGCGTGAAGATGGTGCTGTCTTAGAATTGTAAAGAGCTCCAGACATTTGTATACGAAAGTGCAGGCTTCCTGAGGAACCACCGGAAGATTCAGAAAATCCAGGCATATGTAGGAAATCCACATCGTGTTCCTTTTCATTAATGGCATATCCATGAAGACAGAATTGTTCTGCCAAACATGCAAAATATTAGCTTTTGAAATTAGCATAAAGAGCGGGAAAGGGGAAAACCAGTCTTCCCATAGGAGAATGGGTAGACTGGCATTGGCCTTGGTTGCTCCTGTGATCCGGCTGAGCGGTCTGGTCAGGTGAGTGCCCTTGTCTGTTCTCTGTGCTTCATGTGCATCCTAATAGGAAAGTATTCTCCGTTGCATGGGGCCACCTTGCTAAGAAGTGGGTGGTCCTTTGGTTGAGCATGTATGGACAAATCACATTTCTGAAGATCTGTTTCTTAAGAGCATTTTGCTGGGTCAGCATGAGGCTTCTTGACATGAACTTCCATGGGAATATATAATGTCCCCATTTCCAATACCAAAGTCTCTTAACAATTTTTATAGGAATGTAGTGTTGGAATATGATCAGTTTCTCTCTTTGCCTCTGGCACAATCATGTATAAAGGAGCTCAGAAGATTTGAAGTTGTAAAAAGAGAGTTTTACTTATTCCGGGATTGAACTTTTTCACATTCAGAGATGGCTAGAAATGCCATACACTGTCTCAGTGAAATGTGAATCCCGCATCTTTGAGGGTATTCAAACTGAGGATAAGCAATGACATGCCAGGGTACTGCAGAGAGGATGTATGCATTGGATATTAATAGCAGCTTTATTGAGCACATTCTATATGCCACATAGTATTCTACATGTATTAATTCATGAAATCCTCTAAAAAGGCTTGGAGTTGATTGTTTTATTATTCTTCCCATTTTATGGAGGCAGAAATGGGAAATGATTTGCTAGATTAGGATCTATACTCAGTCAGTTTGAGCTTAGACCAGACCTCCTCAAAAGAAATTGAATGCAAGCTGCAAATACAATTCACATATGCAATCTTAAATTTTCTAGGAGCTGCATTGTAAAAGGAAAAAAAAAACAACACTGAAGTTAAGTTTAATGGTATATTTTGTTAACCTAATATACCCAGGATATTATCAATTCAACATGTATTGATTATGAAAAAGTAATTATTTTTTACTTGCAAGCACATCTTTGTTCAGACTACTCATGTTTCAAGTGCTCAGTGGCCACCTGTGGTGGGGGTGGCCACCATATGGGCCATGACTAGAACCCGTACCAGGAACATTGCTACTCTACCTCTGTCCGCTGACAGCCAAGTTTCTGTCCAAAGCATACACCCATCCGTCATTATGTGTGTGATGCCATTCATTTATTTATTAGTTTCTACCCTTAAATGCCAGTGTGAATAATCTCTTAAAAAAAAGAAAAACTTAAAACACTTCCATGACATCTCTCAGGAACATATTTACTTTAAAAAACCTGTAAAATAGGAAGATTTTTCTGTATCTCATCTGTTAAAAAACGAATCCCATATGTCTTTCATTTGCGAAGATGGAGTAGATCTGGATGGCTTCCACTTTACAACTATTCATACATATCATGAAATCGCCTCGCCCTTCTCATTTCCAGGCTAAAAAATCTAGTTTCTTTTGTCATTTATTATTTTGTTTGGTTTTTATTGGTTTGCTAGGGCAGATGTGTAGCCTGATGGTTGTGGAACGGGCACAGCTGAGGATCCGTGCGTTTCTAGTAAGAATGAGAAGGGAAGAGTGACCTTTACCGAAGAGCGAACTTAACCAATTTTTTCTCATTTACACTTCATGTGTATTTCCCAGTTCTCTTTTACTCTATACCCTTATTATGATTACTGCAGTCAGAAATGACATGCAGCCCACCACAGTGATATTTCTGATCAAATTGTAGTAATTTTTTGGTAGGTTTGATTCATTTCCTGGCAGGCAGCATTCTTCCCTGTGATCCGAAGGGCCTTTCTCAAGTCGAATTTCTGACAGTAACCGACCCTCTGGACTGTGACATGCTTCAATTGAAAAAAGCAGAATGTGACATGCCTTTCGTTGTGCGGAACACACAAAAAAGTCCAGTGTCTTCTAAGTGCAACCTCTATTCCGCTATACATGCTAACATGAAACATTTTAATAATTCTAAGTCTTTTTGGGGGGGCATATTACATGGGTAGCTTAAGTTTGATTTCACTTGCTTATTAAAAGAAAAATATTAAGAACAAGTCTTCAGTGGGGATGAAAGAAAAATTCTAACTTCATAGGGAAGAATTTCCTTGTGGAGACAGACTCTAAGGATGTGTTGTCTAATATTATGTGCATGAATATTAGATATTTCATTTGGATTATAGAGTTGGTGGAATTAAAACATAATGCTCGTGGACATAATATATCCCCAGTGTGGCATATCTTTTAGTTTTTTTTTTAATTTATATAACTATACGGTTTTCACACGGCAAGACAAACCAATGAAAAATGCAAGATGCATTTGTTTGTAAGCCATATGAATAAATTCAAAGCTTATTTATTGAGCACCTTCTGTGACCATGGCACAGAATATAAAAGTAAGTTTAGGGCACCAGCCCTAATTTCCAGGAATTTACAGTCTAACTGGGGAGATGTGACATGCATGTCCTCTGCCCTTAGCAAAGCAAATTACCTTATTTATATATGTCTCCCTTGTGAAGTATAAGTTCCATAAAAGCAGGGAATGCATCCTACCCACATCTGGGTCTTCCTTACCTTGCAGAGAATAACTATGCAGTGGGTATGAGTTGGGGTAAGTGGAAGTGGCACATTAATTTTATTTATACGCATGAATTAAAAGTAGCTATAATGCCATATTGATAATGGGGCCACTTATAGAAAAATCTCATTTTAAATAATGAAGACTGGGGCACCTGGGTGGCTCAGTCAGTTAAGCATCCAATTCCGGCTCAGGTCATGATCTCCCGGTTCATGGGTTCGAGCCCTGCATCAGGCTCTGTGCTGACAGCTCAGAGCCTGGAGCCTGTTTCAGATTCTGTGTCTCCCTCTTTCTCTGCCCCTCCCCTCTCCATCAAAAAATAAACAGTAAAAAAAAAATAATATTGAAGATAAGTAAAATCCAGTGCCAGTCCCTTTGCTACTGTGCCTCCCCCTCTGCTGACTCCGCTTGGTGACTTCTAGCAGTTCAGTTGCAGTTAAAAAAGATGGTGTTAGCCTGAAGAACTGTGGGCTTCTTAGAATTTTAGTGTCATAGTGGGATTTAATCTTAGTCACAGACTCCTTCAGTGTAGAAAATATAATAATAATAATTCTATTTTGTTATGAGGATGAAGAAACTTGACATTTAATCACATTAAGTAATCCTTGGAAATATGGATATGAGAGCTGGAGAATAAGATGGCATAAAAAATATGTTTACATATGTCTGTATAGAGTTTCCAATGACTACGGAAGAATATACTGCTATAGAAGACCCCAAACCAACAAGGAAATTGTGAGAATGAAGAAGAAAGCAGGAGAGGTATCACACTTCCTAATTTTAAACTTTACTCTAAAGCTATAGTCATCAAAACAGTATGGTACTGGCATAAAAACAGACAAATAGACCAGTGGAACAGAATCACAAGCCCAGAAATAAACCCAAGCATATATAGTCAACAAATATTTGACAAGGGAACCAAGAATACTCAGTGGAGAAAGCATAGTCTCTTCACTAAATGGTGCTGACATAATTGGATATCCATGTGTCAGAGATGAAGCTGGATCCATATCTTGCATTACTCGGAAAAAAAAATCAAAATGGATTAAAGACTTAAAATGTAAGACCTGAAATGATGAAACTCCTAGAAGAAAACATAGGAATAAAACTCCTTGACATGGGTCTTGGTAATGATTTTTTGGATATGACATCTAAAGCAAAAGCAAGAACATAAAAATTGAACAAGTGGGACTACATCAAATTAAAAAGCTTCTGCATAGCAAATAAACCATCAAGAGAGTGAAAAGGCGACTTATGGAATAGGAGAGGATATTTGCAAATCATATATCAGATAAGGGTGGATATCTAGAATATATAAAGAACTCATATAACCCAATAGCGAGAAAACAATCCAAATAAAAAAAATGGGCAAAAGACTTAAATAGGCATTTCTCCTAAGAAGATATACAAAAGGGCAACAGGTACATGAAAAGATGCTCAACATTACTAGCCATTAGGAGAATGCAAATTAAAACCACGATGTGGGGCGCCTGGGTGGCTCAGTCGGTTAAGTGGCCGACTTCGGCTCAGGTCATGATCTTACAGTCTGTGAGTTCGAGCCCCGCATCGGGTTCTGTGCTGATGGCTCAGAGCCTGGAGCCTGCTTCGGATTCTGTGTCTGCCTCTCTCTCTACCCTTCCTCTGCTCATACTCTGTCTCTCTGTCTCTCAAAAATAAATAAACATTAAAAAAAATAAAAAAAAAAAAAACCATGATGTGATATCACCTCATGCCTGTTAGAATCACCATTATCAAAAAGACAAGAGATAAATGCTGGTGTGGGTGTGGGGAAAGGCAGCCCTTATGCACTGTTTGTGGGATTGTAGGTTGGTACAGCTACTATGGAAAATGGTATGGAGGATTCTCAAAAAATGAAATATAGGGGCACTTGGGTGTCTCAGTCAGTTAAGCATCTGACTTCGGCTCAGGTCATGGTCTCATGGTTTGTTAGTTTGAGGCCCGTGTCGAGCCCTGTGCTGACAGCTCGGAGCCTGGAGCCTGCTTCAGATTCTGTGTCTCCCTCTCTCGCTACCCCTCCCCCGCTCATGCATGGTCCTTCTCTGTCTCTCAAAAATAAATAAACATTAAAAAACATGAAGAAAATAGAACATATGATCTAGCAATTCCACTTCTGGAAATGTCCAAAGAAATTGAAAACACTAACTCAAAAAGATACCTGCACCTCCATTATTTATGATAACTAAGAAGTAGAAAGAATTTACATGTCCATTGATGGGGACAGGGATCAATCTAGGCTATGTTTTGAACTTTAGAAGTGTATGTAGGTTTTAGTGATCAGAACACATACACAGAGGATAAAATGATTTAGATTTCTTCATATTGAATACCAGACCAACAAGTAACAAAGCTCCGAAGAGGTGTGTTTTGTTTTATTTTGTTTTGTTTTAGAGTAAGAGAACAAGAGAGTGTGAGTGAGGAGGGAGGGCCAGAGGGAGAGGGAGAGAGAGAATCTTAAGTAAGCTCCATGCCTGGCATGGAGCCCCACACAGTTCTTGACATGGATCTCGATCTCATGACTGTGAGATCATGATCTGAGCCAAAATCAAGAGTCAGATGCTTAACTGAGCCACCCAGGCACCCCCAAAGAGGTTTCTTTGTGATTGTATATAATAGCTAAGTCTATTTTTTTAATATAGAAAATCACTGTAATGGTTTGGAAATTCTATACATGGAATGAAAATATATGTTATAATTTACTTTTAATTTAGTATCAACACATTATTAATTTATTCAACAAATTTTTCTTGAGTATATACCACATGCCATACCACTTTGCCACTTGCAAAGCAGTGAACAAAATAGACAAGATCCCTACCTTCATGGGACTTATCATTTAGACCTGCACCAATCAATGGATATGATAATTACTAGACACGTGTGGCTAGTGATTACTTAAAGTATGTCTAGTTCAAGTTGAAATGTGCTATAAGTGTAAAATACATACTGGATTTCAAACAGTATTTAAAAAAGTTAAATACCTCAATTTTTTATATTGATTACATGTTGAAATGATAATAGCTTGGATATATTGGGGAAATAAAGTATATTAAATTAAAAAAATAATATAGTCCTAAATAATACCAGGATGACCACTGTTTGTGAACAAAAAAGAAATAGCTAAAGATTAGCAAGGCTATATAAACTACAGAATTGGAGCCCCCTTTGAATATCCCACCAAGTGCATAGAACATCCTGCACTTTTAGTTTTGCCATTTGAGCCGCTTACAGAAAAGTTGGAATAAACAGGGCATCAGATCATCAGGAAAACATTTCTGTAGCATTTTACATGCCGGGGCTCTAATATACTTTGATAGATTAAAATAATTCTTCCCACACTACAAGCTTCCTTGAGGAGAATAGTAGCCAGCAGAAACACTGTGCTTCCCTGGTGTGCCATATACTATGTTTGGCTCAGGCAACTGTACGGCCGTACTCAAGAATTGGCCATCCTTAAGGAATAGTCATGGAGTTCATGTGGAGGTAGGAGAAAAAAACGGAAGGATGCTTCAAAGATTAAAAAAAACTCATCTGTGCAGTTTTATAGATTAGTAGATTTGGCATGAGAAGGAAAAAATTGGGATCTCTGTCAACCTATTTGTTTTTCATGTGGTTTTCTCAACATTGTTTCTCATTCTGGGTCATATATGGTAGTCTCTAAGACTGGTTATTTATATTTCCTTTAATATAAAATCTTATTTTATATAGTATTTTCAAGTCAGTGACTTAAAAAACCTCTTCAAGATTCATTAAAAACAACAAAAGCAACAATACACTCCCCTACAGCCCAGCAGTGTGGGCAGAATGGCTTGTCCCTGGTTTACTAGTCTGCGTAGAACTTGATTGAATGCTCCAACTCTGTTTTGAAAACATGTGATGCCCACAGTCTAAATAAACTGAGACTCAAATCCTTATAATCTAAGGTAAACAGTTTTGTCCTAGTGTGTGGCAGGAAAAATGTACACAGGGATAGAATTATCCATTGATTTGGCAACAGGTTTGGCAAGCCTAGATGATTGGTAAATGCGTACAAGATAAAAGCATTCAGAATAGCAAAGTAGTCAATCAGCCCTAAAAACTGAAAGCTGAGGATTGCTCAAAATAGTATGAAATAATTTATGCTGTGAAGGCTCAAGAAGTGAGCACAGGATGATGGAAATTTGGTACAGCAGGCATGTATGTGTACACACACACACATATTACATATGCATACCAAAGAAAATATACACATAAGAAAGTGATAGCAAATACAAGATGAGAAGTGACAGGGGAAAGAAGAGGCAAACAATTTCACTGAAAAAGGAAAGCATTTTCACTTGCTGGGACTCTGCATATGTTCAGAAATATCATTCAGTTGAAACCAGCAAATGAGTTGGTTAGAAGAGATTAGAGGAAAAGCCTTCAGAAAGAAAGCGTACGGCTCCAGAGGTTGAACAGTGGCAAAGATAGGAGAAATCTGTAAAATCCAGTCAGATTGTGCATCCTCTTGGATCTAGAGGAACTTTATGAGCAAAAGCAAAAACAAATGGGAGAGAAATGAAGCAGAGATGTGGTTAAATTAAATGCTATGTATCATGTAGCATCGGAAGTTCATTATGTAATATATGCAAGCCCAAGTCTTTCCAATTCAGTCTTCATGATGTCGGTAATATACTCTTGATTCCCTTCCCAGTTATCTCCTTATGTCTTGTCTTCCTTCCCCATTCTACCTTCTGAAACTAGTAGAATTTACCACTGTCTTCACCCTGCATTCACTCTTCCAATCACCCAGCCTGGAATCTGCCGCCACTGATCCAATGGAATAGGTTCTTGCCAAAGTTATGAATCGCTTCCCGATTGTCAAATCCAATGGACATTTTCCAGTCTCTTTTTATTGTGATGATTAAAAGAAGAATCTTAGTATATTAGAGAAGCCAAGAATGGATTGGCAAAGTTCCCATGATCCTACCATTTTGATTCTCCATTTTAAAGCTGCCAAAATAACTACCGAAGGTTTAGACAAGCAAAATGGGTAATTTTGGACTACATAGAAACTGGAAAAGATTGAAGTGTATAACACTTTGCCAAAAAAGAATGGCTCCAGAATACAGTTGAAATTGGAATATCAGCCTTTGGAAATTGAGCAAGACATGGGCAAGTAAACGGCAATTTAATTAGGATGTATTAGTAGAAAATATAACAATCCTTATGGAAGATAACCCTGTTAACTCAACAGGGGATGAGGGAAAATGTTGCTTAGTATACAGACATGTCCCTATTCCTAGAAGACTTTGAAGCGAAAAGAAGAAGTTAAAAGGGGCAAAAATTTAAGGAAGATGAGCATGTACTCAGACACAGATGCCCTTATGAGCACCAAACTTAACTGATTCTGAGTGAGGAGAGAATGAAGGATATGCGTGTCAAATATTCCGATTGACAGCATTACCATTGGAATTGTCTTCCAAAGAACACCTTAGCCCCCTGTCTAATAATTGCTGGTGGGGGGAAGGGTTTCCCAATTAAATTCTTAGATACCTATTTATAGACTCTAGGTTTATTTGATATTTTCCTTTTCCTCGTCTTTTTTTACTTTGTTCAGAAACTGTCACTTTAAGAATGCTTGAGAGAGAGGAGAGATTAGAGGGAATAAATGTTAGGTAAGTCCTTTTAAAAGAGGAGAGACACACTAATGCCACCATAATCATCAGGAGCAGACATTTATTAAACACCTGCGCTGGTCCTCTAAGTCAGCTGTAAGGTCAGTGAGAAATTCTGAGTGCTCAGATGCTCTGCAGGGAAATTTATCTAGAGAAAAAGAAGGCATCAGCTCAATTTTAAAAAAGACTCATGCCATCAAGTCATCCCCAAAGTACCCTTTTAAATCCAACGAGTCAAGCAAAACTATGGTTAATGATATGCTTGTGTTTATCAGAGCTGGCATTATGGCTTTAAGTAAAATTTATGATACATTAGAGTTTACATTAGAGTTTTACTTTTGTGCTATGTGTACACTTGAGTACGTTGGATCTCATTGTATAATTTCTACATAATTATTATCCCATTTTGGGGACACTTACATTAAATATCTACTAGGATTTGTTGCAATTTTTATTTGTTATGTGACATGCTGTTGAGTAGTGTGTGTGTGTGTGTGTGTGTGTGTGTGTGTGTGTGTGTTTTCTTTTAAATGCCAAGTCCTTGATCAAGAAAACAACCTCTAGTCCTTATTTATAACATTTTTCCGTTGGGAAATATAATCCAATTTATGACCTAGTTTCTCAGGACACATTAGAGCAGAAAGAAAAGTGTCTTTGTTGGCATGTGGAATTAATATAAATATTGTTATATCATAGCTTAATTTATGTTCTGGCTTTTCTTTTCATTTGAGTATTGTAATTACTTTAAGGTCCCAAACCTTGTGTTATATTTGGATTCTGTCTTTTATGCTGAGCACATTGCTATGTATAAAGTAGGAGCTAATTTAAGCATTTCTTAAGTGAATCATGTTAGAGTCAGGAAAAAAAATACGTGGAAACTTCATTGAACATAGGTTAATCTTGCTTTGATGATTTAGAGTTCCTTGAGGAACTTGGAGTATTCCCAGAAACACTAAGAAAATCAATTACCACTGAATGGCACTATAAATTCTGTTTATTTAAGTTTTCTTGGGTTTTAGACATATAATAAATGGGATTTTGCTATAAATAGGAATACATATGCATGCACACGGACCCACTCAGTCTCAGCAATCCTATGGAAGAATGCAAACAGACTGGCTATTGATGCAAATAGTGCTAATCCTGTGGAGGGACAGATGCCAGACCTTCTGCAAAAGGTGTATACTCAGAACACCCAGAGAGAAACTGCGGGTGAGCCAAGGAGTCTGCTCTGAGTCTGGGTGAAATGGAAAGGCCAGGATGGTGCGCCCTTCCTCTTTTTCATTCTGCCTCCACCCTATCCCGGCTACACTTGACTTCCTCTGTGCAGAGCAGGAAGATTCTAGTTTGCCCCAAGGCTCACCATTCTCTCATGTGTGACTTTGACTTGCTTTTCATTTTCACTATATTTAAAGGACTCCTCTTCTCCAGTTTATTCCTTAGAATAGTGAGAATCACCTACCAAGGTTTCCCTAAATGATTCTCTTTCAAATACTCAATTTTTGAATAATCATTTGAAGAGAAATTTTAGATTCTTTATCCAAATGTGATCTATTTGGACCAGGGTCAAAGAAGTCCAGTTTTTCCACCTATGATTAGAGGAGAAATAATTAGAAGGAGGAGTGAAGATAAACTCTGATGCCAGCAGTGCATGTAAGGACGTGAAGGTGCATATAGAGTGTGAGTAAAATGCTTCATGAAATGTGTGAGCGTAAAAAGCAGTCTTTTAAAATCACTGCGTGATTTCATGTTATGGGATCTTAAATGTGCATGTGTAACAAAATTAATAACTTGAATTTTTACAAATAGATATTTCCTTTTTTTTTTCTAAGTAGATATTGTCAGCTTAATACATACACCCAAAGGTGTGTATGTATTTGTGCGTATCCATTCAATTTGGTCCCCAATTATTTTGCGTTTTATCACTGAGAAAAGGGAGCACTGAGGTGCCCAGCTCCCTCTGGCTGGTCCACTGTGGCCCCTCATCACGTCCCATGCCACAGGCAGCCCTTGCCCCCCACTCCAGCTCCTTGGCCTCCAGACCATAGTCTTGTCTCTTTATTTTCCAGTAACGCTGCCATGGCCTTCCTGCTTCCTTGTACCTGTGTCCATTCCCTCTCTCTCTTTTCTTTTAGTATATTCATTCATACCACTGTTGCCCTTTCATTCAAATTATACTCTGTCCTGTTGAAATGCAACATATACATTTAAAAAGGTCACCAAGCTGTGCTAAATGGCACAATAAAAACTACAAGGCTTATGGGAAAATGGAGTAGGGGCACAAAATTTAAAAACTTCCTCAGCGACACATAAAAAAGGACAGAAACTAATACAAAATGGTAGTTCACTTTTGTACATGTGAAATCATTAAGAAATGCATAAAGATTTCAATAAACACATTGTTTTACCTTGAGAAACACCTGGTGTTTCCTTGTGGAAGCTGGCTTTGGAAAGGCTGCTGTTTGTGAGTCTTGGAGGGGTGGAAGGAAGGCGGGCTAAAATCCTTTGGAAAGTTGTGCCATCAGATGAGTGTGGCCCGAGGTGAGCTGAGGTCCCTGGAAGAGGTCTGTGCTTGTGTTGTGTTTGTTGTGTCTTCCTGCCTGGCTCTGTTGAGCTGGGTGCAGATGTGTGCGTATTCATCTGGAGTTGCTCACTGATGAAATTGCTGCTTAAGCACACACAAAATCACGTTATGTTCAAACCGTTTCCTAATTTATCAACTTCACAATTTCACAACAGGTGTCAGCAGAACTGAGTGTATGCTCTTATAAACTTAACATATATTCGTGTGATTTTTCCATGAATGCTCATATTCTCCCATTAGACCAGAAACCGTAAAGGCAGGGCTGTGTTTGCACATGACAAATGAATGAATCTTTATGTCCACTTTCCCTTCGTCTTCTGTTTTCTCAGGACTCGTATATTCTAGATATCCTATGAGTGAAAGGTTTATGGCTGATTGTGGGCTTGGTGGTTTTGTTTTTTTTTTTTTTTTTTTTTTGTACCTAGAAAGCAAGATCTTAGGATGATTTTCTTCATTAATTATGCACATGGTCCCTGTATCAGGCAAAACTGAGGTGGAAAAACAGAACTCATGTCAAGTTGTTCAATGGAAGGAACTTAAGATGAGTGTTTATTCAAAAGGTATTTTTCAGAGCTAAAACATAACCCATGTGTCTGTTGATGGATGATTGCACAAAGAAATTGCATATATACATACATACGCAGTGGAATATTATTCAGTCTTACTACAAAGGAGATTCTGCCATTTGCAACATCATAGATGAACTGGAAGGTATTATGTTAAGTGGAATAAGCCAGACACAGAAAGAAAAAAATTGGCTTATCTCACCTTATATGTGGAATCTAAAAAAGTCAAATATATAGAAGCAGAGAGTAGAATGGTGGTTAATAGGGATGGGGGGTTTGAGGGGAGGGGGAGATGTTGGTCAAAGATACAGGGGTCCCTGGGTGGCTCAGTCGATTGAGCGTCCGACTTTGGCTCAGGTCCTGATCTCGTGGTCTGTGAGTTCGAGCACCGCGTCGGGCTCTGTGCTGACAGCTCAGAGCCTGGAGCCTGCTTCACATTCTGTGTCTCCCTCTCTCTCTGCCCCTTCCCCGCTCATGCTCTGTCTCTCTCTGTCTCAAAAATAATTAAAACCATTAAAAAAGATACAAAGTTGCTGTTATGTAGGGTGAATAACTGTAGAGATCTAATGTGCAGAATGATGACTATAGTTAATAATACTGTACTGAATATTGGAAATTCACTAAGGGAGTAGATTTCAGGTGCTCTCATCACACACAGTAACTGAGGAGAAGATCTATTAACTGGCTGGATTATAGTAATCATTTTGCTGTACATGTATCTCAAATCAACATTGGTATACCTTAAATACATATAATTTTTATTTAAAAAGAAAAACCAAAGGAGATGGTGAGGGAATCCAGAGGTTGACTACAGCAGGGAGCTGCTGCCCAACTTAGGACTGGAGAGACCAGTGGAGGAGGTGGTCTTACCAGAGCTGATTATATCCCTAATCTCGGGCCAATGCGTTCCACTGTAAGAACTTCACTAGAAGCCAATTGGTGAGGGAGTGTGGGAGTGTGGGTTGCCCAAAGGAGCTCCCCGCCCCACAGAGCAGGGCGTAAGAAGAGTGAGTGTAATATAGCAAAAGACTGGAATGGCTCTACTGTTTCGTTACATCCTGTTCAACAAATAAAGTGACCAATGGCATCAGTGCTGCCTTATGGATCATTTTGTGACATTCTTCTTCATCAGTTTGTAAGGGAAATACACAATAGGACTTTAGAGTTTCCGTTTGAACCTATTACTGGTTAGTGGAATATTTATAATTACAAGTGAAGTGTTTGTCGCATATATCTAGTTTACCAGAGGGATGTGATATATATCATGATGAAGCTTATCTCCTAATAAGTCCTGATGCAAAATTATTGAAGAAAAAAAAAAAGGTGAAGTCTCTCTCTAGCTTCAAGTCATAGGAACAATAGAGTGCTTCCACCTTTACCCTTATTTTCCTTGGAGTATATACACAGTATTGTCCTGCAGAAATTATATTTCCACCTGAATATTAAACTGTCCTCCAGGGCAAAACAAAAGTAATCAAAATGGAACTTTTACAAATAATGATTTTGAGCATACTATCCTGGGGACTCAGAACATTCTTTCTGTTTGGGTTGCATTTTTATTCGGGTCCTTCCTTGTATCCTTTGGCACAACAGTGTTATATACTGCAGAGATAGCTAGGCACAGATTATTATTATTCTTATTTTGGAAAGATATTAAAGGGCTCAGGTCAGTGAAAAGACTATAGAGTACTTACTTCATAGATACCATTCTTTTTTTTGTTTCTGTAAAATATGTGAAAGAAACTTTAAGTGCATGAAAAAATGCTTTTAAAGTCATCAACTAATTCCTCCTTACGAGGAGGCAGTAGTAGTGAAATAAAAAATGCAATTTAATTTTAATAAATATATCTTAAATCTCAAAGAATGTATTTCTCTCTATGTATTCGATAGTTGTATTTCAGAACTAACATTTAGCTCTGAATTTCAAAGGCATTATATGCAAGATACGTTTTTTATTCTTAGTCTATAAAATTGTGGTCATGGTGAAATATTTGTTACCCTTTTCTCTGTTAGTAGCACTGCAAAGTACAATTTACAAGGCAAGTTCCGCTGACAGCCACTGGCTCTGTAAACAGAGATAAGTTACTATACTGACTATGGTATTTTAAGCTACATCCTTAAGAGTGCAAATAAGTAAATTTCTTAGTTGTAGGTTAACTTCATCATATCTATATTTTCCCTCATTCAATTCAGGATATTTTTCTTGCCTTTTCCCCCTCAATGGCACCTGTTGTGAGAGGGGTATCTAGCCCCTGGAAGTTTGCCATGGGCCAAGCTGGCTTTCTCTGAAGTGTAAACCCTTTGCTGATCATTGGGCATTGCCAGGCCTTCCTCATACTGGCCACTACAGAATATTCTACCCACCTACGCTCCCTTCAGTTGACCCATCCCGCCCTCTGCACAGCTTCTTCTATCTCTGGGGGAGGCCCTTCTGGTCTGCTGTCTTTCCCTGTGTGTCACAACCTTGCTCCTCTTGGTGATGAGGGTAATGTTTGCCTGCCCCTTATGTCATTCGGTGAGCTTGGCGTGGAGGTCTAGCTTCTCAGCCCCTTGCTGCCGTCACTGCCTAGTGTTCTGGGCCATGGCAGCATGGAAACAGTCAGATGTTTGGAGTGGGGGCGGTGTAGAGGGACATTTGCCATTTCCCAGGTCTCCAGAAGGAGATAGGACATGACTCTGGCCATCGGGTAGG
This sequence comes from Paguma larvata, assembly GCA_030068075.1. Taxonomy (NCBI): domain Eukaryota; kingdom Metazoa; phylum Chordata; class Mammalia; order Carnivora; family Viverridae; genus Paguma; species Paguma larvata. Next base: position 90,655,246 of record CM057825.1, on the reverse strand, counting down.
GGATGGGGAGAGGGGGAGGGAAGGGGGGTTAGGAGGGTTAGGTATGTGTGTGATTGTTCTCCTCCTCCCCCCTTCTTAGAAACCCAAATTATACTTACCTCTCTGTTTCCCTTTAAATGGTTTTGTTCTTTTCAAAACTGAGGGTTGCTGGAGGGAAGGTGGGTGAGGGGATGGGTTAAATGGGTGATGGGCATTTGGGGATTGAGCCTGAGTGTTGTATATAAGAGATGAATCACTGGATTCTACTCCTGAAGGCAAGACTACACTGTATGTTTTTTTTCTTATTTTTTATTTTATTTTATTATTATTTTTTTAATGTTTATTTATTTTTTTGAGACAGAGCATGAGTGGGGGAGGAGCAGAGAGAGAGGGAGACACAGAATGTGAAGCAGGCTCCAGGCTCTGAACTGTCAGCACAGAGCCCGATGCGGGGCTCGAACTCACAGACCGTGAGATCATGACCTGAGCCGAAGTCTGACGCTCAACCGACTGAGCCACCCAGGCGCCCCAAGACTACACTGTATGTTAACTAGCTTTGAATTTAAATTAAAAAAGAAACAAAACCTTATTACAAGGCCAAAAGTTAAGAATTTTAGACTTTTGTTTCCTGATTCTCTTACAGACATGCCCTTTAGGCAATGAACAGTTCAGTAGAGGCCCTCATGGGGAAAGGCTTTCGGTCCCAGTCAAGAAATTCAGTACAGCTGGGGTGAGGGAGCCTAGGACAATCTCCAGTTTGCTTTCTTAAAGCATCTTGTGTAACTCCTGGGAGCCTAATTCCTCACCTGTAAAAGAGGGATTATACTACACAGTTTATGTGGCTACTATGAAGATTTAATGTGATCGATTAGGTCGGGTGCCACACTCAGTGCCTAGTCAAAAAATGTTAGTTCTTTCTCTTCCACGTCCCCTCTTCCCCATAGTTTAGAGACAGAGAAAAGTTTAACTGAGATAGATACACAATGTCAAATAAAATCAGAAAGCAGACTCAAGGCTATAATTCAACGTGTTACTCCTATAACTCTGATGAGGCAAAGCCTCGAAAAAGTCTTGTGTTATTATGGAAGCAGTACATGTGTGCAGTAGAAAATTAGGCAACAGCAACAGCAAAAACAAGGAAAAAAAAACAGGAAAGAAGTCACCCTATTCCAGCATGCAGAGATTACTACTATTCATACCTTTGCACTGTAGTGCATAATCACTTTCATTTCTCTAGTTCTCTGTGTGTGTATAAATTATATATATATATACATATATATATATATGCACATATAAATTTATAACATAATTTTCATCTCATTTAGAGCCAAAGAATGTTCTCCTTTTCCCTGTTGTCCCCAAAATGGCTTTCACTGCCTGATCATCTTCCAAAAGAGGACTGCATATTGTTTGCTAGGTCCCTTACGTCTTGTTTCAGTAAGAGCAGTGCATTTTTTACTATCATTGGCTTGTTGAGGAGACCTGTCCAGTTGTCCCGTGAAACGTCTTACCTTCTGGGTTTGTCTCATTTTTTCTTCAAGATGTTTGGCTTGTTCCTCTGTTTTTGGTTAACTGGACATTTTGTCTAGAGTGTTTTTAATTTTGTTTAACTTTGCTTCATCATTGATGCTCCAGATCTCATGGTATCGGAATACAGAACCTCAGTGGTGCTAAAATTCATGGCTGCATTAGGATGAAAGCGCTCTGACGTCACTTTCACTGTGCAGGTAAATATTTCCCCTTCTGTCTAGTAAGCAATGCGTATGAGGTTATTTTGGCATTATATGAATGTCTAATTCCTCATCTACCACTCATAGTTTTAATGCCAATTATAATGAATAAAGGTATTTTGAATCAAAAGAAATGACTCAGTATGTTATAGAGATAGAGATTGGCATGGGAAATCTTTTAAAGGTAGCTATATCAGCTTTTCACTGTTTAAGTTAGGAAGGAGGAGGCGGGCGCCTGAGTGGCTCATCCAGTCGAGCATCTGACTTCGGCTCAGGTCATGATCTCGTGGTCTGTGAGTTCGAGCCCTGTGTAGGACTCTGCTGACATCTCAGAGCCTGAAGCCTGCTTCACATTCTGTGTCTCCCTCTCTCTCTGCCTCTCCCCCACTCATGCTCTGTCTCTCTCTGTCTCAAAATTAAATAAACATTAAAAAATTAAAAAAAAAGGAAGGAGGCCAGATTGTAGTAGCCTTTGCCTAAGATGTATCTTTTTGGCGAAGACACATAGGATTGCCAGAATTATCAAAAATACAGCCTAAAATTCAGAAGAAAGCGTAAGGTGACTTTAGCCAAGGATGATTTTGAGTTTGTGCTTGGGATGAGTGTAAGGGGAGGGTGAAAGTTTAGAAAATGATGGAATTCATATTCCAATGTTATCCAAAAATTTTAAGGCACTTTAAAAATGAAATCTAAGATATTTCAAAAATCGAAGTTGGATGACACTTTTTTCCAAGGAAAGTCTCGAGTTGGAATACCTTTTTCTTTATATCAGTATAGTAGTTTTTGATGAAGTACCAGGATTTTATGAGCTCTGACAATTTCTTCATAAGTCCTCTCTTTTATGCTCTCCAGATGTAAATTATTCTTTTCTGTTTGCCAGGAGTAAATTACCCTGTGCTCTGGCACACTGACTACTTCTAAGGCTGCTGGGAGGATTAGATAGCATTGGATTCTTAAAGAGCTTCAAGATCTGGTTTTTAGGGACAGGCTGCTTTAGAAAATGTGTCCGGAGTATATAAGTTTGGAAGAGGAACCTACTTTACTGGTCTGTTTGTCCTTTCCTATGACATGATTCAAAGTCCCTTGAAGACTTAGAACAGAATTTGAAGCTTTCCTTAGGAAATATAAAGATTGGTAGTTTTACGAGGTATGGATAGATTATATTGTTGTATTATTACCTTCTTGTTGATTGTATTATTAGAAATATATTTCTTTCCCTTGCTCAGAAGGCTTCCTGGACTTAGCTTGGCCATTTGACATGCTGTGGCCAATGATATATGAGAGTAAATTATGCATGCTATTTCCAAGCAAAAGTTTTAGGAAATCATTGCATGGTTCCACCAATACCCTTTTCTTCCTCGGCCCCAAGACTGGCATGCCCCAGGTAGCAGCTGCTCTTTCATCTGGGCTCTTAGAGCTATGACAAATGGATAGTGTATTTGAGAAAGGAAACTTGTTTGTGGTTGGAAGCCAGAAACATTTTTGTTTGTTTGTTATTGAAACATAGCTTAGCCTAAACTGACTGCTACAGAGAGATGTGAGATGCATGAATATAATGACTGTACTGATACTGACTAGAGGTTATAGATGGGAATTTTAGTAAGTGATCCTCTGCATAGCTGTCTTGAAGGCATCTGTATTTTCCTTTCAGCTCTGTGATTCAATAAAGTAAGCTGCCAAACTAGAATAGGGTTAAAGTGCCCGTGGGGAGACACCTCAAGCTACTAAAGTCATGCCTAACACCACAAATCACAACCGTCTGCAAGAATGAGAAAGAACTTTCTCTGATTGGAGCATTATTCTTCTTTGAGGTTAGCAATAGTGATTTGTTGGAACAATTAACTGAAAGTGAGCTGGAACTTTTTAATTATTTTTCTTTCAGATATGCTATTTGAGATAGTTATTTGAATTGCCATGTCACATTGTGAAATAACGCAATCTGTTGCTTTTATAGTCACACAAATTAATTTTCAACTGAAGTATAAATGTCAACTGATGTATGTCCTTCTCAGCTTAGGAAAAGAATTCCTTTATATTTGATTTTTTTCTTTAGGAAAAAACATGTTCAGAATAAAGTGTGAGAGCTATGAATTGAGAGGAAAAACCATTCTCTCTTCAATGGAAATTAATTTCTCAGAACTAAAGCAGGATAAATACTCCTGCTGAAGTGTGTGCCTTAATTACAAACCTCAAGGATCTTAAGTTTTATGGCTCAGTTTAAACATCCAATCCTGTGCAGCATGCCTTAAGTTAGCCAAGTTATCTACTAGGTGGTTATAAATCATTATTTTGCATAAGGTGAGTTGCATAAAAATTAAGAATTAAAAACACATCACTTTTAACCTCACTTGGCTGAACGAAATTGGTGTTCAAAAGGATTTCTTCTCAGCAGATCATTTTGCTATGTATTGGAAATTTCCAGGTCTAGGTAATTCAGGGAATCAAGAAACAGAGATGAGGGTCTGTAATTCATAATTGAAATTTAGCCTTCTGATTAAATTCTTAGTATGCAGCTCATAGGAGGTATGTATTTATTAAATGAAGTGACCTCTAGATTTGCATATTCAGGACAAAATTAGGTTCTTGGAGGTGTAAGGATATTTAAAATCACTATTTAAAGGGATATTATTGCCAAGATTTAATAATTAAAAGTATAACAATTTGGTTTTTAAAGTTTTTATAGTTTTTAAAATTGCTTCCAGGCCATATCCTTCTATACTTCAGTCCTCTGCAAGAAGTGATCCTTTTCACATTAAAAAATGTGAGTACACATTTCCCAATCCTAAAGAATTGATAATCGCTAGTTAATTTGGATAACTAAGTTTAGTCAGTTTACTAAACACCTCTGGAGTGTTGGTCACTATGCTGAACTGGTAATACAGAGATGAAGAGATTTGCCCCCTACTCTCAAGAGGCTTACAATCTAAGAAAGAAAATAGACACCAAAAAAGAAATAATGCATAGCTTGATATATGGTATAATAGGAATATTATAGAAGAGAGAGTGATTTAATTATGAGGAAAAAGGGAAAGATGGGCAAAGCATTATGAAAATGTGTTATTTTCAAAGCTAACTTTGAAATACATGTGTGGCCCTATGCCAGGCTTGATCTCACAAACCCTGAGATCATGACCTGAGCCTAAATCAAGGGTCAGATGCTTAAGCGGCTGAGCCACCCAGGTGCCCCCTAAGCTGAATTCTGAATCTAAGGAGCAGCAAAGTTAAGATGGACATTATAAAAACTTTGTCTAGGGGATAGTTTAGAGAATAAAGAATATGTAGCTATTTTATTCTTAGTTCTTACAGCATGTGGCATTTTATGAGCAAAGGATCATTTAGTTTTAAGTGACAGAAAGAATGGAGCAGAGGTATCCTATGCTCTTTTATTTCCAAATTATCTAGAGATCTTTCAGTGCCTGGGGAAGGGAGGAGGATTTGTTCTCAGTGTCTACCAAATTCTTAGTTCAGGGCCGTTTCCTGTCTAACTCTCTGTTGCTCCCCCCAGTGCCTGAGAATCTTAGCGTGTGTGTGTGTGTGTGTGTGTGTGTGTGTGTGTGTGTGTTTGTGTGTATTGAAACTCAATTCCTTCCTCATCTCACTTTTTTTTTAATTGTTTTTAATTGTTTTTTAATTTATTTTTGGAGAGAGAGACAGAGAGCAAGCTGGGGATGGGCAGAGAGAAAGAGGGAGACACAGAATCTAAAGCGGGCTCCAGGCTCCAAGCTGTCAGCACAGAGCCTGACGTGGGGCTCGAACTCACGAACTGTGAGATCACGACCTGAGCTGAAGTCAGATGCTTAACCGACTGAGCCACCTAGGTGCCCCTCCTCACTTTTGATAAATTATGTTTATCCACAGATAATAAACACTATTGATTAGAGGGAGGAAAGCATAAATAATAGAAAATAATGTTAAGGACAATAAAGTCTATTTGATATCTCAAAATAGTAAAATAATATCTGATTACTTTTATTGAACTAGATATTGTTACAATATCCAGATTTCAATTCAGTAACAATTGATATTTGTTCATGAAAGTTAAAATAAATTTTTTCCTTCTTTAAGAAGCTTTTGTCAATAATTTGTAACAGTTATCTCCACTTCGATTCCAAATTTCTAAACATTTACAATTTCTGTATGTAATGGAGCTGTCAATTCTGAATTGCCTTGTATCTCATCTCCTATTGTCTGTGCTAAAACATTTTCTCCCTAAAAAGATGAAAGTCCTTGGACATTCCAAGGGCTGTAATTTACACTGTCTCTTCTGTGGTGGTCGTAAAAATGCTACGTAGAACTTCTAGGTTCCCATTGCATAATGACATCTATCTGACTCCAGATTTATCCATACATCTTTCAAATGAATAATACAGATCAACCAAGAGAGCAAAGAAAACCACAGCGTAACTCAGAGACCTAGGACACTACAAACTGCACATTACCTCAAGTTAAAGAAACACCCAAGTTCAGCAGAGGAAAATCAGAAGAGAGAAGGGACACAGGAGGGTTGATGGGAACATGGAAAATATTCACTAGCAGAAGGGCAAGTACCACTTAGAATGGAGACTTTAGGAGGTGGTCTAGGATTTGGCAGATCAGAGTGTTGGTTGGTGGGGAATTAAAAGGAAGTAATTTTAATGTTTATGGGAACAGAGATGGCTTTTCCAGGGAGGCATCACATCTAGTGGATAAGAGAGAGACTTGACATGGGGAGCGTTCATTGGAGGCCTGGTAGCAACGTGAAAGAAGAAAGGAAGGGGCCCCTGGGTGGCTCAGTCAGTTAAGAGTCTGACTCTTGGTTTTGGCTTGGGTCATGATCTCACGGTTCTTAGGATGGAGCCCCACAGCATGAAGGCTGCTTGGGGTTCTCTCTCTTCCTCTCTCTCAATCCCTCCCCCACTCTCTCCCCAGCCCCCCACCCCCAAATAAATAAACTTTAAAACTACGGAAGGAAGGGAGAAGTTAAAGGTCCTGAGAAGCAAAATCACAAAATCAGAAGACCTGGTAACTCCTAGGCATCCATCCCCCCCCAAAAAAAAATGTACCTCTTCATGTGAATAGACTGTGATTTTGGACAAACAAACCTGGTAAGGTCATAGTTATGGAACCATCTCCACATACAAGTTGTTTTATTTTAACTGCATCAAAAGAGGTTTATTCCTGGGGCACCTGGGTGGTTCAGTCAGTTGGGTGTCAGACTTTGGCTCAGGTCATAATCTTGCTATTTGTGGGTTCGAGCACTATGTCGGGCTCTGTGCTGACAGCTTGGAGCCTGGAGCCTGCTTCAGATTCTGTGTCTCCCTCTCTCTCTGCCCTAACCCTGCTTGTGCTCTCTCTCTTTCTTTTTCTCTGTCTCTCAAAAATAAACATTAAAAATAAAGAAAAAACAAGTTTATTCTTTTTTCTTTTTAAAAATATAACAACTTTCTTGATGTGCAATTCATATACCACACAATTCACCCATTTCAAATGTACAATTCATTGTTTTTTTGTATATTCACAGAATTGTGTGAATGAGCATGATAAATTTTAGAATATTTTCATTACTTCAAAGAGAGCCCCATTCCTATTAACAGTCAGCCCCCCCACCCTGTTTCTTCTCAAGTCCTCCCCTTCACTCCCTCCCCTGTCCCAACCCTGGATAACCCTTATCTATGTTTTTCTCTATATATTTTTCTATAATGGAAATTTCATATAAATATAATCAAAAGTATGTGATCTTTTGTGATCGGTGCCTTTCACTTAGCGTAATGTTTTCAAGGTTCATTCATGTTCATCAATATCCATCAGTACTCTTTTCCTTTTATTATCTAGCAATATTTCCTTGGATGAATTACCACATTGTATTAATCAGTTAATGGCCATTTAGGTGTTTCTACTTTTTAGCTATTGGAAGTACTATTGCTATGGACATTCCTATACAAGTCTTGTGTGGACCTGTTTTAATTTCTCTTGGGTATACCTAGGAGTGGTATTGTATGGCTATAGGGTAACTGTATGTTTAATCTTTTGAATTGCTAGACTGTTTTTCAGAGTACTATTTTGCATTCCCATTGGCCATGCATCGCTTTTTAATTTTCTGGATTCTTGCCAATGTTTGTTAGTATGCTTTGATCCTAGTGGGTACGAAGTGGTATCTCATGCTTTGGACTTTCATTTTTCAGATGGCTAATGGTGCTGAGCCTCTTTCTATGTCACAATCAAGGGTTAAAAACACTTCTATTATGCCTCAGAAATTCTTCCTTGAGGAACCCTAAGTATATATCACTAAGTGAAAGATGCCAGGCTGTAAAGGCTACATACAGTATGATTCCAACTCTGACATTCTGGAAAAGGCAAAATTATGGAGATGGTAAAAAAAAAATATATTGTTTGGGAGGGATAGAGGGATGAATAGGTAGAGCACACAGGACTTTTGGGGGAAGTTAAATTATTGTGTGGATACATGTCATGATACATGTGTCAAAGCCCACAGGGTGTGTACAACACCAAGGGTGAACTCTAATGTATTAATTCTGGACTTTGAGTGATAATTGTGGACTTTGAGTGTCACTGTACGTTCATCCATTGTAACAAAGTATCCCAGTGCTGTGGGATGTTGATAATAGGGGAGGCTGTTCACATATAGAAGGAGGGAGTACATGGGAAAAATCTCTCAAATTGGCCTCAGATCTAAAATTACTCTAAAAAAGAATATCTATTAAAAAAATGTTCCTTTGTGTTAAGTTTCAGTGAATCCCCATTCCAAACCCAAGAAACCATTGATCTTTTTCTATTTTTATAGTTATACTGCCTTTAAGAGAAATTTTATGTAAATGGAATCATGCAAACATATTCTTTCGTGTTAGGTTTCTTTCTCTTAGTCAAGATGTTTTGAATCTTTCACGTTGCTGCATGCATCAGTAGTTAATGCCTTTTTATTGATGAGCACTATTCCACCTCAGTGATGTATCACATTTTGATTATTATTTTTTTTTACCATGTTAAAGCCTTTTGAATTATTTCCAGCTTTTGGCTATTATGAATACTGTGGCTATGAACATTGGGTACAAGTCTTTTTGTGTGTGCATATGTTTTCATTTCTTTAAATTAACAAATACAAGTGGAATTCTCATGCTATATGGTAGTGTATGTTTGACTTTTAAGAAACTGCTTAACACTTCACCAAAGTAACAATACCATTTTAGACTCTTACCACTAGTGTGTGAGTTTTCCAGTTTCTCCGCATCCTTGTCAACACTTGATTATGTCCATCATTTTGACTTTATAGCCATTCTGTTGAGTATATGATGATATCTCATTTGGATTTTACTTATATTTTCCTGCTGACTAATGATGTTGAACGTTTTCCCATGTGCTTATTTTCCACATGTTTATTCCTTTTTTTGTGAATAATTTGACCAAATCTTTGAGCCACTGAAAAAATTGAGTTGTTCCATTCTAATTATTGGCTTACAGTGACTCTATATATTCTGGATAGAAGCCCTTTATTTTATATGTATGTTTCACAATTTTCTCATGGTGTGTAGTTTATCTATTCCTTTGCTTAACTGTGTCTTTTGAACAGAAAATTATTTAATTTCGAGTCAGCACAAATTTTTTTTTTATTATTCATGCTCCATTGAATATTAAGCCAATCTTGCATTTCTGGAATAAAACCCCTTGATCATGTTACATCACTTGTTTTATATATTGCTGAAATTAATTTGATAAACGTTTTGTTTGGGATTTTTGTATCTATGTTCCTGAGGGATAACAGTCTATAATTTCTTTTCTTGGAATATCCTTCCTGAGTTTCAGTATCAGGATTTTTCTAGCCTCATAAAATAAATTGTAAAGTATTTTCATTTATTTATTCAATACAGAAGTATGTTTGAATTTGGTATCATTCCTTTCTTATTTGTTTGAATGCATTTATCAGTAAAGCCTTGTGCGTTTTTGTGGAAAGATTTTTAATAATGAATTCGAGTTTTCATTTATGTTTCTATACATTTTGGTAATTGCTAATTTTTAGGTGAATTTGTCCCTTTCATCTAGGTTGACAAAATCTGTGTATCTTTTTGTCTGTACTGATGCCCCCTCATTAATTCCCGATATATGTGTCTGTATTTCTATTTTTTTTTTTACCTTGATCAGTCTGGCTAAGTGTATATCAATTTTACAGATCTTTTAAAAGAAGCAGCTTTTTGACTCTAGCGAATTCTGTATATCTGCTTTCTCTTTCATTAATTTTTGTCTTATCTTTCATATTTCCCTTATTATACTCTGTTGATTAGAATTTTTTGTTGCTTTCTTGAGACAGAAGCTAATGAATTGATTTTCTTCTTTTATGCCTTTCTAATACTATATGCATATAGCTAAATTTCCCTCTGTTCCCTCCCTATATTTTAGCCACATAGCATAAGTTTTGTTAAGTTATATTTTCATTTTCCTTCCCTTAAAATATTTTATAATTTCTACTTTTTCCTCTTTAGAAGTGTACTACTCAGTTTTCAACAGTTGATGGATTTTTATAGCTGTATTTCTTCTTTTTTGTATCTTAATAATTCCTGTGAGATCAGAGTCTATGTAATTCAGTCCCTTTGGATTTATTGAGGTTTGCTTTATGACCCAATGTATGATCTACTTTGGACATGTTCTATGTGTGCTTCAAAAGAATGTATATTCTGCCAGTTATTGGGAATTGTCCTATATACTTTTCATTGGATCAGTTTAGTTCATTTTGTTGTTCATAGCTCCTGTAATACCTTTACCGGTTCCTTGTCTGCCATTCTTTCAATTCTTTTTTTAAGTTTATTTATTTATGTTTTGAGAGAGGGAGGGAGATAGGGGAGAGAGAGAAAGAGAGAGAGAGAGAGAGAAAAAAAAAAGAGAGACAGTGAGTGAGTGTAGGGGACAGATGAAGAGAGAGGGAGAGAGAGAATCCCAAGTAGGTCCTGCACTGCCAGCACAGAGCCCAGCTTAGCCACACTGGCTTTCTTTGGTTTGTATTTTTCTTGATATATCTTTTGCCATTCTTTATCTTTAGCTTATCCATATCCTTATATTTAAGATGTTTCTCTTACAACTGATCATATTAGTTTCCTATTGCTGCTGTAAAAAGTTACCATAGCTTCTTCATTTAAAATAGCAAAAATCCATTTTCTTATACTTCTGGAGGTTAGATGACCACAATGAGTCCCACTGGTTTAAAGTCACCATGTTGGCAGGCCTGCATTCCTACTGGAGAATTTAGAGGAAAATCCGTTTCCCTGCCTTTTCCAGCTCCTAGAGGCTGTCCACATTTCTTAGCTCATGATCCCCTTCATTATTCGTGACCAGAAATTGCCGCTCCATTCTTTCTCATGTTGCTGACTCCTGAATCCCTCTTTCATTTATGAAAACACTTGTGATCATATTGGGCAACCTGGATAATTCAAGATAATCTTCCCGTTTTACAATCCTTAATTTAATTATATCTGCAAAGTCCCTTTTGTCATATAAGGTAACATATTCACAAGTTCTGGGAGTGGGACATGGACATTTTTATGGGAACTGTTATCCTGCCTAACAACTAGCATCTAGTTACTGTTACTTTCTTTTATCTATTCTTAAAATTTGTCTTTTGATTATTTATCCACTTACGAGTAATAAAATTCATGGCTTAAATGAATTTATGTATACTATCTTGCCCCATATTTCTATTTGTCACCCTCTTTCTCCTGCCTTCTTGTGCATTAAACAAGTATTTTATTGTTCTGTTTTGGTATCCAGTCTTTTTAGTTATGTATAATTGTATGACTTTTAGTGGTTATCTTAGAGATTTCAACATGCATCCAAGACATTATAGTCCACCCTCCAATATTTTTTATAACTTACATTTTTAAAGCTCTTGTATGCTAGCTCTAACACCTGGAGTATATGGGAATCTGCTTTTATTTTTATTTTCCTATTGATTATCAGTCTCATTTGGATATTGAGTACACACATACACATACATATCTTACACTCATTTACCCTCTTCACCCCTTGAAAGTGTTCTTCCCTCTGTGTGATTTTAGTTCCTCTAGGCTTCATTGTTCCCAAATCTTTTCGATGTCTTTTAAAATATGATTTTTGAAATATAACCTCTATTTTATTTTTTTTTTTGGTAGTCGTAGCAGGGCCTTAACAGGTAGCCATGACCCCTACATCCACCCTAAAAGTGCATTTATCAGGAAGTAACATTTATGAGGAATTATCATTTATGAGGGACAAATGTTAAAGGAACTACTGTATATAGAGCATGGTAGGCAGATTGTTAGGGAACCTGGTGTAGAATAGACACTGGCTTGACCTGAGAAGTGGCATGAGCCGGTGTTTGAGGATTTTTTCACTTTTGTTTTCCTATGACTTTAGTATTTTCTTCCTGGGAAGTTTATAAGTTTTGATATGACACAAATTCCTGGTGGCTGCTATGAAAATTCAGCAGTAGACTAGACGGCTTTCTCATCCACACAGCTCTGAGAGGTTTCTGTTTGGAAACTAGCTCCCACTGAAATCTTTTCAGAATGGATTGTAAGAGTTGAGTATTGCCTGTAGGTGGCAGGAGAAAAGACATTTAGTCATAAAATCTAATTCAAGATTTTCAGTGATTAATTATTAAATGATATAATTGAAATTCCCCAGTATTTTAACCTTTGTGCTTCCAGTCAATTCTGGGACTTTTGGGTTCTTCTGAAGTCATTATTTGTTTAGGTTTGGAAGGTGACTCTTTACGAAGTTACAGGCATGCCACAATGTAAATTTTATTGTGACTGAGGTCATGAACTTGTCTTTCTCTTTAAAGAACTTCCAGTTTTAATATCAGGTTTTTTAAAATAGTAATTTAAAATTATAAACAGAATCTTTATTCTTTTATTAATTTAATTTTTTAAAGTTTTTTACTCTGTTTCTTCATCTGGGACATTTATGAAGAACCTCTAGTTAAATTTTGGAGTCGTTTGGCAGAATGTAACATTGTCCATTTTACTAGCTAAAATATTAAAATACCAAATTTGTTGACCTGCAAAAAAAGGGGAAGTGAAGATGTTTTTGTTTTTGTCAAAAAAGAAAGAAAGAATAATTAGCAATAAGTGAAGTGTCTGGGCCATCTTTTGTAGAAACCAAATTTTGTTCACTCAAGAGCCTTTGAAGAAGAAGAGAGTAGTACTCCTATGTATCACCAACCTTTGGACTCCAGAACAGGTTATTGAGAGAGGGTAAGAAATTTTTCTGGGAAACTATTCCTGTCTCCACTGGTTCGTTTAGATGCTCTTCACTCCCTTTCACCCCCAAGTCAAGGGAAAGATTTAAAGGACCACTTCTCAAGGCCACGAGTCACTAAAACCCACAAACTAATGATATAACCTCTCCGTGTTTTGAATTAATGGACTTAAAAACAATTGAAGAGGACATAAGTCTTTTTATAGGCAACTTCATCAGAATCAACAAACTCAGAGCAGACACCTGCCTGGTGATGTCTCACTAGTGCAGATGAAATGTCAGGGCAAAGACCATGGAGTAGGGCTTATTTAAAATGGGCTTGTTCATGGGTTGCAGATGAATAGGCCATTGATTACACATAATGACTGTGCACGATCTTTTTGAGACTGGTCAGATGGAAAGCAATACTGTTCTGCACACATTTTAATCATTTTTATTGAGCGTTGGCACTTCCATTTTTCTGAACCTTTAGGGGGACATTCTATATTTGCTTTTTATTCATCCTTCCTTTCGGTCTTTTCATTCAAACAAGACATTTAGTCTGATATCGAAGTAATGCTGGTTTTAAAGGCTTAGGACCTTCTCACGAAGAAAATGACATTTTCTCTACCATATGCAAACACTTACAATTATTTAAAACTGGATTTTATATACCTATACCTATAACAAATGGGCTGCTGAATTTTCTGTTTTGCCATTTAATATATCTGACTTTTCCATGAAGATAATTATGCATAAGACGAGCCACATTCTTGCAAAAACTGGTATGTAAAATGATTTTCAGAGAACTTAGAAGGCTGTCATTACTAGAATTATAAGTGGAGAATCTAGAATTATTATTGGTCAGTGTTAAGTTTATTGGCATTCCGTTAAGTTTGTTTTCTTTCTATCCCATCATCTCTATGACCATTTCCTATTTGGAATGCCATTTCTTGGGCTCCTACCTGAGACTCAAGCATGCCTATTGTGTGAGAGTGCACTGAACTCTAAAATTATGTCGACTCCATTTTACCTCCTTCAGTTTACTCTCTTCCTTCCCTTGCTAGAAGAACAGGATTCAGAGACCGGATCCTTCGTATCTTGTGTATTAGTAATTCCTATTTACTCATTCAGATATGCCTGAATTGCTCTTGATTGTGGACTAGCCCTGACTGGCTGCTAACTTATTGGGAACAGTTCCTTGAAAGCTTTGTGTTCAGTTTCTGGGTTTCTTTCCAAGATTGCAAAGTGAATATGGATGCTTTAGACTGCCACAGTTTGGCCTCTAAAGAGTGTGTGTGTGGGGAGGGGGTTTAAGTGAGTTGGGAAATAACCCAGTATTCTTTAATGTGGTCATTAACAACATTTGGGAGGGGGTAGTTAGTGTCCTTAACCCCTTCCCTGTCTTCTAAATGCTACCTTCAGTCAACCAAAAATGTCTACACACATTTCCAAAAGACCCCCTGGGGAGGCGGCACTGTTCCAGGTTGAGAACCACTGACATGATATCTACACTGTACCAAAACCAAAAATCAAACCAACGATACCCAAATTGGTCAGTACACATTTTTACTCTCATGAAAAATTAATGCTGGCTAAGGCCACACTGACTATGACCACTCTCTGTGGATTTATGTAAAAGCAGTAATCATTTGTTTGCATTTTACCTATTAATTTCCTTTGAAAACTGAAATTCCCGTTAACATTGGTCAAATAGACAATGGCAGTAATGTTTTCTTCTTGGTTTTACAGTCTGTATTCATTTCCTAGGCCTTATTCAGGAATTCACTTGCCAGTTTGGGGCATCTTCCTCATTAGACTTTCATATATGCTGCTTTCAGTATGAACCTGTAGATTTTTGGGTTCCTATCAAGACTCCTTCTTTGAAAGCTTAAATGCTGTCTTTTTTGATACAGAAACTCCTTTTCCTACCCTTCTTTGCTAAACAAAAGCAATACCTTCCATCTAAACTTGCTTTGTAGGAGAATGTTCAATGCTGTTAGCTGAATAAGAAAAATGACTTATTTTCATATAGCAAGAAACACATTAGCTAGCTCTGGGATTTTACTATAATGTCATTACTGACCTACACTGTAATAGTCCAATTTTGTAGTACAGAATACCTTTTGGAAGTATTTTAGAAGATTGAAAAAATAATTTTAATATCTAAATTTCATGAATGTTAGAAATGTTTCTTTTGAACCGTTGGAAACATTAACTAGAGCCTGTTTATTTTATTTCAGTGGCAGAAAAAAAAAAAAGACTCTCTTAGTTGTTAATCAATAGTTACCATAGATCGCTTTTTTTTGCAACCCGATTTCACCTTCAAATTCACTGACCTGTGTTCCAAGTAAGTCTATAATTTAATTCAGGTCAGTTCAGATATATTGTAAGTCATTACCTCCTTTGCAGCCAATCACCATTTGATTTTTCATCGTTCAATGTCACTTTTGAATTGCTAAGAGTGTGACTACGTATGCACACATGTGAACATGCACACACACACACACAGATATCTGGGCATATCTTTATTTATACATTACACGTACTCTTTTTGTCACTGTGGAGTACTTCTTCTGGATTAGTGTTATTTGAAAGAAATATAGAACTTCCGGAGATTGGCGTATTGCCTTTTCAATGGGATCAAAGTAAATTTTTACTGTCTTCCCAAAGTAAGTTGTTATTAAAGGCACACTGTAATTTAGTTGATCTCTAAGCACACAAGAGTTTCTCTACTGTCTAGATCCCAAGGTGGGTCACTTCTGTTTTACTTCTACTCTCAATAACATGGGCATGATCAAATCATTGTACAAATAGAATAATTATGTTATTATTACCTTGAAATAGTGTTTGAAAGAAGAAAACCTTATAAAACAGGTTAGACTTACGTTTTATTTTTTTTTGAAGTTTATTTATTATTGAGAGAGAGAGAGAGGGCACGCACAGGCAAGAGAGGTACAGAGAGTGAGGGAGACAGAGAATTCCAAGCAGACTCCATCTTGTCAGCATAGAGCCCAACACAGGGCTCAAATTCACAAACTGTGAGATCATGACCTGAGTGAGCTGAAATCAAGAATTAGACACTTAACTGACTAAGCCACCCAGGTGCCCCTGAAGTTTCCTTTTATTTTTTTTTATATTAAAAATTTTTTTAATCTTTATTTTTGATAGAGCGAGAGAGAGACAGAATGCGAGTGGGGGAGGAACAGAGAGAGGGAGACACAGAATCCAAAGCAGGCTCCAGGCTCTGGGCTGTCAGCACAGAGCCCAACACAGGGCTTGAACTCACAAACCATGAGATCATGACCTGAGCTGAAGTTGGACACTTAACCAACTGAACCACCCAGGTGCCCCTAAAGCTTCCTCTTAAATATGTGTCCACTTTTGGTGAAATAAAACAATAATCTGATGAGTGGTGGTCTATGGAAATTTGATTTTATTTTAAAAAACAATTTTATATTCTGTGACTTAAGGAATCCCTGACCTGTTTGTATCTGAATTCTCACATTGTTTCCCATAATAAATTATATGCCATAGTCTTTTATGTAGTATATACTTAAAAATGTTTTTCAACCCCTAGGCCACCAACATTTTATCCAGCTATTATATTTGGATCACTTTCTTTTTTTTTTTTTTGTTATAATAGTTTATTTTCAAATTGGTTTACATATAACACCCAGTGTTCATCCCAACATGTGCCCTTTTTAATGCCCATCACCCCCTCTCCCCCCTCCCTCATCCCCCTTACCCTCAGTTTTTTCTTAGTCTTTGAGAGTCTCTTATGTTTTATCTCCCTCCCTCTCTGTGTCTTTTTTTTCTTTCCCCTCTTCCCCTCCCCCTGGTTTTTGCTTAGTTTCACAAAGTCTTTCAACTATTTTTACCAAAAATATTTTTGTGTGTTTGTGACTACTTCCTTCTTTTGGGAGATAGACATAGTAAGAAGCATGGGTCAGACCACCTGGTTTTGAAATCTATCTCCACCATTTCCTGGCTTATTTCACCTCTCTGTGGCTTATGTTCAGTATTTGGCAGCAAGTGATTATTTCGTGGGA
Organism: Paguma larvata; assembly: GCA_030068075.1. NCBI lineage: Eukaryota > Metazoa > Chordata > Mammalia > Carnivora > Viverridae > Paguma > Paguma larvata. The sequence continues at coordinate 90,638,286 of CM057825.1, read as the reverse complement.
TCTTTTCACAAAGTGGGATGTAATATTGTGTGACTCGTCACTGCCGGATCAGAATAGAACACTGTAAAACTATAATCAAAGGGAAATGGGTGTCTTCACCTGTTAATCACAAAGCTAAGTGAATCTCTTCAGAGTAGTATATTCAACTTGTACCAAACCTGCTGAAATTGTTGTAGTTTGGAAGGAAAATGTTTTCAAGATGAGCTGTTTTCAAGTAGACGCTGATTTGTATTTGTATAGGTTTCCATAGTTTTCTCATGTTTTCTGTCTTAAAAGTTAGGATGGTGGGCTAAGACTCTATAGGGGCTATATGAGAGAAAGAAGACAGAGGGAGGGAGAGAGGGAGAGAAAGATACTAAGAGACGGATATGGAGAGAGGGAGAGAGAGCCATCAACTTTTCAGAGTTTCTTCTAATTTTCTTGCTTCTCAGATAGCACAGAACTTTCGTAGTGCCCAGAATACTCTAGGATCTTGAAGACCTTCATTTTATGGCATATGCAGTTCCCTGGGCTTACTGTGAGGTCACCCCCTTTGTCTGCCAGAGATCTCCTACTCATCCTTCCAGACACATCCGGGGCCACTTCAATCCTTAAGCCTTTCCTGACTTTCCCAGGCAGACCTGCAATTTTTTCTTGTAGTTCTCCCTTATCCTCTCTATAATGTCCATTCTAGGAATAGTCCTAAGTCTGGATGGTTTACGTATCTCTGCCCTCAATATTATTTATGACTTGAAAGGCAGAGATATTTAGTTTGACAAATGATATAACTTGTAGCTCCATCTGCCATGGCCACTGGAGAAACAGACTTAAATAACTTAAGAATTACAAGACATCTTGAAAACTTTTTTTCTGTTCAGATTTCTCATTTTAGAGATGAGAAAAACTGAAGACCCCCAAAGAGCAGTTGACATTCTGTAGACTTGATTATATGCAGAGTCATGTGAAATCGCATTGGATGGATACATGTGGAGTATAACCCATCTTAAAACAGAGAGATGGTAGGGCTAGTTCGGTTTGACCCTGAGCTTTATAGAAAGGTTTATTTTTATCTCAGCTTGAGATAGTTAAGATCACCTGTTCAAAAAGGTTCACATAGTTTGTTCTTTCTCCTTCTGTTCTCTGATTCATTACTCTCTGGTTAGCATCTACATTAGGAGAAGAAAAATGGCAGCCCAGCAAAGGAAGGGCCTGTTAACAGTCTCTGACAAGTATAAGAGAGCATTTTGAAAGCAGGAGGGTGGTTTGAATAGTATTGTAATGCAATTGGCAAGGCAGTGAGTGGAGTTGTGTCTGAGGGCTGGGATGTGATTGTGCAGCTTTGAATGGCTCAAACGAAGGCAGTAATTTTCAGCACATGCTGTGATCTGGAGGGCTAGCACTAAGAGAGACTTCAGAGAAGGAAATGATAGTATCTTAAACCAGAGCATTATTTCATTCTGGTTGCATAATGTAGACTCAGTGGTTAAACTGTTATTGTAGTGAAATGGCTTATGCATATTTAGTGAGCTGCTTGTATCGAAATGAGTGGCTGTTACAATAACACAAATGCATGTGTGGTTTCCGAACAGTTAATAATTGTTTAATAAGCAATTCCTCCCTGAGTCACTATAACTTGGGTTGAGATGGATTATTCTGCCCTATTATTAAGGACGGAATAAGAAATAGCTGGTAATGAGGGAAACACTTTCAATATAAGGGGAACATTAATGGGGGTAAACTGCCAGTTACCATCACAAGAGGTTTTCAGAGTTGACAGAAATGTACCCTGTGGGAAAGGAAGTGAGAATAGCCAGAGGCGCTACAACCCCATGGATCCTTGGAGAATTATCTTCCTTTCATTTCCAAATAGATTTTAGCAATATATGTTCAGTGAAGGCAAGTGGGAAAGCTATTCAGTAGTCAGGGAGCCAGAATATTTTGGCTGAAGTACTGACTTCCTGTGTAACAGGAGCAGTGAACATAGTTTCTCTTGATTTCAGAAACGAACAGAGCAGGAGTGAAGTCCCCTGTCCTCAGGTCACTTCTCCTGAGAGGATTACAAAATAGTCCACACACACACACACACACACACACACACACACACACACACACACACACACACACACACACACACACACGCACGCACACACACCAAAATGCTGTGATTGCTCTCTGAGGACGCAGTGTTATGGTCCTTTGAGCATTCTTACATGTGTACTACTGACTGTAATGCCTTTAGAAATGATTTATAAATTAAATTTATATATACGTGTGGTATTTGATCACTGCTTTTGTACCCAGGAGTGGGTAAGACCCACTATGATTTGTCTACAATGAAATATTAAGCAGCCGCTAAATATTTAATTCACCTGCTGAACTGCAACAGAGTGGTTTAGAAATGTGAGACCTTTCTCTTCACTTAGAGGGACACTTGCTGTATAACCAAATAAATTATTAATGCCATTATTATTATTTAGATCTTTATTATCACCTAATGACGGGCATGCTAGGAAACATTTCTCCTGCAACAAATAGAGCTAATATCTAACAACAGATTCAGTACTATTGTTTTTTGGAGAGTAAATCTAAGCTCATAAAAATTATGAGTCATAGCTCAGCTAAAGAAAAAGATGTTTGTTTTTAAAAAACATTTGATCAACTATCTAGAAATGTTCTCGATATTATGGATTTGTCGTTTATGGATTTAGATATATCATAAACGAAATCATATTTTCTGAAATAACAATGCATATATAAAATAAAGATGTGTTGATTTGTTGTCTGAATTTTCATTAAGCATACAATAAATTCATGTTATGAGAACTCAAGCCCATAAAAAAGAAGGAAAAAGCAAATTCTCCACCAAAAACCCGATGGAGCTATTGTGATTGAGTCTTAATTTAGATGCTGGCTTTCCTTGCAGGCGAGGCTGGGAGGTGTGTTGTGATGGGTTGCAAAATTCTTGTCATCAGAAAGGAAGGAACCTGTCAATTTTTGTAGATAAACTTCTGTCAACATGAAATTTTGAAAGAAATATTTTATATAGGACCATGTGTAGAAGGCTTTGGGCATTATGAAAGTTAAATGTCAACAGTGGCTGTTTGATGGTAAATACCAATGCAATTTTTTACCTGGTTGTTTAATATAGAATAGCAGATGAGATTCTGCACTCCCGTACAAAGCTTGGTGTGTGATACGGCCTCTGAAAGACATGCGGCATGTTGGAAAGAGCTTGTTGTGTGAACACTAGTTTGTGCCTTTATATCCGTGTGCTCTTCAGCAATTTAAGGATGCTCAGTCTCCTCATCTACAAAGATCTTCCTTATAGAGCTATTGAAAAGATATGATGAATTAATATGTTTATGTAGAGATTGAAGATCAATGTCAGTTCATTCCTTTGTCTCTTAGCCCAGTGCCATAAATGGTTGTACCACAACACACACATCTTTTTCATCTGAGATTCGTCCTTAAATATATTAATGATTAAATTTAAAGCCATGATGATCAGTATGAATATCAAAGTCTAGCTTGGGGTGTTTCAATAATGTTATGGTATTTTGTAAGGTTGTCAGCCAGAGTGTTAAGATCTTGGACGTTTGTCTTTGAAGCTTTATATCGTATTGAAGAGGAGGCTCTGAATCATCCTTGCTACAGACAACCTGGAGCTACCTAATTATTTGCATCCTTTTCTTGAAGTTCCTTTTTCTGTTTGGGTACTTTTTAAAAAGACTTTAAAGTAACTCCTGTTTGAGCATTTCTTTTAAGTACCTTTCAAAAAAACTTGCTTAATTATTAAGATGGAGAGGTCCTGCTGCTTCCAGAGAGTGGTAAGTATGACTTCCTTGGGGTCAGGGCCACTGCTCTGGACCACGGCAGGTTCACTTTTTGTCCTAGGGAAGTGGTGCCCCCTACAGTCACTATGGGAATGATAGTCCAGGAGTTATGCAAGCAGGGGAATTTTCAGGCTAAACAAACTTAAGTTAGAATTGCATGAAATCCACATGGCAGACTGGTAAACTGAGCTGAACCTTCAAGGACTTGGGGCATGACTGTTCTTCCTTCTCCCTGCAAAAATACTGAAAATACAGTACAATCATTAGTACTGCTCTTGGGAATTGATCAGATAAGCAGTACTGTCTCTTATTGGCTCCCTTTAACTGCTAAACCTTCTGTTGGGATAGACTCCTGTATCTTTGGCAGTTAAATGATTCAATGATCAAACTTCGGTGTTTTTAAGTTTGCTTGAATTAAAAACAGAGGGGAGAAAGTATAGTACCTTTAAAATAGCATTTTTGTGTCCCCACCAGTGGGATGAGAGGTGATCTGTTTTGAGTTGGAATAGAGACAACCTCCAACACTAAAATGGCAGCAGTGAGAGCAGACCTTGCTAAATCTAGCACAGAGTCTTTGGAGTTGGTGGAGGTAGATCAGCTAACCAGTTTCCCTTGTGTGTTGAAGAGCTATTGTTTGCCCTTCCAGATCCATTCTTCCCCTTTATTTGTCCTACAGTCAACTCCAGCAGGTAGGGCCATATCGGCTCCATCTTTCATCTCCTTTGCCAATTGGCTTCTGATTGGGTTTGGCCAGTGGGAGGAACTTAGGGTCAGAGAAAAGTAAGGGAAGAGTCTGTATTCACCTGGCTTCCTTCCTATGAGGTCGATAGCTCCTATCAGGTGGCCTTCACCTGGCTTTTTGTCTCTGGCTCTGGTAACTGTTCTGGTCACTACAGGCTGGTGGCTGGTAGCAGCTCTGCTGTGACTAGCTCTGGGATATTGCACTATTCCTCATGGCTTCTCCACATCCAGCCAACAGCTGTGTAAATAATTCCTTTATTAAACTTTCTTTATATACCCAATTCAAGAGTGCCATTGGTGTCTTCCAGGGCCTTGGAGTGCTGTTGTCCTTTAATGCTGGTGTCTACCTAGAGGGTGGAGCACCAGGAAGATTCAGGCTAGGGGTGATTCTGGCTTCTGGTAAATATAGCTAAATATAATGCGGCTAAGGCATTGCCAAAGTTAACTCTTATTTTTCTTGCAGACCATTGCATTGATGGTACTTTTTTAGGATTATAGAATGATTTTTTTCCTCTTTTCCTGCTCATGATATATTTGAAGGTTTTGGAATTGTATTGTGGATCCAGAATGGTGTATGCACTTTGGAATCAGGAAAACATGGATTTGAATTCCATCTCTCCCACTTCCTAGCTGCATGGCCCCTACATGCTTTATATAATCTTTATTTCTTCATCTATAAAGTTGGGGAATAATACTTGGGTCCTATGGTTGTTATGAGACTAAGTAAGATGATATATGTCAACTACCAAGTGTGGTGTGTGTATATATAGGAGCCTTGGTGATAAGAGATGACACAGCTTGGCAAGAGGATACAGAAATATGTTATATTCGATCTTGAGTTCATTTTCTTGAATGCCTTTACATTTTGGAATAGTTTTAAATTTATAGAAAAGATGTAAAGATAGTACAGAGTGTGTTCCCATCTCCAGCATTGTAACATTTTATGTCACCATGGTACATTGATCACAGCTGATGAACACCTACTGATTATTATTAACTAAATTCTATACTGTATTCCGATATTCAGGATACCATGTCTGATTTAGTCATTATGTCTCCTTAGGCTCCTTTGGACTATGATAGTTTGTCACTTTTTTTTTTTTTTTGGTTTTAATAAACTTGACAGTTTTGAGGAGTAATGGTCAGGGATTTTGTAGGATGTTTTTTATTTTGGATTGCCTAATATTTTTCTCATGATTAGACTGGGGCTCTGGATTTTTGGAGGAAGGACATTTAGATACAGTATTCGCAGCATGTCAAAGGTACATACTGTCAATGTGACTCATCCTTGTTGAGGTTATAACCTTTTAACATTGATTAGCTGGCTAGTTCATGTTTGTCAAGTTACTTTTTATTTCCCATTTTTCCATGCTTTGCTCTTTGGAAGTGAGTCACTAAGCCTAACCCAAACTTAAAGGATGGGAAGCTGTACTCTACCTCTTGGAAGGGAGGATTATTTACATAAATTATTTGGAATATTTTTGTACACAAGATTTATTATCCCCTCTCCCTTTATTTTCTTATCCAGTTGTTTATATCAGCATGCACTCATGGCTATATTATACTTTGGGTTATAATGCAATACTACCCTGTTTGTTTTGTTGCTTACATTAATCTAATTTTGGCTATCGAGTATTCTTTCAGTTGGCTTCTATGTCCCTTTGATATACTCCGTCATTTTGTTTTTTGAACACCTCTTTATTTTCTGGTACTATGAGATGTTTTGACTCATCTTATGTATTTTTCACCCCATCCTAGAACTCGTCATTTTTCTAAGAAACCTTTGATCTTTTTATTGGAGGACGGTATTAGAAATTAAGATCTGGGCCCTGGGTATGCTCTTTGCTACTGTGGCGTCATTGCTTCTTGACCCTCACAGCAGATAGATCTAGGAAATATATGTCCAGGCATAGCTCAGGGACATTGCAAAAAAGTGAGTCAAAGGAAATTTTGTTTCCCACTGCAAATAAATGTGATGTGTCCACTTTAGTATAGACCAGTAAGTGTGCAATAGCATTATGTCTAAAAAATACAGCAGTGCCTGGGTGGCTCAGTTGGTTAAGTATCCAACTTCAGCTTAGGTAATGATCTCATGGTTCGTGGGTTTGAGTCCTGTGTGGGTTTCTGTGCTGACAGCTCAGAGCCTGGATGGAGCCTGCTTTGGATCCTATGTCTCACTCTCTCTGCCCTTTCCCTACTCATACTATCTCTCAAAAATAAATAAACATTGAAAAAAATTAAAAAGAAAACAGAAAAAACCCCAGTGTGCATACATTAATTTAAAAATACTTTGTTGCTAAAAAATGCTAACCATCATCTGAGCTTTTAGCAAATCCTAATCTTTTTGCTGATGGAGGATCTTGCCTCAACGTTGATGACTGCTGACTGGTCAGGGTGTTGGTGGTTAAAGGTTGGGGTGGCTGTCTCCTTTTCTTAAAGTAAGACAGTAATGGAGTTTGCTGCATCAATAGACTTTTGGTCTCATGAATAAGTTTTCTGTAGCATGTGATGCTGTTTGATAGTATTTTACCCACAATAGAACTTCTTTCAAAACTGGTGTCAGTCCTCTCAAATCCTACCACTGCTTCATCAATGAAGATTATGTAATATTCTAAATCATTTGTTGTCATTTCAACAATCTTCACAGCATCTTTAAGAGTAGATTCCATCTCAAGAAACCACTTTCTTTGTTCCTTCATAAGCATCCATTCAAGACTCTTGAATGAAAGAGTCCATTCAAGTTTTTTTTTAATTTAATTAAATTTATTTATTTTGAAAGAGAGAGAGAATGCACCTGAGTTAGGAAGGGGACGAGAAAGAGGGAGAGAGAGAGAGAATCCCCAGCAGGACTTGATCCCACAACAGTGAGAACATGACCTGAGCCAAAATCAAGAGTCGGACACTAAACTGACTGAGCCACCCAGGTGCACCCTCATCCATTCAAGTTTGATCATGAGATTACAGCAATTCAGTCAAGTCTTCAGGCTTCTCTTCTAATTCTACTTCCTTTGCTATTTCCACAACATCTACAGTTACTTCCTCCACTGAAGTCTTGAACTCCTCAAAATCATCCAGGAGAGTTGGAGTCAACATCTTCCAAACTCCTGTTAATGTTGGTGTTCTAATCTCTTTCCTCAAATCATGAATATCGTTCATGCCATCCAGAATAGCGAATCCTTTCCAGAAGACTTTAAATGTACTTTGTCCATCAGAAGAACCAGTGTCTGGGGCAGTTGTAGCCTTACAAAATGTATTTCTTAAATAATAAGACTTTAAATACAGAGTTGCTCTTTGATCCATGAATTTCAGAGTGGATGTTGTATTAGCAGGTCTGAAAGCAGTATTAATATTATTGTCCATCTCCATCAGAGCTCTTGGGTGACCAGGTGCATTATCAACGAGCATTACTATTTTGAGTGGAATCTTTTTTTTTTTTTTTTTTTTTCTGAGCAGTTCTCAACAGTGGGCTTAAAATATTCAGTAAACCATATGGCAAACAGATGTGCTGTCATCCAGGCTTTGTTGTTCCATTTATAGAGAACAGGCAGAGTAGATTTAGCATAGTTCTTAAGTGCCCGAGGATTTTCAGTGTGGTAAATAAACATTGGCTTCACCTTCAAGTGGCCAGCTGCAGTAGCTCTTAACAAGAGACTCAGCCTGTGCTTTGAAACTTACAGCCAGGCATTGACTTCTCCTCTCTAGCTATGAAAATCCCAGATGGCACCTGAGATGCCAGTCTTCCAATAGAAAGACTGCTTCATCTACATTGAGTATCTGTTCTTTAGTGTAACCAGTTTCATTAGTTATCTTAGCTAGGTCTTCTGGATAACTTACTGCAGCTTCTGCACTAGCACTTGCTGCTTCACCTTATACTTTTATGGTATGGAGACAGCTGCTTTCCTTAAATCTCATGAACCAACCTCTTCTAGCTTCAAACTTGTCCTCTTCAGCTTTCTTCAAACTTACCTCTCTCAGCCTCATAAAATTGAAGAGAGTAAGGGCCTTTTTCTGGATTAGGCTTTGACTTAAGGGCACGCTATGTCTGCTTTGATCTTCTATCCAAACCACTAAAACTGTCTCCACATTAACAATAAGGATGTTTCACTTTCTTATCATTTGCGTGTTCACTGGAGTAGCACTTTTAATTCCTTCCAGAACATTTCCTTTGTATTCACAACTTGGCTGACTATTTGGTGCAAGAGGGTCAGCTTTCTTGGCTTTCAACATGCCTTCCTCACTAAGCTTAATCATTTCTAGCTTTTGATTTAGGAAATGAGTATTGAGTGACTCTTCCTTTCACTTGCATACTTAGAGTCCATTGTAGTATTGAGCTAGTTGTATTGTATTGGGCTAGTTTCAATTTTGTAATGTCTCAGGGAATACGGAGGCCCGAGGAGAGGGAGAAAGATGGGGGAATGGCCAGCTGGCCAGTGGAGGAGTCAGAACATACACATTTGTGAATTAAGTTTGCTGCCTTATGGAGGCATGGTTTGTGGCACAGTTACAATGGTGACATCAAAGATCACCAATCACAAATCACGACAACAAATATAATAATAATAAAACAGTTTGAAATATTTCCAGAATTATCAGAATGTGACACAGAGACATGAAGTGAGCAAATGCTCTTGGAAAAAATGGCACCGATATAATTGCTTAACAGGGTTGCCACAAACCTTCAATTAAAAAACAACAAAAACAACATCTGCAAAGCACAATAAAGTGAAGCACAATAAAACAAGATATATCTGTATGTATAGGATGTCTATATTAAGCTAAACATAACTCCCTACTGATATTGCCAATTCTAGTCTCTTACCACATGTTTTATCCTAGTCTTCTCCCCTTGCTTGTCCGTAATCTCCTACTTCAGTAGTGAGAAATCCAGGTATCCGTGTACAGTACTTTCAGAATCTGTCAACTTGTAGCCTTTTGAGAAAGTGTACAGCATTACAGACAGTTCCTTTTAATCTATAGTCTTACAGTTTCCAGGTATTTTTTAAATAATTTATTGTCAAATTGGTTTCCATACAACACCCAGTGCTCATCCCAACAAGTGCCCTCCTCTGTGCCCATCACCTACTCTCCCCCCTCCCACACCCCCCTTTCCCCTCAGTTTGTTCTTAGTCTTTGGGAGTCTCTTATGTTATGTCTTCCTCTTTTTTTCCTTCCAGGCATTTCTTAAGTTAGGTAGGTCAGCACCACTTTCCGACCACCACCCTCCCACCTCCCCAGCTCGCTTCAGTAAGGGTATGTCATACATTTGGAATAAAGTTCGAGTCTTTTTTTTTTTTTTAACATTTTTTATTTTTGAGACAGAGAGAGTCAGAGCATAAGCAGGGGAGGTGCAGAGAGACAGGGAGACACAGAATCCGAAGCAGGCTCCAGGCTCTGAGCTGTCAGCACAGAGCCTGACGTGGGGCCTGAACCCACGAACTGTGAGATCATGACCTGAGCCGAAGTCGGACGCTCAACCGCCTGAGTCACCCAGGCACCCCAATAGTTTGAGTCTTTTGTCAGAGTCTGCATTCCATCCTGGAATACCCTATTTTTCCTGATTGATTTTTTTTTTTTTTATTTCACATGCATTGAGTTTCCTTCTTTGTGTCCTATAAGGCCCTATGGGTTGTGGAAAATGTGAGGTGTCCTGTATCTACCATTTGTATATTATATTTTATACAATTATATATCATGTGATATTATTACACACATATTATATAGAATAGTTTCACTGCCCTCAACAAAATCCCCTGTGCTTCACTTATTTGAATCTCTGTCTCTTCCCCACAAACACCTGGCGATCACTGACCTCTTTTTTTGTCCATACTTTTGCTTTCTCTAGCATGTCATGTAAATGAAATCATACAGTCTATAGCGTTCTGAGGCTGCCTTCTTTCATTTAGCAGTGTGCATTTAATATTTATCCATGTTATCATGTGGATTAATAGTCTGTTCCTTTTCCTTACTGTGTAGTATCTTCCATAGTGTGGTTGTACTGCAATCTGTATATCCATTCGCCTATGGAAAGACAACGTGATCTCTTCTAGGTTTTGATAATTATGAAAAAAGCCACTATAAACTTCATGTGCAAGTTTTTGTGTGGACACATGTTTTCACATCAGCTGGATGAATACGCAGGTGCGACTTTTAGAGTGACAGCATCGTTTTACATTCCCACCAGCAGTGGATACACGTACCTGTTCCTCTACCTCCTCATCAGTGCTTGGGATACCAGTTCTGTCCAGCCGTAGAAATACCTACGTTTGAAAACAGGTGTTTCCTGGGGCGCCTGAGTGGCTCAGTTGGTTAAGCGGCCGACTTCGGCTCAGGTCATGATCTCACAGTCTGTGAGTTCAAGCCCCGCGTCGGGCTCTGTGCTGACGGCTCAGAGCCTGGAGCCTGCTTCAGAATCTGTAGAGCCTGAAGCCTGCTTCAGAATCTGTATCTCCCTCTCTCTCTCTCTGCCCCTGCTCACACTTTGTCTCTATGTCTCTCAAAAATAAAATAAACGTTAAAAAAATTAAAAAAAAGAAAACAGGTGTTTCTTATTTTGTAACTATTCTATAGCTTCTGACCACAGTTAAAGCTACTGAGGGTCATTTGATCTTTTTTTAGATCTTTGTCCTTGTGCTAGAGCTTTGATCATGTTGTCAGCTAGGGATCATTTTTGTTCAGGAGTCTAAGGTGCCTAAGTTATCCTTCCATTGTTGGTTACTTGCCTAAGCCACTGTTCATTAGAAGCACTAGTTTTATATATTCACTTGTTTATCAAATATTTACTGAATGTCCACTTTATGTTGGACCTTGGGGACAGAGTGATAAAAAAATGACAAGGTTCTTATAGCTACATAGGTTACATTTGTGGGGAAAAGCAACTTTTCATATATAATATAATATGAGATATAATACAGTATAAGGTAGTGATAAATGTCACGATCAAACTAAAGTAGGGTCTGGGACTTTATAGAACACAGGGGCTTTCAGGGGAAAGTATGGGTGGTTGAGAAAAGGCTCCCAGAGAAGGTGATAGTGAGCAGGTCTCTGACAGTGGTGAGGGCATGCGCCAAGTGGATGCCCGGCAGGATAAGCATTCCAGGCAGAGAGAAGAGTATAAGCAGATGCCCCGGAGTGAACTGTGTTTACCATTCATGAGGAGCGCTGAGGCTTCCAGGGCAGCTGCAATTGTGTAAGCAAGGGTGGTTGGATACAAGATTAGAGAGAAGGTAGGGGCTGGGTCTTATCGTATTTGGGAGACCATTGCTTCTAAAGTTTAATGTGGTTAGACATGACCTCACCTGGAAATCTTGTCGAAATGCAAATTCTGATTCAGTAGTTCTGGGGTGGGACCTGGAATTATTCATTTTTTTTTTTTTTTTTTTTTTTTTTTTTTAATGTTTATTTATTTTTGAGAGACATAGAGGCACAGCGTGAATAGGGGAAGGGCAGAGAGAGAGGGAGACACAGAATCCGAAGCATCCGAAAAATGTTTATTTATTTATTTTTGATGAAGGGGGTGCAGAGAGAGAGGGATATAGAGAATCCCAAGTAGGCTCCATGCTGTCAGTGCAGAACCAGATATGGGACTTGAACCCATGAGCCAGGAGATAATGACCTGAGCCAAAATCAAGAGTCAGATGCTTGACCAACTGAGTCACCCAGGCACCCCTGGGATTATTCCTTTTTAAAAAAATGTTTATATATATAGAGATATAGGTATAGATATATAGACACATAGATAGGGAGAGAGAGAGAGAGTTGGGGAGAGACAGAGGGAGAGAGGGAAACAGAAATCCCAAGTAAGCTCCACGCTGTTAGTGGAGAACCAGACGTGGGGCTCAAATCCACGAACCATGAGATTATGACCTCAGCCAAAATCAAGAGTCAGAGGCTTAGGTCACCCAGGTGCCCTTGGGATTATTCATTTTTAATAAATTTCTGGGTAATGGCACTGCTGTTGTTCATGGACTATAACGTGAATAGCAAAGTGGGAAGCTCTTGTCATGGTTTTATTCTGAATAAAACTAGAAGTCTGAGGAGGATTCTCAGCATAGGAATGGTGTTACTTGATTTCTAATTTTGAAGTCTCTTCAGCCTGTCGTGTGGAGAATCCTCTGAGCAAGTAAATGAGAAGGCCCAGAGACCAGCTGGGAGGCTGCTGCTGGATGTAGTGTGGGTGAAAGATTCTGGTGCTTGGTCTTGGGGTGGTGGTGATGGCAGTAATGAGAAAAATGTCAGCCAGCATAGTTGTGTAGTTTGTGCACTGCCCCAAATACTAACACAGTGGGCATACTGAGCTGGCAATCCAGCTACATTCATTTGCTGAGATTTTTATTTTGTGGTGCCTTAGCTGAGAGGCAGACATCTCTTTGACAATCCCTCCTCCCTAGACAGAAGTGGGTGCCTTTTTATAATTCATGCAAAGGCACAGTGTGTGTTACCTGTGCTCGGTATCAGAAGTGGTTGGATTTAGTTTAGGAGATTTGGGGTAGTTAACATGGAGACGGGAGGAGTGTAACAAGAGCCTTTGTCTTTTACTTTTCACTTCTGCTGCCATGTGCTGCTGCCTGAGTTCATGGCCCATGAAAGCTTTTCCTGGAAAGCAGAGCAGCCACGGAGGAGCTAAGCTGAACTTTGAATTTTCCAGAGAGTAGTCTTTCAAAGAAATTGCTCCTGCCAGAGGAGAAGCAAAACAGACCCAAGTCATTTGTTTCAGGCTTCTCTCCTTGAGCAGATAGAAGTGATATCTCTTTAAAAATGTCTCTATGCGACTATAAAAGCGGTCACTAAGTATAAAAGGAGAGAGCCATAGATACCTATGCCAGTTTCCAGGCTGCCTCTGGTAGTTAATCTCCCACTCCCTGCTGCAAAAGTGGTCGGAAGATATGTCTTGTCCAAAAATGAAACCATAAAATATATATCATGTGTTCTGTAGCTGTTGAAATGGTGTGGTTTCTCTGGGAATGTCTTAATCAGGTTGGTTGTTGAATATTGCTTACATTGGGGTTCTTTATGAAGGGTTGCTTCACCCATACTGCATGTGGATGTTTGGCTGTTGTGCCCTTTAACACCGTATACTTAGTTGGCTTGTATGCCATTTTTACTTTGATAAACGTGGTACGATCGAATGTTCTTGGTGGACGATGTGTTTGCATTGTGCCAACCCTCTTTGACAGGTGAAGAAATAGAACGTGATGATACTGTTGTAACCCTTGGGTTGGGTTGGGGGGCATGAATGGGGGCATCTTTCTTGACTTCTGCTCCTGCCCTGAACGTGAGGCATCAGGAGGCACCTAGACAGAAGTTGGAGGTGCAGCGGGCCCCTGATGTCCTGGCGAGACTCCTTTACTCCTCAGTTCTTCCCGCCCCCATCAAGATGGTTTCTATCCATGAACTTCTTTCTAAAACAACATCTTGAGTGCTGGTGGGTGTGTTGCTCTAGCTAGCCTGTCAGCAGCATCCGTCCATAATTCATTTTATGTTCATTTAGGTAGGGATTGGAACTCAACTGTTAATTGTAAAACAGAGTCTTGGAAGAATTTATTCTCTAGAGCTATGGACCCCCAATCGATACTTACGGAGAGGAGCCATGTGACATCAGTACTATGGGACTGTGGGAGCACAGCCTTCAAAAGAGGACAGCCACAGCTGAGTACGTGTTGTGGTCACTATTTGTAAATGTAGCCGCCATCTGGAGACATTTCAACAGAAGCCCAGAAATCACAAGTCTTGTGTAAAATCGCCTGATTTTTAAATGGTGGAAACTAATTAAAAAAAGTTCTAACCCTAGCTCAGGCCAAGCAAACCATGTCTAAAGGCTAGATTCAGCCACTGAAATGCTTATTCTTAATTAAGCTCCACCTTAGTGTATGAATGTCCTACCTTTTTCAAAATAAAATGTGATAACAGTGGTAAGCTAATGAGCCAAAAAAAAAAAAAAGAGCCGAGGAAAAGAAATTTTCACAAAAAATAGTTCTTATGAACTATGAAATTAACATACAGAATCCAAAGAAGTAACCCAGTGACAATGGCTGAACATGCTACGATCTAGATAATAAACCATCCCAAGTAGGCAGAGGGCACAGCCCAAAGTAAGACAGGTGCAAATCCTCACCCTCATCCCTCTACTATTTCACCTGGCACTTTTTTTTTCACTTGCCATGTACTGGACATTTATCATAAAGCCCAAAGGTCTGACAGAGCAAAGGAACTACTCCCTACTTCTTCTCTGTAAGTTGTAAAATAAAATCCAAACTCTCAACCAGAAGAAGATAGATGTCTAGTCCAGTGGGGAAGAATCCAAGTCCAAGCCGTATCTGGGCTGTTCGGTAGCAGGAAACATGGCAGAGGAGAGATCCCCCTTTGTGCAGGCCAACACTGTGCTTTGCAGTGGAGAACGTAGTTTTAACTCCTGCCTAAACTAACATAGAATGAATTTTTAAGTGCAATATAGAGCAAATTAGTTGATTAGAGCACTGTTTTCATATGATCTTATGAATCATGTGTAAGTGATTTATGCTAAAGAAAGTATAGCTTGGTTGTTTAAATATCAATAATTTGAAAACTCATTCTGGAATCCTTTTGAAATTGCCAGACCACTCTCTGAGCACAGTTATTTCAGCCTAGAAATGGTGATTTCTTTTTCTTGTTTAATTGGCCAACACCTTCCTATATTATTTGTATAATGATTGTCATGAAAAATTTTAATAGGGTTTGCAGTGAATTATCTGAAGAGAACATAAAAATTTATAGTGCTAAGTTGACCCAAAGCTTGGTGGTTGGCACTAATATATTGTATTTGTTTGGTTCTTTGTAACATAAAGAGCATGTTTTCATGCTGTAGCTTACATGATTTCGATAAGGTGTTGGTGAAGTAGCTGTAAGCTAAAACAGAAGCCGAGCAAAATGATCCTGATGATGCTGATGGTGATGATGGTAATAAAAATAATAACAGCAACAACAGCTACTCTTAAGAAGTTTCTATGTGCCAGGCACAGCCCTACATACTGTATGGACATTTTCCTATATGCTCATCCGTCCAACTCAAAAAAGTGGGCACCAGTACCTTCATTTCTGAGAGGAAGAAATGGAAGTTTGGAAACTTGAATCAGTGTCTTATAGGCCACACACAAATAGGCAGTGGAGTGGAATTCAGCCTCAGGCCCCTTTCCCTCAAATGTCACCACTGTGAACTTTCTAGGTTACTCTACCAATAAATTCCAGTACTCCAATCTTCTAATTGAGGATACTATTGATTTTTGGACTACTGTAAGCTTTGTTCTAAAAGTAAACTATCTTTGGAGGTTACACAAGCCATTGTTGTTGGGTGCATATGAATCTGTTTACACATATCTGATGATGCCAACGAGTAGTATCAGTTGGTGTCTGGCCAGCAGTAAGTTAAATTCCCCAGCTATTATTTTATCAGTTGATTTACAAAATAAAATAATAATATGATTGGGTAAAAGTGTGTATTATGTACCACAGTTTTCTTCTGTTTAATTACTTTTCCTCTCCTTAATTAATATCCTTTCTGAGACCTCATACTTGCTTCATTTTGATGAACATGCAATGATTTTTTTCTCCCAGTATGCCTACATCGGGTGTGAAGCAAAAATATTGACCTATGTGTCAAATGATCTTTCTTTTTTATTATTATCCTTAATTAAAGCCATTTAACCTGCCCTCGGACGTGCTGTGACTTACTGGAGTTCTTTGTGCATGCGGACCCTTGGCATTAGCCCCACAGTATGACTACAAAGCTCATGTTGGTTGGAAAGTTAATAATGGATCTTTGCATTTCCCAAGAGAAGGAAAAATGGAACTACTCCCTTTGAGATGACTTAAATAGAGAATTGACAAATGGCTTGAGTGAATTAGCACAGATTTTAGTTTGGAGACAGCTGAAGGTTTCTCATTTCTGATTTCAAGTTTCAATTCACACAACTTTGAATGTCAACTACAAAAGTAAGAATGCTATTTATGAAAATACCATGGTTCAGTTCAAGGGCTATTCTGTTATTGATTTATTTTATTCTTCTTCTTCTTTAGTGAGATCTGCAGAGTGAATTTTTGTTGTTTCCAGACTCCTGGAGTGAAATGATGGCTGTGTTCTTCTAAGCGAGGTTGTTATGTTACTTACTGAGCATGATCAGCCTATTTCTATGCTTATGACTTGATCAAATTTCTCTTTTAGTTTTCATTAATTTTTGCCTTGTCCTCCTCAGTTCGTGGAAGGACTTTTTTCTTCTAGGATTCTCAGCAAAGTTTTGTGAATTAAGTGATCCTCATTGTACATGTGAAGATCTTTGACTCAGCAAAATGAGACCATGACTTGCTCTCTGAGTTTGGTATGTGGCAACAGAAGGACTGAGGCCCTTGGGTTTTCTGGGTTGGGCTATTGCAGGCTCACATGCTTCTCAGTATCTTCCAGGGTTCTGCTACACATGCTTCCCAGAGTGGCCAGTCATCAGGAACTTTGACTTCTATTTTTTATCTTTGAATTGGGTCAGAATTTCCTTAGAGTAATTATTGAGTAAGTTGCATGAACTGCATATATTGCTTTGTTCCTGGATGAGGGTGCCTGAATTCCCATATAAAGTGAAAACAGGCCTTAAATGGGCAGTGGAAAAGTTAAAGCTCTATTACCAATGTGTACTCACTTAGATCAGTCTCAGAATGGACTTACTGGTAATTATAGATGTATCATTAAATGATACAAATTGCAAATCTTCTTAAAAGTCTTTAAAAAATGTATTTTAGAGGCACCTGGGTGGCTCCATCAGTTAAGTATCCAACTTTTGATTTCAGCTCAGGTCATGGTCTCATAGTTCGTGAGTTTGAGCCTTATGTCATGCTCTGCACTGACAGTGTGGAGCCTGCTTGGGATTCTCTCTCTTCTTCTCTCTCTGCCTCTCTCCTGCTCTCTCTCTCTCTCAAAAAATAAACTAAAAAAACATAAAGAAAATATTTTAAAATAATATACATGTTCTTTTTGCTTTGATATATAATATTTGTATATGCAAATACATCTTCACGAAAAATTGTTATAAACACTTGGATTTTTGCTTCCATCGGTTTATATGAGTAGTAAGATTGCCATTGGTCTAAAGCAGAGATTAGTGTACTAAACCTAAACTGCTCCCTGTTTTTGAATGTTTTTTAAGCTATGAAGAGTTTTTTTTTAATACTTCCCAGTGGTTGAAAATAAATCAAAAGGAGAATAACACTACATGACATGTGAAATTATATCATATTCTAATTTTAGTATCTATGAAGAAGGTTTTAGAGTAACACGGCCATGGTCAGCTCATTCATTTATGTATCATCTCTTTCTACTTTTGCATGGTAATGACAGAGGTGATTGTTGTTGACAGACTGTATGGTCTGAAAACTCAAAAATATTTATTATCTAGCTCTGTCCAAAAAGTTTGCCAACTCTTGATCTAAAGAAAATTACAGGAAAGTATATCAGTATTTTAAATTTTTTTTGACGTTTTTATTTATTTTTGAGAGACATAGAGACAGAGTGTGAGCAGGGGAAGAGCAGAGAGAGAGGGAGACACAAAATCCAAAGCAGTCTCTTTGGATGCCGATGGCTCAGAACCTGACGCAGGGCTCGAACTCACAGACCGCAAGATCATGACCTGAGCTGAAGTCGGCCACTTAACCAACTGAGCCACCCAGGCGCCCCAGTATATCAGTATTTTAATACATCTTTTATTTCCTAAATAAGTGGTACTGCCTTTTTGATTTTGGAGAGAAGCAGCATAGGACTTACTGATCTAGGGCAAGAAGGACTTGAGTGAGCCAGCCAAGGCAGAGGATGTTAATCTTTTGGCCTGTTCTCTAAGATGTCCCCTGTTCCCATGTCTCCTATGACTCTTGAGTTGGTGCTAAGAGCCATAGATTTGGAGTAAGGCATTTTTTCTCCTGATAAACCCTGTTAAAACTATATTCAGGTCGCCTTTCAGCATCCGCTAAGTTGGGATTTCCCATGTGTTTCCTGTTGGAATTGAAAACAGTGATCTTAGTATATGAGTATAGATACTTTTTTTCTTTGATGAAGATATTTAACTTAAGATGTTAGAAGAAAACAATTATAACATCAAACCTTTGATTTCATGGGTGATACGAGACTCAAATATTTACATAAAAACATGAGCTGATATAAAGAAGAAATAGACAGTAATTGATAATACATAAATTTGGTACATATTGTGATCTTAGTAAACAAATGGCTGCAGTTTGTAAAATACTGCTTAACAAAGATGAAAACGATTTGACAGAGAGGCAGATCCCAAAGGTGCGGTGACAAGAGAACTAAGAAGCAGGGGGTGAAGACTCTCCAGGAGCCAAAGCATCGGTCTCCCAGCTCAAGCCTCTTTTATTTTGCTATTTGTCTGGGAACAGCAAACACACACAACATAGTATTTGGCATCCTGACAGGTCACGCACCCACAGTGTATTCCATACTGGGTCATGAGGACATCTGGCAGCAGTCAAAACATTCTTATCCCTGGCCTGCCGTCCATATGATGTCCTTCTGGAGAGAACAAGCAGTCCCAACGGCTTTCCCACCTAGGGATGGAACTGCTTTCAGTTTCTTGCTGCTCCCGCCCTTTCCTTCAGGACATTCCTACAGTGCCTCCAGCTTTGTTCTCCAAAAACAATTAGGCTATGAGTTCAATTGTAAGATCCAGGTCATGTGAAAAACACACAGAGAGGTAAATTTTGACTGAAGTAATGGGATGAGGGAATGCCCAGCTGAAAGAGAGTTTCTTCTAGTCGGGACAGAGAATCAGGGGTGGGACATGAGGGTTTAACCTATGGTTATATGGAACATGAAGAAAGCATTTCTGTGCCCCATGCTTTTTAGAGTTTCTTTAGGTTTGGAGTTTTGTGGTCCAATTGTATCATTTCATTATATCCAGTTGCAGGGGAGAGATTATTGTTTGTATTGAAGCTTGCAGATTAAGAAGCTCGAAAAGTACCTTGATAATGTGAAGTGTCTAGTACTACATGCATACCAGTTCTGAAATGGAGAACATTCTGCCTCTTCAACTTGGTACCCTGCTTCACTGGTCTATTATTCGAGGCCATTTGGCCATTTTATAGTCTTGAAAACAATGATTTTATTAGGTACATAGGATTCCATTTTGTATGAGTGGAACATAGTTTAATCGGTTCTCTATTCTTAAAATTTTGGATGCTTTATTTTGCTATTATTAAGAATGAGATAAACAGCCTTCATCTTTGGTTGCATTTCTGATAGTTTCCTGAGTATAGATTTCTACACGGAATTCCTTGAGTTAAAGGGTATGCCTAGTTGTAAGACTTAACATCTAATGGCGAATTGCCCACCAAAAAGATTGTACAGATTACGTTTTCATTGGGAATGCACATGAATGCCCTGTTTGTTTGTTTCTCTGAGAGAAGTTCCATGACTTTTTATGGACTGGCACATTCCTTGTGCATATTATACCCAAAGATTTATTTACGTGTTAGTGTGATGAATGAGATTTTTTATTCATTATGTTCTATCAACTTTTTGCTAGTGTATTATGAAAACAGTTATTTTTTGTCTCTTTTGTATATGGTCATATTACTGAAATGTAATGGTCTTTCTAAAAGTATTTAGGTTGATCCAGGGGGACCTGTATGGCTCCATCTGTCAATCATTTGGCTCTTGATTTCGGCTCAGGTCATGATCTCTGGGTTCTTGAGATAGAGCCCCATGTTGGGTTCTGTGCTGATAGCACAGAGCCTGCTTGGGATTTTCTCTCCCCAAGAGAGAAATCCTGCTTGGATTTCTCTACCACTCTCCCACTCACACACACACTCTCTTTCTCCCTCTTAAAATAGTAAGTATTCTTAATGTTTACTTTAGAGAGAGAGAGAGAGAGAGAGAGAGAGAGAGAGAGAGAGAGCATGGGAGGGGCAGAGAGAGAGGGAGACACAGAATCCGAAGCAGGCTCCAGGCTCTGAGCTGTCAGCACAGCTGGGGCTTGAACTCACAAACCCTGAGATCATGACCTGAGCTGAAGTCAGAAGCTCAACCTGACTGAGCCACTCAGGCACACCAAAATAACAAATAAATTAAAAACAATTAAAAAATGTATTTAAGTTGATTCTGTCAGTTTGTATTTGGACAATAGAGAAGCGAGAGTAGATCCTAGGAATGAAGATCTTCTCCACTTTCCTCTCTGTATGTGAAGATGCACATAAAAGCCTCCGTTGTTGGTACATTCATATCTAAGTCAAAAAACAATGCTAGTAAGAAACATGCCAGACAAACAAAACCAATGCTAGTAAGTTAAATGCTGATAGGATCTAATTTGGGTGGATAAAACTGAATTAACGTGCAATTTCGAATGCTGTCCTTTAGGAGTGGAACTCTTAGGAACAGTAAAGGTCTTGTTTGGTGTTGCTTGTCATATTTTTTAAAAAAGAGAACATGATTTTTCTTAGAAGAGGGTCGAATTGTGTTCAGCATTACAAAGAACCTGGCATGGGTTAGGAAATGACTGCAGTCCCCTTGCTTCTTTTAGCTTAAAACAGAATTTATGTTTTAATTTAGTTTTTCAGCCTTTATGTGGAATTGTTTAACATGAGTGTTAAGGCCAATGGTATCATAAAATGTCACTGATTCTTCATTTCTAATTTTTTTTTCATTTAGCAATGTCCATTGGCTTTCAAATAAGTTGGTTTTAGGGCACTAGATTTTGCTGCTTATAGCTCCTATAAAATGATGCTGTTATAAAGGAGAATTGTCATTTTAGGTGCTTATACTCTTGATACTTATACTTGAGACTTATACTCTTGATACCCTGGCGTCTCAGTGGAGAATGAGGTATTTATGCATGGGCCAAAGCAGATTTAATGAACATGAAAACCACTGAGAAGCTGTGTGCTTAATACCTTGTTTTGCTTATTTCTCCTCAATCCTCCAATGTCAACACTAGGAACAAAAGGCTTGAAACTAGTGTCCTTGAAAAAAATATATAGCGGGCAAAATATCTTGGTCAAATTGTCATTTATCAGGGGCTTCGAAAGTCAAGATCATTGTTATTTTTTTTTCTATTTTTTTTTTACTGTAAACTTCTTTTTTTTTAATTTTATAATAGTTTATTTTCAAATTGGTTTACATATAACACCCAGTGTTCATCCCAACATGTGCCCTTTTTAATGCCCATCACCCCCTTCTCCCCCCTCCCTCATCCCCCTCACCCTCAGTTTGTTCTTAGTCTTTGAGAGTCTCTTATGTTTTATCTCCCTCCCTCTCTGTGTCTTTTTTTCCTTTCCCCTCTTCCCCTCCCCCTGGTTTTTGCTTAGTCTCACAAAGTCCACCTATTCGTGTTATTTTTTTGAGGACACAAAGTACAATTGCGTAAATGCACTAATAGTGCACATCTGTTGTTTTTCCTGCTCGGTGTACCTTCTTCCTTTTTTTGGAATTAGGACCTTATTCTACCTTTGAAGACAATCGCCTCAATCATTGTCTCACTGCTTCCTAGGGTGGAATTGACCTCACCTTTGATGTCCCCGGATTGGATTTGTGATCCTGACCTTGTCAATTGAAACATCCTCCCCTGCTTTTCTCCTCCACCGCCACCTCTAAGGATTTATTCAGAAGTGGGAATAAGCCACGCAAGGCCAGAGCACGTTGCTCTCAGGCAGTGCCCTCAATCTGCTGGGGGGAGGCACTGAATTCCCCCTTGGTGGGGGGGCTACGTGAGTGTAATGAGAGACTGGACTTGGGGTGGTCATCTGAGCTACCCCTTGCAGAGGAGAAATCAGAAACAAGACACAGAGAGAGAAGTTCCCGACTTAGCCCCCTCCCAGTCCAGCCGTGGCTGAAATGAGTCCTACAATGGATGTATATTCATGTATACATTTCCTTCTTTCCCCCCTCTTTTTTAATTCATTGTAGGAGTTTAGGGAATATTTTGGTCATCCTTAAAGGAAAAAATCCTGAGAAATCTATCATTTTCCTCACTCAGCCTATTCTGCTTCAGCCTTGCTGGCCCTATGCAGTTCCTGAAACATATATCAGGTACCTCAGGCCATTTGCATTGGCTGGTCTTTCCGTCTGGAAAATTCTTTCCTTCCCATGGCTCTGATCCTCCCCCTTCACATCTGTGGTCAGGGGTTACCTCTTTAGGGAGGCCTTTCTTAAATTCTAAAATAGAAGCATATAAATCCCTCCATAACCAGCCTTCAGTTGTCTTCTAGCATGCTAAATCCCTAATTATTTGTAAATCATCGGGATTCCCCCATATCTCCTGAAATATGAAATCCTTGATGGAAGAGATTTGTGTGTGTTTTATTTTCCATAATATCCCTAGCACTTCAAGTGTGAGATAGGGTGTCTGCTCAGTAAATGTTTGTTGAACTATATAAAAATGGTACTTAATTTCTCCGGAGATTACTTATTAATTACAAAAGGGAAGAGGTTACACAGTAGAATAACCTGGAGGACACCATGTTAAGCAAGTGGTCAAAGTCAACATCGTCCACAGTGGAGCAAGTCAGCATTCCATGCTTCCTGAAGTGATGTGCCAAGGTCTGGTTCATCTTGCCACAAACGAGAGGAAACTTAAAAATATCAGGTGAATCCAACATGAGAAGCAATCTGCAAAAAGCTAGCTTCCATTCTTCAAAAATACCAGTATTATAAGTGGAAAAAAAAAAGCTGAGAAGCTTTCTTTATTAAAGGAAACTAAAGAGACATGGTGACCAAACGCATTGTGTGATCCTGGAACAGAAAACAGTGGCACGGAGGTCGTTAATGGAAAATTGGAAGAATTTGAATATGGACCATATATTAGATAACAGTAGCTTACCAATGTCAAATTCTTGAATTTTATAATGATACCATGATTACGTAAGATAATGTCCTTGTTCTTATATAATACATGCAGAAGTATTTAGGGTAAAGCATCATGGTATTTGCAACTTTGGAAAATTTCAGCACTGTCTGTATCTATTTATATTTACATATCCATATCTACAGCTGTCTATCAAAAAGTGCTAACAAATGTTAGCAGTCACAGAATTTAGGTGAAGAGTAGACGAAAAGTCATTGTATAAAAACAACAACTTACGCCTAAATGATAAGAATAGTATTAGGTAGAACCATGTGAAATTACCAATATTTGGCCATTTTTGATTTATAAAAATGCCAACTTCATAGAATTTGTCTTTTACTCTTGCAACTTTTCTGTGAGTTCGATGTTTTTTTTAATGACAATTTTTTTAAAAAAGGAAGCACATGCGTGGGTGTGACTGGACAATCTTTGCTGGATGATGTATTTACATGGATCATTTTTTCCCCTAAGCAATTTATATCAGCTTGACCTTTTAAGGTCTTGTACTCTGTGTATTTGCTGAGGGAAAAAAGAAAATGTAAAGTTGCCAATTAGCGATTTCTCAGTTTCTACTGATAATTTTGTCATACTTGATGCTCATTTGTAACCAGTTTAAAACTCTAAACTTCATCCTGTGTAATCATTCAGAGAACCCTGGTCTTGGCTCCTCAAGAATATGTCTCCTGAGCCTGGCTCACAGGTGCTCCCTTCTCTCCCCTCCCCTGCCCTCTCTGGCCAGCTGCTCAGCAGTGGTGGCTGGGTGGGGGGTAGGAGTGGCAGTGGCTGCAGTGGGAGCCCGGGAGAGTCCTCCTCTGCGATTAACAGGCACAGTGGCTGGACCGGGTGGAAGAGGTTCCTTTTCTGTACCACTTGCTTCACTGGCCGTTGCTGGAGATGGATGGCCAGAACTTCTGCAAGGGCCCCCTGCAATCTTTGGTTGCCGTCTATCATGAGTTTCTCAGGTGTTGGTGTTCTCGGCACACGTAATGTGTGTGTTCTGCCTCCACATTCCAAACTCATTGACTTCTAGTGGAGCCTTCGCATCTTTTTGTAACCTTTCACCCATGATACCTGCCGTAACCCCTTTGAGGAGGAATCCTCTTGCTTTCTTGCACACTTTAGCAGGGCCCACGACCAACTGTCGGGATATGAATGACCAGCGACATAACAGATGGCTTGGCCCTGGATCGTGGATCATTTAATTCAAGCTTCTCTGCAGAGGGAGAGTGAGTGACATTCACACTAGACAGGACAGAGTAACTGGGGCATAACGGGAAGATGAGTTAGGGGTTATAAAGAGGAAGTTTGATCCTTTCTCCTCTTGTATTTCTGTAAATGATACAGAGACTAGTGCGCTGCCATTCCTGGTGAGCTGACTGATCAGGGTTATGAGGACTGTGGGGCTGAGACCCCATCCAGACACCCTTCCACCAAACCCACTTTAGGATGGGTTAATTTCAGCCAAGAATCCCACAGGTGTGGAGGTGTGTGTACCGAACTGCAAAAGCCAAGGGGCATCGTGTCCTCCTAGAAGTCATCATGGGCCTCCCCTGAGTCTGACTCCTGTTGCTTTCTGCTGGTGCTGCTGCCACCTTGGGCACCACTAATGGTCCTTCCCTGAGAGATAAATGAGTGTCGAGCACTCCTTTAAGCCCCTTCAACACTTGGAGTCATTTGGTCTTTCATCAATAGGACACTTTGTGAGACAGGCCTTATTGTTCTCATTTTACAGATGAAGAAACTGAGTCTCAGAGAAGTCATATGATTACTCAACATTTTACAGCAAGGTTTTGACTCTAGTTCTAATTGCTTTGAAGCTTCTAGCTCTTAAACCTTGCCTTAAAATATGCATAAGAATGTCCAATAAAGAGGGGCACATGGGTGGCTTAGTTGGTTGTGTCTGACTCATTTTTTTTTTTTAGTTTATGTATTTATTTTTGAGAGATAGAGACAGGGAGAGAGAGAGAGAGAGAGAGAGAGAGAGAATCTAAGCAGGCTCTGCACTATCAGAATAGAGCCTGACATGGGGCTTAATCTCATGAACCATAAGATCGTGACCTGAGCTGAAATCAGGAGTCAGACGCTTAACCGACTAAGCCGTCCAGGCACCCCGAGTGTCTGACTCTCGATTTTGGCTCCAGTCATGATTCCAGGGTTGTGAGATTGAGCCCCATGTTAGGCTCTGTGCTGAGCATGGAGCCTCCTTAAGATTCTCTCTCTCTTTCCCTCTCCCCTCCTCCCTGGCTCATGCTCTCTCTCTAAAATTAAAAATAAATAAATAAATAAATATGCAAATAAATTAAAAATAAATAAATAAATATGCAAATAAATGTGTCCAATAAAAGAAGAGAGGAAGCATTCCAATGGAAGGAGCTTGTCGTTGAAAGCCAGGGCAATGCTTCAGTGTGCCAGAATATCACCACGGAGCAGGTTTAAAAGGGAGACACCCATCCCCAGACATCATGACTCAGTGGGTGCAGTGGGAGGTTGGAGGAGCACTCCAGGTGATTCTGATGTCTTAACTGCCCACAGAGAATCAGCTGCATTTAACTGCATACATTAATTAAGTTGTTTCTTCTAAGTAAACATGTGGCTCCTAATTTATTTTGTAGTGTACCGTCGAGGACCTTTCCCTGAAGAAGTTTGGGCTCTAATTCCAAGGCAGTATTGTCAATTAAGCACCTTCTTTTAGGACTTGGGTACTATTTAGGACATCAGCTGGCACACAATACATGCTTTCTGATAATTGGTTGGTTCTTTAATGTGGAAGAGACGTGTATCATCCAGAAGAGGTGTGTTCATTACCACGTAGGATTGCCTACTATGAGATGGTTTTTCAAACACAAAGGCAGAGATAATGGATAACCAAAGAGAATGGGGCTGTCAGTAATAACATTTGGAAATTCCTCAACTATCCTCCAGCATGGGCCATTAAGACTCGGCTGATTTGAAGATACCCAGCTGCTAAAGGACATTTTAGTATGTTCTCTCTCAATTTTGGATTCATTTTCTTTTTTCTTGTGACAGACGATACCCGCTTTGGTTCAGGGAAAGCGGATGATACTTCTTTTTAAATTATCCTTACAATTATCAGTTAACCTTTCCTCCTTTGTCTCTTGCTTCATAAAGTCCTCTCTTTCTTTTGCCGGTAACCTTTTTTTTTTCGTTTTCTAAGCGAGATGTATCTTTACACATTTACTTTTTTATACGTAAAACCTGGCTTAACTTTTGCTTTTCACGACATTCTCATTTGCTCTTTATTCTCCACAAAGATCTCATTTTAGCCAAAATTTTTCTTTCTAAAGTTCATTTTTTATTATCTCCCTGACTTTTCTCCTCTTTTTCTCAGGGTTCATGTAGTCGCTTTAACATTTATAGCCTTAAGAAATTCCTCTGTGTTTCTTTACTTAATTGACAAAGAACGTCTGGGTGAGTCTTTTCCTTTGAATTGTTCCTGACTGGTATTAGGAAATTGGCCAAGACATGGAAAAAATGGACCTCGTGCACACTGATTCGTTGACAGGATTCCTTAGCAGATATTGTGGTAGATTGGTCCTGCCGTGATGATGATCATAACTGGTGGAAGCAATTCTTAATATGTATTGAGTACCTACTGTGGCTCAGACATTGTACTGAAAATTTTGCCACTGTTCTCTCCTTTAATCTTCATGACGGCATGCTGAGCTCAGTCCTTTTATCCCCCCTTCTGTTTAGAGAAGGAAAAGATGCTGTTTTACTGGGAATGAGGAATCTGGTAGAGTTGGGGTGGTTCGAAGGTGGGATTTCCTCAGAGGGAACAGCCAAGAATAGGTGGTTTCGCGGGGTCTGAGAATGTCAGAGAGATTGTTTCATGGGGTTCCCATACATGTCAAGACACCCACCCACCCTGCCCCTGCACCAGCGTGATAGGAATATAGATTTTCATCTATTGTAACAACTGCTGCTGTTAACCAGAGTGCAGTCAGTCCATCCTTCCTGGATGTTGATCACAGGATAAAGGAGGTATCGCACAGAGGCAGTGCAGCTGGGCTGTTGAGGACAAAAGGGCCAGGCCTCTGGTAGGGATGGGTGGCAGGAGGAGAAATCAAGAGCAGAGAGGAGTGGGGAGCAGACCCCAAACTTTAAATGATATTTTAAATGCAAAAATTTTAAGTGCTACTGCATGTGAAAAAGAATTAAGAAACTTTCCCAAAGATACCAAGCAGTGGGTGGTATGACCAAGATTTGAATGTAAATAATTAC
The DNA here is from genome assembly GCA_030068075.1 of Paguma larvata. Classification (NCBI taxonomy): domain Eukaryota; kingdom Metazoa; phylum Chordata; class Mammalia; order Carnivora; family Viverridae; genus Paguma; species Paguma larvata. The sequence goes on along the minus strand of CM057825.1, from coordinate 90,610,625 downwards.
TTTGGACACATTCTAATCCCTTCTGCTTTTTAAAAAAGACTATAAACATATTAATTTTGGAATTTGCCCTCTTGTTATCTGTAAGTACCTCTACTTAATATTAGGCTAAGATTCTTTCTTGTCCATATCTAGGTGATGATTTTTTATTATGGGAGCTTGGAAGCCCATTTGTTTGGACACATCTAATATATAAACCCCAAAGTTACTTCTTTTGGAGGGCTATTCCTGGAGTGTTGACAAATCATTTCGTGTGGCTGGGCTTCAGTATTTTGAGTGTACCAAATATAATCAGTGTTTGACTGATTAAATATGTTACTGGCAAAATATTTTATTAGGTTTGCAAACTCTAATGCATGGCCTGCTGTCATGTTTCGGGTGGCTAAGGGTGGGTGTGGAAACTTTTAATACATGGAGTGTCTTCTCTTGCTGATAGATGTTTCTGTAAAAAATGGATAAGGTGATGAGATCAGAATCAACTGTGTTTCTTATGCAGAACCAGTGCTTCAGATGCATGCTAAGTCCCTAGCCATGCATCTCATTAAGTTGCCTAGCAGTTGGAGATCTGCATACTGACTTTGAGAATATTTCATTACTGTATTTTTCTAAGGGAGACTTTATATTTGCCAGAGAACTGACAAGATATGTGTCTCTATAACTCAACTAGTTTTATATTATGATCAATATGAAAGATTGCCTCTGATTACCTGGGGACGCCATGAAACTGTTAACATATATTAGGTCTCTGGTTTATTTTCTGATTGACCAAATGCCATAAACTTTAGAAAAAGGAGGTGCATCGAAGAAAAGGTTAAAATGCTATTTCTTTCTACTCAGCTCTTAAAATTTTTTGCCCAGGATTTGCTTTTTAACTTTTGTAACAATTTAAAAGAAAAATGAAAAGACAGTTCCCCCCATTTTTGCAGATGACAGCATATAAAAGGAAAACAAATTAGTTTTCTATGGCTGCTGTAACAGATGATCACAGGCTTCATGGCTTATATCGACAAATTTATTATCTCACTGGTCTTTAGGTCATATTCCCACTTGGGTGTCACTAGCCTAAAAGCAAGGTGTTGGTTGAGCTGTGCTCTTTTCTGGAGGCTCCAGGGGAGAATCTGCTTTCTGGCTTCTTCCAGCTTCTGGAGGCTGCCTGCATTCCTTGGCTCATTCCCCTTCCTCGGATCCAGCCACAACAGTCAAGCCCCTCTACTGCTTCCCTCTCTCCTTCTTCTTCCCTCTCCTCTCTTTAACTCATCCAGCACCCATCCTTCTGCTTCTAAGTACTCATATGATTAAGTCGGGCCCACCTTGATAACCCAGGGTAACCTCCCCACCTCAAGACTCTGACTCTCAATATCATCTGCAGTGCCCTTCTTATTATGTGAGGTGACATATTCAAAGATTCAGGAGATAAGGATGTGAACATGTGTAGCAGGCGCATTATTTTTCCTGCCACAGGTTGTCCAGTGTCATGACATGGATTGAAAAAGGGCTCTTTATATGTGGTATTCTCACCCTTTTAGTAATGAAATTATAGACTCTGAAGTAGACTTTCTGAAATATAAAGTAGTTCATAATTATTTAAGCGTACTCTAATGAGACAGATTTCAGGAAATGGCAGATATAAAATAGGGAGACTCTTATTTACTAAATTTCCTCAAGTTAAGAAGCTAGTTCCCTAGGCTTAGAATTCCCTAGGCTTAGAATTGAGAAGACAATAGTCTTCTGTGGCTTGAAATTGTTTTGTACATTTGTGGTAGCTCCCAAATGAACTGAAGGGGGTAAATCAGATGCATCTAGTCTTCCGCAAAAGGTCACGCTCGGTGCTGAGCCTATTGTTTCTTGTTCATTTGTTGATTGCTATTAATAAGCTGTTTGATTACTAAATAACTCCAATCAGGTTGGCCAAAGGAACATTAGGCAAGGCTCAGATCCTGTTTTCTGATTTTAGCCTCTCATTCCTTGTCTTCCATTCCATGTCACATAGTCCCATTTTGTCCCTTATGGAAGGTATGGGAGCCTTTTGGCTAGCAAAATCCACTGTTAATTTCTTTACTCGTGATGGCTGGCAAAATGTGTTTGTTTGAACTGTAAGACACATGAAAACTACCCAAGAGGGACATGATGCAACATCAGATGCATCTGATAAATGGAAGAGGACTTTCTTAGCAATAAGCCTTTCCCGACAGTGCCTAAATCACACTACGCTCCTTATTTTCTCTGTAGTAGAAGATGTCTCCGTTGCTATGTGTTCAGTGATGGAAAAGGGGTGATCTGATATACTGTAGTAAGAGCCTTGAGCATAGTATCTAACTCTGAGTAGTTACTGATTTGTTGGTTAATTTGTATATTTATATCCCCCTCACTTCGAGGGTAGAGTTTCTGACTTTTCTTATCACAGGATATCCTGATAAATAGAAATTTAGAAAATCAGAACAAGTGCAGGAAAAGAAAACACGCTAAGTGTTAATGTAGTTAATATAGTTTCCATGATTAACAAGCAGATTGGACCTTATAGTAACCATAGCAAAGAGAATCATGAGAAGTCACCAATCCCTCTGGCAATGCTAGGTCAGCTCCTGACGTCCCCAGGATTTCTGATTCATTTTTTGGTGGGATCTGTCATTGACTTGGAACATCCAACACAATAAAGAGTGCTGCAATATCCAAGATACCTAGAAAACTCGTATTTGTGGCACTCTGGTGTCCAGACCTATGTGGGTCAAGACCCTGAAAAGAAAGATGGATGGATATTCCTAAAATGTTGGCAACAAACAGAACAAGGATCACGTGTGGCCTTAAACAGCAAGGAGAGAGAAACTTACCTTTAGTTTTCCAGGCAGGGCAAATGGCACCGATTCATGTCTACACTAGAGAGTAAAATGAAATCTTGTTTGAGGAAAGAATGTTGCTTAGATGGCAAGCCTCTGTTGCTAGTGCGTTGCCACAGTTTAGCAGAGGTTGACAGCAGGTGATGAGTGCCAGAAAGGACCTCTCAGCCTCAGACACTGGATGAAAAAACAGGCAGAAGCTGTCCCAGTGCTAACATTGAGTCATGGACCACCTTCTTTAGCAGAAGATACAGGCAAATTTCTTGAGTTGATACTTAGCTGTAAACATTAGTTGTCAATAGGAAGATCTAGCTAGAAACAGTTACATTGACAGGAAGGAGAAAGAGAGAGGGCGAGACCTTAGGGGGGAGACTTCTGGAAAGTTTACTCTGAGTTTCCTTACTAGGCCCCTTCTCCTTTTCGTCTGTCACACAGCAGTGTGGGCCTCTGCTATAAATGACGGTGTCCTACTAGACTGTAAACTCCATGAGAGCAGAAACCACGCCTGTTTTAGCACCAGACACATTGTTAAATGAGTGAAATCTTCCTCTGTGAAGTCTTCATTAGCTGTTCATACCATGAAGTTCTCCCTTTTCAAGGTTATTCTGGTGTTTGTCACTTACGTGTCAGTTTCCCTTGTCCTCTCTTTTAATGCACATTAGAGTTTTTTTCTGATTAGACAGTAAGTTCTAAAAGGACAAATTGCAAATTACCTGAGGACAGAAAACATATCTTATGCTTAAAATGTTTTTTGGAGGGCCGCAAATGGTTCTGAGCATAATGCAGGTTTGAGCTTAGACTTAGGGATTGGTTTACCTGTGTTCATGGCTACACGGAGATTTAATCACTGTCTTTTGCACATGGCGCCTCTTTCCTTGGCTTTGTCCTCTAGCTTCCTTAGGTTTGGGGCTCATAGGGATGGAAGAGAGAGGGAGCAGAACCATTGACTGGCACTTGCTTCATTGTGGGGGCTTTATAAACCCGAGAGCAGGCTTCAGCTCTCCACCTGTGAGATCAGGAGACTGAGACCTGGAGAGAAGCTCTGGTCTTTCGCAAGGCAGGTGTGCAGTAAATTGGACCAGGTTGCATAGCTAATTAGAAGAAAAGTTGTGGCCATAACTTGGGTCCCCTGACTCCAGGCTCATTGTTCTTTGCTGGGTTGTCTCATTTAAACTTAGAGAAGAAAGATTAAGCTTTCATTAATAGGGTGAGGCACACATGCTGGGAATTGCAATTAATAGAGAAAGGGAAAGCCAGGAAGATCCTGGGAGAAAATATGGGTGTGTAGGTGAAGCCAGGTGACAAAGGGCTGGGTTATATATTTGGCAAAAACCATTATTTAGAGTTTACCTAAATCATATCTATTGTATCTACTTTCCTTAGGCTTTGCTACTTTAATTTTTATTTATGGAATAAATTATCCATTAAAACATCCCTTAGAAAAATCCCCTTTTCTCTCTTGCCTCCTTTTACCGTTTTTCTGTATTTATATATAAAAGCCGTAAGTTGGGACCCTGCAGGGTGTCACAGTCTGTAACTGTGAGTGCTTGTGGGTGGAGCTTAGTTTATGTTCCCTGACACTTCTCATCGCACTGCCTCACAGTCCTGCTCCTTTCTCTTCCTACGTGCCAGATGGCCTTTTCTTTTCCATGCACTCCCGTGTCGATGTGCCCATTCACGTGCACACATCCACACCTACTCCCTCTCCCCCCCCCCCCACACACACACACCTGAATGTGCATAAACAAGGATTGAGCTGAAGTAAAATACTGTGACATATGGTACCTGCAAAACCAGAGTCTCAATAGCAGGGCTGTAATCAGGGTGCAGATGTTAGGCATTTGACAAATGAAATTTTTTATGTAAAACTGTTTTAGGACATTAAGCTAAAAGATGGAAAATTGGCTCCACACTGTAATGAACATTTCTTTCCATTGAAAAAGAATTAAATGGGAAACTTAACCAAACAAGTAAGTTAGGCCCCCAGTGATCTTCTGAATATGTTTTTCCGAGTACTCAGATTTCATTTTTATTTCCTCTTGGGGGTTCTTTCCTTCTGCCTTTATTATTCAGCTTACGCAGATGGTGCGTTAAGGTGCTTTGAGTTTCTCTAACCTTAAAGTACTTGCAAAAGAGTTTTGATAAGGTACTGTAATGTTTTCTTTCTCCAATGTCAAGTTATACTGTAAATGCAACTTTTTTCTTTCTCTTCACCCTGTCAGACTAATCACCGGTACCTAGATGTTTTAAATGGACAATGGCTTATTTTAAAAATATGTTTCATTGGCTATATCATGGCCATTGAATTTAGTACCACATGTAATTTGTCACTTATGTCCTGTCCAGAATTGCTCCTTGTTTAATGTTTAGTAATATTTTAACCCACTTTTATTGAAGATCTCTTGAAATTAGGAGTTAGATCTTGTGGTTAGTGATGTATAAATACCCATTGATTCTTTTTAGATTGTTTTCAGGAAAGGAAGGAGTCACATTGCTTAGCAGAAAATGACATATGTGGGTCAATTATAAGTACACAAAAAAATCATCAACTGGTAATCGCTATCAATAAAACTATTTGGCCTTTCTTCTTATAATCTTTTGGAACTGTGCCCTGTTTTTTAGTTTGCCTTATTTGAGTGGTGCTCTGGATTTCTAGGCCTACAGAAGAATCCTTTTTAGTTATGTTCTTTTTGCCGTTGTATTTTTTAAATTATCTTTCCATCAGATGCAGCTCAAAATGCTGTTTCCTAACAGTATCCTTATGTTAAGAAGAAATAAGGGTTGTTATTAAAGATTAAAATTGTATCCCTATTTAGTAACTAATATTTTACAGTATTTTCATTTGTTTTTTTGTATTTGACCCTTAACCTAATAGATATTTATATTCTGTTTATGAATGAAGAAACTGAGGTGTTAAATGATCAAAGCCCGTAAGGCTGTCAGAGAGCAGAGCTTGAGTTCCCACCAGTCATCTGTTTGCAGATGCTTTGGGCTTTCCTCTTTGCATTTCCACTATGTCTTTGGTGGAAGAGCGGGCCTGTAAGTGGGCACTAGCATGCTTGAAATTCCCTATAAAGAGATGTTCTCCAAAGAACATGATAAAGGAATTTCTATGGTAAAGACATAACCTGTTAAAATATTTTTATATTATAAAATATAAAACAGTGCAGACTTGACCATTAATCCATGGACATCAGCTTTTAGTGGACTGCCAAAGGTTTGTGTACCATAGGCAAGCATTCAGGAGTTAGAATCGAATGGTTTTGCAGGCTTTAGGAGAATTCGAGGCTCTACCCAGCATTACCCTTTGGGGGTATACTCTCTAGTCTTGGTACCTGATCCTTGCTGTCTCCTCCTTCTGCCCTAGCCTACTTAAATAAAGGTTTTTTCTTCCTTAACAGCCAGCATAGCCATTCTTTGTGAGCCTTCCCCATGTTTCCCAGGACACCGGGATGCCTTTCTTTTGGGACAATCCTATGGTAATTATCTGCTCTAGTCACTTAGCACTTAGCAAATGTTAGTTTAATTTCCTTGTAAATGCTCTGATTCTTCAACTAGATTTGAGGTTTCTTGAGGATGGAAACACACTTAAACTTCCTTGTATTCCCAGTTAGACAACAGTGGATGGGGTAGTACTGTCCTCAATGGTCTAACTACTTTGTCACTGGTCATCCTGGTTTCCATTCATATCACCTTTTAAAAATATGGTGATCATTTGTCTTGCATCTAGCAAATAGCAGGCACTATGATAGTTCCTTATATTGTTGGTTTCTCCATTTTATAGCAGCTGAACGTTACCCAGTAAGTACCAGACTTGGATGCACTCTTTTTTTCTATCATACTGTCTCTTGAATTCCACCCAGTATCCATCCTCTAGATACAGCTTTAATCTGGCTTTTGTCTTTGCCTTCAGTCTGGGAGTTCGGTAGCTAGATCAGAATTTGTGGATCTTCCACATAAAACCATCGCCATTTTAATAATCTCTTAATGGATTCTGTGATACGTGATTATCATACTGGTAGAAATTAATCCTCTAAGTTCTAAAGCACAGGGCAATTAAGTGCACAGGTCTTGATTATTTTCTAGGAGGTTCCTTTTTTTTTTTTTTTTTTTTTTTTTTACAGTTAACTGTTTGGTGCATTTAATGACTCATTTTTTCCTCTTTAGATTTAAGACAATTATGAGAGCTAATCTTGGCTAGATAACTTTGAAGGGTCAAATGTGGGCCTCATAACTGAAAGAACTGTGTAATGAATATTGTTAGAAATATCCTACTTCGCGGTTTTACTTTTGTTTATTCAAAGTCATATTTCTAAAAATTGCTGATTTAGAGCCTCGTTCATAGAAGGGGATGTTTTTCACTCAGGCAAAGTACAAGAGGTGAAGTGCAATAATTCAGGCTATCATTAAGCACTTTTTTCTTTTCATGTGTTATAGGTACACTTGTTCAGACTTTGATGAGGGCAAGGGAATGAAAAGGGTTTGAGATCAGATAAAAGGAAAGTTTTTTGAGACAAGCTTTAATTCCTAAAAAGTGGTAAAAGTTTCTAAAATAAAAACCATAAAATAATCATTATACTTTTAATTCCTTGTCTAAAATATATGGCGTAGCCTCCAAAATGCCCATAGATCTCTTTGCGATTTATTCCTGGAATTTTGGAGCTCAAAAGTGTAGCTAGAGCTCATATCAGAACTCTTTCTTGCTGAAGACTTGTTCCCATGACTAATATGTAGGTAATACACATAGCAGTATGACCACATTGCTTGTCAAAATATTGAAATATTTTCCTGTTGGTTGGTAAAAGTCACTGCCCCTACCTGCTGAAACGTCTTATAATCCAAGAGCTAAGGGTTAATATCTAGCTCTTGGATTATATTCATGGCCAGCGTCCATCCTGTTGGTGGCTGTGTTTTGAATATCACATGTGTTTGTTCTTTTGTAGCCTTTCTACCATAACATGCAGAGATGTGTAGCCCAGGGGCCATGGTTCTTTCCTGCTCTTGCTAGTCTGAGAGTTGGCTTTTGAATATTCTTTCACAGACGTTGTTCCAATTTAAAATCAGTAATGGAGTCTCCCAAGTGGTAGATATCATGGTTTAAAAAAAAACCAACCCATATATCTAGGCAAAAGTGAAAGGAATAGTGCTTGATTTTGCTTTTTTTGTCTTGTTGCTAGCATTATTTCCCAAAGGAAAGCGTGTAAGTTGACTGTGAAATATTTGTGGAGTTTGCCGAGTTTTATGGTAGAGGTGTTTAGGTTTGGGGATTATAGGTTCGTTAACTGAGTGTAGACACAAATATCTTCTAGAGGTTGCAGAAATACTTCGACTCCAGGATTTATTAAAAGAAAACTAACTTGGTGGCTTCTGACAAATTTGTTACCTTCTCTATCTTGTGTAGCAGTAAAATGTCATACATCCTTAATGAAACAAGGTTAGAGATAAATAAATATTCAGATGTACCTGCTGCCTCATTTTATCCTCATAAAATCAATGAGAAGGTGCTACTATATGTATTTTATAGAGACTACCTGTCTTGATGGAAGCCCCATGCTTTCGAATGGTGGAGCTATAGCCAAGGCTTCAGATCTGACCCCAGAGCCCACATGAAACTGCTCCACCCGTACAGTATTTCAGATAAGGTACCTGTGAAGTTAGGAGAGATTTCCAGATCACGAAACAAAACATAATGAAAGAAAAACACTAAATGGAAAAAAGAGATGCCATATTCATTGTTTCTGGATCATTCATGGAATGAGAGGGGAGCAAGGTAATATTTTGAGCTCTTTATTCGAGTCCAGGCATAATTCTCTGGAGACTGCTAAACCATCTATTTTTTAAGTTATTGAAATAGGATTATTAATGCTAGCTTGTCTCATAGGAGATATTATTGACTGTTGAGTAACTTTTAAATTAGGAATATTGATGGCGTGAATTAGCATGATGTGGAATGTGAATTCATTATGTTCTGCTGTTGAGAGAAGGCTGTGGCTGTAACATCTGTCCCTTCATTGATGTCAGTAGTGGATTAGGCCTTTAGCAAGCTGGCTTCTGTACCCTTCTCCTTCTTCACCCTGTGGATAACTGTTAGAATTGTATCTTTGGTTTTCTTGTGGAGTTAACCCTATTATCAACAATTTCTTTTAGCATTTTCATGCTTAGGCGTGAAGAATACATAAAATATTATCTCTTAGACTTTTAGTTTTCCTACAGACAATAAAGAAATAAAAGACTTACATTTTTCCATTTTGAAAAGCGTGCAATATTTCCTGAATGTTATACACTCTGAAAAGAGAGACTGGCACATATTTGGGATGTTAGATAAAGGCCTGGATCTATCCTTGATATTGATAAAAGAACATAGAAGTTTGAAATGCATAAGGACAGAGAAAATGAGAATTAATGTTTGTTTATCTTTGCTTTCAGGGAAGAAATTAAACTAATCTCATCAAAGATATTTAGGAAGTTTCTGACTGTACTCTTTAATCTTTGTTTCAGAAAACAGCAGACTGCATTATTAAAAAGATCATTGCATGTGGGAAGAACATTCAGCTGGTGTATGTTTTCAAATATGAAATTAAAAAATTTGAAGTTAATTTCAGAGCTTAAGAAACTGCTAGTCAAAACAGGGTAGGCCATTTGGGAAATGCTATTACATTATTTAAAACGTATCTATTCAAAAGTGTGTATGTGTGCTGCTATACAAATACCCTGTGGGTGTAATCACAAATGAAAACTTAACTGATGCTGAAATCTAGCTACATGATGGGCAAAGGTATTAATTTTGTTTCCTTTTTTGAGTTGGTACTAACTCAACTTTTGCCTGAATTGAGAGAATTGAGAAGCCTTCTCTATCTTTATTGTCGGGAGGTGTATGTGTGTGTTTGTGTGTGTGTGTATGTGTGTGTGTGTTTGTGTATGTGTGTGTGTGTGTGTGTGCGCGCATGCACACATGTGCATGCACAATATTTTAACCTCATGTTGTCTAGTTCTGTGGTTAGTAGGGAGGAGATTCATTACTTTATGTGCATTTGTGTTTTATATATAACAATTGGTTAAATCAACTTGCAACTTAACATCGTCCAAGAGAGTTTACACTTTGCTTGCTGTCCTTTCCCATCACTTTTCCTAGATCCCCTTCCTTTGTTGGCCTCTTGAGTGTTGGAGTGCTCCAAGGCTCAGTTATTAGAGTACTCCTTTATCTAACTACAGTCACTTTAGGTGATCTTATCCAATTCCATGGCATTAAATGCCAGCTGTATGCTGAAGGTGTCCATATTTTTATGTCCAGCCCAGATGCTCCTGAATTTCAGACTTTGTGTTCATTGTCTACTGTATAGCTCTCCTTGGGTGTCTAAGTCATCTCAAACTTAGTGTGCCTGAAATGCTAAATACTGATTCCTACCACACATGTGTGCACATGCACACACACACACACACACACACACACACACACACACCACATAGACACCTCCTCATCTGGCTCCCCTCTTGTCGTCCCTACTTCAGTGAATGGCATTACCATTTACCAAGTTGCTCAGGTGTAAAAACCTAGGGATTAGCCTTGAACTTTCTCTTTCTCATCCATTTCACATTCAGTCCATTAGCAAGTCCTGTAGCTATGCTTTTAAGATAGATAACACATATATTCCAAAATAAATCATAGCAGTTCAACTGTTATTTTCCTACATTGGACTGGCTTTATCTTCCTGAAAAATCTGTGTTCCTTCTTAATAGCATGGCCACTATTCCACCTTCTGTATTCAAAGGGAATCCTGAAGAATATAAAACTAATCTTGTCATTCCCTGTCTTCTAAAGGAAGACTTTTTGTTCTACCGGGAATGAAATCTCACATCCTTACTGTGGCCTGCAAGGTCTGCCATGGTCTGGCCGCTGTCTATCACTCTTTATTCATTTTATGCCATTTTTCTTCTGTCTCTACCTCATTCATTCTCTTTTAGCTATACTGCCCTCCCTTCTGGCCCACCAACTGTCCACCTCAGAGCTTCTGTTCACTTTGCTGGGAGGGTGCTTCTCCCAGATATATGTATGGCTCATTCCCTCCTCTCATTCAGAACTCCTTTCTTCCCCCCCACCTTACCTGCAAGCCTCCCTTTCTCATCTCACTTAGGGTGGTATGCTTTGACTACTCTAGTTAAAATAGCAATCCTGTCACTCTCTGCTGTTTCTTACTATTTTATAGCATTTCTCACTACTTGAAGAAATATTGGTTATTTCACTTGTTTATCTACCCAGAAAGTAGGGAAGCTCTAATTTGTGTGTTACATTGTTTGTATCTCTTCTGATGTGTCTCCAGCAATGGTATCTGGCATATGATGAGAAGATGAATACATGATACGTTTTTCTTCCTGATATTCTTACCCTTTCTCTAGTTTTTATCCTGTGATAATTTAAACTGCCTCTTTATATCCCATCCTGTTTTGCTGTGAATGCTGAACAATGTTATGGTCCCTTTAGAACACAGGAACATCTGATTTAAGAGGCAGTTGAAAGAGCATAATGGGTCCAGGCTCAAGACTTGGAAAGAAACAGCTGTGAGTTTAATGTTGTGTAATTACTGACTTTATGATTTTTGGATAGTTTGATTCACTTCCCTTGACCTCATGTCTCATTTGTAAACTCAGAGTAATGACACCACATTCATATGTTTGTTTCATTATATGTAGAGCTCCTAGTATAATTTTCAAATGTAGTATCTGTTCTTAAGACCTTTGGTGTAAACAAATTTCTGCTGATCAAATCATTAATCAGATAATCAAATTTGTCAGATAATCAAATTTGTCAGTCATTTTTTGTTTGATAACCTAGATATGATTCTGGGTTTTCTTAGGCTCTGCTTTCTTGGGACAGGGAAGAAGGGTGAGCAGGTTGTTTGACCATCCGTAAATGAGAAGTTTGGGCTCAGAGAGAAAGGCAGACAATTCCCCCTTTTTTTATTTACATATACAGCAGAGCTGATGTTTAAACTAATACAAATGAAACTTGTAATAAATGTAATTTGTGCATTTTCTATAATTGATCTCATTTAGCTTGTTAGTCTCCCTCCATCAAGTATCTGGGATTAGAGAAACATAAGCTAGCTAATTAAAATTATACTAGTCTCTTCTCATTGGAAAAAAAAAGTAGGGGTCATATTTTAGTCATAAATTTATTTTTTGTTTATATATCCAACTTTCCCGAGTCTCTCCCCTTTTCCTGTTCTCCTTCCCAAGATTGGGTCCATGTGTCAGGAGAGGCTTTGAGGCTGGCACACTGACTTCTGGGCCTTTGCCCGAGTCTGGTGGGCTGTGGCCATTTTGTTCAGGCCCTGGACCCCTGGCATTGCGCCTGCAGAGATAAGACCAGCCTGACCTGAATTTTGTAGGTACCTGCTAGCATTCACTGATGGAAATATGTTTTTTTAATTATTATTATTATACAATCTCAGTTTCCTCCCTGAGGTCTCCACCAGCCTTGTTCTGTAGTACATGTTTTTTCAGCTTCCTCCAGTCTCTTGGCACCTGCAAAGCCTGGGACATGGGGAGGATATCAGAATCTCATTCACCACGCTGGACTTCCAGAACCCAGCAAGAGAGCATTTTGGCCCTGGAAACCTTTGCCATCCATTTCTACACTACTTTCGGGATACTGTCATGTTGCTCCCATGCCATGTTGAACAAAGGAATTGATGGAGGAGCTTTCAAACTTCCTGGACTCTGCTCTTGGGAGCAAAGACCAAGCAGCCCTTACACCGGAGCTTTCTCATAAACTTGGACGTTTCTGTCACACCTCCCTCTTCTCCACTGCCTAAGGTTTATTTGTGGCTGGGAGGATACTCCTTCCACTTTTTGCATTTTCCTCTCTCTCTTGCTAGTCCCTGCTAATGAAAATCAGAGGAAGAATTATTCCTTCTGCTTTCTGTCAGGTGGGAGCTTCCCCTGTATCATATCTTCCACCCCTAATACTCGATGGCTTATAGTAAAACTCCATGACTTGAATTCAGCATGTTTACTTTTGGTATATAAATGGAAAGTTTATAATAATAATAATAATAATAATAATAATAATAATAAAGAAAACTCAAACTTTTAATTTTGCTGTAAACCTTGACCTTTGGAATTATTGTCTCGCTATAGACTCATTAATTTAAGCTTGAGACTCAGTGTCTAGCATTGACCTTCTTCCTCTAGGCAGAGCCCTCCCTCCTCTTCTCAGGAGATACTTGACCTTCAAACTGGAGAGTGTAGAGGGAAAAGACCTTCAAAGAAATGATCAATGCTTCTCTTTAATGTGTTGATAATATTACTTCACTACAATGCTTTGTAATCCCCATTTTCTCTTGGTCTGCAGGACCTGATGAGCATCTAGATCTCACTTATTTCTGATGGTCCTGCTAATTTTATAATATCCATCAAATAAATCAATCAGACATGGACAAATGCATCTACCTGACTAGAGTCAATGAGCTTTAAAATGACATCTCTTATATATATGTCTTATTTCAAGAACACGTGTTTAACAAACACTTGTGGAATGCTGTGTACCGGATATTGTATTATGGTCTGGGGATATTAGTTGAAAAGACATTGGTTTTAGTTTTTTTTTTTTTAAATAAATTTATGTTTTCATTTATTTTTGAGAGACAGAGGGAGCCCGAGTGGGGAAGGGTCAGAGAGAGAGGGAAACATAGAATCTGAAGCAGGCTCCAGACACTGAGCTTTTAGCACAGAACCTGTTGTGGGGCTCAGACTTGTGAACCATGACATCATGACCTGAGCCAAAGTCGGACACTTCACTGACTGAGCCGTCTAGGTGCGCATGGGTTTTGGTAAAGGAAACGGGCAGATGAAAGAATAAGTACAAGGCAAATTGATAGCACACACTATGGAGGTATGAATAAGAAGACATACAGAGGACAGAACAAAGAATTGCCAGTTCTGCTGGATAGTTGCAGGTCAGGTTAGGGAAGGCAGTTTGAGAATGTTACCCCTGCGTTGGAGGTTGAGGAACAGCTTGGCAGGTAGACAGAAGGAGAGTTATGCAAACAAAGGCATTGGGGCAAACATGGTGAACTTAGCATTTCACAGACTCTAAATAAATTTATTTTGGTTGGGAACATAGGCATTTTAAGGGATTGGCAAGAAGTGGCTTTGTCAATCAACAGGGTCAGATCACCAAAGGCCTTGGATGTCTCACAAAAGAATTTGAACTTTACCCTAAAAATGGGGGGTATTGCAGAATTTTAAACACAGGAGGGGTATGATCTGACTTGCATTTCAGGGAACTTGCTCTGGGTAATATGCAGAGAATCTACTGTAAGGGAATAAGCTGCTGGGAAACCAGATAGGATAAGGCAAAAGATGATAGAGGGAAAGAGAAAAGCAGAGAGTCAAGAAGTATGCAGTAAGTGACCACGCAGGAGATTGGGGCTGTGGGAAATGAGAGGGAAAATATGAAATGAGTCCAGAGCTTTGGGGTTGTTTGATTGGCTAGGAGGTGGTGTTACTGAAGAAGAGGGAAGTAGCGAAAAGAGTTGCCCGTGTTTTATCAGTGCAGCTGGCATTTATGGAGCATGTAGTCTTTTGCATCTGTACTCTTAGTGAATTCTTGTAGCAGCTCTAAGAGAGAAGGATCATTATTGTTCCTCACTTTATGAACTCCAGAGGATTAGATGCCTTGGCCAAAGTCACACAATTAGGAGTGTCAGAGCCAGGATTTGAACCCAATCTGACTGACTCCATAATTTGCTTAAAAAATATTTTAAATTTATATATTTAATGTTTACTATCATTCCCCTTTTAAGGCAATGAGCATTCATTATATAAGTGAGAACATACCTAAAAGTATTAACAAGAAAGGGTCATTCAGGGTCTTGCCACACAAAGAGCCGAATCATGGTTTTGTTGTTCTGGATGTTTCCACATGGGAAGAGAAGTTCGAGATGCCTACATCTTGTAGGTGGTTGAATATTTGAGTATGGATTTTAGACTAGCAGTCAGCCAGAGAAGCGTATTTGGAAATCATCACTGGACAATTAGTAGGTAAACCATAAAACTGGAGAAAATATGTTAAAGAAAAATACCAAAACTTTCTTCGTTCTTGCAACTGTATGGACCCCAGCCTTCTACAAATATATATATTTAGATTTTGTCTGAAGAAATGAAAAGACCAGTTCATGTAAGTAGATTTATATGGAGTCCCATACTTACTATCATGACAAAGTTTTTCTCAACAATTCTGGAGATTTCTGGATTTTTCCCATGTTAGTCTGTTACGAATTTGTCAGTGTCTCCTGTTTCACCAATAATGTGACCTAAGTCCCCCTAGCAGGCTAATTGAACTATAAAAATGACACTCTGAGGCAGCTGAGTCTGTGGAAGCATGAATTTGTCATATAAAAGGATTTAAAGACAATTGTTTTTAAAGAATAGCTTGCACTCTTGCATTATCGCTTACTTTTTCATCCAAATGATTTCTGTGTTCTTGGGAAAATATCAGTATTCATCATTGTTAAGTTGGAGAAAAAAACCTGCACCGGGTTATTTTATGGGTGTCAAAAGCTACACAGAAACTGAAGAACACCACAAGGTACTAACCGTGTGAAACAGTCTGTGTTCCTTGTACCTTGTCCAAAAATAATTGACTCATTAATTTCAACTATATCAATTTGGTCCCATTATGAGGGTCAAAGATAGGTTAATTCTAATAAGTGGATGAGTATCAGTTCACAAATAGGCATGCATTTAACAGAGATTATCTTACCAAGAAAGCAATAATTAGAAAAATTATTTACCGAGGTGATTTCAGGGAAAAATGCACTAAATGAAACCCCTAGTTTCTACCTCAGGATTAATAGGAGAACAAAAACTGAGCTATGTTCCTAAAAATGACATTTGGAAGTGGAGTGCAACGTAAATTTCTCTTCTCTGTGGGAAAGTGTTTCCAAAAATCATAAAGAAAATGTTTTCACTAAGGGAGCAATGATTTCACCCAAATCACAGAACACTGTGGGTGAAGAAATATGGGGATTTGACATCAGATTGCTTTGGCTTTGTATCCCCACCCTATCACTTTACTACTTGACTTTGGGCAAGTAATTTAATCTTTACAGGTCTGTTTCTTTCTCCATGAAGTGGAGCAATAATATATTTTACAGACTTATTTTAGGGATTGAACAAGAAAATATATGTGTAAGCATCAAGCACATTCCTTCAGGTACCATAATTGTTCAATAAGTTTTTTTTTTTTCTTCCCCTCCTGGATAATGGACTCTAATCAGGCACTTATTGGCAAGGTCTCTCTTTTCAAAAAAAAAATGTTATTGTAATTTTGAAGCTGAGAAAAATAACTGTTCACTAATACCAAGTGGTTTCTTTCTTTTTCCTTTTTATTTTGCTTCCTACTAAGACATGGCTTTCTTTCCTTTCATTTAACTTAACATATTTAAAAGCACTGTTTATACTTCTATTGTCAAGGGTAATCATTCATTGGAAGTAAGGCAGTGTCCTATTGTTACAGTTATTGATGCCCGTTGGGGGAATGTTAGAATTTCAGCATGTCTGTTTAAAGATTGCGTTTCTTACATTTCTCAAGAGGAATCCTAGCTTCATTTAAAGTTCTCTATGTTCATACTTATATTTATATGCTTATCCCTCATAATGAAATTGGATTCCTGAACGTCCCATTGTCCTTTTCTCCTACATCATAAGCATCCCACATACATAGGTAAACTATGAAAATGGAAAAAAAATTAAGTAATTTTTTAAAGCATTTAACAGAAAATTAATGAGAATTGACTATATGTCATGCACTTTCTTATGGGCGGAGTTTGATAAATCGGACATAATTAGTGCCATACTCCAATGGAAGAGATAGATGCATGAAGAACAAATGGCAGATGCAATGCTGTCATGGAGGCATTGCACTTATTATTATAGATATCTAAAGACAGTCCATGTGCAGTAAGTTACCACCTGGTTGCAGATAAAAGGTGCAGGTGTTAGTAAGACTGTTTCTCTGTACTGGGCGTGTAAGGAGGTATCCAAACAAGGCACCTTGACCGTTCTGAGGTGGCTGCCTATGTGGGTATTATCTTATGGTTGGGTGCTAGAGTACTCCTTGTTCTCTAGGAGCACTCAGTGACCTTTGAGCTCTAGGGATTTACTCCAGGTTGCATAATTCTGTGACGTGACAACCATGTACTATCCCCAGCTGTGGGGGCAATGTGTGAAGTAATAATTGAGGATCCTCCATTGTGAATTGTTAACTGTGTTCTGAGAACCCAGTTTTTCTGGGACAGAGAGCACAGTGCTCGCAACGACGCCCCACCTTTGGCCAAAGCTCCATGACTTTAATCTTTTTTGGATGTTGAGCTTCCGCATATGGTTTTGTTTCTGAGGAAATTGTTTTAGATAGGGTCCAATCATGCAAACAAAAATTATTCTAGGTATTTTAAGCTCAGAGAACATAGGGATTTGGTAACATAGGTGATGGAAGAGCTGAGAAGCCAAACAATGGACAATGTGATAGCTATAAGGTGGGAGCCAGAAGTTACATCTTTCCTAAGTCTGGAGAAATAAGAGGAGGTAGAGGTGTAGCCAAAACCCAGGAGCTAGGGGTACTTGGTGGAGACTGCAGTTGTGGCTGGCCTGCCTATTGGTTGCTACAGAAGGCAGGATTTTCAGGCAGGAGCTGGAATCAGGGAGGAAAACCCACCCATCAGAGAGGCAGAGAAAGAAGTACCCTGGCTTCTCCTTTTCTGCTGCTCTCCAAATGCTTCCTATAGTAACCTAGTAAGGAAACTGGGAACTTGTAGAAGGTAGCTCTTGGAGAAAGGTCAGGATTGCATCTGCCACTGAGGCAGACCTGGAGGCGAGCCCTCTATTAGGCAACAACCAGCTGTAGGAAGTGTGGTTGGCAGAAGACTCTGACTGCCAGCTACTCCAATTTGCCTCAGCTACAAAGAGCCTGCCTGCCGGAGGTCATCTGGTCCCTGAGCTAGGAAAATGAACATATGATGGCCTGGTCATCACGTCTCCACGTGGTACAACTTTACCAGTGGTGTTCTCCCTAGAGCTCCAAGGTGGGCGGCCAGGGCTTTGTCAAGCATGAATTTCAGTTTGAGCACTTCTTCCTTTCACAGGTGTTGATACCTAGTACATCTCTTGTAGCTCAACTCTATTTCAGTATCTGTTTTTATTTCACTTGAACTTGGGCATGGAGGTACTTGTCAGCTCGAACCTCAGACATGATCCAGAGCAGAGGGAGAAAAGAATAAGTTTTGGATGTGGGAGGGGGAAACAAGATCATACAGATTAGAGAATCACCAGCAAAGGGAGAGTTCCTTGCGCACTGGAGAACTTGGGCATGCCATCATGAAGGAGGTGAAGGGGTTAAGAGATTTGAATAGGTGAGTAGCAGGGAAGGGAGGTTTCTGGAAGAGATGAAGAGCTCAGTGGAAGATGTAACAGTGGGGATTGTTACATTTAGTGCAAGAGGTAGTACAATAATTTAGGACCAAGGGCAGGTCCTAAATTCTGCTCTAGGGAAGGACTAGAAGCCATGATAAGAGCAAGAGGTTTTTCTTTTACACTTTGCAGCATCTGGGGAAACATATTTCACAGTGTGGCAGAAAGAGGTGTGCAGATTTTCAATAAGCTTTTTAAACAAGATTTTGTATACTCGTTCATTTTGGTTTCTGCCCCATGAAAACCTTTAATCACAAAAGCATAATTGAGCCAGGTAGAAAAGTCATTGTTTAGATACAGATTCTTTTTATTTTCAGGGATTTCATATTAGAAAGCAAGAAAATCAGAAAAACACTGTTATAAGCAATTACATAATGGAAAGGTATACTAGACTATTATAAACTTTGGTTGAGGCAAGGAGTTGCACAGTAGTACACAAAGGTAAGATGTGCTTTTGTGTTTCTTCCAGAGTAGAATTCGAGTATGAATTCATCATGCTTCTAAAGAAGATAACTATGCTAAACATGAAAATATTATCTTGTGGCTATATTGAGAATGAGATAGGGGTCATCAAAAATTATTCTGTACATTTGGGAGCTTAAATTGAAAGTTCTACCGATTTCTTGGGATCTTAGATGATCCTAGGATATGTTGGACACACAAAAAGAGTGTATGGACCATCCCTGATACTGGCCGTGGTGTGGGTAGCCTGGTGAGGGAACTGTGGTGCGTGCAGGAGGTCATCAAACGTCTTCCTGTCACTGTCCTTTATCTTGGCTTTGGGAAACTTATTAGATTCCTGAGACCAAGTAGAGATTTTCTCTCTTTACTAATGATGGATGCTTATCACCAGGGTCAAATCAAGAATATAGAGTCTTCCTGATAAAATGAGGCCTTCATTGCCATGAGGATGCACATTGACAGTGATTTGGGCTTGAGAGAGTGAACGCCCCAAGCCATTGCCTCTTCTGATAGGAATCTAAATATAGTGACAAAGAAGATACCAAATAGGAGACAAATGTCTGAAAGCCACTGTTAGGATTCTTTTATGTGTAATGTCATGTAGGAAAGGAGCCATAACCAGGAAATGCAATCATTTTGCTCATTAAAGAAATGAATACATTTTCTGCTGTAGTAATTTGATAATGAGGTTTATATATTACAAGAAGCAGGAGTAACACCCCAGTACCTGCCTGATTTTCTTTAGTTATGAAGCTGATGCTAAATAACCAACATGAAAATAGTTTATAGATGCCCTTGTTTTATTAAAAAGCACTTCATGATTCCATTTTAACCTTACTCAGTAATTCATACAGAGTGCAAGCAACAAAGACATCATCATAATTATATATTGAAAATTGCCCTACTGGGATATAACTTTTTTATTCATATGATGTAGAATTCAGCAAGAATATGATCAGGGCTTGGTGTTTGGAGAAGAAAATCACATGCTAAAGCACAGCGTGGGGTTTATGATACACAGATTCCTATATTAACTATAGGACAGCGTTAAAATTTACCGACAACTCTCTTTCCTAGGACTCTATTGATGGACAATAAGTATCAATAACAAAAATAATGGTGAAAAGTTGAGACGTCAGTTTTTATACATCCTACTGGATCTATATGTAACTATGCAGCTTACTTAGAATTTATGTAAATTTTAGCTCTGGTCATAGGAGACATACGTGAAAAGCTTTCCTATGACAGTTTTCCTATAATACTCCTCCCTTCCACACACACACCCCCCTCAGTTTTTTTATTGCTGAATTAAAGGTGGGAATGAAGATGTATTGTGAACACATGTTAGTTTGGCTGGAAGTAAATGGAATCATTTTGATTTGGAATCAACCTTCTGGCAAGGAAGCCTGCCGCCCTATTTAGAAAAAGACTATGCTGCTGGCCAAGGTACCACTATGCTAATAAAGTCCTGGAGAGGCAAGAATAATCACAGAATGAGAAAGTCACATTTGGCCAGTGGAATCCGAGGATGGGCCTTCCATGAAGGCTATGAGTATGAATTGAGGGTTGCTTGACTTTAGCTCCCTCTAGGACTGTCTGGAAGGCAAACTTTGGAATTTTGAGGGATACAGACAATAAGCTGAAAGGAGAAAGGATATCTAGGGGGCTTTGGAGAGGTTTTCTTTCTCCTAGAGCAAAGGGGATGCATATTCCTGGGAGGGGCACTATGCCTCTCGGAGAGTCTTTAGTGGCCAGTTTAGAAAAAGCTGAATGTATGTCTGGAGTTAGCATTAACTTTGAAATGGTAAAATATGCAGGTTTTCATATACAGCATAGTAATGTTCCTTTAAGAGATTTCTCTATGGTAAACCTGAATAAGAGATGCATGGATATGATTGTCATTTGATTCTCAGTAGGAGCCCAAAATCCTTGAACTTGATCAGGACTTTTTGTCATTGTCCACGTGAGGCTGTCTACCTAAGTCTCACCTGTCAAAACCATTTCAAAGAGAATATAAGCAAGATTATTGGCTTTCGAGATTCTTGTACATGTCTTTGATTTTTACCTTAGACCCCGGCAGCGTCTTCTCCTGCTTTAGGCTTTTATTTAGTTTGAACGAATACATCAGAAGTAAACATTTGGAATTCTAAAACCATGCAGCCCAACTTGGCTTTATTCATCCGTTCTTACAGGAAAACATTTGCCAAGATTATGATGTGCATCTGAACATTCTCATGACATGCTGGGTTGTCTGCCATGAAAATTTGGGCTGGAAGGGCCGTCATGTAGAACCTCCACGACTGTAATCTGAAGAACTTTTTTGAGTACAGACTCCATTATTTATAGCATCAAAGATGTAAGGGCCCTTACAGGTCTTCTAATCCAGGCTGAGGCCAGTGTGCAAACGCCGCACAGTGTACCTCTGGCAGGTATGGTCAGGGCAGTGCATAGGGCCATTCTCCTTGACATTTGGACCCTGGGGATCTCTTTTTATGTGACCCAGTGTTTCTAAGCATGAGCCTACATTAGAATCACCCGAAAGGCTTGTAAAACACAGATGACTGTGTTTATTCAGTATTTTGGGGGCAAGACCCTAAAACTTGCATTTCTAACATGTTTCTGCTTGACCAGAGACCATATTTTGAGAACAAAAATATAATCTGTAGTTTTGGGTGGTTCTTGAGATTTGAAAATTAACAAAAGAATGTGTAATGAAAAGATAGATACTAATTTGGGTATACAGTAGAAATTCTAATAACTTTTTCAAGAATTCTTCTCATTTAAAAAATCTTAATTTTAGATTTTATTATGCTCCTTTGAATGTATTTGTTGAGAGCAACGAAGACTTAAGACCTAAGCTTTATTATATCTTTCTATTCACTTTTTGCCAAACTGTAGGTCTGCCAATCATTTTGAGAAAGCTGTAGGGGTTTTCGTTATGCAAAGTTTTGTTGAGGATGAAATGTTCTATTCTCTTGAAAGTTTGTGCAGAGACACATTAGATTGAACACGATTTTTAGTGGTTTCAAAATTCATAATAAATTTCTCACTCTGTGATCACAAATTCCCAATTTCTTCTCCTCTTTTCTTCTCTCTCAGTTTTTAGAGAATACTATTAACAGCAGCAACAATAATAGCAGCTACTGTTTATTGAGTGAATACATCTTTATGGCCAACACTTTAATGTTTAGGGTCTCTGAGTCTCCCAGCAACTCTGTAAGTTAAATTGTTTTTACTCTCGCTTCCTAGCTGAGGATATTGATACTGAGTTCATCATATAACATATGTAGTTTGATATCCTAGGTTGCAAAGACTTGCATTTTCTTCATTATAAAACACATCCTCCCCATCCCCAAATGATAGATCTTGTTCCTGAAGCATTTGGGGTTTGTTTACATCAATGTTAGTCAAAGAAAGGTTAATATATACTGAGTGCCTACTAGATGCTATTTTGTATATGTGATTTTATTTATTCCTCACTGTATCCTGCAAGTGGAGTAATGTGTTAACCTTATTTTGAGGATGAGAATTTTAGAGCTTCAAAGAAGAGGAAGGGAGTTAGATAAACAATTTGGGGGGGGAGCATTTGAACCTGAGTCTTTCTGACTCCTAAACATATACTCTTTTCAAGACACAACAGTGCTTCTCTAAGCCTTGAAATAAATGGTCATACTTTAATTGTTATTAAAGTCAATAACTGTTGTGGTGAGTTCACCTAACCATGGTCAGACTTAACAATGGACAGAACTGGACGACTTCTTGCTAGAGAGATTTGCGGAGTGTGGGTAAGTCCTGTCCCCACCCTGCCTTCTTGGTAAACTGTGCAGGGACTAGAGAGCCTGACAGTTATCCATTAGTGTTTTATGACTATAAATGCAGCCTTGCTCTCTGCAGTTGTCTTCTGCAAATGTGTCCATCCTTGGGAGGGCTAATGCACTAAAATGCCCTCCATGATTGCATTTCATTCTCTACTGAAATAAGCCGAATGATCTTTCTTTAGAAAAAATGTTCAGATATTTTTGGTACAGAGTATTAGAGAACTACAGAAAGGTAAAAGAAATAATATAATGTTTGCATATATACTACCAAAGTTTATCAAATCTTAATAATTTTCTATATATATTTCATTTTTAAAAAACACTATGACACTTTTTTTTTTTACATCAGAAACCTCTTATGTTCTTTGTTTCAAACCTATTTTTCTTCATCCCTATGCAGAGTTAAACACTAGCCTCTTTAATTTGGTGTTTGTAATTCCAGTACATATTTTTGTACTACTCATGCATAAATATGCATTTAGGAAATATATTATCTTGTATGATGTTTTTAAACTTTACATAAATGGTTTCATACTTTGTGCATCATTCTACAGTATGCTTTTCCACCCAACCTTATGTTTTTTGAGATTTATCTATGTTGATAAATGTAATTTTAGTTCATTGATTTTTGCAGCTGTATAATGCTGTATTGTATGACTACAGTAAAGATGATTTTTTCTTTTGAATGGCCATTTAGGTGGTTTCCATATTTTGCTATTAAAACAGTGATATCGTGATCATTTTGGGGTATTTTTCTCCATGAGTACATTTGAAAGAAAAGAAAAGTAAAGCAAATAGTGTAAGAAAATTAGAAGTGAGATTGCAGGGATACAGGGTATTCTGTATTTTTGATTTCCCTGTATGATGCCTGTTTTCTAAAAGTGTTGTACCAGTGGACACTGCCACTAGCAGTTTGTAAGAGTTCCCTATTGCAAAACTATAATATCAGATAATTAAAACTTTTTCAGTCTGAGAAGTATAAAATTGGTCTGTTAATGTGGTTTTAATTTTCATTTCCCTAATTAGTGATGTTGAACACTCTTTCATATGTTCCTTGGCAATGAATAAAAGATGGCTTTATCTATTTTTAGGCATAAAAATAAGTATATTATAGCTAATATTTTACCGAATTTTAATTTATGGATTCATTTTCATCAGTATTTTGTGGCCACTATTACTTCTGATATCCTATCCCTTTATTTTCAGTTTTTTTCTTTCTGAAGTGTATTCTCTAAAGCGTTGTTAACATTTCCTCGTATTTGTATGCTTAAACTATGTTGAACTCAGGAGTGATAATTTATCAGGTTATAAATCGGAGATATAAATTTATTTTTTTCTCACCTATTTAAAGGTAGTGCTACATTTTTTTGTTGTCGCTGATGAGAACTCCATTGTCAGAATAACTGTTTAATTAGAGATCATCTCTTCATTCTGAAAATACAGTCTTTTTTCTCTACTCGTTATGTTCTATAGTTTTTTTTATGATATATCCAGATACACGTTCATTTCTGATTTTCTTGTTTGATACTCAACATATCCTTTGAATCTGAGGATTCATAATTTCCTAAATTATATCAAATTCTCATCTATTATCTCTAAGTATTCCTGTCCATTATTTCCTATATTCTTTTTTTCTGTAACCACTGTCAATTGCATGTTATTTAGCCCTTTATTCTACCCTCTATGTCTCTGAACTGCACCTTGTTGCTTTTTTCCCTCTTTGTCTTTGCTGGATTTCTTATAATACTTCCTGATTATTTAATTCTTTGATTATAGTGGACTAGCATTTATCTCATCATATTGTTAGCTATTGTTCCTCCAAATCATCTTCCAGTTCAGTGGCTTAAAATAACTATCTTGTATTATTGCTCTTCTGTCTGTGGGTAAGCTGCAAGTCGGCTGATCTTGGCTGGACTCAACTGGGGTGGCTTTTTAACACATGTCTCTCATCTTCCTTGAACCAGGGAGCTAAAGACAGATGTTCTCATGGTGATTGTAGAGGATCAGGGCAAATGGAAACAGTCAAAGTTTCTTAAGGGTTAGTCTTATATCATTTCTCCTTTTTTCTATTGGACATAGTGATTCATGTTGGTTGAGCCCAAAGTCAAGGAATATGGAGATATATTCTGTTTGTATTGGAGGAATTCCAAATGTGATGACAACGAATATAACCCCAGGGAAAGATGAAGAACTGAGGCCAATAATGAAATCCATAATGACTGTATTTTTTAAAACTTCTGTTATGGAAGAATAATAGCCCCTAAAAGATGCTCCCACTCTTATCCCTAGGGATATGTTTTATGGCAAAAGGGAATTTTGTAGATTTAATCAACATATGGTCCTTAAAATAGGAAGATGATTCTATATTATCCAAGGGGCCCTATTCAGTCACATGAGCTCTTACTAAAATGGAATGATGTGACAGAAGAGGAAGGCACAAGAGATATAAGAGATGGGGCATCAGAGAGAGTCCAAGTTTGAGTATGGTTCTGAGGTGCATGGGCACGTAGCATGGAATAGAGAGACAGCCTGTAGGAGCTAAGGACAGTGGCCCTGATCACCAACAAGGAAACAGGGACTTTGGTCTTAATGCAAGGAACTGAATTCTGTGAATAATCTGAGTGAGCTTAGAGTGGATTCTTTCCCAGATCTTCCAGAAAGGAATTCAGCCATGCTGACACCTGGATTTCAGTCTTATGAGACGCGGAGCCAAGGACTCAGTTGAACCATGCTTACCTAGATTTTTGACCCAAAGAAACTGTTAGATGATTATGGGTGTTGTTTTAAAAGCTGCTAAGCTTGTGGTAACTTGTTATGACAACAATCTCCATGGTTTTGATTTTGTCCCTTCCCATAATATCTTTTAATGTAACAGTATCTTGTTTAGAAAATTTTAATATGTAATTGAAACAATTTTGAAATTGTTTCAAATGTACAGATAAGTTAAAAGTGAAACAACTCCTGCATCTCCTTAAGTCAGCTTTCTTAACCGTTAACATTTTATTGTATTTTCTCTTCTCCCCCTGCAACTCTCTGTGTGTATATGTGTGTCTACAGTCTTTTTCTGACATGATGCTCAACATCCCTAAATACTCCAGTGTGTACCTGCACCCAAACAAGGGCATTCTCTTTATTAAAACTGTACATCCCTCCTAATCAGGATGTCAGCATGGATACAATACTGTTATTCATCTTACTGTCTTCACTCAAATTTCGCCCATTTGTCCCATCAAGATCTCTTTGTCCTGTGTGGCCCATATGCAACCTAGGATTTTGTATTACATTTAGTTTCCAGGTATTAATATTCTCCTTCAATCTGGAACCCTTCTGCCATCTTTTCTGTCTCTCTTATCTTTGAGAAGATTATAGAATACAGGTCTTAGTTTTGTAGGATGATCCTTCCCATGGATTCATCCAGTGTTGTCCTGTGACCAAACTCAGGCCATGTATTCTTGGTAGGGTACCACAGAAACGATTCTGTGTTTTGGGGCACCTGGGTGGTTCCATTGGTTCAGCATCTGACTTCAATTCAGGTCATGATCTCGCTATTTGTGAGTTTGAGCCCTGCATTGGGCTCTGTGCTGACAGCTCAGAACTTGGATCTGCTTCAGATTCTGTGTCTCCCTCTCTCTCTGCCCCTCTCTTGTTCACTCTCTGTCTCTTGAACAGAAACATAAAACATTAAAAAATTAAAAATAAATTAAAAAAAGAAATGATTCTATGTTCTTCTCAGTGCATGAAATCAGGAATAAATCATGTTGAATCACAAAATCACTGCTGATATTAGCTTTTATTATCTGATCAAGATGGTGTCCGCTAGGTTTCTTACTTTTAAAACTATTTTCCCTTTGTGTTTGGTTAGGATTTTATGGGGAGATACTCGTATTTGATGCCAAATCTCTCCTGATCAGGCCTGGCATTACTTGATACTCCTGCTTGTATTAACTACCACCATCATGATTGCCAAATGGTGACTGTATAGTTCCATCATCCTTGTTACATTCGTGGAGCAGAATTTGCTGCGAGAAAGAATTTTTGCTCCCATTTGTATATTTATTAATATTTTAAAATTATATTGGCAAGGGCTCATGGATTATTATTTTATTTAAAAGGGTATAATTCTGTACTCTCACTATTTATTTTCTCAGATTGTCCTAGATTTGTCCTATGGTAGCTCTTCAAGCTTGTTTGTAACCTTTTGATATACCCCCTTCATTCTTTGAGTACTTCCTTACTTTCTGGCATATGTGGATATTCTAGGCTTATTTTGTCATCCTGTACTTTTCCTGGCCCCTCCTGTAATCAGCTATCTTTCCTGGAGGACGGTACTTCAAAGCTAGGTCAGGGTACTCAGTGTGCTCATGGCCACTGGAATGTCTTTGCGCTTAGGATGACTGAATGCTTAAGAGGTATGTCATTTGCTCTTAGTTGACAGAGTGACAAAAAAAATACCCAAATACACAATAAATGTGTGTGTGTGTGTGTATGTGTGTGTGTGTGCGGAATTATATATCTATGTGTATATTTACTTGTGTTTATTTATTTAAATTTTTTATTTATTCAAATTCTAGTTGAATATCTGACATTTCTTCTTGGTCTTCCCTCTTTCCATATTTGTAAATCTCTTCTTAGACAGTAAGAAATGGTTCCTTGTTACCTTTGATATATTTACTTCTTTGCTCTCTCAGTTAATACATTCGGTCACACCTCTCTTTTTGCCGCCTTCCCGTCTCTGCAGATGCCCTCCTCTGCTTTGCCCCACTTTCTCTCTGCACATCACCATGGACTCACTCTTCCTTGTTGCCCTGTTTCCCCATGCTTCCAGTATGCTCTCTCTGCCAAGGCTAGAAAGGGAAAGGAAGGAAAGATGACAAGGGAAATTTGGAAGTCAACATATGAAAAGCAAGGCAGATGGGTCATTTTTAATGAGAGCTAGTTCAGTAATCTCTTTCTTTCTCTTTACCTACCCATCTCTGTTGAGAGTTTTGTGGTAGCATTTTGTGTTCCTGACTTGGGGTGATATCGGGGATCTAGCCACGGAAGGGGATATGGGAAGTCCAGCCACCTTGGTTCAGTTCCTGCTTGCTAGCATCTGTTTCATCCCTCTTATCAATATTTACTATAAGCCATAGCCCAAGTGATGGTCAGCAAGGGTTCTTCTGTTTTTAGTCTCTTTTCTAAATAGGAGAAATGCTTTCCCAGGTACTGGCTTCAAGTAATTAGCTTCGCTTTGGTCTGTTATATTACATAAAGCATTTTTAGTTTCCTTCGTGCATCAGTAGATGAAAGTTTGGCCCCTTCTGCTACTTCTAAATGTGGAGACGAGCATTTTTATGGCTTCAGTTTTACTTAATGCTTATCTATAGAGATATATCTCTTTGATTTTCTGTATGTTTATGTATGTATTTTTTAATTTTTTTAACATTTATTTATTTTTGAGAGACAGAGAGAGACAGAGCATGAGTAGGGGAGGAGCAGAGAGAACAGGAGGCACCGAATTTGAAGCAGGCTCCAGGCTCCGAGCTATCAGCACGGAGCCCGACTTGGGGCTCAAACTCACGATCTGTGAGATCATGACCTGGGCCGAAGTCGGATGCTTAACCGACTGAGCCACCCAGGTGCCCCTGTGTATGTATTTTTTAACCTATTTGGGTTTTATTCCTACATATACAGTGAAGAGTGGGTGTATCTCTTGAGTAAAATTTGAGCATCTTTCCGCCAGTATATATCAGATCATATCACCCTCTCCTACCTAGTTCTTAAAACATTACACTGGCTCCTTATTATTTTAGAATAAATCCAAACTACTTATCAGTACTTAAACATCTGCATGTGACCTGTCTGTTGCCCCACCTCCTCTTTCATCTCTGTCTCCTTTGTTCATTGCCATCCAACCTCAGTGAGCACCTTTTTACCCTCAAATATATTAACCTCACCCCTCCCTGTGGTCTTGCAATAACTTGTCCTCTCCCTACATTACTATGCTCCCCTTCCCCAGAACCATGGATGGTGTCTTCTTACCATTCAAGTGTCAACTCAAATGTCACTTTCTCCAGGAAGCTTTTCCTGAGGAGTGCCACTCAGTCGTTACTCTCATCGTTACTTTCTATCATGCCACCCTGTTTTGTGTCTCTGTAGCACTTATCACTCTGAGAACAAATTTTGCACAAGTGTTTCCTTACTTCTTAATTTAGTCAGGGCAGGGCACTACTATTTTTACCATGGTCACCGGCACGTAGACTCTTAATAACTGCTTGTTGAATGAGTGAACGAAATGTGCCCACATTACTAAGATGAAAACAGATGCATCTGGGCATTAGGGAGTTGGGAGAGTTTAAATATAGGGAGAGGTTGAAGGATCTTCTAAAGCAACCCCAATTACCTTTTTTACGGGTTGATGCCAGGTCTTAACTTGTTAACCTTCCACGTAAAGGCTCTTATTATTGCATTCAGTGTAATAATTCTTTTCCAAATTTTCTTTAAAATGACTTTTAATGTCTGTGCTAAATCCTCTCTTGAACCTAGGTCAATTTACTTAGCTCTTGAAGAGATAGATCATTCAATTATAATGAGCTCCATATTTGAGTGGTGTTCACATTTCCTGTTAATTGTTTTCCTTCATTCTTTAATTTTATATTTTCTCCTAGTCAGAGACAGAGAGGATGAAAGAGAGAGACAGAGAAGAAAGGAGTGAAGAGGGAGAGAAGGAGAGAGAGAAGGAAGAAAGGAAGGAGGGGCAGAGGGAGAGAAGGAGGCCGGGCACAAGATTTCAGATATTACTTTTCTAATATGCTTAATTGTCATTCTTTTAGAATAGAGGCATGGATTGTTGTTTTTTTTTTTTTTTTTTTGATGAGATGTTATTCTGTTTTGAGGTGATTCATTTCAAAAGTCACCAGAAATGTGGCTTATCTTCTATGAAAAATCATTTGATGTATAAGCATTAAATTAAAATTAAAATTGACTGTATTGATTTTAAATTGCCACTAATTTAAAAATGTGAGCTCATGAAATTGTGTAACCAAGCTTAAATGTTTAACAACAAACAAAATGACAAGTTCTTAAGTTGCCAGAGTCAGACCCTCCATGTGACGTGGTATGTCCACCCTGAGTTCAGGCTGTGGGGTGGAAGTGCCCTGATCCCACACAGTCCATGCTCGTGTGACAAACCACATGCCTCCATTTCCATTATATGTGACAATTAGCAACTGAAAGCGGCAGGAATGTGTGTGTGCTGCTCTGTTCCTTACCCCCGAAAGTGTTAAAGCTGAAATTGCCTTTTCAAGTTATTCTAGGCATCCTGTGTTTTTTTCCTCCTTGTTTAATTTTTCGCTCAGATCTATCCTGTTTAGTGTCTGTGAAATGTTTCTATGGCTATGTGAAATTTTCTGGCATAATTGTCAAGTAGAGACAGAATCACATACCTGGAGGAATGATTCGAGGGTCTACCAGATATGGGTTGCTAAATTCACTCAGGACGACTCCAACAAAATTTCACACAGTAATCAAATAGTTTTACAACAATTTGAGGAAAAGAATGGAGTCACGTCCTTCATGATAATGGTTCTCCATTGTCGAACATTGATAGATCATCTTTCCTCTGCCCAAAATGAAGCCTGTCTTCTCACCTGCAGTTTAAGCCCATTTCTTGCTGTGCTAGCATCTGTAGAGAATAGCAGTTTGCCTCCCCCGTCTGTCTACTGCCCATTGTATTGCTTGAAGGCAATTGTATTTATTCACTGGCTGTCTTCTTTTTTATTCTGAAATGTTTGTGGTTCCTGTAGCCTTTTTTCTTAAGCCTAATATCTCAACTTTATATTCTGGATGGGAATAGCATTACAAACAGATGTCTTAAAAACATAATTGAGCACAGCATTTGAAGAAAATAATTAACGATTTAAATGAATAGAGATTTGTTATTTAGATATGCTAATTAAAGCAATTTTAAAGTGATGATTATTAAGCAAATAGTTATGTAGGGTTGGGTAGCAGATTTTCACTGTTTTTGGAATCTTTTCTTTTAAGGATTGAAATTATCTAGTTTGGAAAAATCAACAAATAACGATCATTTAAAATGAATCTATAGGTCTCTCCAGTGATAACTGGGTCTGATTTGGGGATTTTAGACATGCAGAGATGTGGCTCATTCCAGGCTCTTCTTAAGTTGCGATTGCCATTCTCCATTCATTCTGCACAATGTAAGGCTAATAATGGCTCTTCGTTTGTGTGCGTTTTCAGATCATCCTTGGGCAACCTGTGAAATGCTTAAGCAATATGTCAAGAAGATATTCTTTCACACCATACACACTATTTAGATAGTGATACTTTGCTTGATAGCAGCCTCTGCCAACAGTATATTTTATTTATGTGATCTAAAATGGTGATGCCATTGTGATCATGTAGTTTCACGACTCCAATCCATTTTTGTTATTATCTTTATATTCCTTTCGAATACGTAGTGGAATGCTACACTTGGAAATTGACCTAATATTTCCAGGTGATGAAGTACCCTTCTTTCTTTCATTATCTGAATTGTTCTTGCCACCCAGTGTCAAAATGGGAAAAAAAAAAACCAGGCTGACATCCCATCATGTTTTCCCATGGTGCACCCTCATTGAATTATTTCCAGGTGGACGCGACAGATGTTCATCAAGTCGCTCCCGGCTTCTACTGTTAATTGAACCATAATGAGAGTGACAGCAGGGAAGGACAAATTACAGGAGTAGATACACAATTTGAACTCTGCATTCTTATGACCTTCCTGGAAACTTGGGTTGGGCTGGCAGTCCCTGTTAACAGGTTACTAAACCAGGAATCCTAACTATGAATCATGGCTTTAGAGAAATCACTTAATCTTGTTCAACTATACTTTCATCATTTTTTCAATGTAATCTTCAAAAGGAAAAAAATTACCTGTTTCAAAGCATTTGAAATGAGAGCTTCACATGCTTGTGAATAATTTTTTTAAGGAGATAAGTATTATGCATGCGCCTGTTTTAAAAGTTATTTGAACCAGAATTAAAAATTCTCCACTTAAATAATTGGACTCGGTACAGAAGGCAGACTCTGAGTTGGTCATGCTTAAGAAACACTGTGTTAATGTGCTAATGGATGATGACTATAGCAACCAATAATTGGAGTAGACACTACACTGAGAATAGAATTTACAGAGTTCATAAGGAGGGGTAAGTTCAGACGAAGGATGAGTGGCAGTCACCAGTAAGATGAGAGATAAAAAGATTGATTAGAGATTGACATGGCTGTGAATGCCCTGCTTGTGGGTGGCATTCAAGGGAGGAGACTGAATGGTCAGCATTTGCTGCCATAGGATGTTTTTAATGTCCCTCAGAAAAAGCCTTCCCTACAAGCTCTTTGATGTTTTCTTAAGAAGAGTGGTATGACCCCAAGAGAGAATCCCAGAACTCAAAGTGTCAGGAAAGAAGGGAAGGAAGAATTCAAATGCATTAGTTGAACTGTAGTGGGAATGATAGCATGGATTGATAACCAGTTCTCTCATTGTTTGTCAGTGGATGAAGAGAGCAGCGAGAGAAACCAAATCATTCCAGAAATTGGAAGAGTTAAGTGTGGAGCCTAGTTTAACAAGAGAGTGAATCGGAGAAGATCATTCATGGTTTATTTGAGGAGTGGGGGGTGGGGCAGTATCTTGGGAGGCCAGGAAAGTGAAATAAGGGAGGACTCAGAAGACATGGAGATGTGAATGAAGGAGCACATTATTGTTGATCGTGAAATGAGTGCAATGCTTGGTTTTCTTTATCCTCACTCATATCACCTCAGCAACCGCACCCAA
This sequence comes from Paguma larvata, assembly GCA_030068075.1. Lineage (NCBI taxonomy): Eukaryota > Metazoa > Chordata > Mammalia > Carnivora > Viverridae > Paguma > Paguma larvata. The sequence goes on along the minus strand of CM057825.1, from coordinate 90,578,238 downwards.
CCTCACACTATTTGTAGCTACATCTTCTGAATATCACCAGCTCAGGACTCTCCCCTGGACTACAGATTAATGGATGCAGTTTCCTATGTGTCATCTCTACTTGGATATATAATGGGCGTTTCAATCTTAACATCGGAAATTGAGCTCCTGATATCCCTCTTCCTTCACATCTGCTCCTCTAACCTCACACCCTGTGAGTTGTAACTCATTCTTTCAGTTGCTTATGTCTAAAATCTTGGAGTCATCCTTGATTCTTCTCTTTCACTCACATCTAATTCATCAGGAAATCCTGTTCACACTTCCTTCCAAATATTTCTAGAAGTTGACTCATTCTAACCATTGTCACTCATAACTGCCTCACATCTAGTCTCCCTGTTTCTATATGTTCCCTTCTTGCAGCCTATTCCCAACACAGCAGCTAGTTAGATCCTGCTAAAAGGTAAGTCACATCCTGTCACTCTTCTGTTCAAGGCACTCTAGTGGCTCCCTATCTCACTTATAGTAAACATCAAATTATTATAGTGGTCTAGAAGGTCCTATAGTCTGTTGTTTCTGACATCATCTTTTCTACTTCTCCTCTTGCTAACTTTACTCCAACTCCACAGGCCTCCATGCCTCAGAACTTTGGCGCTTACTTTTCCTTCTGCTTGGAACACTGTTTTCCAGGTATCTGTATAGCTTAGCCTTATCTGCTTTAAGTCTGTTTTGTTTACCATTGTACTCTCAGCATCAAAAACAATACGTGGCACACAGTAGACACTCACTAAATGTGTGTGATAGAATTAATTATTTTGAAATAAGATATCTGCCTAAAGGCTTAGCGGTTTGGGTAGCATGGGAGGGATTTGCTGAAGAGGTGAGATGGACTTATTTTGCCACATGTAGGAGATAAGACCTGGCATAGAAATGCTTTGTGTCATGCAGAAGTCTAATTTTAGGATCTCATTATTTTGTGGCTCACCTTCTATAATAGTTTCTTCCACTTGTTTCTTAGCCTTTTAAGCTGGCTTCTCTTTGAATTGTCTTTATATTTTTATTTAATTCAGATTTGTTGAACGCCTGCCATGCGCTAGATCATATAATAATGTTTACTCAAGAAATTTCATCTAACACAATCCCACAATAACCGTATGCTTTGGTATCATTATTCTCATTTTGTTGGACAGGTGGAAATAGAGATTCAAAAGGATGAAGGGACTTGATTAGAATCATAGACTAAGCCAGTGACAAAACGAGGACTTTACTTTGGTTCTCCTAGTTTTGAGTCAGGTGTACTCCACTTTGCAGTCTCTGGTCTATCAGCAGAATCATCAAGTGTCTAGTCTGTAAGAGTAATTGTCACTTACCATTCCCTATCATCTTCTTCCTGTTTTTAGAGATCTAGATAAATAGAAAGAACCTTAGTGTATTAGTTATTTATTGCTGTGTAGCCTGTTGCTCAAAAATTTGACAGCTTAAAACAACAATAAACATTTATAATGTCATACAGTCTCTATGGGTCTGGAATCTGGTCCTGGTTCTTTCACAAGGTTGCAGTGACATCAACTGGGGCTGTAGTCATCTGAAGGCTTGATTGCAGCAGCAGGATCTGCTTCCACAGGGACGGAGGCATGTGCCTGCCACATTAGTGCAGCTTGTTGGCAGGGGGCCTTAGTTTCTTGCCATGTGGACTCTCAGTAGGATTGTTGGAGTATCTCTTGTGTTACCCAGATAAATGATCAAGAGAGCATTAAGGAAAAAGTTGCAATGTCTTTTATGACATAGCCTAGGAAGTAACCCACTGTCACTTTCATAATTCCCTATTCATTGTGGAAGGGGACATAAAGGCGTGAATTTCACATGGTGAGAATCATCAGAAGCCATCTTGGAGCCTGGTTTCCAGAGTCTGTCCCATGTCCTCCCATGATTCCCATCTTTTCCACATGCAAACTACACTTACCCCCTTTCAGGACCTTCAGACTCTCCTAGCATCAGCTCAGTGTCCAGAATCCCATCATTTAAGTCAGGTTCATGTATTATTGTTATTATTCCACAAAATTTTGCCGTTTTTGGTCTCCTCTTAGTGGTGAGTTCACTTTTTCCTCATCTGTGCTTCACTTTGAGCATTTAACAAGCCTTGGTTCATTGTTTTTCTGTGACAGGCACTGTTCTAGGAATGCAAAAAATAATAAGGCAACATTTCTATCTCTGTGAAGTTCACAGTCTAATGGATTAAAGAGATGCGTAAATAATTATTGTACAACATACTTTAGGATTATAAATTGGGTGGTGAGGAACTCTGCCCAGATGAGCTGGAGAAGATTCTGCAGATAAGGTGCCATTTGTACTAGCCCTTGAGTGTTGCAGACAAGTTCATAAAGCTGTCAAGTAGAAAAGAGTGTTTTGCCTAGAAGAGATAGCATGAGCAGAAACTGCTTCTTCTTCCTCCTGAATATGAGCAGACTGACGGGGTTAGACCTGAGCCTCCTGTTCTCTCTACTGCATTCTCCTAGCGCTTGGAGAACCTGCCCTATTTTCTACTTCTGTGGACTTTACTACCAACTTAATGAACCTGATTTTCCAAATTGTATCTCTGACTTTGATCCCTCTTAGTTCTGTTTCCCCACCTCTCTAATAGACATTGTCACTTGAATGTTACATGGTTACATCGAATTTGTAACAAAGAAACAATCATCATTACTTTCCTTTACTGGTTCCTCCTTACAACTCTGTTTTTCAGCTTGAGACCTCATTCTTAGCTATGACCACCATCTCCTTTCTTCCACCACTTTGTAGTTCCTTTGTTACATCTCTTGCTGCCCTTCCATTTTTCCATTTCCATAATGGCCACTCTACCTGTAGTATGTGTTTATGTGTAAATTATTGCACCCATCTTCCACTTTGACCTTAGCTTCCTTAATATGCCCTGTATGCTACTGTTTCATTAATTAAATTCAGTACTTATTGTATGGCCAGTAATTACCATTAGTTGGCAATCTCTGAAAAAGAGGTGCTAAGCATGGTCTTTCTTGATTTTACCTGAGTGTAGCACTCTGCTTTGTCTTCTCATTCTGCTATTCATTAAATATAAATATTTGGTGATGACAGTATTTGTTATGAAATATTGTGTTAGAGTAGGAGCAGAATTACAGAATTCTGTTCATTGTGTCGCTAGGACATAATATCATGGAGTTAGATGTATGTTTGGTTTTAACAGCATTCAAGGGACCATCTAGATCCTTTTGCACTAGAAATTCATATAATATTAAATGAAATCAGCTAGCAATTGTCTGGGGCATTGACTATCACTGTGATAGTGATAGTCAATTTGGCCTCAGTTCTCAGGATGGACAGCCAAGTAGAGCAGAGAATTTAAAATGGATTTCAGTTGGGGGTCTAAGAAGAGGGTCTCATGGCTTGTACAACTCTGAGGAGCAGGAAAGAAAAACAGAAGGAGTAGACATCTTGATCTCTGTTTGATTTTAAGCTTTCATTTTCGAACACTGGACCACCTTCAACAGAAATAAGTCAAACTGAGATTTACTTTCTTGAAAGAGGCAAATCGTTTACATTCATTTTAATTTTCATGATACAAGATATAAAATTATCCTGCAACCAGCTTCGTTATTTGTGCAGTACCACGAAACCCAAGGGTCTGCTTCCTCTCTTGCTCCAGGCATTCCCATTAAAAGTCGATGGTAATTCTGTGTTTAGATGGGTTTTGCAGAGCACAAAAGAGTGGGGAAGCTCATCCCATTTTTGCTATTTGGGGAAGAATGACTACATGGGGAAACAACACTATTTTAAAGTAGTTGAAACATTAAATATTTGAGGAAACATTACAAAAAAAATTTGCTGCAGAATATTTTCCTTCCTGGGAAAAACATTCTTTTACTGACAGATTGCCAAAATCCACATAGTGCACTGAAATGGCCTCACTGAGTTGGCTTCTTCAGGCAGGCAGCAGATGCTTATTAAGCACTCTGTATGTGCTGTGTCATATTTGGTATTGGGTACATACAGTGTGTTCTCTGGATTTTCTTAAGAAAATCTGCAGCATTCTAAAACTGAAAAAAAGATAATACTAGTAAAGAAAACTATAGGCTGACACCCCTGATGAATACAGATGCAAAAATTCTCAGTACAATACTAGCAAACCAAATTTAGCAGCTCACTAATAGGATCATTCACCATGATCAAGTGGGATTTATCACTGGGATGCAAGGATGGTTTAACATCTACAAATCAATCCCTGTAATACAACACATTAAAAGAATGAAAGAAAGGAATCCTAGGATCATCTCAATATTTGACAAACATTTGACAAAATTCAACATCCATCCATGATAAAAACTCTTAATGAATTAGATACAGAGGGAATATCTCAACATAATAAAGGCCATATATACCAAGCCCACAACTTATATACTCATTGGTGAGAAGTTGAAAGCTATATCTCTAATATCTGGAAAGACAAAGGTACTCATTTTCACTACTACTATTCAGCATAGTACTGGAAGTCTCAACTAGAGCAATTGGTCAAGAAAAGAATGTGTCAGAACTGTAGAGAAAGATAGAAGGTTATTTCTATTTATAGATGATGGGATTTTAAATATAGAAAATACTAAAGACTCAACCAAAAGTGTTAGATCTAATCAATGAATTCACTGAAGTTGCAAGAAAGAAACTGAACATACAAAAATCAGTAGCATGTCTATACACTAACAACAAATTTTCTGATAAAGAAATAAGGAAACATCATTTGCAATAACATGAAAAACAATATAATACTTAGGAATTTAACCAAGAAAGTGAAATATCTATACCATGAAAACTATAAGAGGTTGATGGAAGAAATTGAAGAAGACACAAATAAATAGATATCCTGTGGTTTGGAAACTAGAACAATTATTCTTAGTAAAATGTCAATACTGCCGAAAACCATCTGTAGATTCAATGCTATCCTTATTGAGATTCCAATGGCATTTTTTACAGAAGTAGGAAGAAACATTCCTACAACGTATATGAATCCACAAAAGACCCACAAATAGTTTTAGACTATAAAGCTATAGTTATCAAAAACATATAGTACTGGTATAAAAACAAACAAATAGACCTATGGAACAGAATTAAGAGCCCAGAAATGAGCCCAAGAATACATGGTCAACTAATATGTGACAAAGGAACCAAGAATGCTGAATGGAAAAAAGGCAGTCTCTTTAATAAATAGTGCCGGGATAATTGGATATTCACATGCAAAGGATGAAACTGGGCCCATATCTTACACCACTCACAAAATAGAAATCAAAATGAATTAAAGACTTAAATGTTAGACCTGAAGTCATGAAACTCCTTGAAGAAAATACGGAAATAAAACCCCTTGACATGGGTCTTAGAAAGAATTTTGGAGATGACACCTAAAATACAACCAACACAATAAAAAATGAACAAGCAAGACTACATCAAACTAAAAGTCTTTGATACAGCAAAAGAAATCATCAGTAAAGTGAAAGGACAACCTGCGAAATGAGAAAACATATTTGTTAATCCATATATCTGATAAGGAGTTAATATCCAAAATATATTAAAAATTTATTCAGCTCAGTAATGAAAAAAACAACCCATTAAAAATGGGCAAAGGACTTGAATAGGCAGTTCTCGTAAGAAGACATTCAATAGGCCAACAGAGATATGAAAAGATGTTCAACATCACTAGTCATTTAGGAAATGCAAATTAAAACCACAATGAGATGCCATCTCATGCCTCTTTGAATGGCTGTCATCAAAATGACAAGAGATAATGAATGCTGGGGTGGCTAATGGGGAAAAGGGAATCCTTGTGAACTGTTGGTGGGAATGTAAATTGGTACAACCACTATGGAAAATAGCAAGGAAGATTCTCAAAAACTTGAAAATAGGACTACAGTATGCTCTGGCCAGTCCATTTCTGAGAATATATCCAAAGAAAATGAAAACACTAACTTGAAAGGACATCTGCAACTCCCATATTCACAGCAGCATTATTTACAGTAGCCAAGATGTGGAAACAACTGAAGTGTCCATTGGTGGATGAATGGGTAATGAAGTTGTGGTATATATACACAATGGAATATTATTTAGCCACACACAGACACACACACACACGGAAATTCTGCTATTAGTGAGAATATGGGTGGGCACTGAAGTCATTATGAAATAAGTCAGGCACAGAAAGATAAATACTATTTGATGTCATTCATAGGTGGAATCTTAAAAAAACAAAAGCAAAAACAAGCTCATAGAAACAGAGATCAGACTTGTGGTTACCAGAGACTGAGAGTAGGGAGGAGGGGTAATTGGAAGAAGGTAGTCAAAAGGTACAAAAGTCTAGTAATTAGATAAGTAAGTACTAGGGCTGTAACGTATAGCATAGTGACTATCGCTAAAACTGCTGTATGGTATGTAGGGAAATTGTTAAGAGAGTAAATCCTGTGAAACTCATCACAAGTAGCCTTTTTCCCCCTTCTTTTCTTTGTTTTCTTTTTATTGTATCCATATGAGAAGTTGGATGTTAGCTGAACCTATTGTGGTAATTATTTAATTTTTTTAAATCTTCTATTTATTTTTGAGAGAGAGAGAGAGAAGGGAAGAACGGGGGAGGAACAGAGAGAGAGGGAAACACAGAATCTGAAGCAGGATCCAGGCTCTGAGCTGTCAGCACAGAGCCCGACGTGGGACTTGAACTCAGGAACCGCGAGATCACTGCCTGAGCTGAAGTCAGGTGCTTAACCGACTGAGCCATCCAGGCACTCTAATTGTGGTAATCATTTAACAATATATGTGAATCAAACCTTCATGCTGTGTGCCTTAAACTTCTACAGTGACATATATTATTTATTTATTAATAAAAATAGAAAAAATCTGTGAAATAAAGGCATTCTGAATTACATCCTAATATAACTTTTAAAGCTTGGATAAGCGTGAAGACAAGAATAAAAACAGTCTCTCAAGTTTATACCACGTTGATGCGACTAACATTCTTAGTATGTTTTCTTTTACAAAAAAAAACTTAATGCATACATTTTCCCACATAATTTTAGTCAAATATAATATCATGTTGAGGTTTTCAACTTATCCTATACACATATTCCATATTTTTATACTCTTTATAATATGGCTACACAGTACTCCATTGAGAAGATATAATAAAGTTAATTAATCATTTCCCTATAGTAGACATTTAGGTTACTGTCTTCTAATTAACATTACCATGTTTCTAATTAATATTAATAATAATCCCTGATATGAATGCATTTCTTCACAGGTTATTTTTTTTTTCTGTACTTAGGATTTTTTCTGGGGCAGTTCTTGCCCCATCCAAAGCCCTTTTACCTGACCAGTTACTGTGAATTTGGCTACTAATGGCTCACAGCCTTTCCTTCTTCATTGAGTTGTCTTTTACCTTCTGGAGGCATATCTGGAGAAAAGGGCCACTTTGGTGAAGGATGTAGATACCATGAACCATGAATAGTGGGGGATGAGATAAACATGTTGAGCCTAGAAAGGAGGAAGTCTGGAGTTTTGTCATGTGGCAGACAGATGAGATATACTTTCTAACTGCAAAGGGAAGAGTCAAGGTCAAAGGCTTTAGATAAGAAAGTAAAACAATTTTTCTGGGTTGAGATGCTTGTCCTAACAACTGAAGTTATCACGAAATGGGACAGGCCACTTTGCGGGGCATTGAGTTAATTCTTTGTCATTGTAAATATTCTATTACTCCTGAGGGTATAAGGGAAACTAAGTTATAGAGATTTAACATTCTTTTAATTCCTTGATCCTTTAAGTGTTCATGTTAGTGCTATCAATAACCTCTTATATGTTTCAGTATTCAGCATTTATTTCTTCTTGTGTTTGGGAGCCAGAAGGTGCAAGAAGAATTGCTGTAGAAGAATAGTAGGATCAGGTTTAGAATAATGATGGCACGTGTTGGAAATCGTTAAGGGAATATAGCATTGTCATTTAAAAATTGATACCAAGTTTTTTCAAGGTTTTGTTCTCACAGACATCTCCTCCTGACTTAAGATTTCTGAACATCATTCCTCTCCCCCTAGCTGACAGAAGGCCTGTCTGTGTTGCTGTTAATATCTATTACTTTGATACAGCAAATATCAGATGTGTAGGAAGTAATTGCATTTTAATTAAAAATTACTATGCTAAAACATAATTTTTAAAGTCTGGGGTCCTTTGGAGGCTTCCTGTGATTCACTGTTAACCCTGTTAAAATGAGTGATGCTTTCTAGAAATTATAAGGCATTTGACAGTTTAAGACTATTAGTTCAGGGGACACACGTCATTCAGTTTTCTTCAAGAACTTTACTATTAAGAACCTAATTATTTTTTTAAATGTTTATTTTTGAGAGAGAGAGAGTGCAAGCAGAGGAGGGGCAGAGAGAGAGGAAGGGAGAAGATCCGAAGCGTGTCTATGCTGATAGCAGAGAGCCCGATGCGGGTGTCGAACTCATGAACTGTGACATCATGACCTGAGCAGAAGTCAAATGCTTAACTGATTGAGCCACCCAGGGGCCCAGAACATTACCTAATTATTAATTAATATTTACTTGTTTTACTAAAATATCCACTTGTCTTTTCATTTTCTATGCACTGTTAAACTCAGGAAAGTTTTCCTCTTTGAGGTCTTAGAGCTCCTCCAACATTGGAGCTGTTGATCCTCATTCCAGCTCGTAATTGGCAACAGCCTGGAAAGCGTGTGTTAGAAAATGTGTAACGTTGATGAGGGTGAATAGCAATGGTGGCTGTCTAAGGAAGTCGTTCAGAATGGAACTCTCCAGTGTTTTGTGGGGGGCGTGTTGGAATCAATTTTTTTGTGTGTTTGAGGTTACTGGTTTTCCTAGTCTGATTCTTTTTGTTCATTATAATTTTATTAGATCAGAATATACCCTGCTGTACCTATTCACTTCATTTGTCCTTCACAAATGAACATACTGTGTCTGTTAGGTCACAAGTTAGGAATACGAAATGAACAAAATATGGCTTCTTTTTTTTTTTGAATGTTTTATTTATTTTTGAGAAAGCGTGAGCAGGGGAGGGGCAGAGAGAGAGAGGGAGACACAGAATCCGAAGCAGGCTCCAAGCTCTGAGCTGTCAGCACAGAGCCCGACGCAGGGCTTGAACCCACGAACCATGAGATCATGACCTGAGCCGAAGTTGGATGCTCAACTGACTGAGCCACCCAAGCGTCCCCAAAATATGGCTTCTAACTTCAAGAAAAATCCTTTTGGTAGGACTCTGAAGAGGCCGCTGGACTATGCATGTCTTTAACAACCTAGTATACCAAGTAAATAACTGAATCCATGCCAAGAATAAAGTATAGACAAGTGACATTAAACACTCAGCCATCCACTCGGCTATCACAAATGGATTACTGAGAGAATTCGGTGGTCACTGTTGGCTCTTTTGCCATCTTCTGAAGCCTGTGGGTCTCCATGAAGTGTGGAGCTACTTCTGGCATGGCTCCCCAAGGACACACTGCAAACAGAGAAATGATTTTTCATTCCCGCATTTCACTGGTAGACCCTTCCCCTCCTCCTTGCCCTCAGTTTTCTGACCTCATAACTAAGAATGAAAGGTTTAAACATACTTTACAGATTGAAATGGTTTCAATGAATATATTATCCAGTAAATAGTTTTAATGAACTGTGGGTAACAGTAGTATCATTTCACAGAAAAGATCCATCCTATTGCTGTTTAATTAAAATCTTTCTGCTGATGGAAAGTTCTCTCTCTAGTGTTTTCTTTAATGCATTCATGATGCATCTGTCTGGGCCCCCTTACTAGAGATATCTTTCATTATAATCCACTTATCTAAGTTTGTAATTAAACTTCTGAATGTAAAATTTCTAGTGGCAAATTTCCAGGGTACAAAGTGAACTTGTTTTCTTTCTCTGAGAAAAATTTTTCTTTGCAAGTCTCATCTTTGTGTTTTGATCATTTTAAAAGTATTTGTGTGTGTATGCGTACACATAAGCAGATGCACATTAATAGTGTAATATGGTACATAAAGATGAAGAATGGCTTTTTATTTAGTGTCATCAATTTCTGCCTGTTTCTGTGAAATTGAAGGTAGATAGAATTGATAAATGAAGGTATTGCATTCTTAAGGTAGGAAAAAGGTAAATGAAATATATTTCAAGGCAGCTGCCATCAGACTTTGTTGATACATTTAAAACACCTAGAGACAATAAAATTAAAAAAACAACAACAACCTTGGAATTGCTCGTAGAAGGAATATAATCTGTTTTCCACTGGTTAAGCATGTTCTTACAACTTTCTTTGTGGCTTAAGCAATACAAGAAGAATCTAAAAAGACCTTTTGCATTTCCACTTCAATTAAAGTGTTCTTTTTCAGATGTTACTCCATTCTTTTGGGATGAATGAGATGAAAAAGGATGAGTAATTCTATCAAATCTTCTGAATCTAATGAGCAATTTATTAATGATCAATGCCAAATCATAATAAATAAAAACTTAGAAAAGATAATGGGAGGAACTGCTATAAATTCTTACAAGGTTATAAACATGTTGTATTTTTATGTCAAATGTGAGTACATTTTTCAATAAGTTCCTTTGCAACAGTAGATGCATAATTAATGAAGAGAACACAAAACTATATTTACAGTTTAACTAGATAATTCTCCTGACATTAAATATTTAGAATCTTACATTGCAGAAAATATTAATGAGTAATTAAGTATTTTTTTAATTTCAAAGGTCAATAGCATTTGAGAAGATGGTGTTGTGAATTCGTATAAAGCTCTTTAGAGTAATTGTTAAGTATGACCTTACCTACACACAAAATCACTCTTTCTTTCTTTCTTTCTCTACATTCATATATATAAAACACACACACATATATATAATATGAAAATACATATGTAGTTATTTATAAAATTTGGTAAAAAGATTATCAAATTCTTTCCTACACGTTTAAGCATAATGGACTATAGACGGATGCCATTTGGTTTCTGTTTTATTCCTTAAAATATCTACAGAACTGTTTGTACTAATTTTACTACTTTTTCTGGAATATTATGCTTTCAAATTGAATGCATTTTCTTTTCGTAATTAACCTAAGCTCCTCCAAACAAATTGTACAGATTTTATTTTTTCTGTAGTGAATATCTTATGTTTTTTCATATTGTTTCCATTGAACTATTTAACTTTAATTTTTTCTACTTTATATAAAAAAGAGTCTTCCATCTGTGGAATAAAATACAGGCAATATAGAACTTTTTCTAGTCTGATCTTTTTTGGGGTGTGGAATAAGGTGTTTGTAATCTATTTATAAAGTGAGAGGAACTTTTCAGCTGTTTGCCATAGTCCATGTGATTTTCAGGGTTTCACAATTACTAAATTAACTCTACTGGGCACAGAGGAGAGAATTCGAAAACTCAAACCAAGGGAAATTCGTAACATTATACAGTTTACCATTGGCCTTTTGAATATCTGATGACTGTTATTTCAGAGACAACCTATTGCTCTAAATTTAAATAATTTCCGTTTGTCTCTAAACTAAATAAATTATAGTAGCCATTGAAATTAATGTGACAAGCATACATTTTAAGGATTTTTTTTTTTTTGTTTGTTTTTGTTTTGTTTTTTTTGCTTTAAATGCAAGGGTTAGGAACCTGACAACATCATTTAATGAAGCAGAACAGAATTCAATAGTGATTGTAGTTTTTGAATAATAATGGAAAGGGGCACCTAGGTGGCTCAGTTGGTTAAGCTTCCGACTTCAACTCAGGACATGATCTCATGGTTCGTGGGTTCGAGCCCCACATCGGGTTCTGTGCTAACAGCTCAGAGCCTGGAGCTGCTTCAGGTTCTGCATCCCCCTCTCTCTCTGACTCTCTCCTGCTCACAGTCTGTCTCTCTCTCTCTCTCAAAAATAAATAAACATTAAAAAAAATTTAAAAAAGAAAAAGAATGATAATGAAAGGAAGGTCCTATGATGACAAGTAGGCAACTATACATTTTTAGAAACTATTCCTTCCAGGTAAATTTGCTTTCAGGAAACTAAACATTTTTAGAAACTATTCCTTTCAGGTAAATTTTGCTCCCGTAGGAGCCATTTGGCACTTTAAAAAAAGTAAGTGATATTTTTGACTCTAAAACATGGAAATACGATTCTTTGAAAAGTAAGAGTCAGCACTTTTATTTATGTATTTTAAAAAATTTATTTATTTAAGTAATCTCAACACACAGTGTGGGGCTTGAACTCATGACCCTGAGATCAAGAGTTGCATGTTCTAATGATTGAGCCTGCCAGTAACCCCAAGAATCAGCACTTCTAATTCTTTCTTAAATTTGCAGCAGATAGTTCTGTGTGTTGGGTAAGACCCCATTAACTATGTATTTAGACATGCTACATATGTTCCAAATGTTGGGATTTAGAAATAATTTTAATATATATTTCAGTTGGCTAATTTTTCAGGTAGATGGGCTTTTCTAGCTGTCCATTTGCCCTTATATGCTAACGCCTTGTCATCAAAATTATGGCCCATTAACAAGAAAACTTAACTAGAAAAAATTTTACAAATGTAGACTCATTTCTTCCTTCCTTTATTCATTTAGTGAATATCTGTTTGAACATCTACTTTCCCAGACAATATACTATGTACTGGGCATATAACAGTGAACAAGATAAATATGCAGGTGGAACTGAAGGAGATGAAAATTAAAACAAATATATACTAGATTGTCAGGTATTGATATCTTCTAAGTGTTACAAGCAAACAACAAACAAATGTCAAGAGGATAGATTGATTGCAACCGTGCTGAACAGATGGTGGTCTGGGAAGGCCTTTGAGAGTAATGAAGTATGGAAGCAAGCCATGTGGATACCTACCATAAGGACTTTGAGAAGGTGCATCCTTGAGGAACAAGAAAGAGGCAAGAATGCCTGGGATAGAAGACTATATGAAGGTTAGCAAGACAGAGTGGAAGCAAGAATCCAACCAGTGGAATCTTTAGGTTCTATTTTGTTATGGGAAGCCATGAGAGGATTTTAAGGAGGACAGCGTATTTTTCTTTCCGGAGTGTTATCCTGGATTTCCTATGGAGAATGCATAGAAGGCAATGAAGAGTGACAGCACTCCACCAGCTAGGAGACTGACAGCATAGCTCAGGTGAGAAATGGTGGTGGCTTGCATTAGGAAGGTAGCGGTGAAGGAGATGGGTGGTCGCCTAGTATTGGACAGATGGTGGAAGGGTTGCCAGCTAAGTTTGCGGATGGATTGGTTTTCAGATGTGGATTTCAGGGTGACTCCTGGGCTTTCTTGTCTGGTGAAGTGTGACTGGCATTTTGGAGATGACACTGGGGGAGGAGAATTGGGCTGCAGGCTATGTAAGGGAATCACAAACGTCGCTATGTGTGCTGCATGTGAGTCGCCTATCAGACACCCGGTGGAGATGTTCAGAAGTAACCTGGATGCATGAGTTCAGGGAACAAATCAGGACTGGAGATACGGGGATGAATATGGGGAAATGGGAACATGAAGCATGGTATTTAATGCTGGGGAACTAAATAAGGTGACTTGGGATGTGAGGAAAGAAAAGGCTCTGAGGACAGAGTCAAAGATATGTCAATTTAGAGGTCAAAAATGAGAGAATATGCTAGGAAAGGATGTTGAGAATGGCTGGTGAGAGATAAAAACAGTTTGGTATCCCTGATTCAAGTGAAAAAAGTGATTAAAAGGAAGTGGAAGAGTTGCACAATAACCAGGAACACTGGAAGTAATAAGGACATGATTCTATGAGGTAATAGATGGCTTTCCAGGAGGTGATGACAAGGTAGTTCTCAAATGATAAAATGTGTCCATAATGCCTTCATAATTAGGGAGAGGACTTGGAAGCAGCGTGGGGGATAGTTGCATAAATACATTCTTAAACTAGACTATGTATGAGTGGATTTCTCACTGGGGAGCCTGAGGCAGCTTAGCAGAGTAATCACTACCCTTCTCCTTTATTTATAGTTTATCATACATGAAGCTCCCTTTCTTCACTTTAATAACCTTTATGAAAAATGACAACAGATGCAGTGGCTTTTCTTTGAATAGTGGCCTATTGCCTGAAGTAGTCGGAATGGAAGATAAACCAACCTCACCTGTTTAGAAATAGGGACATCCATGATCACATTTACAGAGAATTTCAGTGTGTCGCTTGAATCACGGCAAGACATTGTGTTTCAATCTGGAGAAGTCATAGAGAGAGGCACACATATACATGCAGGTATATCTATTATTAGAGCCACTGCATGTAGGGACATGGGTACCATTCGGAGTTAGTGTTGCTTTCAGTTCATGTAACAGAAAACACACAAAAAACTGGATTAAAATAAAGGGGTTTATTTTCCTAACAAGGTGAAAAGTCCAGAGGGTGACAATTTAGGGCAGTTGCTGCAGCTCTACTATGTCATCTGAGTCTCAGGATCCTTCTGCATTCCAACTCCATCATTTGTAGTAGAGGGCAGTGTTCTTGTCATGGGCTTAAGATGGCTCTGGTACCACCAGACATTATATGCATGTTCCAGGCAGAGATAATGGGAAAGGAGCTAATGGCAAAGAATCACACTTTCACATTTTCTCCTTCGGGATTTTATGTTTCTATTAGGGAATAAAAATATATTTGACACTCAAACCATTGGTCATATCTGTTGGGTGGTCACTCTAACTGAAAGAAAATCTGTCAATGTGAGATGTAGGTATAGATATATAGAATAGTTATATAGATATAGATAGATATAGATATAGATGATATATAGATATAGATATAGTAGTGTCTACTACAGCTACCAAGATGGAGTTTTGAAAGTTTTGACAAATCTGTTTCAAGCCCTCTTTCTGTTGTTCTTGTGGCAATAATTTGTTCAGAGATATGTAAAATACTTGTGTGGACTTCGTGCAGAATTTTCTGTGGCCTTATTACATGATGAAAATCTATTGAAATTATTACTATAGAAAACCAGAGACCACGTGATTGTATATTATTCGGTATGCTTGCAAATACCTCTTACGTTGACATAATTTAGGCTTCTGCAGAGTGAGGGCGCATGGAGGAAGAGGCTGGTGGTTAAAAAGCTTGAGGAAGTTACTAAACATCATGTCATTGTGAGGCCAGAGGTTACTTTCTCATAAAATAGAGATGATAATACCTGTTTTCTCCTTCACAGGGTCAGTGTGAATCTTTAATGGGGCTCTTGGTACAGAGTGCTTTTTAGCTCTCCAGAAATATGGCACAGAGTCACAAGATTGGGTGGTTGGAAAAAAATCATCTCTCATCCCTTTGCTGCAGGGCAGGATTGCATTCACACCATTCTTTAAATATTGCTAGAGTAAGAGTTTTCTGAATTTTGAGAGAATAAGAACAATATTAGCAATGGTGACCCTTTATTTAGCAAACGCTCTTTCTCTGGCTGGCCCCCATCTAAGTAGTTTTCCTCTCATTATTTTATCCCATCCTAGAGGTTATGAGATGACCGTCCTCCTCATTTTGTAGATGAGGACCCTGAGGCCCCAAGGCGAGGTGACCTGCCGGGGTCACTCCATGTGATGCAATAAACAGATCGGGGCTATGGTGTCAGGCCTGTTATGTAATCCAGCTTTGACATTTTCTGGCTGAGGTAACCTTGGAATAATTATTTAACATCCTTAATGATCAGTCTCTTTTATATCTGAAAAATAGGAATAATTGCTCATAATGTTATGTGAGGTTTGAGTGAAATGATATGTAAATTGCCATGCATAAGCTGCTGAGAGACCCTACATAGGGCTATAAAGGATCTCCATTCTCAGGGTTATAAAAAATTGCTTGTGTTGGTACAGGGTTACAATGCTGCCCTCTCTTGTTTCAGAGGAAGGCCACTGAGATCACTTGCAAATGACTACTACCTCTGTGACCTTGGGCTTGTCACTTAACTCTCCATGCCTCATCTCTGAAATGAGGAAAAATAGAAATAACTACTTCGTAGGGCTTTGATGAGAGTTAAATGGAGTGTTTAGGTCAATATTTTGTATATTGACAGGCTATGAAAGATGAAATGGAATTCACAGTATTGCAATCAGATATCAGGCAGATAGCTGAGAAAAAGCAAATGCTCCTTGGTCTCTCCAGTGGTATTTAGTTAACAACCACTTGTAGTAGGCATCTATCTGGAGTGGCCATCAGCTGAATCAACCGAGCCAGTCAGTTGGGTGGGTCTCATCCTTGGGTGTCCTCTCCTCCAGCCCCTCTTACTCAGCCATCTTTATTGAGGCATCTTGTCCAAAAGTTGCCATGAGATGGCACTATGGGGATATGCGTGGTCAAGTTTGGTTTCCTCCCTTTCACTGCTATTCCCTTTGGCTGAAAGCAAATTGGAACAGCTTTTATTGTATTGTATTTTATTTTATTTTTTAACTTTTGTGCCTTTTAAATATTCAAGGGCTTCAATGATAAGAATACATTTAAAAGGAAATGAAATGCATGTAAAGTGTAAGACACATTTTTCATAGCTCGAATGGCCTTTAAATGATTAGAAAATGGAGACGAAAAGGAGAAACGGTGTTTTTTATTTCTCTTAGTATTCATCAGTTTAGAGCTAACCTTGCAAATATATTTTGGATGCTAAGACATATAGTAAAAAGGTGGATTTGGAAACTGAATGATGTTGGTGATGTAAATTATTCATGCCATCTTGGGTCGTACATGCTTTTACTGTAGTTACAGCATTTTTCCATTTATGTTATACAAATAGAGGAGTGCAATCTCTAATTGTTCCTTGATTCCCCTCTTTTTTTTTATTGTGAATACTTGTGTGGTTTTTCATGTGATGGGTACAAGAATGACTCCCGGTGTCTTTGAAGGAATAGTTAAGTTTCAGGCATTTGGAGGAAAGAGAGGCAACACAGTTTAGTGGAGAAAGACAAACCTGTGGTCACATTCCATCCTGCACAGAGATTCTCATTTTACTTCTGTATCTAAAGCATAGAGCATGGCAAGTGGTGGAAGCTTCACCAAATCTAGTTTCCCATCCTCTGGGGAAACTGTCCATCAGCTTCTTGGGGAAAGGAGGTTAATGACCTGATAGGATCATAGATAATACCGATACTAAAAATGTATTTGTATTTCCAGGAATAAGATTGCTGTGGCATCCCAAATTGGAATGCTTTTGTTCATTCTCTAAGATCTGTAGTTCAGATATATATAGGTATAGATATAGATACAGATATTTTTTGGTCAAGATCAGCCTAAGGTTCTAGTGGTGTTCTTCCTGTTAGTCAGTGATAGCCAGAAGACGTGGTGACTGTAGGCATCTAGGAGCCTCTCAAGCCACTCAGCTCAGGGATCTGCCACAGGCTTGGGTGAATACAAAAGGAACCTTCAAGACATTGGGTCCCTTTGCAGAGTCAGCACAGGGTTCTGGAATGGTAAGAAAGCCTAAAATGAGATCAGGGTTCATAGCGTCCTCTACTAAGGGAATTGTAGTGATTTTGTTTTTGTTTTATTTTGAATTAAATACGAAGATTGATACAAAATTCAGGATGTTTAAATATTAATTTTTGACTATTCCAGCTCACTGGAACTCTTAATTCTTTTAAATCTTTTATAGCTTTCCACCTATGGCCATTTGGAGTGTAGCAAATATGGTTTGGGTCTTCCTTCTCTTTAGTTTACATATTAGTGATTTGAATATATTTTTAGATATGCTGGGTATGTGTCTCTCGATGATGAGGATGAACAAAGTCCCCTCCTATACCCTGGTGACCTGCATAAAAGATGCTTTCTTAGTAGAGAGCTGGTCCTGTTAGCAAATTACTTTGTTAATAGTAATAATAGTAGCTTAGGACCAACTACACAATCATTTTCATCAAAAGTTCTATCTTTAGAATAAACTAAAATGAATATCCATGCTGCCCAGCCTATAGCAAAAGCATAGTTGTAGCAAATCATACTGTTGAATGTTTGCTACAAAGAAATATGGGCCGTTCGGTTCTCTAGGCCTGAGGTTTTTGCATCATGTCCAGCAATGCCACAAAGGTTCCGTGAGATAGTTTAACAGGCCAGTCTTGGGGGCAGTCAAGCAAGACAGCTCTATGTTATTTCAGTTGGATGACTCCACTTTGATGCTTCTCAATATTGGTATGCAATACAGAAATTGGAAGAAAAGGTTTTCATTGCTAATCCATGCACTCTCTTCATCCCTGGATCCAGGCAGGCCATCCTAGAGCTGTGCACTTGTTCATTGCTTGATCCTTTGTAGAATCTTTTTTACTGATTTGGTACTTTTCCACTGTCCCCTTGGAGTTTGCCGGGAGTGCCTCGAAACATGGTTTGCTGTGTTTCTTGTATTTGATGACGTGTTATGTTCAGCACATTGCTCAGCACATCTGTACTTATGAGGGCTCCTAGGGTAAATTCCATCAGTGCTTGAGAGCAGGGCAATGGCTTTTCCCGAGACAATAATGAAAAAGAAGATAGAATTTTCTCCTATGTACATGAGGGCGTTAGTAGCTACTTCCTCTCTTTGTTCACTGGGAAGCTCATAGATTTGTTCCTGCTTTTATCCACTTTGTGGGTAAATGTGTAGGGACAATAACTTCTACCTTGATATCCTTTTACTGTTCAATCCTTTTATTCCCCTCCCTCCACCTATGTTTCTTAAGACATTTTTCTGTTCCATGCACTGTGGGACATGATCTCTGATCTCCTTAGCTCTAGGTAGACTTTTCTTATTATCCCTTGGGAAGCTACCTGATGTCCTGTGGGACATCAGACTTAATAGTCCCTAAAGGAAACTCTTCTTATCTTCCTTTTCAAACCTGCCCCCTTCACCTTTCCTCCTTTGATAAAAGGGTCCCATCTGTTCGATCATGTAAGTTGGCAGTCTTGCTGTGTTTTTTATCTTCTCTCTCTCATATTCCATCCATTTGGTAACTGAATCTAGCCTCTGCACTGCATTTGACATCTACCTGGATCCTTTCATTTGTCAGTTCTTGCCTGGAATTTTTGCCTCGTTTCCTAACTGGCCTTATCCACCACGAATCCATTATGCACGCTGAAGTCAATTATTTGAAAGTCATTTCCTCACCTGTAATTCTTATTGTTATTATTTATAGAAGGAGGCCCAAATCACTCACATGAAATTCAAGGCTCTTCATAATTTGCTCCCCAACTGTGTTCTAAATCTCCTCTCCATCCATTCCTCCCTCCTGTTTGCATCCTTCACAGCAGCCACCGGCCCACTAGCCAGCCCCTATACACAAAATGCGTATCGGCACCTAGTTCTCATGGCCTGAAACGCTCCCCTGGCTCCCTCAAGACCTGGTTTTCTAAGGCTCCTCTCAGACACTATTTTTTGTGAGACTGTCCTCTCTTTTTTTCTCATCATAGAAGATCTAATTGCCTCCCCCTCAATTTTCCATTTCACTTTCTTAATACTACTGTTAGAGTATTCTTTGCCCTGTTTTGGACTTGGCTGTGTGTGTGTGTTACTTCCTAAGTTGTGAGCTCCTCAAGAGTTTGGCTAAGTTGAAGGAGAGTGTAGACCAGGTATCTGCCAACTCTCCTTTCACAAACAAAGGTTGACTGATAAGGGGACCGTGGAGTCCTTAGAATTGATTGTCTCTTTGTTGGGTAAGGATTGAAAGCATGGCTGATTAACCTTTGATCTTAAAGTGTTGATATTATATGCCCTCTCTTTATGGCAATGGGAAATTTGTAATGTCATCATGATAAAGGTTCTGGCAGTCAATGGGAGTTTTTATAATTTCTGTAAAGAAGAAACTTATCTGGTTTTCTTTCTTTTTTTTCTCCCTTATTTTATTATAATTATTGTTTTTTTTAGGAATAGGAAAGTCAAGAGGCTGAAAGTCTGAAGAATGTTTTCAAAGGGTGAGCTGGCTGTCACTTGCTGGTTATGGAGGAGCATGAGGAAGCTGTTTCTATTACTTTCTCTCTTGCTGTCCCATGCAGCTCATTTGGAAGGCAAGAAGGATAATCAGTTCATCTGGAAACCAGGTAGGAATGTTCTGGCTGTTCCTTTGTCCCGTTTTCAGTAATGAGAAGACTATTCTTTCCATCCTTGTTCTTATTTGTGGAGTAGTAGAGAATATTCAGCGAGGAAAAACAGACTCTTCTTTTTTACAATAAAGCTTTCATTTAATTTTTATTTCTGCATAATTGTCACCTCTACCCGTGATCCTTGTTATCCTTCTGAATTTTCATGTCGTTGTCAATTAAAGTTATGATTTCCATAGTTATATCGGCTTCTCCTTTATATATCACCACTGTGCGGCACATTTGTAGCAAAAGTGACATCTGAATTTAGCTGATATCCTCAGCTACGAATGCTTTGGCCCAGTTCTGTATGTCTCTTCCTTTTAGCTAACAGACTAGTTAGCTATTTATTATTAAATATTTTCTAGCTTAGATCCTGTATATCTAAGTTTGGGAGCATGAAGAATTGTCCTAACAACTTTGCTCATTAGTTGTGACTCTAAAGTCTCCTTAATGTGTTTTGAGATCCTTGGATACCTTGTGCATAAGTATATGAATACATTGAGTTGAGATTTGGAGGCTTGTGTATAACTCATGTTCTTTTCTAAGAATTTCCTTAATGCGAGTATGGAAGAGATCTGTTAAATTTAATTTTAAAGGCTAATGTTTTATTATCTCAAATGATGAACCCTAAACATCTTGGCTCTTTGTATCACTGATGTGTCTCTTTGCCCTAGATTTTAATTTTCTTAAAGTTTCATAATCAGATCATTTAAAATATTTATTACTGTTTCCAGAGTCCATTCTTGCAAATACAGGTAACTTATACGCTTAATATCTTGGAATAGAAAAATGTGATGTTATGGAAGATGTATGGCCCTTGAAGGAATTTCATTTTCGTCTCATCAGTCGTAAATTAAACAGACTGCAACTGTATTGTGTCACCATGGAAATATGTACAAAAGTGGTATTTGTAATATTTAAATGACTTTGCAAAAATGAAGGGAAATTATGCTTTAAAGTATATTAAGTAAAAAAACCCAGCTCCATTAGAGATAGAGTCTGGAGGAAGTTTAATTGCACTAAAGCCCCTATAAATTAATTTAATTGTGGGCTCTAATACCACATTAGTGATTTGTAATTTTTACCTCAGAGAAGTTTTAGTAAGCTTTGGAAATAGGTCTCCAAGTCAGTCTTGCAATTCTGCGAAAGGGACTATTTTGTTCTAATCACAAAAGGCTAAGCATTTTATCAAACCTAAATGAGCACATTCATATGACTCGACTCTGCGTAAAGTTCTCAAAAAAAGTGCAATTAAGATGGAAAGTAACGAAGCTGAGCCACAAATGAGATGTGTGAAGAAAAAGGGCTTATTTGGAAGTAAATTTCAAAAATAAGTCTTGTCTTCTGAAAGCAGGTCATTGGAATAAGATAGTAGAGACCCATGCCACAGCGGATGGATTCTTTGAGAACTGTCAAACTTCAGTTTCAGAGATAGAACTCTTCCCATCGGACCCATTGCACTGTTCAAATGAACATCTCTGTCATCAGTCTCATGTTCCTTGGTATTCAGTACTTCTTTCCCTCCTTAATGTGCCATCAAAGAGCCAATAAGTATATACTTCCCGCTTGGATTTGCTTTGAAATTACAAATTTATGACTTGTATATGACCAGATATTTTAAAAGCAAAAAAGAATTAAAAGCTACAAAATGAAAAGCAAAAGTCCAGAGCATGGATCCCATTCCCCAATCTCTTATGTATCCTTTAGAGATTTTCTTTGTGCTTGTAAGTATCTCTTTATGCATGTTTGTATATATAAACCACATAAGATACACACATGTGCACATAAGATATCACTAATATTATTTATTAGCATTCTACCAAAAAAGAAACAGTACATGCAAAGAGGGTCATTGAGAGGAGTTTAATAAAAGGACTGTTTACAAAAGTGGGAAAGTGTTAACACTGTTTAAGAACAGTGACAAGGAATTGTGGAGTGCCCGCAAGCTAGTGTCAATCTTTATGACTTCTGGATCTTCCGAGGCAAAGAAAGGAAGTAGTTTCTGGAATCTGGAGAGAAAACTTCTTGGAGAGGATGCCCGACAGATGCTGTGACGTTTAGAGGGATACAACCAGCCTGCAGAGAGGAGTAGGAAAGGGGCCAGGGCCCTCACATCTCCTGCCGAGGCTCTCATTGCCTGAATCCCACCAGAAGTCATGAGGCAAGGGACTCCACTGATTTATCTATACAGACTGGCCTCCTGGGCAGGGAGCAGAGTAGAGAATGGTGGAGAATGTGGTTCAGAAAATATCTAATTCATACATACATACATGTACATATGTACACACGCTACGCTTCCTACAGTCAGAATCATACCATACACCCATTTTTGCAGCTTGATTTTATCGCATAATCATGTCTCGAGGAACATTACAGAATAATGCTCATGGGTTAGTTTCATCTTTTAATGGTTACATAGTATTCTTTTGTGTTTTTATTTAATGGTTTATTTAGCCAGTGCCTTGCTTGGCATTTCAGCAGTTTTTAGTGTTTTGCTACTATAAATTATAGTTACAAAGATACAACATTGTTTTAATGGTGAACATCATTTTGAGGAGTCATTGTGCATTAGAGCAATTCTGGGTCATTACCTTGAAAGGCAACTTCAACATCTTAGAATCTGTTAATCTACTTGTATGTGAGTGTATTATATTTCAATTTGGTTTTAAAAGACATGTATTGCAGGTGACATCAGTTGCATTTTTAGAGTATGTTATCAAATCTGACAACTCAGGTCCAGTGTATTCTTAAATTTGAACAGCTTTCCCAGGAGACCCAGAAAAATATACTTGAGAAACCTAGAAACTGTTCCCTGGGTTTAGATTGTAGGATCCACAATTTAAACTTTTTGTTGGTGACTGTTGTTTTCCCTTGAGTCCATGGATTAACTGTTAGTCAACCTCATCCAAATTGGAGGTGTTTCTAAGTGTTTCCTGGCTTTGGACAAACAACGGATTGATGAACGATGAGTGAGTGGTACATTATGTTGCTAAGGATTTCTGTACTAAGAGAAAGTCTGGTGAGATGTAGGCTGTGGGGTCATTGATCTGGCAAGGCTGTCGAATGCCTGTCATTGTGATGACATCCTCTGATCTATATTTAGTGTCAAGCAATCTGCCATCCATGCCGACGAAGGAATGTGTCAGCGAAAGTACCAGATAAGGAGTGATTTTGCTTGTTGTTTTAAGTAAATGTATAACTATTCATGTCTGCGTGGTTTGTAGGGATGGACAGATCATGGTTTCTGAAACCATAGTAATGAGTGGTTTCAAAAAATTTCTCAGTATTGGTTCTAAGAGGTTCATTCATTCCACTAACTCATGTCGAGTCCTTCTTGTGTGTCAGGCACTGTTATAAGCATGGGAGGTAAATCGGGAATAAAACAAAGGAATGGGGGTAATGAACATGATCAAGAAGTTAAATAAAAAGTACATTAGATGGTGGTAAGTGTTTAGAAGGAAAGAGAAGGCAAGGAAGAGGGATACGCAATGATAGGTGAGAGGCAGAAATCGTCAGCAGGTAGGCTACGGGAAGCCTCATCAAGGAGGCAAAGTTTTTTAAAAAAATTTTAATGTTTATTTATTTTTGAGAGACAGAGACAGAGCATGAGCAAGGGAGGGGCAAAGAGAGAGAGAGAGACACAGAATCTGAAGCTGGCTCCAGGCTCTGAGCTGTTAGCACAGAGCCCCATGTGGGGCGCGAACTTGTGAACTGCGAAATCATGATGTGAGCCGAAGTCAGACGCTTAACCAACTGAGCCATCCTGGTGCCTCAGGAGGCAAATTTGAATAAAGACCTAAAGGAAGAAGGGAGCCAGCCATGGGGATATGGGGTGAAGAATTTTCTAGATGAAGGGAACAGCAAAGGCAAAAGGCCCTGAGACAGGACCATGGGTGACATATTTGGAGCCCAGAGAAGAGGCCAGCATGCTGGAACAGAGGGAGCATGGCGTTAGAGACAGAATGGGACCCAAAGAAGGCGTGTCCTCCTAGGTCATGACATACAATTTGGCTTTTACTCTGGGTGAGAAAGAAAGATACTGGGGAGTTTTGAGAGAGTGGTGACATGATCTGACTTCATTTTAATAAAATTTTAGTATAGCCATTGTGAGTGGTCAGTTGAGAATGGTGGAAGCAGGGAGGCCTGGTTAGGAGGCTCCTGCAAAAGTAGTGAGGAATGATGCTAATAGCTTGACCTAAAGTCGTGCAGTGATGGTGGTGAGAAGAGGTTGAGTTTGGGATATATTTAAGGCTATAAATATCCTTTTCAACCAGAGGTGGTTTTGCCCAGCACGGGATTTTTCTGGTTGTCACAACTGGGGTGAGCTACTGATATCTGTGGGTAGAAGACACAGGATGGCCCCCACAATGATTACCAGGCATCCAAGTGTCAATAGTGGCCAGATGGAGAAACATTGGTTTAAGGTAAAGCATCATGACTTATGTGAGGGGGAAGCGAAGGAAGAGATTCAATGGTGGCCCTGAAGCTTTGCCTAGAACAGCTAGACGAGACAGGCTGGCATGGAGGGACCACTAGCAACTTGGTATTGGACATGTTACGCTTCGAACCTGTTAGAAATTCGTGGGAGATGCTGACCAGGAAGTGGGATGTACAGGAGAAAGTTCTGTGCCAAAGATATAAATTTGAAAGTCCCTGGTAAAGAGGTAGAATTTAAATGTATAGCCTTAGAATTGAAGAGGTGGCCTTGAACTTTGTGATCCCATTTCTGTGGAGGATACACCTGTGCTTCCTTTGGGCCAAATCACATTAAAAATTGTAGTGGTAAAATACACAAATATGAACTTTACCATTGTAACCATTTTAAAGTTTACAATTCCCTGACATTTAGTGTATTCACAGTTGGTGAAGATATCACCGCTGTCGAGTTCCAGATCGCTCCAAATGATGTTTTACAAGTGAGTTTATAAAAAGACTGGAAAACAAGTTTTGCTATGAATCATAATGTATGAAAGGAGGAAAAAAAAGTGCCACATTTGTCTCTTTGTGAGAAGCTTTTTTCATAGCCTTAAGTCATCCTGCGAGATCCTTCGAGTCTACTAGAAAGAGCTAGAGCTTCATACGTAGGCAGACCCACATTCAAATCCTAAGGATCTAAGAGGTAAAAGTTCTTTAACTTCTCTCAACTCTATTTATCCATCCAAAGATGAGGATGATAAATCCTTCATGGGGCTATTCGGAACATTAGGTAAAACAGTATATTGAAATACCTGTGTATGATATACCTACTCAATAAATGTTAGCTCTTATTTTTATCATTATCATATAATCATTTAATGTTTACAATATCCTTGCGTTTATGTTATCCAACTTTTGCATACTTTGGTTCCTGAAACACACACAAAAGGGAAAGTTGGTTTGACTGCTAAATGTATTTTATTAATAAATGGTCAAAAGTAATTTCACTGACTTTTTAGGTCTAAAACTTTCTATATGGCAGACCCTTAGAAAGTTTTAATTTTAGTAGCTCCTTCCCAGTGAAAAAAAAGAGTGAGAATAATGACTCACATTCTAAGAACTAAGTAGATAAGTTGGAATTAATCTTTTTTTGGGGAAAAAAAGGACTATGAAAATGATATTGTATAAGGAGAAAGGATCTTACATAAGGTAATATATACTTTAAGTAATAATGTTTTCAGTATTGAAAGCACTTTAAGAAAAAATTACATATGTATATATGTGTGTGTTTATACATATATATTCTTTACAGTTTAGGAATCCTAGAGAAAATAAAATGTTCTTAGGAGAGAGCTAATTTTTTGACTATGTCCATGAAATACTTCTTTTGGGAATTTGATTAAATTGAAATCATTTTAATTACTTCTATGGATATCAATTTGTCTTAGAGATATGTGCATTAATATGCTCTCAGTGGTGTGAATTCTGCGATATCAAAAGGCATAGACATATCTGGAATGGGACTCACTGCTAAAAATTCTAATTACTTTTCTTTGGAGACCACAGGTACTAATTTTGCAATGTTCCCAATGAGTCAGAAAAAGTCTATATTATTTAAATAATACAAAATAAATGATTCTACATTTTTTTTTCCTAACTAACACTATTATGCACACTCCCTGAGGACAGGGAATTTTCCAATTTTATTCATGGATATATTCCAGGTACCTAGAACGTAAATAACTGTTGCGTGAAATATTCCCAGCACATTAAGTACTTTCAGAATGAGGGGAACTGTCTTTGGGGTTTGTGCGTGTGTGTTATGTGTGTACTTGAGAGGGTTGAAAAGTGATAAGGCTGGAAAAATACAAAGTATTAGGATTCCTGTTATTCTAAAACTTGAAATAAATATTGAGAAGAGAATATAAAATTAATAAAAACCAGAGTCAAACTTATGAATCAGTTAACTATGAAAATAAATGATTCATATTTCCTTGTTGCTTAGCTCCGGGAACCTTTCCGATCATCTCTGGAAAGAGATTTTGAAGATATCTTTTTATGAAGGGGAACAGATGCATAGTTGGAAATTTAACTGTTGCTGTAATTCTTATGATGATGTATTACAGTTACATGTCACCTCCTGATTCATTTTCACAGAGGCAGCCACTTACAACTCTTTTTTTCTGTTTATTCGGATGTTCACCTCCATATTTCTGAGTACTATGCTCATTGTTGATAGTTCTTCGTTTGTATATATTAGATATTTCCTATTGACTTTCTGTTATGGTAGTTGAGGATGTATCTCTCATCTACCTGCCACTTTCCTTCCTTAGGAACCCACTCCAAAATGGTGAGATCAAAATATTTAAATCCGTGAGCATAGTTTTTCTTTGGGATATTTTCCCACATCTTTCCACAGTTGTTTTCTTTGGAATGTTCCTTCATTTTCTCATCTGGAACCCAGAGGTTCCTGTTGTGTTTCTCTTCTTTGCCTTTATTGCTTTATTTTCTAGAACTGCCAAACTTATCTTGTAAAACTCCTAAAATAGAGTACATCTCAAGTAGCTTTTTATGTCTGAAAGGGTTTCTGTAGTTGGCATGTACTTGGCTGATGACTTGGGGGTGGAGTTCAAGGTTAAAAAGCACATTTCCTTCAGAATTTTGAAGGTTTTGCCTCACCATATGCTAGCTTACAGTGTTGTTACTAAGAAATTTGATGTCATTCTGTTCTCACCTTTTTGTACATCACCTATTGGTTTTCCTCTTTCTAGAACCTTCTTTTTATGCAGGAAGTTCTGAAATTTCATGGATCTTGTGCTTTGGGGTATTTTCTCCTTATTGTGCTGAATATTAGGAGGATATTTTAATTCACGTACTCATGTTCTGCAGTTCTGAGATTTATTTTGTTTGTGCTTTCCTCCCTCCTACAACTCCCTAGACATTTCAGCTCTCTAGCAGATCTTCAATTTTCAGATATTTCCCCCACTTTTTCTTTTTTCTTTCTTTTGTTTGTATTTTTATTTTAATTTCTAAAATATTTATTCTACTTAGTCTTCCTGCCTTTCTTTTGAATACTTTTTTATTTCAGTATCATATTTAAAAATTTTTAAGACCTCTTAATTGTTCTCTGATTGTGTTTTTTAGTACATCTTATTTCATAAATGTGGTGTCTTTTCATTTAGGAGATGTTAATAATAATTTAATTTTTTCCCATTCATCCTCTGTTCTATTTAGGCTTTCTCTAAATTTCTTCTCTTTTATTCATGTGTTTTTTTGATCACAGCCTCTGATGTTGGCAGCTTTCTTTTAATGTTTATTGATTATTGTCTATCTCCTTAGTGTTTCCCAAGAGCAAAGCACTAAAAACTGATGGGGCATTCTGTGTACTTGATTTAGCTTGGGCTTCCTTGTCAGTCTTCTCTGAGTGATGAGTTGACTTTTTTATTGAAGAATGGGTTCCTCAGAAGGCTACATCCCTCAACCCTAAAGGGCTTTACTCTGGGGCTTCATATGGGTATTATTTAAGGAGAAGGCTAAGCTGCCATCACAAAGATACTCCCAAGTACTGTGGTCTAAGTACAATAGAACTTCCTGTCTGTCTTACAGGAAGGTCTCATAAAGTTAGTGGTCCAGATTGATCAGTGATTCTATAACATGTGGTCCTTCAGCCATGTGGGTTTTTTCCAGTCTTGTGGAAGGATATTATCCTTCACTGCCTGTTCAGGCCACATCACAGGCATTTCTATGTTCTAGTTGATCAAAAGGGCACAGAGCTGAAGTCTCAAACAAGGGCTTTCAACAAGTGACAAAGAAGTCCCATATGTGTTTCCTTTCTTTCATTCTGTACAACAGCCTACTCCAACATTTCACTTAAATTCCTCTCTTTTGAATCCAAAATAATGGTTTCAAACAATAACAGTCATCAAGTTGACTCCCACATCTGGGGATGATGGTCCAGAGAGGTGTTCTTCACTTGGGGTCTCTTATGCTCTTGCAGTTAGATGGCGGCAGGGGGTGAGTCATGCGGAAGGCCTCTTCACTCACATATCTTACACCCAGGCTGGAAAGTCTCAAACAGCTGAGGTTGGAATCGCTGTGCCTCTAAATATCTCTTTCTCTTTTTCTATATGGTCTGGGTGCATGGTCTCTCCATATTGAGTCTTCAGAATAGCCAGACTTCTTACATAATAGCTGAGGAATCCTCGAGCAGACTTCCAAAGAGAAATAGACAAGAGTTGTGTGGCTTTTTCTAAGCTAGCCTAGGAGCCATGCATGGTCACTTCTGCTGCATTCTGTTAGTTGCAAGAGAGTCTCTAAGGAGGGATCTTAGGTTCTATCTTTTGACGAGAAGATTGTCAAATCGTTTGCAGATAGGTTTTAAATTTTCCATGATACATCACTACCTCTGTTCATATTCTTTTGGTGAAAATGTAGTCTCACGGTCACTTGTAGCCACCAGGGAAGATGGAAGATGTAGCCTGTGGTTTGGCAGCCACGTAAGAAGGGAAAATAGATTTTGTCATGATTAGCAGTCTTAGTGTGTGTGTGTGTGTGTGTGTGTGTGTGTGTGTGTGTGCGCGCGCGCACGCGTGCACATGCAGAGAGAGAGAACAGAGAGAGAGAGAGATTATTATATATTATTTGTCTATCTCTTATAAGGTATTGGCTCATGTGATTATGGAGACTAAGAAGTTTCATGATCTGCCACCCGAGGTGCCAGAAAACCAGTGCTATAGTGTCAGTTCAAGCCCAAAGCCTGAGAACAGTGGGGGGCAATGGTGTAAGTACCAGTTCAAAGGCAGGAGAAGAATAATGTCTCAGCTCAAGAAGTCTGGCAAAGAGTGACTTTTTCCTCCCTCAGTCTTTTTATTCTGTTCAGGCCCTCAATGGATTGGACAATGCCTGCCCAAATTGGGGAGGGAAGTCTACTTTACTCAGTTTACTGGTTCAAATGCTAACCTCCTTAGGAAGCACCCACACAGATACACCAGTAAATAGTGTTTAACTAAATATCTGGGCATCCCATGGTCCATTCAGGTTGACACATAAACATAACCATCATACCTTTACCTCCTGAAATGAACTCCTCCTTGACTGCCTACACTGGACTACGAAAATGACCAGGGCAGAAATCTTGGTAGAGGTGGGTCCACACTGAGTCCTCAACATTTTGCTTAAATTCTTCTCTTTTGAGTAACATACCTCATCATGGTCTTGCATGTTGTATGCTGTCCCCAAAAATGTTCTCTTGGGGAGATGAATTTTGCTATCTGTTTCCCTGCAAAGATTGAGGAAGGAACAGATGGAGGCGTTTGTGGGGGGGCTAATTAATTCTATTTATAGACTTTTAATTATTTTCAATTTCAAGCTACAAGCCTTACTCCTTTATGGTACCCCTAGGTCCCAAATCCTCCCAGTGTTCTGCAAGTATAAATTGGCTTTTTACTGATGTTATTCCCATACTCTGATGTAAGCGCCTAATCTTCTGCTTCCTTTACATCGTCAAGTTGCCTGCTGCTCCTCTGTCTGCTCTCCATGCTCCAAAATTTATTGCTAGCTGTACTCCACCTCTCACTCCATGTTTTTGACCCTTATTGAGTTATGTCTTTTATTGCCTTTACTGTCATTTCAGTGGGGTATTAGGAAGAATGAAAATATATATGTGTGTCGTGTTCCCTGAGTTAATGGGAAGTCTTCTCACTTACTTTTCTGCCAATTTTACTATAGGCTAATTATTCTGGAATGGCAAGGATGTCAAAATGTTAATTTTTCTGTGGTGATTGACTCAGTTATTCTCATTGAACATGTGTTACCAAATCTGGCTCTTTATAAAGTTAACTGGCCAACCAAACTGTGCCCAGGCTAAAATTTTTAAAAATTTGATTTAAATAGTCTTTGGCTTTTTATGTTTTGGGTTGGCCTGAGCTATTGGATTAGAGATGAATTTGGGCACAGTTTCTCTCTGGAGGTCAGCTTATCAATAGAAAGCTCCTTTATGGCCACCTGAAAATATCTCCCATCAACTTTTTCTTCCGTGGTAGGATTTTGATATTGAGCATATGTTTGAATTATTCTTAGCTATGGAAAGAAATACAAAAGTCAAAATTGAAAACAAGTGAGACCAATCAAAATAGGATTGAAACATGAATTAAAGGCTAAAAGATAGTATTGTGAATTCATAAAGTTATCTTAAAAGCTTATTTTCTTTAATATTTTTATTATTTATTTTTTGGGAGAAAGAGCACAAGCAGAGGAGGGGCAGAGAGAGAGGGAGACACAGAATCTGAAGCAGGCTTCAGGCTCCAAGCTGTCAGCACAGAGCCCAGCACAGGGCTTGAACTCATAAACTGTGAGATCATGACCTGAGCTGAAGTCAGACGCTTAACTGACTGAGTCACCCAGGCGCCCCTAAATGCTTTTTTTAATAAACAGCTTCATGCTGATCTCGTTAGGTATCATAAAGCACAGTCAATCTTGATTGGTAATAAATAAGAAAGAAAATCCTGTCTTTTTGTAAGTTGACTATAGATTTACTCAATTCATACAGTTATCTTGATATATCAGTGAAGTTCTCTGAACTTACAGATGACATCTGTGCTGCAGACTCAGAGACTCAGAGAAATAACTCAAAAAGTGTACATTTATTTTCATTGCCAAGTAGTATTCCCTTGTATATATAGACCACATCTTCTTCATCCATTCATCAGTTGATGGACATTTGGGCTCTTTCCAAACTTTGGCTATTGTTGATAGTGCTGCTATAAACATTGGGGGTGCATGTGCCCCTTCAAATCAGCATTTTTGTGTCCTTTGGATAAATTACTAGTAGTGCAGTTGCTGGGTCATGGCGGCTACACTTGCAGTGAGCATAGCATTGTGTAGAAACTTGTCAAATCACTATGTTGTTGTATACCTGAAACTAATGTAATATGTATGTCCACTTCCCTGAAATAAAAAATTAAAAAAAAGATATACATTTAACATCATTCATATTCATTACTCTCTTTAATGCTGTGTAGTTTTAAAGCCTATTTTCATAGCTAAAGTATGAATATGAATTAACCGTCTCATTCTTTTGTTTCTTTTCTTCTTTGGAGTTACTATAGTAACCAAACTGTGGTTCATGTAGGGAGTCTCTGATATTATTATCCCCTTACATTGATCATTTTTCCCCCAAACGAGGAAAATAATAAGCTAATGTGGAAATAAGTAGCTTTATCACCCAACGGTGGATTTCATTCATGAATACACTTTACTCCAAAAGTAACATAAAAATGATTAGAATAGCATATGGATATATATTTTTGTGTGTGTGTGTATTTTTCCAGAGGGTTAATAATTTTTTAATTGAATACAGCTGTTCAAAGATTTTTGTTGCTAAGTGTATGCACTGTGTTGAAAAGGAGTGGCTGCATTTTAAATCTTTTTTTAGAAAACCATTTTGAGGTTTAATTACTTAGCTGTATTTGTAGTGAAACTGTAAACAAGAAAGATGCCCACAGTACATACTAGGCAGGCTGATGGGGTGGCCCAGAACCTGGACGCCATAGTCAGATTGGGTGCTAAGCCAAGCTGTAGTGACCTCAACTTGATGTCTTTGTTTTCTTCACCAGTAAATGGGGAATAAATGAGAAGATCTTTGTAGAATATAGTTCATATTCTATGAAACATACTCAGAGTACATTTTCTATACTCAAAGTTGCAGAGCCAGAGACCTGAGGACATCATGTGAACCTGACCAATAAGTGACTTGTTGATAAGGTATGGGCTGTTGATAACAGCCAAAGGGGTCTCCCCAGTGCCTAGGCCCCTAAGATCGGTCCTTTCTTCCAAGAAGGAACAGTTCCAATTGGCCTCCTTTCTCTTGTTAACCAGTGTAATCAGTACTTACTATGAAAATTAAGTTTGCTTTACAAAAAGTGTTCATTCTTGCCACTCCAATTATAAAAATGTCTTAAAAAACAAATTAAACAATAAAAAAGTAATCAATTGAAAAAACAACAGCAAAGTAAATATTATATGATCAAATTCATGTTAACTATTCAATGCTACTCTTCCATTGCTATTAAATGGATGCTACTCTGAGAGTTTATGCCCTTTTCCTCCCACCTTCTAAATGTAGAACACAATTTAATTTGAACATATAGACATGAAGGTATAATGAATATCATTTCACTCAAGAGGTAATTGGATGTTCTTTTTCTCCACTTAAAGTTTATTTTCTAATTGTCATTTTATTGTTTACTTTTAGTGGCATTTGTGCACCTTAGCTGTTTCAAATATTGGACGTATAGTAAATATTGTCCCCTGACATGTCCACTCATAAAACTCCTTTTTATTGTTTTCAAAGGGAGAGCTTTGGGATGCTATACAAAACAACTGCCAGGAAGAAAAGAGTCTTAAAGCTTTCTTAATGGTCAAGAATGTATGGCTTGTTTGACCAAAACTGTTATGAATACACTTTACTATAAAAGTAAAAAGTTTGAACTTGGATGGGTTTATCTGATTGACTTCTTCTGCCTTAAGCCTCAAATTGGGACAAAAACAGGAGTGCAAGAACACCTTAATATCTGGCAACATGATAACCAAATAATTATACCATAATCCTCTTTTATTCATCTTGCAACAGCCTGAGATGGTGTAGGCAGGTTAAGGAGGAAAACGAGACTGAATAGCATAGGTAGTAAATGATGGAATTACGGCTAGCCCAGTGTCTTTTCATTACTTGAATTTTCATTACGCAAAGGTCTTTGCTTTTCCGCTTTTGAAACTTTTAACTTAGAACTGCTTATGATGTTACCATTCTCAATAGAGAGGCCCATGAACTCAAGAAATGACTACCTTCTTTATTTCCTCAGATTTCCTTTTTATTGCTTATCATTTTGGTGATTGATGATCCAAATAAACAGATGTTTTATGCCAAGTGGAGGCTTTTCTTTATAGCATTCTATGCTGTACAATACTAGTGATTATTAGCATGAAAGATTATTTTTAACAACTTTTAAAAAGTATAATTTATATTCCAAAAAGTTAACCATTTAAAATGTATATTCCAGTTATTTTTACTACATTTACCAAGTTACACAACCATCCCCACAATCTGTTTACTGTTAATCTCCGTTCACATCCCCAGCCCTAGGCAACTGCTGATCTACTTTTGGTGTCCACAGATTTGCCTTTTCTGGGTATTTCATATAAATGGGATGGAAACAGAATGTAGTCTTTTGTGACTGATTCTTTCATGTAGCATAATGTGTTTGAACATCACTCATCTTAAGCATATATTAATATTTCAGTCTTTTGTGTTGCTGAATAGTATAATATCATATTGGATTAATATAACATTTTTGTATTCATTCACTAGTGGACGAATATTTAAGTCATTTCCACTTTTTTTCTACTGTATATCGTGCTGCTATGAATGTATGTGTGTAAGTCTTGGTGTGGACATATATTTTCATTTTTCCTGAGAGTGGAAGTGTTAGGTTATATGGCAAATAGATGCTTAACTCTTTAAGACATCACACACCATTTTTCAAAGTTGCTGTGTCTTTTACATTCCCACCAGCAATATATAAGGGCTCTTCTTTTTCCATATCTGAGCTAACATTTGTCATTGTCTATATTTTCAATTAAATTCATTATGTGGGTGTGAAACAGAGCCTCATTATGGTTTCGATTTGAATTTCATTAATGATTAATGATACTGTCTTTATATTTATTAGCCATTTGTATATTTGCTTTGCTGAAATGTCTAATCAAATCCTTTTTACATTTTTTATAGGGTTTATGCCCAATATATAGTCTTGTTAGTGAGTTTCAAAAGTTCTTTTTATGTTTTGGATACAACTTTATTGGACAGGTGTTTTGCAAATGCTTTCTTTCAGTCATTTTCCAAAGTGACCATGACTTTTTCGTCCACCAGCAATATATGAGGGCTCCTCTTTTTCCATATCTGAGCTAGACATTTGTTATTGTCTATATTTTTGATTAAATTCATTATTGTGGTTGTGAAATATCTCATTATGGTTTTGATTTTATTTTCATTAATAATTAATGATATTGTCTTTATATATATTTATTAGCCATTTGTATATTTGACTTGGTGAAATGTCTGATCAAATCCTTTTTGCATTTCAAGATTGGATTATAGTCTTGTTAGTGAGTTTCTGAAGTTCTTTTTATGTTTTGGATACCTCTTTTAGTGGACAGGTGTATTAAAAATGCTTTCTTTCCATCTGTGGTTTGCATTTTTGGTTTTTAATGGTGTCTTTGAAGTATGAAGTTTTGAATTTTGTAGTTCAATTTATTAGTATAGAGTGCACTTTTGGCCCCATAGCTAAAAAATCTTTGCCTTACTCAGGTTCTCAAAGATTTTCTCCTAAATTTTCTTCTAAAAACTTTTATAGTTTTAGCTCTTATGTTTAGGTTCATGGTACATTCTAAGTTACTCTTCTGTATGGTGGGTAGAAAGATCCAAATTCATTTTATTGCATGTGGCTGTCCAGTTGTATCTGTACCATTTGTTGAAAGGCTATACTTTCCTCATTGAATTGCGCTGGCGTTCTTGTGAACATCAATAGACCATAAATAAGAAGGTTTATTTCTGGACTTTGAGCTCCGTTCCATTAATCCCTACACATCTCTCCTTTTGCCAGTACACTGTCTTTATAACTGAAGCTTATCTTGATAACTTTATAACAAGTTCAGAAATTGGAAAGTAAAAATCCTCCAAATTTGTTCTTTTTAAAAATTGCTTTTGCTATTCTGAGTCTCTTACATTTCTATTTCTATTTTAGGATCAGTTTGTCAACTTCTACATGAAAGCCTGCCAGAATTTTGATAGGGTTTATGGCTAATCTTTAGATCAATTTAGAAAGAATTGCCATTTTAACAATATTGAATTTTCCAATCCATGAACATGGAGTGTTTCTCGATTTGTTTTATTTCCCCTAGTAATATTTGTTTAATTTTCAGGTTACAAGCTTTTTACTTCCTTTAAATTTATACATGAATATTATATTCACTTTGAATAGCATTCCCTTAATTTCACTGTAAGATTGTTTACTGAGAGTACAAGGAAATGCAGTTGATTTTTTATATAGATCTTGTTTCTTGCTGTGACTGGTTTTTGAGTCTATTATTTAGTTCTTAAGGTATTCCCTGATTTAAAATGGCTGATACCAGGGGTCTATATAGAATTTTCTGGACTTTCTGGGTATTAAACATAGCAGTAAAATTTACTTGCAATACTTCCTGCCTGATAGAGGCTTCTTGCTTAACGGAAGTATTATAACTCACTTGGGATATTATAATAGGAAACTGAGCCTTTTAATGATTACTGCTACCTCTCAGGTCCAGAAGGCCACACCTAGCACTGTATCAGGCCAAGCGCCTTTGTTCCGGCAAACACGTCAGTAAGAGCAAATATCCTTTAAAACACCAATAAACCATTTTAAGAAAAATACCCTCAGTTAAATGAATAGACTATTAAGACATAGCAGATCTTGGGCAGCGTATTTAGCTTATGTTATTGAGAGTTCCTAGTTTGAAAAGGAAAGAGATATTGTTTTTCCATTTCTTAAAACTATTTAAAGATTAATCCTGCAGTCTATGTCTGGTGCTCTATAATTCTAGCCTCTTGGGAGTTAAAAGTCTTATTTTTGTTTTAATGTATTTTTACATCATGTATGCTTCAAGTAACTACTATTTATCATACAATTCTGTGATGCAAAGATGTTTATGAATTCTTAAATGTGATTTTAAAACTGTATGTTGACACTGTAACTTTTCTTTTGGGAACACGTGTCCAATTTTATAAGGTGAGCCAATTGGACAATCCATTTCAGTTAAGGTAAATCAATTTTTTACAAGAACTTGCCTATAGTTTCCAGTGAAGCCCAGCTATATTTACTGTTCTGAAAGAGTTGGAGGTGTTTAAAAGTTTAAAAAACAACTAGGTGAGAATCTTGTTGATTGCATTTAGGTGGGGATTTTTTCCCATGTTTATTTATTTATTTTGAAAGAGAGAGAGAAAGAGAGAGATCAACTGTGAATGGGGGGGGGCGGTGGGCAGCAAGAGGGAGGTGGAGACAGAGTCCTAAGCAGGCTCCATGCTGTCAGCACAGAGCCTGACATGGGGCTTGAACTCAACAGACCATAAATCATGACCTGAGCTGAAATCAAGAGTCAGACACTTAACTCAGTCAGTTGACTGAGCCACCCAGGTGCCTTGCATTTCAGTGGGTTTATGTTACAGTTGTGAGTATGGTTTCTAAAATTGCTGGTAGAGAAATTTGAGGCTTATGAATAACTAGACAGTAATGGTTTGATACTTAGCAATATGTATGTTAAGTTCAGAGAAGCAGATGGATTCTGATATTCTTACATTGAATATTACATGTTGGGTAAAGTGAGATCATCATAAGATTCAGTCACTGAATAATTTACAGAGAGCCTAAGTTCTGTAGTTGTTAACATGTTGGTAATATGCTGGTGGATACTTACTTAACTGACAGCTGTGGTAGTGCAGCCTCCTGGTCATGGTATGTCTTGTATGGCTAGTCATGAAAAATCACTTTTCAAATTAGAACTTAATAAAAACTTTCCTGGTCTGAACACTAAGCTCTACTCCCTGTGCGATTAGTGGTTTCATTTCTTTCTCAGCAGTTGGGTAATGATTATGGCTCCAGATGCAGTGAGAGTGATAAAGAGATTGATTAATTTCACTTGAAAGGGCATATGTTCAAAGAGAATCCAATCGGAACGCCATGAATGAAGATCTGACATCTTTGCAGCTGAGAGTCGTACCCTTACTTGGTGTCCCACTGATGCTGAGAATAGGACGTTGAAACCCATGTTACTTATGCACTTGGTCCATAAAATGTTAGGTCTTGGTCCTAACCTAATACATATGTGTGTGAGTGTGTCTGTTCTTGCCGCCTTTCTCTGTCTTTGTAATAAGCTATTCGTGACAGTTAAAAAGGTTCTTTGGTTCCTTTACCCTAGGGATGCCTTTGAGTCATGTATTGTTATTGATCAATAGAACCAAGGTTGCCTCTGAACCATGACTTAATTTAGAACACACTCACACAGACAGACACACACACACAGCACAAGCCCTCCATATATCAGTGTGGAAAATATTTTCAATATTACAGCAATGTGACCATACAGAAAAGCCTTTTATTACATTTTATTAAAAACAAAAACAAGAACAAAAACAGCATCCGTTTATCTGTTTTATCAGCTCATAATTATTTGGTACCTCATATTTTCAAAGAACACTTTTTATTATAAATATATCATTTATATACCACCGACTTTTTTCTCATGCATTGTCAATTTTTTTCATGCATTTTAAATTGTGTAACATTTAAAGTAAATATTTTATGACAATTTAAAGGTGATTCAAAACTTACTTTTTAAGAGAAAAATATTAACATCTATGAAAGATGGTGGGCTCAAATTTTGATGAAAATAAGATAAGAATTCACAGCTGTGATTTCAACATGGAGCTTGAACTTAGTGAGTTTTGTTTCGGAGTCTGTGAGTGAGTGGATGTGTGTTCCTGAGTAAACAAAATACATGCATCTTCTTTTTGGAAAGTGTCTCATCTACAAATCTCTGTCATAAGGGGTGAGAGGAGAGAATAATATAAATTCATGACAGTAAATCAGGAAACTGTTCTCTTTCCTTGGATATTATAGTTGTTCTGATATTGAAGTTTTGATCTGAAATGACTTAGGTTCTTTTTCCTGCCTTTATGCTTAAATGTTAAGATTCTATTCAAGCAGCAAGTAGTTCTTGGGCTTTCCTCTATGCCGGTGCCGTGCTATGAGAGTTACCCAGTGGAGCAAGACACAGTTGCCTGTTTTCAAATAGGGGAGTGCCAGGGTGCGTGCTACGTGCTTATCTCAACAGGGAGCAAGTAGACCATGGCCCTCGAAGATCCATTCTGAAAGAATGCCGAGAATTTCTCTCTAAGTTATATTGATGCACAACTTTGGACACTTTAAGAGTGTACCCTTTCCTCAGGGCTTCTCATTTTTTTCCTTTTTAAAGCTCTGGAATATTATCTGAGAAAGCCCAAGTGCTTCCTAATCATTAAATTCTGAAGGAGACAATAAGGTCAGTAAAGGATGGTAAAAAGATGACTGGAAAGGGGATGTTTGAGAAGAATTTCATTGATATTTAAATGCTTCTCAGTAATAGGTTAAATTTTAAAAAATTACTGGGGAAGTGACTTTAGCTCTTTAAGTCTTTTTGATATTAAAAAAAAAAAAAACATTTCCATTAGGATGAACTTTGACAAGGAGAGATTTCCCAGAGAGTTTTATTTATATACTCAAGGAAGAAA
This sequence comes from Paguma larvata, assembly GCA_030068075.1. Taxonomy (NCBI): domain Eukaryota; kingdom Metazoa; phylum Chordata; class Mammalia; order Carnivora; family Viverridae; genus Paguma; species Paguma larvata. The sequence goes on along the minus strand of CM057825.1, from coordinate 90,539,391 downwards.
CCGTGTACTCATCAGGATTTCTACGAACCAAAGATAGTTTTTTAACTTTAGAGGTATGCCGCATTCAGTATTAAAGCGAGTGATGCATTAAAAGGCAGGCTTTGCCATCTCTTATTCCATCTTTGTTAGACTATCTGATTTGTGTGCCCTTGATTGATTTTGAAATAGATGAGCCAGCTTTCAGCGCAGGAGAATGATTTAATTATTATAGAACCGAAGGCCCAAAATCAGATTTGAAGGTATGTTGAAACAGTGGTCAGAATGAATTAATGAACAGATGTAGTGTGTATGTCACCGATATCTGATACCCCTATGCCGACTGAAGGGTAGCGCATTTCCCTTCGGGTCTTCAATTCTAGATGTCAAAGGGTCCCTCTCAATCTGAGATAAATTCACTTAAGTTGCATAATGGAAATTCTGGGTCCATTAAAGAATCTAGAGTTTAGAAAATGGAGGGGAGGACAAAAGTAGGAGATACTGAATTCGTTGACTGATCGGGGACCATATTTTAGGGTGATTAAATTAGCAGTCTGAGCACTGATGTCGGTACTAACACCAGAGATCAGCTAAAGTTCAAATTTATTGTTTAGTCGTTTGGGTCATTATAAAGCAGATATTTAAGTAACTGTTTTTATGGACTTTTAGAGCTGGAAGGACCTTGAGGTTATCAAATCTGGCTGCCTTATTAACAATGAGCAATCTGAGAGCCAGGAAGACAGTTTGGAGCAACAGAGACAGAATTGGGACATGGGTTTCCTGAATCCATTCTCCTTCCCAATTTCAAGTGAAGTTCACTTTCTTCTACCACATGGACTTGAGGTGGAAGGGACCAGAGCCTCACTGTGAGGGATGGATGGTGGACCTTAATGATATACATTCTCCTTTTTACAGTCAAAATAATAGGTGGTCATTAAAAGTGGGAGCTGAAATCAATAAATCCAGATGATTCTCAGGAGAAAGGGCAGATGAAAAAATACAGTGGAGATGTCCAGAGTGACTTGACAGCAGGTCGTTATTCCACTCTCATCATTGAACAAAGAAGAATCTTTGTTCTCCTGAGAAAGGGAATTCGAGTCAGCAACTGTGGAATCTGGTGAAAAGAGGCAGCTACTTCAAATATTTACATGGGAGTAAACATTATCTTCTCTTACCTTATCTTTTAAATTTGTTTATTTATTTTGGGAGATAGGGAGAGAGTGTGAGCAGGGGTGGGCAGAGAGAGAGGGAGAGAAGGACAATCTGACAGTGCAGAGCCCCATGTGGGCTCAAACTCCTGAAACTGTGAGATCATGACCTGAGCTGAAATCAAAAATTGGAACCCACCCAGGTGCCCCGTTTTTTAGTTCTTTTTGTTTTTGTTTTTTTTTTGAGGAAACATTATTTTAAACACAATGCCAAGAGTGGCATGTGCAACATAGAGGCACTTGTGGTTGGGTGAATCTGGTTGGTGTCCTTGCCTGTGTGTGAGTTTTGGGCCAGTCATGTGTTCTTTCCATGCCTCAGTATCCTCTCAGCAATTTATTTCTTCCCACATTCACTTGTAAACACTTATGGAGCATTCATTATGGAGCCTGTCATATCTTGCAAAATAAGGTTATTGATATCTGTCCCAGAAAGTTTTTTTTTTTTTTTATATGAAATTAGATAAGGTACCAAAATGCTTAGCACTGAGCCTGGCACATAGTAAATGCCCTATGGAAGATAAAACTGTTTATAGTGCTCGTCAGTTGGCTTAGGAAAACCAGGTTTCTGGCTGGGAAAAACTTAGGGGATAGAGAATTTAGAGTGAAAATGATCAAAAAGATGGTTATGGGAGATGACGTGGTTTTGAAGCTAATATTTTCCTGATATGAGGGAGTGGCTTGGTCTTGTTTTGTTTTTGTTGCTGTTAGCTGAGTTGCCTTCAAATGCTTTTTTCTTTTTTAGTTACAGCAGATAATAAAGCATTTAATATATATATTAAATGATATATAATAATTATATAATATTAATATTAAATTAATAATTTATTGATGAGATATAATATTGAATAATATATAATATTATATTATATATAAATTAAATATAATATACATATATTAAATGCTTTATATATATATATTTTTTTTTTTATGCACACTTCAAAGGTGATGCTGTAGTGTGTGACACTACAAAGCTGGAGCATGGACAGGGTAGAGGTCTTTCACCCCACTCTATTGCATCTTTCCATCCCGGGTGACAGAGACACGCAGAGGACCAGAACCTTTCTAGACCCAAAGGACCAATGGTTCTGAGTTGCCCAAATGGAAGCCTAGCCTCAAGCTCTTATCATAGTGACGGAACACAGGACCAATGGTTCCAGCACAATGTCCATTTTCTATGAAGCTTTGTGTTTCCCTCTTGAGTCTGAGGGGATGGGCAGCAGAAAAATCAGTACTTTCAAAGGAACAGTTAGACCATGTGGTGTCTCCATGGGGGGTTCTCCATGGTACTTAGAGGCATGATTTTTGGAAGCCTTAAAGCAAAGATCAAAATGTAGTTTGGTCATGTCTCCACTTGCTCCCAAGGAAGGAGAGGGTAAGAATAGGCATTTATTTATGGGAGAAAAAGTATGGTTAATCTTCTCCCCAATTTGATACTATTTGGTGAGGGGTGAGAGTACCAGGCAACCCCAGCAAAGGTGAGGAGGGGTGTCACTGACTGGTGGGACATTCTCTGGGCATCCTGGGCAGTGGTGGAAAGGTGTCTGAGTGAATGAGCAATCATGATCCTTGAACTGGTGGCAGGCACAGAGAAGTAGAGGCAGCGGCCAAATTTGTAGGGTCAAAGGTAGTGTGCAGTGATGGGTGTTCTTTATCACTCTGGCCCCTGGAAGAGTTCCCATGTGGAGTCCTTCCAGGGCTGATTCCTGGGGAAAGTGGGGCATGTTCTGTATGGTCACCAAAGGATTCCCCCTTCAGCTCCTCTGATTGGCTACAGATATGTGATGAGCTAAGTAGAGGACCCCGTGCTCATCAGGATTGAAAGGAGGTGCTTAGCACCTGGCTGAGGCTTTCTGCTCTATGACAGGGGTTATCTCTGACCTGGTTAGGACAGTCAGGTGGGACAGCTGGTGCTGAGGTGATGGTGGTGCATCTCCACTGGAGGGAAGCAATAAGTGGTCTGGAGACCCCCCTCCCCTCAGGAACCTTCAGTCACTGGCTCTAGGATCTCACTGGGAGGTAGTTTGTGACAAGGGAACTCATTTGGACAGAGAAGTTAGAGAAAACTGAGAGTAAAAAAAGAAAAAAAAAATGTTTTCAGCAATGTATGTTCCATTTGATGTGAATTTTAAATTCTTATTCATCTGAGAACTTCTTTAGTGTAGTTGATCTAGAGATTCCTCACACTCATACAGTGTTGAAGCTGGTACTGCATTCCATTTTTCAACTGAGGATACTGTATCCACGGGGAGGGAAGTGACTCTTTGATCCACCACATCCTTGGCCTTTATCTTCACGTTCACGATCAAATGTAGTCCTCATAGCAACCCTAGGAACTTTGTAGATTGAGTCTTATTCTCTGTTTGCACATGGGTCACCTAAGATGGTGCAGAGAATTATTGGTAGAAGTGAAATTAAAATGCAGCTTTCCAGAGAAGTGTTTGAGTGCCGTTATCATCATCCTACTTATTGTAGTAGTGAAATTTTATAATACCTAATTTTACCTTCATTCCTTCAGTTGGCTGTCAGAGAGTTAGGAGGTGTTTTCCATGGTATTTACCACATTCTAGGCCCTGAGGATACAGTGATGATTTCCTTTCCTCCACCCCCGGGGAGTTTATCATCCAGTTGGTGACTTAGCACATAAACAGACAATTACAGAAAGGAAATCTAGCAGAGATACATCAAAAGCATTATGAGAATATAAAGATTATATAAGAAATATTGCTTTGAACAGTGGAAAGGAGCTATAATAGTCTGTAAACCAGGCACTGGGCTAAGTGCTTTGCTTGAATAATGTTGTTTATGTATTAGAAAGACTATTTCATTGGTGTTCAATTAATAGCTAGGTATACAGTCATCCTCCCTCATTCTCTTCACCAAGCTTCAGTAGAATATTCTGTTATTTCTCATATAATATTTAAGACAATACAATCTAATATTGTATATCAGGAATAATGTATCACTTTTGGTTGTAGGCAGGTAAACCAATGGCAACCAATTTGGAACATATTCATCATTAAACATTAACATAAGAAAAAGTACCATTATGGATAACCTAAAATAGAGGGAGCATGCAGTCTCCTGCAAAGACAGACAATCAATGGAAGTCCAGTGGAAGAGAACAGTGGGGCTAGTGTTGGAGCCTCTGATACTGGGGACAGGAGGAAGGCATGCAGATGGCTCTGGATGTTGAATACCAGTAGGAGATACTTACAGCTACCAGCAGAATAAGCTGTGGCATTTTCTTGTCTGGGCAGCTCTGCAGACATAGACTGAGGTTCTCACTTAATCGCTGGTGGAATGTCTCAATGTTCTAACACATTTAACCTGGTCGCCCCCACCTTTTACCTCTGCTTTGCTTCTAGTGATCCCTTTGCTTATTTTCTCTCCATTTCTTCATAGAGGTCTTTAAAAATACTCTTTATTCCTTCTTTTATCCTATTTCCCTTTTTTGGGAGTGAATTCCCAGGGGGGGATCTAAGGTTTGGCGTGAACTCCATATTCAGCTGCAGACAGATAACCTATGAGAATCTCCTAATTTCAAAATATCTTGTCTTTCAAAGTGTTCTGCATATTGGTTAGGGAAAAAAAAAGGGCATGTGTATGTGTGTGTGTGTATGTGTATACGCATGTGTGTGTGTGTGTTTATATACATGAAAGAATATGTATTATATATATGTATACATATACATACACACACATATGAAAAGGGAGAAACAGGAAGAGACAGGGAGAGTTTTATGTAGGGGAGAAGTGTACAGGTGGGGAAAGCGTACACATGAATTTTTTTCTACTTATAGGGTGTTTCCTAATATAAAGGATGATGTACTGGGAGCAGGGGGAGTAACAGAAAGGAAACCTGAACTTTTTGTGGTCATTTTTAGATTTTTGAATTTGTTGACTATGGTAACAAGAAAGCAAGAGTATGGATACTTTAAATAGTAATTTAGACTAATGTATATTTGCCTTGGAAGTTCTGATTAACTTTTGCAGAGCCTCCTTCTATTTCTTGTTTAGGGAATAAGTAACTGAAAGGTGACTTTGTATATAGAGTAGAACAGAAGAAGCAGCATGGCATAAATAATAGTGGTGTTTCATTAAGTGGCCTGTTTAGTTTTTCCATAAAACCTCTGCAAAAGTAGTCTGTGAAAATATTCATTTTAAAATGAAAACAAAATGTGGGGCGCCTGGGTGGCTCAGTCGGTTGAGCGGCCGACTTCGGCTCAGGTCATGATCTCACGGTCTGTGAGTTCGAGCCCTGCGTCGGGCTCTGTGCTGACGGCTCAGAGCCTAGAGCCTGCTTCAGAGTCTGTGTCTCCCTCTCTCTCTGCCCTTCCCCTGCTCATACTCTGTCTCCATGTCTCTCAAAAATAAAAATAAAACGTAAAAAAAAAAATAATAAAAAAAATAAAATGAAAACAAAATGTGAAAATATTATTACAGTTTGTAGAGAACAAGTTGAACAAAATGTTGTTTGCCATTAAAAGTCAATAAAATGTCAGGGCACCTGGGTGGCTCAGTTGGTTAAGCCTCTGGCTTCAGCTCAGGTCATGATTTCATGGCTCATGGGTTCGAGCCCTGTGTCAGGGTCTGCGCTGATAGTATGGAGCTGGGAGCCTGCTTTAGATTCTGTGTCTCCCTCTCTCTCTGCCTCTCCCCTGCTCATGCTCTGTCTCTGTCTCTCGCTCTCAAAAATAAATAAACATTAAAACTTTTTTAAAAAACATCAATGAATTGTTTATAGTTCTCTTACGTTTCAAGATCTTTTTACAGAAATTTTTTTCCAGTTAAGATATAATTGACATATAACATTGTGTACATAATAAGTACAGCTATTATCGAAAACTGTATGAAGATTCCTCACAAAATTAAAACTGGAACTACCATTTGGTCCAGTAATTTCACTCGTATATATCTAAAGGCACTGAAAGAGCTGTCTCAAAGAGGTATCTACACCTCCATGTTTATAGCCCTATTATTTACAATGGTCAAGACATGGAAACAACCAAAGTGTCTCTTGACAGATGAACAAAGAAATTGTGATTATATATAATTTATATTATTTATGTGTTATGTATTATTATATATTTATATAATATATAAATTATATATATTATTTATATTATTTTTATACATAAATTGGATTATTATTCAGCCATAAAAAGAAGGAAATGCTGTCATTTGTGGCAACATGGATGGATCTTAAGGACCTTTGTCTAGATGGAGAAAGACAAATACTGTATCATATCACCCCCCAAAAGTAAATTTTTATTGGGGCATGTAGAGGGTGCAGTTGATTGAGCATTGGACTCTTGATTTCAGCTCAGGTCATGATCCCAGGATCGTGGGATTGAGCCTCACTCTGTCTCTCACTCATTCTCTCACTCTGTCTCCCTTTGCCCCTCTCCTCTACTTACACTCTTCCTGTGTCTCTAAAAAAGATTAAAAAATAATAAAATAAATATTTTTTCTAAAAAAATAAAGTTTTCTAGATGAGAAATGTGAAAAATATTTCAATATATTTGTCATTAAAATAACAAAAAAGTAAGTATGGTAGAAAATTAAGTAGTCTTCAGAGTTTTTTCATTGAATCAGTTACAAATGTAGAGAATACTGATTGTTTTTAAAATTGTAAGTGAAACAATCAGTATTAAAATTAAATATGTATACACGAGAGTACATTTCAATCCATTTGTTTATTCACTTACATTGGGTTGAAACAATGTTTGATAACCAAGAGAGAAAACAGAAAACAAAGCAAGAAAATAATAAAATGGCAAATAGGGATCATGGAATAACTTTAATTCATTTACTGTCTAAACAATTAAAACTGTTACTGTTTTAATTATCTTTACACCTAGAAGTAAACGACAATTTAGTTGATGAAATGTTTTAGCAATTTACTCTAGTAGTGAAAATCTACTTCTTAAAATCTGAGAATTTATATTGTGTTTTTTTACACAGAAGCTGAAATAACAATTATGGTCTCAAAAACTGAAAAATTGTCCTTTTCTTCTTTTTTGATAAGACGACTGCCGTATTTCACTGGCCCACACAGATTTCAGTTTAGAGGTTTGTGTTTTTCCTTCTCAAGCTGAAAAATAAATGTCACCAACATTAAGCAGCAGGATGTCTCCTCTGGTGCAGTATTTTTGGTGATAGGGATGACACTAATAGTAGAGGAAATTTGACATTGGTGGCTATAGCCGATGAAAAAAACATTCATCTGAAGTTTTTGTATTTGCCTGAAAATTTAGTATCTTAAACTTCTCAAAATTCAGTGATTCAGTTTTCATTTAATCTTTTCAGGGAATTTAGTTGACAGCTTTGATTTAAAATACTTTATGTTTTTTAATTGTTTTAAGTTTTTTGCAGAGAAATGTTGAGTATGGCTGCCAAAATTTGCTTCCTAGGCTCATTTCAGAATCTCTAGAGCTACATAAGAAGCATAAGATAAGATGCACAAAATTAATAATATGTAAGAAAAAATTTTGTGAAAAATACCACAACATGTGCTAGAAATAATAACAGCAATGATAATATTTATGTTGACTGACCAGTTATTAGATGCCTGATTGCTTTCACATACTTTATTTCATTGAATTTTCACAAAACTCCTATGATATTATTCCCATATTGCATCTGATGAAACTGACTCAAAACGTTGACATGAGTAGCAGACTTGGATTTGAACAAGAATATTCTTGATAATAGACTTGTGCTTCTAAACAATTGCTTTAACAGACACAACACTGAGACTCCAGATCGGAGTCTATCAGGAAACTTGGATTCTCATTTGGAAGAGACGGCCTTCCTAGAGAGCCCTAAGTCTGGACTCATTCACCTAGGTGACAGTCTACACACACTAGGTCATAATGCACACTTATCGAAGGGACAAATAAAGGAGAAAATAGTTTTGAATGAATGGCATCTTGCCTTAGTTAATTGTATTAACTACATCAAGGACTAATTGTAAAGACTGAGTGGATTAGAGTTTTCCATATGGAAGAAGAAGGGCATTTTGAGGCTTAGATATAGAGGATTATGTTTTTTGAATACATACAAATAGAACATCACTTAATTAAACTAACAGGAACAATAGGGGAGATATAATTAAAAGTGGGAAAGTAAATTTGAGTTGTCCATTTCAGCTTGTGGCACCCACTGTAGGAAAGAACAGGAATGGGCCTTGATGTTCTAGGTGTCTGAAAGATGGCAAGATAGGGAAGGGGTGGGAGAGCAAGGTGAAGTGTGAGAAATAGGCCAAAGGAAAGAAGGGAAGGACAGTGAGAGAACTTTCCTTGTCTTGTCCATCACTAGTGATGGCCAGTAGACCACTATCTAAATTCCTAGAATAGAAACACTTTGCGAACAATACGTTTTCTTAGTCATCTTTGAATCCCTCACAATTTCAATTCCAGAATCTTGCTCAGTTTTAAGCTCAATAAATATGTGCACAAGAGAATGAATGCATGACAAATACACACGTGACTGTGCCCCCTCATTTTTACCATTTTGTTTGTTTTGTTTCTTAAATTCCACATGTGAGTGAAATCACATGGTATTTGTTTTTCTGTGACCGATTGATTTTGCTTAGCATTATACTCTAGCTCCATCTTCCATGTTGTTGCAAATAGCAAGATTTCATTCTTTTTTATGTCTGGGTAATATTCCACCTCTTCTTTATCCATTCATCAGTCAACAGACACTTGGGCTGTTCCCATAATTTGGCTATTGTAGATGATGTTTTTATAAACATCGGCAATGCATTATCCCTTTGAGTTAGTATTTTCAAATTCTTTGGGGAAATACCTACTAGTGCGATTACTGGATTAACTTTTTGAGGAACCTCCATACTGTTTTCCAAGTGGCTGCACTAGTTTGCATTCCAACCAACAATGCAAGAAGGTACCTCTTTCTGCACAACCTTGCCAACACCTGTTGTTTTTTGTGTTGTTGATTTTAGCCCTTGTGACTGGTGTGAGCTGATATCTCATTATAGTTTTGATTTGTATTTCCCTGGTGATGAGTGATGTTGAGCATCTTTTCAAGTGTCTGTTGGCCATCTGTATGTCTTCTAGGAAAAATGTCTATTCATATCTTCTGCCCATTTTTGCTTGGATTATTTTGGGGGATTATTTTTACTATTCATTCTTCCACATGATTTCCTTGGGGGCGAATGCAAACTACTGGTGTGATGGGATGACTTTCTGGGAACTCTGAGAGTAGAATAGCATAGGAAGAAGCTTTTGTTGGCAGGCAGAAACAAGCCTGTTCTTAGATATATATTGATAGCATGGCCCCCTCTAGGGTCTATTGGATGGTATTTCCCTCGGTTTGAACTACTTTCAAGAGCAGGGCCTTGGTTCCAGGAGTACTGGAACAGTTTCCCAGGGAAAGAATCGAGTAGTGTATCATCAGTCTATGGAGAAGCTCTGTCAGGAGGGAGAAAATAGCTTGAACCACAAACATCTAGAACTGAGTAGAGACTATATATAGTGCTAACTAAGAGGTGTAGAGCAAGAGAAAGATCAAAGAGGAAGGTCTGAGAAAAGTCAATATGCAGATGATTCTGGAACTAGTCCTGTCCTTAATGGGATCTCTCTCTTTTTTTTTTTTTTTTTTTTGGTTATTTATTTATTTTTGAGAGAAAGAGAGAGACAGAAAGAGAGAGAGAATCTGAAATAGGCACCAGGCTGTCAGCACAGAGCCTGACACGGGGCTCAAACTCATGAACTCCAAAGTCAGATGCTCAGCTGAGTGAGCCATCCAGGCACCCCCATGGTCGGATTATTCTTGAATGTGATGCACTTTTAGGAATAAGGGACTGTGTTCTCTGAAGGATTTGATCATCTGCATTTGGGATTTTATGATACCTGTATGGATTTGAGGATCTAAAGAAGTTGAACCTCAAGAATGTTTTTGTATTTTAAAAATACCTTGTTTTCTAACATGCACATGGGTTTTGTAGTTACTGATGTTGTACAGACATAGTTTTGTCAAACTATGATTCTGAAGCATTAATAAGTGTTATGAAACTATTCACTTATTTGAAGGCTTTTTTTTATATATGGCAGAGGATCAAAGTGCTTTGCATATACAAACTGTTCATGGATTAGAATGTGTGTTTGGGAAATACACAAACAGGAGTTTGAATGCTGGCTCTGCTGTTTGGTAATTACATAATTTGGGGCAAATTTCTTAAATTCTCTCTGCCTTACTTTATGTATAAATTTGGGTACCTGAGTTATGAGAGCAAATGAGATAATACATATATGGTTCTTGCTTTGTTCAATAATGAGTATATAATAAGGGGGGGATACAGAAAGAATTCAGACGGTATTTTGGTCAGCAAAGTCACCTTTAAGGCCAGCTTTTGAAGAAGTCACATATCGCTCTTTCCTGTAAGTGCAGACAAATTTATGTTTTGTTCGTGGAAATCTTTAATGTTTATACCCACTGAGAACATTTAGAGTGATGATTATGTTGATATGACCCATATTCACATTGAAATTGCTCTTTAAATGCCATTCATTAATAATTCTTTGATCATCTTTGTGTTTAACAAAATGATAAAATTGCTTTCACTGTTTCTTTCTAATAAAAACCTTTTGGCGTTCCTCTGGACATTTTATTGATAAACTCTCCCTTAAGCATACATCCAAATTAAATGTGAGAACCTGCATCTAAAAGAAATTGCTCCAAGGCAATGATTCACTAGGAAGAAAAATCAATAGCAGTTTCATTAAGGAAGGAAAGATAGTTTAGACATACTCCTACCTAGCTTTCTTCCGATGGAAAGGAAAGGAACAATTGTTGATTATGTCTTTCCTTTTAGGTATAGTGTTCATATCTGAGTAAGGTGTCTGCTGTATAGAAAGACTGTACGTGTTCCTTTAAATCTGCTGGGTTTCTTGAATAGAGCCAGGCTTTACATTTGGAAAAACTGACACTCATTTAAAGCAGTGTTTCTTTAATAATGCATGTCATGCTGAGCTTACTACAAGAGAGATCTTTACAGCCAACATATCCTCCTGATATATTTGAATTAGTTAAATTCCAAATTTCTTTCTAAGTTTATGCTTTAATTCCATCTTCCTCCCATTCAGTTCTTCGTTGATAGCTAGTTGGGGAGATGGGTAGGTCAATGAAAGGACATCTGGATGGTGGTGGATGGACAGATGGAGGTGGAAGGCAGGAAGGGAAGGAGAGAAGCAGAAAGGAAGGAGGGAACTAGGGTGTAGCATCTTGGTATGTGTGCTTCTAACCCTGTGGTTCCCAGCTGTATGACCCTGGGCAATTTACTCAAGCTCTGTCTGCCTAAGTTTTACCACCTGTGAAAAAGTCATAATAAAAGTACCTGCTAGGACTGTGGGGACAAAAATGAGTTATGTGAAGTGTTGCCGTCAGTGTCTGTTCCATGATAGGTACTATATAGCTGTATAATTTTGAGAGGTATTATTAGTAACATTGAAAAAAACTCAAAGAGGTAGGTAAGAGAATACGATGACATTTTTAAGATGCCATTTGGTACTACAACAATTCAAGTTAAAATAAATTGCATTTTACCTATAAGGACCACAAAATGGCTTCTGGGTTATCTCAGATGGATAGTTTGGGCAATAAAATGTCCCCAAAGGAAGCTGTTTTTACCTACAGGGTGGAGTATTAGGTGTGGTGGAAACACATCCATGCAGTAGATGAGTACTAGTCTTTTTCAAGACATTTCAGTATTGAAGGAACATTCATATGGGGACCACATTGTGCTCTGAACTGAGTTGAGGGGCTTAAATAAAATCTTTTCCAAAGCAAGGTGAAATGCTTAGTTTTTCGTAGTGTATAATGAATCAGGACACTCATTCCAAAGGTAGAGAACTTTATCATAAGTTGCTGCAGGTCCCGAATCAGGTGTAGATGTAGTGATGGGATGTTGTTTCTTCTGTGATAGCAGCAGGCAACATAAGTATCAACAAGTTTTTAGCAACTTTATTATAAAATGCTGTTTCAAACTCTCAAGAGTTTAACTAGCCCAATCAGTCTTTACTTATCCCATTCTTTCAAGAACTGTGAGATTCACTCAGTAATAACTAAGCATAATTGCTAACATCTACCGCTTTTTCTTAACAGTCAGGCACTGTTCCAATTACTTTACATGGATTTTATATTCTTTTGCCTCACCTAGATTGTTCAGAGGTTGATATGATTGCTATTTCAGTTTCGTAGATCTGGAGACTGTGGCACAGAGAGGTTAAGTAGCCAGCCCAAGTTCATGCAGCAAGTCAGTACCAGAGCCAACATTCAAACTCCTTGTGATTCCAGAGTCTGGGTCTTAAACTGATTCTTTATATAAGTTCTTGATATTTTTGAATGGTTATAAGAATAATACCTGGTGTTAAATATAGGAAGAAAAAGATTTCTGCTCAACATGACAGTTCACTTCCAGGGTTTATGGGTTTGTGTCAAGTATGTATACTTGAAGGACATTTTGAAATTGCAGAAATAAACATCTCTTTTCCCTTCCAGTATAAAAGGAAATAAAGAACCTCTCTTAACTTTGCCTAATAATTGTTTAATTGCTTTCTTTTTGGTCTAAATTTCACTAAAAGGAAGAATCCTTTTTTTTTAAATCCACTTCTACCTACCAAAAAAACCCCCCAAAAAACCACCAAAAACAGAAGAGCACATTTCATTTGCCTGTTTGTCGTGAGATTGTTTTGTCTGTGGCCTGTAGGGAACAACATGTACTAACCTCTGCCTATGATGCCCAATATTTGTGTCTACTGGTTCAGATTGAACTTTGTGACGTTAAAGGGATTCGGTGGCTGCTTGTAACAGGTGTGGTAAGAAAGGTGCTATTGATGGGGGGCCTACCATGCTAAGTGGACTAATTTACATTCATTGACTCATTTCCTTGCAGCAACAATGCAGAGAAGGCCTAGTTATCCCTGTATTACAGGTAAGAAGATATACAGCAATTCTGAAATTTGCTCCAAGTCACGTAGCTCATGAGGAACAGAACGCAGTTCTGAATTCAGATCTCTGGGATTCCTGCCCACTTTCCACCTTTCTGTAGTGCCTTTTATTATAGTTCAAGCAAGTGATCGAGGAAATGCTTTTCCCCATTGCTTCTCGTTGGGCATGAAGCGTAACTTCCAGCTGGTATGATTTTTCTGGAGTCTCTCACCTTCCCTTGCCTCCTTTTTGATCCAGATTGTTCAGCCACATGGAGACTGCTTTCCTGCTGCATCTGGTTTTGCTCCCCGCTCATGGACAGGGATAGACAGCAGTTAGCACTTTATAGAGGTGAAGGACCTGAGTTCAGATAATGGTTATCCTGAATCAGTCATTTCATTCTTCAGTCATGGCATTGCACTTCTTTGAATAGCTTTTAGGGCCCCTATCTATAAGGTGGATGATAAGAGTTATTGAGCCTTTGGTTACAGACAGCATTATTATGAGTCTCTAAAAAGAAAGTTTGTAGAAATACCCAAAAAAGTAGAATTCAAACCGACACTGGTTTTATCAGTCTCATATAGGAGGCTATTAGGATAGATAATACATTACATTCATGAAGTAGATGTTTGACTATAGTATAATTTTTAGAAATGATGAAATTATCCAATCTCAAACTTTGGAGCAACAACTTTGAATTTCTGTGAAATCTTCAGTTTGAAATATTGGTATTATCATTCCTCATTTGTTTCTATTCTCCTAGTTCCTGTTGGTAAACAGAAGTCTATTTGGACTGCCGCAGTGTTTGTAGCTTATTGAAATCACATGCTTCCTTGGGTTCTTTCAGTAGGAATGGACAAAGCTGATTGTGCATGGTGTCTATGGACTCCCAAAGGCAGCTCTTGTCTAATTGAGTCACTGAGTCAGCTTACATTTTACTGAGCTCTCAGCTGGGAGTGGGGTGGAACCAGGCATTTTAACCAGAATTGAACATCTGCTTCGTGCTTAAGTAGCATGAGCATCCAGACTCAGGGTAGCCTAATGGACTTGCCATCGCGTCTCTGCTATCGAACAGTGATAAGTATACAGATTGGGACATATTTGGTTTCAGCTCAGTCTGTTCCCACAGATGAGGCCCGAGTATGATCATATCGTATAAATTATTTAAGGTGCAGTGTCTATGTAATCTGAGCCATAAGTAAAAGTTGGCCTACCGTCTGTTCTGTCACCCTGGAGGACTCTTTATTTTCCAAAGGAAATAGTCCATCTTGTGAACTGACATCATTAAAGTCATAAAAATTCAAATGTGCCTTGAGCGATTTCTTTACTTTGGCATAAAGTCTCAAGTACGATATTCAAAAGCTTAGTATTCTCTAACTGTTGGCTTAGGGTTAGTTAGAAGAAATTTCTAGAACACTAATTGCAATTCGAAAATGGTGTTACTGGTTGTAGTCTGAAGAAATTTGAATCTGTAAATTTCATTCATTTTCATGGATTCCGAAAAGTTCAAGTATTTTTTTTTTTAATTTGTAAATTTGATTAGAAATAGATTTAGTCATAGACTTTTTGGATGGTGAAATAGACTACAGAGATTATTCTTATACAATCCATTTAGTTTGTCTGTGAAGAACTACTGGGCCTAGAAACAAAATTGACTTGTTGAGGGTCACATGGCTAGAATCAGAACCCAAGTGACCTGACTTCTGGAGGACCCTTTTGGTTGTATCATCTCCCATCCACATCATTCTATTTTAGTGAAGAATCACAGCCTAGGTCTCTTTCATGTTTATTTCTCTGCTCTGGTTTCAGAGAATTAGAAATAGAAAAGTAAAGGGGAACTAAATCTATCCGCCCCCCGCCCCCCTTCCTCTCCTTGAATCACCTTGCCAAATATAGTTGCTACATTCTATCTATTCTTATCCTGTCTAGATAAGACCTGCTCCTTGGGCCTGTCCTTTTTTTTTTTTTTTTTTTTTCTTTTTTTTCTTTTTCTTCCCTGCATGCATGTAATGAAGACTTTGGGGTAGATCATGGCAAGTGACAGGATCCTTGAAGTTAAAAGGTCCAATAGTTATACTCTACTGCTAACAGGTTTATAGCGCACTTCCTAGAGGGAAGGAACAACAAAAGTGTCCAGTGCTTTGTTATTTTCTTCTGTGACAGAGATCGTGAACTGGAGCTGCCTGCCTGGACCAGTCTGGGGAACCTGGCCTCGTTAGTCACTTTCCAGAAATGTAACTTCCAGTTCGCTTCCCCTTTTAAGAAAATTAACTAGATTCAAACAATGGAGTTTAAAGAGATGTTAGTTTCTTCCATCTGGTATCTTTCCTTTCTCTCCCTGCGTTAGCCTACTGGTCTTCAGAACTGGGAGAATAAAGTAGACAATACCTTTTAACACTCCGAGGCCTTGGGGCATGACTCCTGTAGGTCCTGGTCCTGGTAGTGACTTGACATTCTCTTCATGGAGGCCTTTATGCCTCAAGTCTTCCTTGTTAGGCACTCAATTTAGAACTCCTTTAAAAAGAGCCTTTAATGCTGCTTCTTTAAAGTAGTTCTTCCTAAGCCCAAAAGCGAAACAATTTCCCAAATGATGAATTCCTTAAAAATGCATGCAGTTTAGGACAGCAGTAGTAAATAATTGGCAATTCAATAGCTTTAGTCCTTTTTACTCTCTGGAAACTCTTGACTGAAGATGGCACGCACATAAAACAACCACAAAGGACATAGTTGCTTAAAACGCTAATGCCTTGGAGTACATTTTCTCTTCTGCCAAAATGTATTCTTTGATTATTTCCTGGTAATTAGGACTAGCCTCTAGCAGAACCTAAGGAGGTGAATTCCCCTGCAGCACTGCCCCTCCCTTTCTGAGCCACACTTGGAACATTGCTGCAGCCTGCCTCTTACAGGCCTAGCTTCCTTCATTCTGATGACCCAGATCAGAGTATGTTAATGTCTGTTTATAACAGCAGTTGCTTCTCCTAGGAATGCATGCCTCCCCATAGGTTCATTTTAAACGTGCGGCATCTTAACCCAAAGGACTAAATCTATCATTGTGGCAGGCAAGCTTGTCTCAGTTGAAGTTGAAGGGATATTTCATGCTGGAGACCCACAAAGAACACCCCATAGGCTGGTGTCTTACCCCGTTTATGTGCAAGGCCATGTTTATATTTTTGCATATGATGAGTTTTATTTTTCTTATAAAGTCAGGCCATGGTGCAGGTAAAATGTTTGAAGCTATGGAAGGTAGAAACAAAGTTTAGTTATGAAGAAGTTAGAATGTTTGGAATTTGTTCCAGGTGTTACCAACAGTAACAGTACCGTTTTAAGAACTAGATGGCAATTTCCATTCAGCATTTCCTTGATTTTCTAAGTTTTTAAGGTTCTTAACATTTTCTTAATTATAGAATTAATTAGCATGTTAATGGAAAAATCATTAGATGGCAGAATTCATAAAGCCTCTGCTTTTACAAACCATTATTTGCACGACAGAGCACTGCAGTTTTAATTACAGTCAATAGAGCAATTGGGCCAAATTGCACTCTGTTCCTAGATTGTGAGAACTCACATATATCTTATCTTTTTGACTGGTTATCTTTTTGCACGGAGATGGCTATATTCCTTAGAAATTTCCCAAGCTGTTAAGATAGGTTGGAGAATTTGGAGCCTAGGGTTGCTTTGTGCTTTTTCTGTATTTTCTCCTTTGTTTTTATTACCTAATAACAGGCGTGCTTTTATGGACATTAGCAAAGGAATCAAAAGCCCTAATGCTCTCTGCAGAATCCTTTCTTTCTCCTTCACTGTCTGGATTCTTGGTTGTTGGGTACCTGCCTCACTTCTATGGACATGAGCAACCATGTCCAAAGGGACTGTGTGTGGCATCACCTTTACCTATATTTACACTTGGCGGTCTGGTTTGCTGTGCGGACTCAGCACGGGGGCTAATGCAGCCCTTCTGTGACCAGAAGGGATTGTTACCACACGGTATTATAAAAGTTCATGTAATTATGTATCATAATTTCTGTCTTTTTTTCCCTACTTGGTTCTGCTGGAATTATGCCCACCTTCTCCTACCCATAATCAAGTTCTCTTGGCTAGAAATTGTGCCATATCCAGCTTTCTGAAGATGGTGGCGAGGAGAGGGGAAGTGTGTCTAATAAAGCTACATTATTTGGAGAGGAGCATTCCTTTAGTTGGCCATGATATAATTTCCAGTTGATGATCTTTTCAACCTATCAACCAGAAATTAAAACTAAAAAATGTACTAGGCTTTCATATCTCTATATGTTTCCATTTTCAGCTTCTCCAGGGAGCTGGAGCTATAGATAGGAGGCACACATTCTGTTTGTTATACTTGATTGATGAACCCTTGTTTGCTGCATTTAACTTTTAAAGTAGATAACCTTGACAAGATTCTACATTTTTCTAAAATTAAAACTCCATAATACACTCTTTCCCGTGACTAGTCACTGTTTTTAATCAAGGTAGCTATTGCCTACCTTGCTATTAAAATGACTAAGTGAACCGTTAACCCTCTTGTCTGTACGTCAGAGATGTTCGGTGCCCTGGATCACGTTCTTTCAGCCCAAAGGGCGTTCCTCTGTGTTCACGTAGTTCATGTCCATGTGGATCTACAACTATTCTGTTTTGTTTTTAATTTTTTCCAATATCTCTTTTATTGTGGTAAAAAAGACATGGTGTAAAATTTACCATTTTAACCAGCTTTAAGTCCGTGGCTCAGTGGTAAATATATTCACATTGTTTCCAACAGCTCTCTAGATGCTTTCATCTTGCACCCCTAAAGATCTATATCTACTAACATGAATTCCCCGACCTCCTCTTTTTAGCCCCTGGTGGCCAATCACCTTTCTGCTTGCAGTTTCTATCATTTTGACTATTTTAGGTATTTCGTATGAGTGGAATTGCACAGTATTTATCCTTTTATGACTGGTAATTTCACTTAGTAAAATGTCCATGTTGTAGTGTGTGACAGGATTTCCTTCTTTTATAAAGCTGCTTAATATTCCATTATATGTAGATAGTACGTTTTCATTATCCACTCATTTTTCAGTGGATAGTTATTAGTTTTTGTGAATAATGCTGGAATGGGCATAGATATGCAGACATCTCTTCAAGATCTTGCTTTGAATTCTTCTGGGTATATACCCAGGAGTGGGCTCTCTGGGTTACAGGGTAGTTCTACATTAAATTTTTTGAGGAATCCCTGTACTCTTTTCCATAATAGCTGCTCCATTTTACATTCCCACAAACAGTGTACAGGGCTCCAATTTATCCACTTCTCATTAACACTTGTTATTTTCTGTTCTTGGGTATGAACTGATATCCTATTTTAATTTTGATTGGCATTTATTTTATGGTTAGTGATGTGGAGCAATGTTTTCATATGCTTCTTGGTCATTCATACATCATTTTGGGGGAGGATTGTTTAATCAAGTTCTTTGCTTTTTTTAAAATTATTTGTTTTGTTGTTGTTGAGTCATAGAGATTCCTTAAATATTCTGGATATTAACTTCTTATTGTATATATGATTTGTAAATATTTTCTATTCTGTAGATTGATTGCCTTTTAACTCTGTTGTTTCCTTGGATGCATAGAAGTTTTTAGTTTGATTTTTGCTTTTGTTGCCTGTTTTTTCGATGTCATGTCTAATAAATCATTGTAAATTCCAATGTCTTGAGACTTTTCCTGTACTTTTTTATTCTAGAAGTTTTATAGCTTTAATGCTTGCATTTAGGTCTTTAATCCATTTTGAATTAACTTTTGTATATGTCTAAGATAAGGGTCCCACTTCATTTTGTATCCAATTTTCCCAACATCATTTGTTGATTATGTAGTCTTTCCCCATTGTGTAGTCTTGGCATTATCTATTTGGGGTCCTTTGTGATTCCTTATGAATTTCAGGTAATTTTTATATTTCTGCAAAAAAAATGTTATAGGATTTGGACAGGAATTGCTTTGAATCTGTAGATTGCTTTGGGTAGCATGGACGTTTTGACAGTATTAAGTCTTCCAGCCCATGAGTATGGGATATCTTTCAATTTATTTTCCATTTCTTTCAGTGCTGTTTTGTAGTTTTCAGTGTACAAGTCTTTCACCTTCTTGTTTAAGTGTATCCCTAAGAATTTCTTTCCTTTTTGATGCCCTATAGTAAATTATTTTTTTAATTCCCTTTTTGGATTGCTCATTGTTAGTTTACAGAAACACAATTGAATTTCGAATGTTGATTTTGTGTCCTGCAACTCTGCTGAAATTGTTTATTAGTTGTGATAGTCTTCCCCTCTCCCCAGTGGAATCTTTAGAGTTTTCTGCATGTAAGATCATGTCATCTGTTAACAGAGACAATTTCACTTCTTCTTTTCCAATTTGGAAGCCATAAAAATTAGGTAAGAAAAAAAAATGGCCTCCAAATAATAGTGGTGAGAGTGGGCATCCTTGCCTTGCTCCTAATCTCACAAGAAGAGTTTTCAGTTTTTTACCATTGAGTATGATGTTAACTGTGAACTTTTTATATATGGATTTTATTATGTTGATATAGTTTCCTTTTATTCCTAGTTTTCTGAGTGTTTTTATTATGAAAGGATGTTGAATTTTGTCACATGCATTTTCTCTATCATTTGAGATGATCATGTGTTTTTTATGCTTTATCTTGCTTGTATAGTGTATCACATTCATTGATTTTTGTATGTTGAAACATCCTTTCATTTCCTGTGTAAATTCCAGTTGGTCATGGTGTATAATCCTTTAAGTGTGCCATTGAATTAGGCGTATTAGTATTTTGATGTGAATTTTTGCATCACTATTCATTAAGGGTAATGATCTATTGTTTGCTTAGGTTTTGGTGTCAGAGTAATGCTGGCCTCATAGAATGAGGCCACTTCAATTCTTTGGAAGAATTTGAGGAGTATTGATGTCAATTCTTCTTTAAATGTTTAGTTTAATTCTCCAGGGTAGCCATCTTGTCCTGAGCTTTTATTTTTTATGACTCTCGATTGCTGTTTCAATCTCCTTAACCATCTACACATTTCTTTAAATTTACACAATTGTCTTGACTTCCCCTCCCTCCCAAATAACACACACATTATGTTGATATTGCTGGTGAAGGAAAGGAATATGACACTACTCCTTTAAAAATGTAAGAGTGTAAAATAATTTAGGAATGCTAGGCAGAATATTGTGTTTCTTCTAATACTCTCAAGTCTCATTCCTTTCTGCAAATAGCTTTTGCTCAACTTTACCAAGAAAACAAACAAGCAAACTATAACAAAAAAAAAATCAGGGAAAATAGCTCTCCACTTTCACAATCCCCTTGCCACTGCATTTGCTTGTTAAATGTTATTCCTTCCTTCCTTCCATGTCTGAGGCAGGTAGATCCCTCCTACTGTTTTGGTCTCCTCTCTTCTCCTGAACTCTCTATTCTGATAATCTCTCTCTGTTCACTTCCTTTCCAATAAGTAGTCCTTCTCTCTACTTATATTGGCTTTATTCCCCTGTCCCTTTCCCTACATCTCTTTTTTATTAAATTTTTTTAACGTTTATTTATTTTTGAGAGACAGAGCATGAGCAGGGGAAGGGCAAAGAGAGAGAGAGAGGCAGATGCAGAATCTGAAGCAGGCTCCAGGCTCCGAGCCATCAGCACAGAGCCCGCCGTGGGGCTCGAACTCCCAGACGGTGAGATCATGACCCGAGCTGAAGTCGGCCGCTTAACCGACTGAGCCACCCAGGCACCCCACTACATCTCTTAAAAAATGCTTTTCTCTTCAACCTTGTTTACCTTTATTCACTGAAGGTGTTTTACCATCAAATTGTAAAAGACTGTGGTAGAAAGAACAAGGTTGGGATATGGTACTAGAACAGTGTGGATTAAAAATTCTGCTCTACCACTCACTTGTCAGGTTACATAAACCAGCTACATAAACCTTGTGAGCCTTTATTTTCTTGATTTAAAATAAAGACTAAAACAACAATAATAATGACAGTATCTCCTTAAATAGTTGGAATTGTAAAGTTCGTCACACATATATGTGTTGATCTTGACCTTCCTACCTTCCTAGATATCTCTGAGGCATTTGGAGTATTTTCTTCCTGGGAATTGTTTTCTCTCTTTAAAACTTTTTTTTTTTTTTTTCATTTTCATCCTACATCTCTGGGCATTTCTTTTTCTTCTTGATAAGCTCATTTCCTTCACTTTCCTTGTAGTCTTTATTCCTCAAGGGTCTGCCTTCAGCCCTAGTCTCCCTGTACTCCTTCTGAGCTCTTGTACTCAGAATCATATGTACATTTTTAATATTTATTTGGGATGCAGAATATATACATGGGAGATATACATACACATTTCCAAATGTCTTCTGAAATCCAGACATGCTTATGGCGTGTGGATCTTCCTGGATGGGACACAGTCACTTCAGACTCATTTGGTCCACACTAGTGCTCATCAGCAGCTGTGAGAACCTCTTACATCCATTCCACTTACCACTTCTATGAATTTCTGTGAGATCTTATCAACCATACTTTTTATGTTCATAAAAATGTCCTTATTCCAACCCCCCACTCACTAATTCCCTTGCCTTTGTCTGTGTCTTAAATGTTCCTGTTTTTCTCCTTGTTTTTCAAATGCATTCCTATCCTGTTGTTCTTAAATGGTCTCCTTATCTCCAACTTTCGAATTAGTTCCATTATATATCATTATAAAACACAAACAAAACTGCTTCTGAAACTTTTCTGCTTAAAATCCTCTACCATTTTTAGAATAAAATGATAAAATCTGAATTGCTTTGTATACCAGAAAGTTTCTTTGTGATTTGTCTTCTGCCTCAGCTTTATATTCTTTTTTTTTAACAGATACATTTTTTATAATTTTTAAAATTGAAGTATCATTAATGTACTGTGCTATATTAGCTTCAAGAGTACAATATAATGATTCACTTATATTGTACAATTCTACCCATTTCTCAGTGCTCATCAAGATAAGTGTGCTCTTAATCTCTTTTATCTATTTCTCCCATGTCTTTACCTCCCTCCCTCCTGGCAACTACCCATTTGTTCTCTGGATTTAAGAGTCTGTTTTTGTTTGCTTGCTTGTCTCTGTTTTTCTTTATTTATCTTGTTCCTTAAATTCCAAATATCAGTGAAATCATATGGTATTTTGTCTTTCTCTGGCTACTTACTTCACTTAGCATTACACCCTCTGTATCCAACCATGCTGTTACAGATGGTAGGATTTCATCCTTTTTATGGCTTACTAATATTCTATTGTGTCTTTATCCACTCATCCGTTGATGGACACTTGGGTTGCAACATCATTTACAGTAGCTAAGATATGAAAATAAGCCATCACATACAATTTTGAACAATATGGGACTATTTGTCCTTCCAGCAAAGTTCATTTCTCTTATTTGCTAGTTTTTTCCCCTCTCCCTCTCATCTGTCCTTCTTCTGCTTAATCTCTCTCTCCATTCCTCCTCCCCTTTGTGATTTTGTGACTTTTTTCCTGACTTTCTCTCTTTTCTCTGCATAATTAAGTTGTTTTGGTCTTTTTTTTTAAACATTTATTTATTTCTGAGAGACATAGAGACAGAGTGTGAGCAGGGGAAGGGCAGAGAGAGAGGGAGACACAGAATCCGAAGCAGGCTCCAGGCTCTGATGAGCTGTCAGCACAGAGCCCGATGCGGGGCTCCAACCCACAGACCGCGAGATCTGACCTGAGCTGAAGTCGGCTGCTTAACTGACTGAACCACCCAGGCACCCCTGTTTTGATCTTTCGAGAACAGCAGAAACACCCCCGACTCTGTGAGCTCTGTCCTGATCATCATCACCTCACACACCTAGACACTTGGTTAGAAGAGGCCTACCTCCCCTGGGCACTGAGGTATGCTGCCTTCTGGAGGAGTCGTCTTCTCATTGTCATGTTGCCTAAGACATGGCTCGAGTTTCAGGCGAATTGACTTCTGGAATACTAACAAGAGGATTTTCTTCTGCTACGCAACTAGAACATACATCTTCTGACATTTAGATAATGTTGTGGGATCCTTATTAAATAATTGGCTTCAGGGATGAAGCGCTTGTTCAAAGTGTTGAACAGATAAAGTTAGCTGTGTAAGTACCAAAGGGCTTAAGTTTGTCAAACTGTAGGGCATTTCATTAGCATTTCCGAGGATCAGGTGTTTCTTTTTGAGAAAGGTTGACTTGATCATAGTGAATTTTGCCTCTAGGGATGGAAGTCTACCTTGGGTCAAAGAAGCAGAGTGTAAATAGTCAGGACTGACTGTTGGCAGACACGGATAGGGGACAACCAATGCTTAGAAAAGCAAGAATGTTGATAGGAGTAGAAATTTTCCAGATCAATTTTTGACACCAGTTATTTCTATGTAGTTGTTTTCTTTTCTTAAGGAGTGGTCACCAAGTAAAGCCCTTCTAATTGTCTGCCAAGACACATTGGAATATTTCCATTCTTATCAAGTGCATCTTCTCCAGGCCAGGAGGTTGGGAGGAAGAGGGAAAGAGGAGTTTTGTACATGTTTTTTTTCTTATGGGAGTCAACCTACTGAATTTGATTTTTCAGTACATTGCTTGTAGTTGTGTAGTTTTTAATATTTTGAGAGCATTTGAATAGCATTTTTTTTTTCAGTATAACCTACTGGATCATATTTTTTCGCATTATTATAAACCGATTTATAATCTTCTGTTAACAAGATTATGTGACTATATCCCTGGCATACCCCAAAGAATATATATTTAATAATCTAGTTTGAAGAGGCATTCTTGATATGAAAAAGCTACCCTTTTCTGTTTTAATGATTTGTACAGAAAATAACCATATTTTCCATATAAATTTAAATCCCCAGAATTCATCACTGAATCATATACTTCTCATTTTAATTTGAAGAAGTCTAGTAATAGAAGATTCATTCAGATTAAAGACAAATACTTTTTAAAAGAAATAAAAACAAGTTTATTACAGATTCTGAGGAGTCCAACTCAAATATTTCTACAGAGTAGGTGGATAGAAGAGTCATAAACTATAATGCATACATAAAGAAAATTAAGCTATTGAAAAAAATCATGCATCTCTTTTTTATCCTTTATTGTAATCAGAAAAAAATCATGAAAATTGTTCTATAAACATGAGTGAGCTAAAAAATATTACCAGAGTATTAGTTACTAGAGAAACAGAAATGAAATTTGGAAATGAGATTTATCATGTTCTCACTTTAATTTGTACTCCTGCTGTACTGTAAATGTAATAACCATCAACATGAAAAATGTAACAGATTGATAATACCATTGAGTTTTAATTAAACCACTGAAATGAAAAGGACCCAGATGGATAACTGGGAAATGTAGTTATCCTTTATGAAATGTGCTGGATTGCCTGTTTATTCTGTTTTCTTATAAATTAATGCTCTGCCAAAAATTGTGCCCCATCAGAAGATTTAGTAAACATTAATCATTTAAGTTTATAAAACATATGGTTGCTTCGGTTTTTTCAATTTAGTTTTGAAACACTTATCGCTCCAAATCAGCAATTGTTCGCTTTCCTGATTCCTTCCCACTCTGACTTCCAATTTCTGCAATTTTCTACATAAATAGAACCATAAAACTGCAGTATGTATAGCTTGTTTTTCTACCGAGTCATTGGTGTGATCTGTTTGCTTTAGAATGCCAGATTTGTGGAGTGCCTGGGTGGCTCAGTTGGTTAAGTGACTGACTTTGGCTCAGGCCGTGGTCTCACAGTCTGTGCGTTTGAGCCCCAAGTTAGGATCTCTGCTGTCAGCACGGATCCTGCTTTGAATCCTCTGTCTCCCTCTTTCCCTGCCCCACCCAGGCTCATGTGCTCTCTCACCCTCTCTCTCTCAAAAATAAACAAACACCATTTACTACTAATAATAAAAAGAGTGCCAAATTTGTAAATCTAAGTTTTAGGACATTTTAGGTTCTGTGAATTCATGTGTTAAGAAAAGAAGAAAGGACACCTTAAGAAGCCACTCCATTGCAAAGTTTTCAGCACTCCTGAAAATAGCAACCACTGACAGTGGTTCAGTTAAGACATGAAGCAGTGGTATTTTTCTTACCAGCTTGATGTAAGGATGAATTGGCTACTTAGCATTCGGGAGTTAAGGTGTTCAGATGTTTTCAGAAAATGGTCACCGGAGTTCACAATTACAGACCGCTGACTTATCTGCGAACAAAGGCACCAGGTCACCCCTGGTGGGAGAGTCCCGGTTGTAAATGTACAGATTTCCAGTTTCTGACTCCCTGTATGTCACATGACCATCGGAAGATGACCTTTATCCAGTAGCAGGACGGGACTTAAATGTTGAATTGGAAACATAACATTTTCATGACAGCTACAGAGAAATGAGATGGATGAGTTTAATCAAAGAGCAATTCTGTGTGTTTTTGTCTTAGGGTTAACTATGTAGGGTATCCAAGTTTTCTGTTTGCAAAGCGCATGAAAATCAAGTGTTTGTTGTTGAGTGCCCATTATGCCTGGCATCTTGAGGACAATGTCCCTAAGGAAGATGTCCAGAGGAAGATGGCTCTGTGATGTGCCTATGCTCACACGCACTTACAGCCGAAGTGTAGGGATAGCAAAACAAATAGGAAATGGGAAATTATTATATAATCAATTCCATCTGAATGCGTATAAAAACCAGGACAACATTAGAACATTAGTTTGTGATGGATGATAGGAATTTGGAAATGGGAGATTAGACCATTTTAACTAACGAGCTTAACATAATCGGAGGCCAGGGGGAAAATGATTGTGATGTGACAGGGAATGTTAAGTATCCAGGAAGAATGGTTCATCTTTTTTTTTTTTTTAAACATTTATTTATTTCTGAGAGAAATATATAGAGACAGAGTGTGAGCAGGGGAAGGGCAGAGAGAGAGGGAGACACAGAATCCGAAGCAGGCTCCAGGCTCTGATGAGCCATCAGCACAGAGCCCGATGTGGGGCTCGAACCCACAGACTGTGAGATCTGACCTGAGCAGAAGTTGGCCACTTAACCGACTGAGCCACCCAGGTGCCCCAGAATGGTTCATCTTAAGGAATAGATGCAGATAAGGCTGGCTGGACAAGGGAGATCCAGGCGTTGAGGTGCTTTAAAGGTAAGTGGCAGAGGTTAGAGCTTTCAGGACAGGACACACAAAACCAATGTTGGTTCTGGAGGCGCGAAGTAGTCTGAAAGGACAGTGGTGGAAAGATGAATCTGGAAGTGGTACCCAGCGAGAAAAATAAGATGGCTGATTTATTTGAGGAATGAATAATGATTAAGGACTTAAAAAAGTTAATTCTGGAGAATGAAGAATCCAAGATGTGGATGGACATGGTGTTTGTATAGTGTAGCCCCTGTGTCTGCTTAGGATGCCTGCCCGGCCTCTTTCGGCTGAGGCCTCGTGCCCCTGCTCAAGCTGGTTCAATATAGTACTACATCCCCCAGGGCAGAGTGATCTGTCTTATGATGGCCGTTGAACTCAGTGTAGGCCAGTAAAAGTGTTATTCACAATTTTTTCTGATTTTTCTAGTTAGAGGAAGCCCTATTTTCCCTTCTGTCATGAAGCCATAAAGATATAAGACCAGGTCTGCCTGCCAGTTTTGTTATGGCTTCATGCGACAACAAGCCTGAGAGAGTGAAGCCAGCATGCGGAAGGACGCAGTGATAAGATCAATGACTAGGGGGTTGGAGGGAAATAATATGTTATGTGTGTGAATGTATATGCATGTGTATATATATATATATGTCTGTGTACGTATATATTAGTACAGCCCTGGAATATAAGCCTTACTGGCTGCATTTTGCAGATGAGGAAAATCATTGCTCAGAAAACCTAGCAATTTGGTCAAGGTTAAATAGGGAGACGGTAGATTGCCAGTCAAAGCTGAAGTTCATCCGGATCCATACTTGTGTTCTTTTCTCTTTATGAGGCTGCCTCTCATGGTCTTGGCAGGGTCATGTTCAGATTAAATGCTAATTAAATTAATTGTACTTACCTAGTATTTCTTTATGTTGCAAGCATCTGTTCTCAGCAAATGTAGTCCTTGTAGCTCTCTGCTCTGTGCTGTGGGAGGGAGCCCTGTTCTCCACATCTACGTGATCCTCAGTCACACAAAACTTGGGGACCTTTTCTCTCTAGGAAGTGTCATAAAGAGTGTCTAGTCAAACACTAGCCGATAAAATCTGTATTATCCATATCATGGTCTATAAAATGTTCCAGGTTAATACTGAAAAAAAGTAGGATGTTTTGTTGCCCAAAACAAAGATCAGCAAAATTAAACTAGAATTACCTTTTAATGTATAACACTTGTAATACATAGGAATATTTAGTTAAAGGGTTTTGATAGATGGGGGAGATGGCCATGGAGATTTCAAATGATATTTTGGACACCTACCAAATTATTTAATGTAGACACTAATAGTCCTGATATTTTTTTCAATTATATTTATTTTTAAAAAAATTTTTTTTAAATATTTATTTATTTTTGAGAGAGAGAGACAGACAGAGCATGAGTGGGGGAGGAGCACAGACAGAGAGGGAGACACAAAATCCGACACAGGCTCCAGGCTCTGAGCTGTCAGCACAGAGCCCGATGCGGGGCTCGAACTCGGGAACAGTGAGATCATGACCTGAGCAAAAGTCAGACACTCAACCGACTGAGCCACCGAGGCGCCCCTTCAATTACATTTAATGTAGATTTACTGAATCTAACATTTTTAAAAATTACATTTAATGTTGATACTACTGGTCATGATAGTTATTTTAATTACATTTGTGATTTTCCTTTCTATCGATACAGTTATATCTCATTTATGCCTCTGGTATAATTTTCTAAAGTCCTGTCATTAGAAATAATACAGTTATTAGTGATGATTTACCTGAATCCTAAACTCTTAATCCATGTTTAACTCATTATAGAGATCAAAGAATGAGCTAGAAAGAAGGGTGAGAAGAGAGAAAATTCTTTTCCTGAAGGAAGTTACTAAAAGCTGGAGAAGAGATATAGAAGCTGCGACATGGAGAGTATGTGAATAAATCTGAAAACTGATTCCTTGGGTCAGGTAGGAAGATATGGAAACAGTGAAAATACACTGTGAGTGTACAGTGCTGGGGGAGAAATAAGGTTGTAAGGAAGCAAAGGGGAGCAGGAGTTTCTCGTTCCAACCACCAGGGGGTGGTAGTGTCACAGAGACGTTTGCAGGGTAAGCGAGGCAGTAGAGCTGCCCCTGTAGATCAAGGATTAGTAGCATTGAGAATGGTTAAAAGAAGGGAAAAGTGATTGATGTACGTCATTCTAATTTCTGTTACTCAGGGAATATCTTAGTATCAGATTTTACTCAGGGGATAATTTCTTCATTTATGAATGATCTAGTTTTTTTTTCTGTTAAACATTTGTCTATTTTATTATTTTTTAAAAGACATTCTCAAGTTGGTTGACTCAGAAAATAAAAGGTAAGCTCGGATGTATATAATCACTAGTACATAATTTCTACCTACTAGCTGTCATAGAAAATTATTGATGAGTTAAGAGACTTTAACTGGATTTTGTATTATGGATAAATTTTAATTACATTACTCTCCTTTCTAGAATCAGTCTCTTTCTCTCATTCTCTTTCTTTCTTTCTATTCTGTCCCTCCCCTCCTTCAGCATTATCACAGAAATGAAATGTCTTACTTTTTTTTCATGTTCGAATGCTGAATTGTATCGAGCTAATTGATAGTGAACCTAATTGAAAATTTTAACCAGTTTCTAATCTCTTCTGATCTAAAGTGGCAAGTAAATAAGAAACAAGTGTGATACTACTTAGATCTTCCAAATCCATAGCTGGTTAGATTGTGCTATTAACTGAGGTTCCCAAGCTAGAAATGTATTCATTTCCCCCTCTTTGGAGTTACATCAATTCAGAAATTCAGACAGTTCGTCGAGTGGCTTTTCCCTACCAGCCATGTTCATGCAAAAGACATTAGTCTAAAATCTACAAATTAACATACAAAGTTTGAAAAATCAATCCAGTAGTGCCCCCTTATCCTCAGGGATATATTCCAAGACCTTGTGGAGGATGCCTGAAACCACAGATAATGCTGAACGTTATATACTAGGTTTTTTCCTAGACATACATGCCTATGATAAACTATAATTTATAAATTAGCACAGTACGAGACTAACAATGATTAATAAATAATAACATAGAACAATTATGACAATATACTGTAATAAAATTATGTGAATGTGGTCACTTTCTCTCAAAATATCTTATGTGCTATATTCTTCCTCTTCTTGTGAATATGTGAGATGATAAAATGCTTAAGGAATGAGACCAAATGAGGTGCATGACATGGGTGGCCCTGGGACCTCGTGCCAGGCTCCTACTGACCTCTGACCACATGTCAGAAGAAGGATCATCTGCTTCTGAACTGAGGCTGACCTTGGGGAGC
This sequence comes from Paguma larvata, assembly GCA_030068075.1. Taxonomy (NCBI): domain Eukaryota; kingdom Metazoa; phylum Chordata; class Mammalia; order Carnivora; family Viverridae; genus Paguma; species Paguma larvata. The sequence continues at coordinate 90,509,803 of CM057825.1, read as the reverse complement.
TGGAATTGTGGAAAGCGAAACTGTGGATAAGAGAGGCTACTGTATTTTATTGGTTTCAAAACCTTTGATCTAATGCCTCTTGAGTTTTTTTTTTCAGAAACTTTTTTGTAGAAAACATTGATTTAAAGCTTTCCAAACATTGGTGATCGATAATTGTTTTCTAGTCACCAAAGAATTCATTAACTTCTATACTTCCTGCACTGCAACGTAGTCTTATTGAATTCTCTTCTAATCACCACATTATTCTTGGCTGAAAACACATTAGCTATAAAAATTCATGAAATGAGAAACATAACATTATAAAGACTTTGTTTAGGTATAGTAGCTAATGGATTGTGCAGAACAGTGGAACTCTCTCATTTCGAGTAAAACTAAATTTATATCCTCCATTGTTTTACACTTAAACATGGGTAACTTCACTGCTTTATCATTGCATAAACAAATTATTGCCGAATGAATTTGTGGACCCACCCAATTTTTACTCGTCTGGCAAGATGTAGGAATGTCAGCACCTTCTGTAGCTGAAGACAGACAACAGTTGTATATGCATTCGGGGTTATTTATTTCTAATAAAAATAGATTGTTGGTCAGCGTTAACTTGAGAAAATAAATGTGGTGTACCATGAAAAATTTTGGCATACCTAAGTCATTTTAGTATTTTAGCATATAATTTCCCCTTTCTTCTTGGTTCATGTTAAATTGTAATCATTTTAGCTTATTTCAAAATTTCTACCATTTCATTCTATAAGAATGCTAAGTCATGGAGTGCCTGGGTGGCTCAATTCGTTGAACGTCCAACTTGGGCTCAGGTCATGATCTCATGATTTGAATGTTTGAGCCCTGTGTCAGGCTCTGTGCTGACAGATCAGAGCCTGGAATCTGCTTCAGATTCTGTGTCTCCCTCTCTCTCTGCCCCTTCCCCACTCATGCTCTGTCTCTTTCTCTCTCTGTCTCAAAAATAAACAAACATTTAAAAACATTAAAAACATTTATTCCTAAATCACATCATGATTTTAGTTAGTGTATAGACAAGTTAATCCTAACATAGAACTCATTGTATCTAAAACATTCAAGAAACTTTAAAAATGAAGATGAATGTGAAAGATGTCTGTGTCTTCCAAGATAAAACTGCAGCATTTATGCAGAATATGATCATGAGAATAGGCTCATGGATCAGAAGGCAGTTAGAGGTACACATTCAGACTTAAAAGCATCCAAAGACTTTTAAGAAATGATTCACATATAAAACTGCCTTCTTTTCCAGCTTCAGGTGCTGTTTGTACTTACATACCACTCTGCTCTTTCTCCCTTTGGAACATTTCTTGCTAGGCTTGGGTCAGATAGACCTGCTCGAACATTGATTTCACTACCTCCTAGGGATGGAGAAAATTACTACACTTTCCAGAGCCTCAGCATTTTCGTCTACGTGATGGGGATCATTAAACCTGCATCATGGCATTGTGGTAGGGATTTAATGAGTGTATGTAGAAAGCGTTCAGCACATGCCAGTAATAATAACAGTGTAGTTAAGCTATTTTTATTGTGCCATTTTTATTCTTTATAATGTAAGGGATAGAGCTAGATGGAATATATTGGGTCTCTCCTGAAATCCATCAATAACTAGCTACTTTAAGCCATTTGTGTATCAACAGAATGGATGGGTTTAGGGACAAGTGTTTTTAACTTGATGGGAAATTTCTGTGGACAAAAGGCAGCAGCCTCTTGAGATTCAGATACATTGTGAACCCCGTGTCATTTCTTTCATAGAGGAAATCGGATGTAACTAATATCATTTACTCTTCCCAAAGCTGTGATGAATACTAACTAAGTGAGTTATACCTTCGAGTAAATAAGAACATGAGAGAAGAAAAGGAAAGGCTGTACTCTGTGGAGACTGCCAGGGAACAGTGTGAAAAGGAAAACAACAGTCATGTATTTTTTTGGAAGATACAGAGATATTTGTTAGATTTTGGAATAATTATTTAAGACCTGATTGTGAAGACCTTTTAGTGACAATGATTGTCAAGCCATCTTCCCTCTCTTTTTTAAACAGCTTTATCGAGATAGAATTAATATACCATTACAAGTACCTATTTAAGACATTCAGTTCAGTGCTTTTAGTATATTCACAAAGTTGTCCAATCATATTCTAATTTTAAAGTTTTTGTCGTCCCCAAAAGGAAACTCCTTATCTACTATCCTCTCCCCACCCCGAGCCATACGTAATCAATACCCTATGTTCTATCGCTTCCCTCATTTCTGAGCCTTTCTTCTACATTTCCTCTGATTCTAATTTCTACTCCAGTTTATTCATGTTCTCTGTTTCATGTTTTTGCCTTGCCTTCTCTGCCTTTTTGTCCATCATCTGCTTTCCTTGCCTTGCTAAACCTGCCCCTCTCCTGTTCTTCCTGTGCAGATCCTATGACTCTTAGTTCAAATCTCAACTCCTCTGTAAACCTTTGCTGATGTCTCAGCATCTCTGAACCTTCAGTTCTTGAATTGCCGGATATTTTATACAGTCATGTGTCAAAAATTCTGTTTTAAACCCAAATCTTCTTCTAATTACTCATATATTGGCAGTATTTTTCCCAAATTAAGTACAAGATACTTGGCTTATATGTATGCTACAGACCATTTAATGGTTCTTTGTATAGAGTTGATATTCAATAAATATTAACTATCATTTCTGTTCACTTATCTGCTTGACACAGTTGCCCAAATTGGGCTGTAAGTCATCTTTGCCTTCTTTTTTTTTTTTTAATTTTTTTGGCATGTATTTATTTTGAGAGAGAGAGAGAGAGAGAGAGAGAGAGAGACAGAGCATGAGCAGGGGAAGGGCAGAGAGAGAGGGAGACACAGAATCTGAAGCAGGCTCCAGGCTCTGAGCTGTCAGCACAGAGCCTGATGCGGGGCTCGAACCCATGAGAGAGATCATGACCTGAGCCGAAGTCGGACCCTCAACCGACTGAGCCACCCAGGTGCCCCATCTTTGCCTTCTTATAACATGATAGGTCTGCTTCTTGGGCCTACAGTGGATACTTCTTGTTCAGAAAAAGCTATGACTCCACTTGCAGTTGAAGAAGTCTTGAGTTTAACCAGCTGAGTAGACACAGATGAGTAGAATGGTTGCTTAATTTCATGATTGGGGAAAAAAAATACTCACCATTGCTGAGCACAGGACCTCAGGTAGGTACATCCCCCAGGCAGGGTATCAAGACATACTTTACTTTTATCCAATCTTTATATAAACTGAGTCAGGGTAAAAGGAAAAATAAAAGAGGACTTTGAGACATACCTTCCTTTGAGAGGAAGTCCACACGAGAGTGAGAAGTGCAGGAAAGGGTGAGAAGTCCAACTCACTTTGACTTGGGCTGTGCTTTGGACTCTGTCTTTTACCTACACTAAAGGGCCACTGATGTGGGTGGTCCGTGGGTCACACCCAGAGACACAGGGCTCGGAGAGAATGAAGTGCCCATCCTCTCTAGCGAGTGGAATGTGAGATTTTGAGGAGGTGGGGTTGAATAGAAGGAAAATAAGCCTGGGTCACTGAATGACAGAAAATGCTAAGGCAGGAGGGGAGAATGAAGGGAGAGGGGCAGAACCCAGACACTGAGGAGTTAAAGGAAGAAAAAGAACATAATTCAATTTGAGTTTATCCTGTTGTAGGGAAAGACAATTAGAAGTTTTTTTTTTTCTTCTTTTCCTTCATTTGAAACACTAAAACTTTAATATTGACCCCATCTCATTTCTCCTCAAATACAATTATTTTTTTACTCATTACATATATATCTGTGTGTTATATGTATATACTGTATATTTTTCATACATTTTTCACGCGTTTGGCTTTTATTCAGGCATTTGTGGTACACAAGAACTGAAATAAATGTTCTTTTCTTTTAGATAATATAATGTGCTCTGCTTTTGTTGTAGCAAAGATTAGACTTTGTATTGAGACACATTTTTCCTTTTTTGTAGCATAGTGCGTCCCTGGGAAGGTTGTTATTTGATGCTGCAATGTGTGGAAAGAGCTTTTGAAAAGAAAAATAAGATGAGGAACCAGACCGATGAGGCCCCCATTGTGTCCATGTCTATAATAGAGTAATTTGATGAATAAACCAATCTGACTTTGTGTGGCACGACAGAGGTGACTGCCAAAATTGAGCATTTGTTCCTTTGTAGACTCTCATCACTAGAAAAGTAATGGGCAAAAAAAAAAAGGGGGGGGAAATAATACAACCCACACTGCCATAGAAATCAAGATATGCACATGTGACTTGGCAGTCGTAACCAAAAGGATCTTATCTGATTTCTTTGCTCTTTGTTGAGTCCCTCTCGGCCACCAGCCTCGCTGGCCATGCAAAACAAGATTCCATGGCGTCTTTCCTAAGTATCTCCGTTTCAAGCAGATTTCCATAAAACGAATTTCTCACCCCTTTCATTGGCTGCATTATTTGTCTGGTTCCCTGAGCTTGCATTTCTGTAGCTGGCCTTGACTCGGTTCCCTCATTCACCTCCCAAGTCCAGTTAATCAAGTTCTGCTGAGGATTTCTTCACATTACCTTTGCATTTCTATTGCCAGCACTCTAGCAGCAGCTGCCGGATCGTTCTCCACTCCCCTGATTATCCTTTTCTGATCAGTTCTGGAGTGGGAGATAGTGAATTAATGTTCTCCCAACACGGATGCTAATATGTTATCATGCTACCAGGATTTTTAACCCCCTCCCCGCCCCTTACCTGGAGTTCATAGCTCATTCACCTTCATCTGGCATACTGGCCCTTACAGCTCTATCCCTTAATGCCCTGTGTTTTCTAATAAAATTCCTGCCAAGTTGGGTCTTTCCTTTCGCTGTGAATAGGGTCTATGCATCCCCAATCACCAGCTATTCCCTGAGCCTTTGCTCATCTGTTTCCTCCATAAAGCCTTCTTGTGTCTCTGACCAAATGCCAATGGCCTTTCTCTCCTCTGTGCCACTGTGTGCATATTGTCTCTCTATTATAACACTTACTATTGTGTTTTGCATACATGCCACCGTCTCACTTTTGACCGCTTTGTTTCACAGACACAAATTCTACCCCTAACTCTGTTGAGCCATCTTGTCAAAGTGTAGCATCTCTTACACTGGACCCCGAGGCGAGAAAGTTTAGATTATTTAGTAGCGCCCACCGCCACTGCCACCAGCTCATCCTGAAGCACCCGGGGGTGATGCAGAGCTTTGGTTTTTGTGCAAAAAGGGCAGCATGTTCTAATGTGTCTCACTACCCTCCTAGCCAGGAAAATTCTCCCTTCTGAGTAATACATGGGGTCTGCAAAACTAACTCTCACATAGGTTCTTTTTGATACAGTCTTCATGTTTATAATTACGTGCAGCTAAGAGAAGGTCTTTCTTCTAGAAGTGAGACAGGTATGGGCAGACAGAAATATTTGGTTAACTGAGATAATTGCAATATTACAGTATGGCATCTGTGATATATTAGGTATTCCTTTCACCTTTTTTTTTAAGGAGTTAAAAAAAATAAAGATTTGTGTGAACAGCTCACCCTGATCAGAGATTATCCAATTTGGAGAATATTTTGGTTTATCTCTCTCTTCCTTCTTATTGTCTTGTCCTCGGTCATTTCCTTAAGAAGAGATATTTACGTTAAATGACATGTGAGGGAACAAAAGAGGTGAAATCCTACTTTGGGTATTAGTTCTATGATGTACGCATTAGATTGAACTATCGTACTGAACTATTAACATCTATAGTCATGTGGGATTTCTTTGGATCACTTTTTATATGATTTTGGCTCTGCATTTAGTAATTGCACATTTTTCTCTATCATTTTTATTTCTGTCTTGAAAATGCGACACCCCAATTTAGGCCATCCCACAAGCATGTTCCTCGCTGCTGCGTTTTAACGTACTCAGCAGGCAGCTGCTGAGAATGTCCTGCAGACACATCACACTGATGTGTCCGAGATAGGTTCTGTCACTTCTGCCCTCTGCCTTACAATCCTGCCTTTCTCCATGAATGGAGACACTAGACACCATCAGCTCTCTGAGTTGACATGAATACCTTCCTCTTCCTTGTAAATGAAATCTTATCAGTTAACAAGTCCAGCCCCTTCTAACTCTGTAACAGTTGTTTGTTCATTTTTAAAGACTCAGCCTGGGATGGTGTCGGTCATAAAATAGGAACAGAGTGGACATTTGCTGACTAAATACATGAGCAAATCCGTTATTCCTGCCTCCTGTATCACAGATGGACTTTCTTAGAAATGTGAGCTCACACTGTATCCTGCTCACAAACCTTCATGAACTTCCCCATTGTCTCTAGAAACACCTACATTCCTTAGCCTACAGGCAAGCCTTTTACCATCTAGATACAGCCTAATGTAGTATTCTTATATCTCACTACTTTTCCAGTAGACAATCCTGACCTCTCAAGGTTGACCAAAGAGCACCACAGCCTGCATACTTTCTCTTCGCTCCTGCTGCTGTCTCCCTTCCGACACCACACCAGGATCCGCCCCCCCATGATTTCCTGATACAAAAGCTCTTGTAGCTTAGGACACTCCCCTAGTTTCAGCCAACTTGAAATACTGTTTGAAATACTGTTTTCCTTGCCTAGATTTCGATAGTATTTCTCTCAACTTTTTAAAGAAATATACCCCCCCGCATATATATTCATATGTATATATTGAGGTATACTTGTAATATATATAATTATGTATGATGGTATGTATATGGTTTTTAAAAGTTTTTTAATGTTAATTTTTGACAGAGAGAGAAAGAGACACAGAGTATGAGCAGGGGAGGGACAGAGAGAGAGGGAGACACAGAATCTGAAGCAGGCTCCAGACTCCCAGCTGTTAGCATAGAGGCTGACATGGGTCTCAAACCCATGAACTGTGAGATCATGACCTGAGTTGAAGCCATCTAGGTGCCCCAATATGCATATGTTTAAAGATATTCTTATATTCTTACATATAATATATACATATACTATATATTCACATATATGTGTGTATATAAATATATAAATCTTTAAGAAATTGAGAGCAAACACCATGGAAATTCAGGCTAGAAAATCATTATTTCCAGTTGACAATTAGGAAACTTACTAAGGGACACTAGCCTTTGCATATGATAATTAAGCTTTAGTTTGCTCACAGTGCAAAGAGCTGTACAGGCATTTTTTCTTATTTAATCCTCACAAGGACTCTAGCATATAGGCAACATATGGTTCATTTTTCATGTGAGAGAAATGCTTTTTTTTTAATATAATTTATTGTCAAATGGCTAACATACAGTGTGTACAGCCTGCTCTTGGTTTTGGGGGCATGGTTTGGCGCTTACGTGCAACACCTCGTGCTCATCCCAGCGAGTGTCCTCCTCAATGCCCATCAGCCATTTCCCCCTCTCCCTCACCCCCCCCATCCACCCTCAGTTTGTTCTCTGGGTTTAAGAGTCTCATGGTTTGCCTCCCTCTCTGTTTGTAACTATTTTTTTCCCCTTCTCTTCCCTCATGGTCTTCTGTTAAGTTTCTCAAGATCCAAATATGAGTGAAAACATATGATATCTGGCTTTCTCTGACTGACTTATTTCATTCAGCATAATACCTTCCAATTCCATCCACATTGCTGCAAATGGCAAGATTTCATTCTTTCTCATTGCCAAGTAGTATTCTATTGTATATATAAACCACATCTTCTTTATAGATTCATCAGTTGATGGACATTTAGTCTTTTTCCATAATTTGGCTATTGCTGAAAGTGCCACTATAAACATTGTGGTACACATGCCCTTATGCATCAGTACTCCTGTATCCCTTGGGTAAATTCCTTAGTAGTGCTATTGCTGGGTTATAGGGTTGTTCTATTTTTAATTTTTTGAGGAACCGCCACACTGTTTTCTGAAGCGACTGCACCAGTTTGCATTCCCACCAACAGTGCAAGAGGGTTCCCATTTCTCCACATCCTTGCCAGCATCTGTAGTTTCCTGAGTTGCTTATTTTAGCCACTCTGACTGGTGTGAGGTGGTATCTCAGTGTGGTTTTGATTTGTATTTCCCCGATGATGAGTGATGTTGAGCATCATTTCATGTGTCTCTTGGCCGTCTGGATGGCTTCTTTGGAAAAGTGTCTATTCATGTCTTCTGTTCATTTCTTCATTGGATTATCTGTTTTTCGGGTATGGAGTTTGATATTAGATTTTAGATACTAGCCCTTTATCCGATATGTCATTTGCAAATATATTTTCCCATTCTATCAGTTACCTTTTGGTTTTGTTGATTGTTTCCTTTGCAGTGCAGAAGCTTTTTATCTTGATGAGGTCCCAGTAGTTCATTTTTGCTTTTAATTCCATTGCCTTTGTTGAGCAAGAAATTGCTACGGCTGAGGTCAAAGAGGTTGTTGCCTGCTTTCTCCTCTAGGGTTTTGATGGTTTCCTATCTGTGAGAGAAATTCTTGACCTAGCATAGTGGAAAACTTGTAGACTTCAAGACTGCTCCTGAAAAATCTTGGATTTTGTTATTATGTGGTAATAATATAGATATAAATTACAATTCATAGACTTAGAAATCATACAGTTTTGCTAATTGAAAAGAAAGTTTGGATAAGTTACATTATTTCTGATATTTCAAATATTTTAGGACTTTATAGTACTCTCTTATTTACATAGTTTAACTTTGCACAAATGCCTGATACTATAGAACTGTAGTATTAAATGAATATAATTTGAATGGACAGAAAAGACTAAGAAGCACATCTTCTAACATGTTATAGAAACACAGGGAAGTTGCATCATGTGTGCATTTAGTTTATGCCAGTTCAACTGTACAACAATCTTAGTGACAACAATTTTTATAGAGAGAATAACAACATAAGGAGTATATAAAATTCTGCCCACTTTTCCTTCAACAATCACATATCCTGGACTAAACCTGAGATAGGTAATTCGGTTCTGCTATCTGCTCACTCATTGACCTCCAGCATTTGGTCTCTCTGGGTGATATTTTTGTGTTAAAAGGTAATACATTTCTGTTTAACATGGCCCCAGAATGAGAATCAACTATTTTATTTGTTGCTTAGTTTAAGAAACAGAGATCTGCTCTGAACACAAGGAAAAGCTAGCTCTATTGGACTTGACTGAGAGCAGCTGTGTCAATAATGTGTCAGCATGGGAACTTTCAAATTCGTTTTCCAAGTTGCTTTTTGCTAGATACGATTTCTACCTTATGCATGAATTTTTGAACCGAACTCCTTCATAAGCTGCAATGTCTGTGGCTGCATGTCTGGTTGTGAGAAGATTTGGCCTGCATCCATTTCTTTTCTTTTTAATGTTTGTTTATTTTTGACACAGAGATAGAGCATGAGCAGGAGAGGGGCAGAGAGAGGGGAGACACAGAATCTGAAGCAGGCTCCAGGCTCTGAGCTGTTAGCACAGAGCCCGACGTGGGGACTTGAACTCACAAAACACAATATCATGGTCTGAACCGAAGTTGGACCCTTAACCAGCTGAGTCACCTAGGTGCCCCAGCCTGCATACATGTCTGAGGGGCTTCCCAAACCTTATGTCTTCTGAGTTTGAATGGCCTTATGGAAGGCTGAAGTAAGTTTGTGGGCTCCAGTGGTGAACATCAGCAGTGACCACCAAAGATCTCCAGATCTATCCTCCTTCCCTTTTGTCAAGTGGTATAGTCACACTTCCTTTTCCTTTATGGAAGTAAGTGGCACTGAGACTTACCTTCTCCACAAATGCAAGTCTTAACTGAAGGAAAGCTTTTGGCTTTTTTTTTTTTTAATTTTGTTTAATTTATTTTGAGAGAGAGAGAGAAAGAAAGAGGGAAAGAGAGTCGGGGAGGGACAGAGAGAGCCAGAGAGAGAGAGAGAGAGAATCCCGACTCTTTGCTGGCAGTACAGAGCCCAATGCAGGGCTGAATCTCACGAACCATGAAATCATGACCTGAGCTGAAATCAAGGGTTAGACGTTTAACCGACTGAGCCACCCAGGTGCCCTGGAGGAGAGCTTTAAAAGCAGCTATGAGATTCTCTACATACATTATTTTCCTGCATTAGCTTTGTGTGTGAATGGATTTTGGGTCCTCCTCAGCCTGATTCCCTTACTAAGAATGATCTTAGGGAAGCCCCTATTTCTGTCTAAGAGTCTATATCTAAAAGGCATGCATTTTCCTAGCTTGCTATTTGAAGTCCCTGAGGTTTGGAGGATTGTTGGTTGCTGCAGCATTATTGCTGAAATCGTGTTCCGCAGTGGCCGTTCCAGTGTTGCTGCTGCAGTGGTCTGTGTATCTCTCTCTGCTGGAAAAAAAAAAATCTCAGCGTTGTAACAAAATCCAAGGGGGTACTGGTAATAATAGCAGACCAGGGGTTCTCTATGCTGGCTTATGTGAGAATCATCACTGAGACTGAAAAATACCACTGAAGGGACAACTATCTCAGAGTTTCTGGTTATAATTAGCCTGTGGTGAGGCTTGAACATATACATTTTTAAAAGCTCCCGAGATGATTTTTAATATTCTGCCAGAGTTGTGATCCACTGGTCCGGAGGTAAGCTGCTGGCTCTCAGGCTCTATTCTTTGCTTTCTTTGTTATCGAAGTGGCTTTCAGTGTGATTCTTTTTTGTATTTAACCTTTTATTAATTTTTGAGAGATAGGGACAGAGTATGAGTGGGGGAGGGGCAAGGACAGAGAGAGACACAGAATCTCTGAGCTGTCAGCACAGAGCCCGATGCAGTGCTTGAACCCATGAACAGAGAGATTTTGACCGGAGTCAAAGCCGGACGCTTAACAGACTGAGCCATCCGGGTGCCCCAAGTGTGATTCTTAATATTAAGATTAAGCTCAGATGAGGTGAATTTACCCTTGATGGTGTCTGAATTATTTGATTAATCAGTAAAATCGCTCCTGGAAGTTGTTACGCCCACCCCAAAATCACCATTGTGAAAAACAAACCAACAAAAAGGTGAACGGGTTCCTAGGATTCAAGCAGAAATGGTGGTCTTCACTATTGTTTTGCAATGGCCCCATCAAATTATTTCATAATTCTTTTTAGGGACCTGAAAGAAAGGCTGATGGTTATGCCTGGCATTCTCTTGATGTTGAAGAAAGGAACAAAGAAATAACTTCCTCCTTTTTTCCACTCAGATTATGCTGTGTTTGGGGCTTGTTTGGGGGGAGATGCAAATAAGTGGTATTTGTGGTAAAGACTACCATATTCGGTGGTTCGAGACTGAAAATACTTGGAAAAATTATGTGTTTAAGATGATGGAGAGGCTCCTCTCATTGATTCATTCTCAGTGTTGTCATCTGCAGGGTCAGAGAGAATGAAGTGCAGGAGGGAGGCCTCCTGACATCCCTAATTGTAGCAGGCATCATGAACCCTACTGAGAATCAGTCTACCCAGGGATGAGACATGCACTTGAGAGTTAGCTTTTAGGAGATACATTTTTTGAATAATTTAAAACAGAGAGACACGACAAAACATTCTTTCTTTCTTTCTTTCCTGCTATGCCTCATCTCATTGTTATTGTCTCTTTCTGCCCCAATCCCCTCACAGGCTCAATTTAAGTCGTTTGCTGATTAATGTGCTGTGTAACATTATTTAGATGAAAATGTAAGTATAATTCGAATACAGTGAACTCTATATAGTTACATCTATTATTTATTTTTTTGGTCAAGAAATGCTGTTAGAATTCATTGTGTATATGAATTTCATTCTTGGCCAGTAGGTCTGGGAAGAAAACACAGCTAAAATCCAACTAGTTCTGTAGTGAATATACTAGAGGAAAAAAAATGTGGCATGAATCCAAAAGGAGACAGTAGTTATTCTGACTTCCTCTGTGATTACTGTCCTTCAGCCTTTGCTGTTAGTACCAGAACTTCAAAATGCTATTTTATTAGGGAGGACAGTTTCATAGTTTTGATGGGTTTTTGAATTCACATAATTCAGATCGGCTAGTTACCAACATAATCATTGCTCCTTGGTGGTCAGAAAAAAGGAACTGTGAAAATTTCAACCTAAATCATAAATCAGCTCTTCTCTCTCATTACAAATAGAGGTAACTCATCGTCAAGATTTTTTTATAATCCTTTTTTTTTTTTTTTGTGAACAAAAATGAACCAGGAAAAAAATAGCACTTATAATGAACCTGTTGAAACGGCATCAACTAAACATATTTTACTGGGTCATGATATGGAAATAACTTTGGGATTTGGATTGTTCTTTGTCAAGTTAATTGTTTTAATGAGATTTTCCCTGCACTCGAATATGAGTAGTGCACTGTAGCTTCCATTTCTCAGTTTTGGTAAAAAATATAAATGCACTGAGAGACTTAGTCTGGGCAGAAGACTGTCTCATGTGCAAGTATTGTTTTCTTGTTAGTGTAAGTTATTGAATCTCCTTTCCTAGAAATATCTGAGAAGATTTAAGCACAGGCTTGTTCAGTGGCAGAGGACTAATCTTTGGAGGGTTTTTTCATGTGAGTAAGATAGTAAATCATCTAAGAGACCCAAATCCGCTTTAATACTTTTACTCTTTGTGAATTACTATGTCAAACATATGATTTACCAGCACCTCGAAAGAGGTTCTCAAGGAACCTAAAATTCTTCCTATATTTTATGTTGAGTATGGTAACAAAGAGATACTATTCTTTCCTTGTCTTGACTAATAAGTTCTTTAGAATCAGACATGAAGACCTCGAGCCCATTTCACTTTTGACCTTTGACAGTGTATGACGCTTACCTCTCTAGAGATACTCTTGAAAACATTAAGATAGTGGGTTACCTTCTCTCTTGTGTATATCTGAGATTTGCTATTAGTGGGAATAAAAAATTCATAAACCACTTAGAATTATAGTTTCATATGGACTCTTCCAAAGCAAATGTTTATGGTAATTTATAACTTTAGCCAAATAACTTCAGATAAGTCACATATCATTTAGCTAAAGCTATATATTCCTCAAGGAAAAAAAAGACCAAGGTAAATAAATCAGTAAGTAAGTAATATTATGTTGGTAACATGGCAAGGAGTGTTGTTACTGATCCAATAAAAAGTGGCAGAATATTAAAATAAAATAAAAGTATGTGGAGAGGAAAAATAGAGAAAGAAACATGATTAAGATCTTTCATTTATAGTTTTTAACTGCACTCTGGGAGCAAAGGAACAGACAGCTGCAGGCCTCTCTGTAGAAATGAAAATTTACTCTTAGATTAATTTTGCAGGAAAGACAAACTTCTTTATTGAGCTTCAAGGCTGGCTAACTCCTTCGAAGACACTGCTGCTTAATCCGATTACTGGTTTCGAAGAACACATTAAGCTATTTTAAAGAACTACTATTTTCAGCCTGGGGAACTTCTTTTCATATTAGGCTACCGCGTTTACTACCCAAGGAATAAGGGACTCCAGCAGAGAAACAGTAAGAAAGGATTGTATATCCTTATACTTCTGCTTTCCTTGTACATGTAGGAAGTGATTTCTAGAGTTATTTCACTATTAGGCCACTCTGTACAAATGTACAAAAGTCATTAGTAAGGGTTCATATGGGTCAAGATTAAATGGAGCACCATAGTGGAAAGACAAATGACCCCCAGAGCCACTTCAGCATCTTTGCACATTAACTGAACATCATTTTCCTCATAAATTAATCTCATCAATCCCAAAACATGTGCATAATAAAGCCTGCATATAAGCATCTATTCTTAAGGCTCTAGTAATTCCTAATCCTTGAATAGTTTTTTTATCCCCCCCTGAGAGTCATATGGACATCATCTTGTTTACTATGTTCACTTTTTTCTAAATTACTGAGGATTGTCAAAATTGCTGGCATTTCTAGAGTTCAAATTGAAGAAGGATTAGAGATTTAATGACAAATGTGTCACAAATACAGCCTTATGCAGTCATCGAAGTCGTGATGTACTTTAGGATTTTATTTTAGAGTCAAAATCTAGGGAATGAGAGAGTTGGATGGTTCATTTAGTTATTTACTCGCAAATTACTTATTGGATTATTTATCGACACCGTTAGATATGGGAACGTGGGCATGATCTCTTTAGTTGTTGAATTTGTAATATAGTAATCAGATATTTAAAAAAATGTTACACTATTCATTATGGAGTCTCAATTGTGAAATGTCTACAAAAGAGAAAAATGGGCTGCTGTAGGAGTTGAAGGGGAGGGAGGCTAATCTGGAGTCAGGGAGACTTTCTGAGGAGGTGATGTTTAAACTGAGATTTAGAAGGAACCCATCAAAGGGAAGCCAAGTGGTAAAAAGGTAATGTTCTACAAACCTTCCTTGGTCAGCTTATCTCATAGTGATTTTCCTCTTCCTTTGCACCATATTGCGCCTCTACATATTGTCCTGTTAGTGAATGTCTTATTTTTAAGACATCAGTTAAGAGCTTTCCTATTCTTTGACTTATATTGTTTCTTTTGCTTCTTCTACTAGACTATAAAGGAATGCATTTCCGGTTCTCTGCAGGCTTTAGTCTGCAGTATCCAGATGTTTTGTATTTCATTAAACATTTGCCTATGGTTGTTTGTAGTAGTTTACTTGTGTTTTTCAGTAGCCTCTGGGTTTAATCCATTTTGATTTTTATCACTACCTTGTAATTTTGCTTTCTTAGTTGTTATTATCCTTCAAGTTCACATATTTGTATTGACTTTTATTGGAAGGACTCTAGGACAGTCATGGAGAGTGAAGGAAAGACCAATCATACAAACAATATATATATGAGGACCACCCGCTGGTGAACCTGAGTTACAGCTTGGGGGAACTCTGCCCTTGTTTGAGATGAAAGACTTAGGAATAGAATTGTGTGCAATTTAAGGTGATTTTCAGATCACTGGAATATATTGGGTCACTTTGAAGGAGCTGATGTATAAATGGAAATTTAGAGAACTGTTGTTTACCTAGATCTTTAACTGAGTAAGTTTCAGCCTATAACATCAAATTGTATTAACTTAATTTAGAAAATCACCTAGCTAAATTAGCCTCACTCCAGAAGGGAATTGGATTTGATATGACCAACATAATCTACTCTCTATAGATTCTTCCTATGTGTTAATAATAGCTTCCTATGCTCCTTAAAAAGGAAACTCTCAGAGAAACAGATATGCCATCTCTAGAAATATAGTCACAGAATCAGCCATCAGAGTTCATTTAAAGTTGCAGTCTCCTGCAAGAATTTTCTGATATCAATTAGGCATAGGATGTGAGGTTTCTTTTTAAATCAGATTTGTCAGGTTTTAAAATGGTAGAGAACATTTTTAGATTGTTGTATATGAAGGATGTGAATGTGAGGGCATTTCATTCATAGGAGACAGCAGAAGAGAAGGATGTAGAAACTACATGCTTTCTTGCACATAAAAAAACATTAAATTCCTTACTCATAGGGAGCAGAAATTTAATAAATAAATCAGGCATGGAGTGAGATTAAATTTACCCTAAATTTTTTAAATATGTAAGGAAGTCAGCTGCATGAATCTTGAACTAAATCTTTGATCTCAGAGGTACTTTGCAAGGCAGACATGACTGGTTTTTAACTTCATGTCAGCAAAATAAATTATTTAGCAGCATACAATGCCAGCTTGGCCCCGAGTGAGAATGAATCTCACACTGGAAATGGAAAATGTGGTTGCATGTTGTGCAATCTGGGACAGATGGCTTGACTGCTTGCACCTGAGAACATAAGTTTGCCTACTAGTATGACCCATAGCAGCCCCAGCTCCTTCTCTTATGTGGCCAAGTGTTCTCTCATGGATAGTGTATCATGAGGCATTTATTAGGCTTATGCAGCGGCTACTTGAACTTTGGGCCCATCCAGGAACCATTGTACCTTCCTCTGGTGACAGTAGCTCAGATACCTGCCGCCTTCTTCGCAGTGTTTAGAAAGGGCTTCCCTCCAGGGTCTAGATGGGGACATGGAATTTGGCCTGGCCAATGAGTATCATTTGGTCCCAACATCGAATCATTTAGTCATCCCTGGGTCTTGATCCGGTGTTGCCATTCCAGAATTGACTCTGAGAGGCCATGGGTGGAAGCTGCTGGCAGCCATCTTGCTATCATGTGCAGCCAACATGGAGGAGAGCAAAGCCGGGAGATAGACTGCTAGGTCCCAGCAGTATGCTGTGAGCCCAGCATCCTGCTGTCACTACCTTAGACTTTTCAGTTACATGGGCCCAGCACAATTCATTTTTTGCCTTGAGCAGTTCATTATTAGTAGTCATTATTATTAATAACATTTTCTTTTTGAAACTGACAGCAGAGTCTTGGTAAATACAGTTTCATTGGTCGAAAGCATTTCATTTCCTTTGTTATTATGTTCCGAAGAGCCTCCTGAGTTTTGTGTTTTGTGTCTGGATTCAAGCACTCTACATCTGAATTAATGTGGTCAAGTACATTTGAGCCAAATGATAGTCCAAACCTAGAGGGACCCCTGACTCATGGAAACACTATACTGGGATTGTGATGATTAAAGTTAATGATATTTACTCGTTGCTAACAGTGTACCTTAGAGCTGTTGGTCACTTCAGCCTGGTCATTTATTTTTCTTAGGGTCTTGAAATTAGCCATTAATGGAGATATTTATCAGTTGGCTACACAACTGGAAGTGAGGAGTAGTATTTTGCATCTCTTAATCTGGATAAACAAAGATCTTCAATAATTAAAATAATTGTTTGCAAATAACAAGATGACATTTAACAGTTATGATTTTGTATCATAGTATAAAATATGATTTTGTATAATAGTGGTAAGACTTACCAAGCCTATATTTCTTATTAATTACAACATTTTAAATACATTTATGGAAAAAATTAGTATTTTCATCTTAATTTACTTTGCAGAAACGATTTCAGATGTAATGAATGAAGAGATAAGATAAAGATAATTTTGGAATTTATTAAAATGCAAGTGGTGGATACTCAATTTTTTTTTAATCAAAAAGCAAAAGCAGCTCTAAAGATTTCTATAAGTAAAGATCTATAGTTGTGTCCTTCAAATGAACAGCAGACTACAGGAGGAGCACAGGATGAAGGAGATGTGTGGTTTATCAGCAGCACTGTGAAAATGATTTAGTGGTTTTAGTTGATTGCAAACACAATATGATTTAACAACCTGGTGTACTGGCCAAAATGGTGAATTTGGATACATTGATTCAGTTGTAGACTGGTTTCAACTAGATACAAAACTCCCCAAATTAGGAGGGGATAGTCACCTTTTATCCAGGGGTAATGAGGCCCCCTCTAAAGAATCCATTGTTTTTGGCATTGTGCTTAGGGGATATTGACAAAAAGGTGGGGCTCTGAGAAAAGGCAGAACCTGGGGAGAGCACTTGTCACTATTCTGAGGGACTGGGATGTTTACCTTGGAGAAATGAAGACTCAGGGCAAACGAAACTGTCTTTAAATATTTGAATGATATTATGTGGGAGAGTGAGTGAATTTATTCTGAGTGGCATTGAAGAGCAGAATTGGGCCTACTGTTTGGAGACTGATTTTGGGTTACTCTAACACTGAAGAATGTAACAGCGTTGCCCCAGAGTAAGCTGAACTTTTTTCCAGTGTGGGTTTCAGATAGACATGCCTGAGAGAGTGCTAATGCTGATAGAGGTGGTGGTGGTGGTGGGAGGGGCAGTGCACCTGCCTTTTCTGTTCCCTCCAGTCTGGAATTCTGGCGAATTCTTCAGAAATGGAATTGGTTTCAAGTGGTATCAGTGGCAGAATCACAAGGAAACCCCAGAAATATGGCATAGGGTAGGGGGTGCCTGGATGGCTCAGTCAGTTAAACTTCCGACTTCAGCTCAGGTCATGATCTCATGATTTGGGAGTT
The DNA here is from genome assembly GCA_030068075.1 of Paguma larvata. Taxonomy (NCBI): domain Eukaryota; kingdom Metazoa; phylum Chordata; class Mammalia; order Carnivora; family Viverridae; genus Paguma; species Paguma larvata. The sequence goes on along the minus strand of CM057825.1, from coordinate 90,491,976 downwards.
TAAGCCCTGCGTTGGGCTCTGTGCTCACAGCTCAGAGCCTGGAGCCTGCTTTAGATTCTGTGTCTCCCTCCTCTCTCTCTCTAAAATAAAACATTAGGGGCGCCTGGGTGGCTCAGTCGGTTGAGCGTCCAACTTCGGCTCAGGTCATGATCTCACGGTCCGTGAGTTCGAGCCCCGCGTCAGGCTCTGTGCTGACAGCCCAGAGCCTGGAGCCTGCTTCGGATTCTGTGTCTCCCTCTCTCATGCTCTCATTCTGTGTCTGCCCCTCCCTCACTCATGCTCTGTCTCTCTCTGTCTCAAAAATAAATAAATGTTAAAAAAAATTAAAATAAAACATTAATATATATAATATATATCAGGCATTAGGGATCCTTAGCACATCCTAGAGCCAGGAGCTACTTTAATATCATGTTTTCAGCTCAGTTACTTCAGTCATTATGTGACTTTTTAAATAATCTCCTTCTTCTTTGATAGTACTGTATCCTTCTCCAACTTCTATGTGGTTGCTTAGCGAAGTAGACCCTGAAACAGATAAGCTGCTGCTCTGTCTTAACCAAGAGCTTTGCATCCTTCAGTCCAATTTATAGCATTTGTCCCAGTGAATTACTGAAACTGTACTCTGATGTCCTACCTTTGCTTGTCATAGAACTTCTCTTTCTCTGAATTCATTGCTTCACTTTGCCCCTAAATACAGGTTTGGTAAAAACCTTCTACTTTCCACTTCTCTTAAAATTACCTGGTTGTCAAAACACTCCTTTTGTGAACTTTTTCGAATAACACATTCTATTTGGTCAGAGAAATCCCCTTCAGTTTCCTTGTTGATTTTCTGGCAGGATATGAACTTCGAGTTACTTAAAGCCATTATTTCTCCTTAGCCAAGTGTTTTTCAGCCTGAAATCTGGGTGATCAGAAATAGAATACCTATCTAAGGGGAGCGAGGTGTTCGCACCCCTACCAATTACCTCCATAAATGTATTGCAAAGATAGTGAGGTGTGCTTCTGTCCCTATTCAGTTAAAATAATTTTGACATTTATTCCTAATTGGAATTGAGGACTGACTGGTGAGAGAGAAACTCTGGAGGGGGCTTCAGAGGCAGGAATCAGATACTAAGGTGAGGGAAAGAGCACAACTCGAGGAAGGCATACTTGAATCAGAGTTAATATCGTACAGATTTAGAACTAAGAGCGGAAATCCAACTATTCTGAGTTATTGACTCCTGGCTTGTTTGTATATGAAGTGATATTGCACCAGATTGTGACCTGTGGATACTTATTTGAGGGCATTTAATGGAATTTATTCTCTAAATACAGGGTTTCCATGGTCTTTGTCATTGCTGTTAACAACTGCTTTGACAACAGGGTGGCTTTGGGACAGGAATGCCTTTAGCGTTAATGTGAGCTCATTTGGCTTCACTCTACCATTCTTTGAAATGGATAGTTTCAATGCCTTTTCTGAGAAGTGGTTTTCAAACAACAGCTTTAATGAACAGCCCTCCACGTGAGGCCTTACCTATCCAACAGGTTTTCTACCTTGAGTCGTTTATGGAGAGACATCTTTCAGTTGTAATGATCACTTAGGGTTGCACAAAGAGAAGAATGGAGAATGGTATGTAGACTTGCAGGGGAATAAAAACCAATGACATATTTGAAAATATTAAGACCAGGAAACTTAGCCAGTTCTCGGGTTAAATTTAAGATTTCTGCTTCTGGTGGAAATCAGTTATTGGTATTTAAATAGTTTTCAATATAAATAATAAACTTAAGAGGAGATGCCAGGAATGGATCATTCTTGGCAAAACTTTGTGTCTTTTACTGTGGAAGTCTTCAAATTCATGCACGTGCAAGTTGAAACAAGGTGGCACTTATTATTATGGATTTATTCTGTCTTTACCTTTATATTAAGGAAGATAAATGATCACGGAGGAGGGGAGTCCATGTAGGCTGTTCATGAAAGTGCACCAGTGATAAGTTGGAAGATGGAAGAGAATAGAAGTCTCATGCAACTTCCAATTACTTACTGTATCATCAAGGGAATCGAGAACTCAGGAAAAGGAATTTTAAAACTTAAAAAAAGTTCTTAGATTTTGTAATGTTTATATGTTGAGTAGGCAGAATAACATACTGTCCCACCACCTCTAAGATAGCCATGACCTAATCCCCTAACCTGATGTACATTATGTTACACAGCAAAGTGCAATTCAGGTTGCAGATAAAACTAATGTTGCTGATCGGCTGAACCTGAGATGAAGAGATTATTCTGGGTTTTCTGGCTGGGCCTAAGATAATTACCAGGGTCTTTATACCTGAAAGAAAGAGGTAGAAGAAGAGCGAGTGTCAGAGTGGTACACATGAAGACTAGACCTGCAACTGCTGGCTTTGAAGATGGAATGGGGCCATGAGGCAGGATCCCAGGCAGCCGCTGGTTGTCAAAAGCAAGGACATGGATTCATCTCTAGAGCCTTCAGAAGGAGAAAAGCCCTATGAATGCCTTGATTTTAGCCTAGTGAGGCCACTTCACACCCCTGACCTTGAGAACTATTATGATACTAAATCTGTGTTGTTTTAAGCTACGCAGTCTGTGGTAATTGATTGCAACAGCAATAGGAAACGAATGAACTATCTGTATTTATGAAGATCTGGTATCTGTTTCTTCACAGTATATGGCAATGAAGATCTTAAAAGTTGAAGGACACCTTGCTTTTGGGAACAGCAGAGTTATGGGGCATTGGGCCTGCTGTGTCCTCCTCCACAGTCTGTCTTGTGCAAAAAGGAGGTGGGCGGGGTCTCCACAGGAGAGTCTGTCACATCTGCCTCTGTAGACAAAGGAGCAGAGTCTTTGGAGACTGATGAACAGAAGACAGGGAGGGCAGAGGAGTTCCTGGGCTTGAGAAGCCTCTTCAGGACCTTAGTGTAGAAATACTCTCAAGACAGTTGAGGAGAAATCCTGAGTGAAACGATATGAAAGTACTATAGAAAATACCATGTATTTTTGCTGAGAAATGTAACTTAATAAAGATAAGTGATCTATTACTTTTCTTATGGAAATAACACGTTTTGGGGGATATCTTTTTTTCCAGTTATAAAACATACATCGTTTGCACAAAGGAACATAAAAGCTAGTACTTCAAGTTTGATCATAAAATATTCATTTTGAAATCCGGGTTTTTGTTGTGTTACTCCTTTGTTTGTTTCAACAGAGGGTCAGAGTAGAGGTTCTAATAGAATGGTAAAAGGAGATTAAATTGCTCATTCTGAATATTATACGTGTTGCAGAGATGGAGACAGTGGGTCAAAATATTGCTTTTTGGGGTCAGAATTACATAATTTAAGCTATGTAATAGGGATGAATGCATCAGTATTCACCACCGCTTCCTGCTCCTACTTGCTAAGGAAGACTTTGGATCGGCTTGTTTGGCGTTAAACACTCCCTCACATCACTCCCACCCCACCCCTCCATTTATTTTGCAGATCAGAGTAATTAGTAAGGAAGGAAAAGGGAAGAAAAGATAGTCAATTTGTACTGGAAAGGTTTATGACTTGCTCGAGAGAAGTTGAAGAGAATGAAGGTAATAAAAGAGGGAAATCAGAAGGAAAGAGCAGAGTCCTTGTCAACTCCGCGTCACAGAGGTTTTGATCGGGAGAGTCGGAAGATTCTATCGCAGCTCCTTAGTCCATTTACTCTGTCATGCTCAATGCAACTGTTGCATGTCTTCTTTTCTTAAACCTTCAGCAAGCTCAGTTCTCTCCTTCCACTAAGAAAGGAAATAGAATTACCCCTTCCCAATGGGGTAATTGTCTGTATTTCTGTCTAGGGCTGTCCCCAAAGCATGCCACACAATCCCCCCACTTCTGACTTCCGAGAGTATGACTTTACTATTTCTCTTATTTTGCATTAGTAAATTTTTCCCGTTCTACATGAACATTCTCATCCATATACCAATATTCTGTAACATCTCCCATTTCCCTACGAAACCGAAACAAAGCCTCTCTCCTTTTCTCTATGTAGCTAACTTCCTCTGGAGGACTGTTTATACATGTTAGCTTTGCTTCTTCACTACCCGTTAACGCTTTTACCCACTCCAGTCACATGGTTTTCACAGTGCTCTTTTGAAATTACTCTCACTAAGGTCATCTTCCAAAATCCTATTGTCAATTCTCTGGCCTCTTATTAGCTGATCTTTTATGTAACACAGTTTAATATGCTTTCCTCTTGACTTGATTTTGAGGACATCCTCTGTGCAGGCACTGATCTCAGCGCTGGAGCTGTGAACACTAGGCATAAATCCCTGCTCTCATGAAGTCTATATGGGGGGGAGACAGATAAGAGATAGATATGTATAAATAAGTAACATGTGGGTAATAAATGCTCCGATGCAAACAGTATAGGGAGTGCTGGGGGTGTAGTTTTGAATAAGAGGTTTACAAAAGGTCTCACTAAGAAGATGGCATTTGGGCAAAGATCTGAAGGAGACGAAGGAGCAACCATGAAGAAGGTGCTTTGGAAGAGGGGACACAGACAGAACCCTCTCTTCCCATCTGGCCTCTGTCCACTTCACTTTAATGAAACTGCTTTCCAGAAATTCACCCAGGACTTCTTAACTGTCAGTGGCCTTTCAAAGGTCCTTTCTCTGATCATTTGTTCTTGGCATCTCTGTCGTAGTCTTTCTTCAACCTTTCTTTTCTTTCTTTCTTTCTTTCTTTCTTTCTTTCTTTCTTTCTTTCTTTCTTTCTTTCTTTCTTTCTTCCTTCCTTCCTTCCTTCCTTCCTTCCTTCCTTCCTTCCTTCCTTCCTTCCTTCCTTCCTTCCTTCCTTCCTTTTTTTCTTTCTTTCTGTCTTTCCTATCTTGTTGAGATAATTTGGTTTTCCTTTGGCTTCCAATTATTATTTGTCTTTTATTTTGTCAGAATATGTCTTTTAAAAACATTTATTGTAATAATAACATTTAACATGATATTTACTCTCTTAAAAGAAATTTTAAGTATAAATACAGCATTGTTAACTATAGGCCCAAATTGTACAGCACACCTTTAGGAATTAGTCATCTTGTGTAATTGAAATTTATACCCATGGTTGCCAGGGGGAAATGGGGAGTTGCCCATCATAGTCATTTTTTCCTGGTTTCTTTTCTTCCTACCTGTTAAACTCATTAATTTCTTTTACTTTCTCTCTCTACTTCTTTTTCTATCTTCTTTTTAAATTTTTTAAAAATTTATTCATTTTTGAGAAACAGAGAGAGACAGAGCATGAGCAGGGGAGGAACAGGGAGAAGAGGGAGACACAGAATCTGAAGTAGGCTCCAGGCTCTGAGCTGTCAGTATAGAGCCTGATGTGGGGTCGAACTCATGGACCACGAGATCGTGACCTGAGCTGAGGTCGGATGCTCAACCAACTCTGCCACCCAGGTGGCCCCTTTTTCTATCTTCTTAACTTGGACTTCTTATGGTAGATCTCATGTTATTGGTGCTCAATACATGCTTTTTCAATAAATTCATTAGGGACCCTTTTTACCTCTCTAGCTTCAGTCTGCACTTGTCTGTGCAAACATCTTCATTCTTCTGTTGACTTAACTTTTTCCTGTGTAAATACTCTAATTTTCCAAGACAATATTGGGCATTTTTGCCTGATTAATAAGCTTCTGTTTCATATTCCAACTCGTGCCTCCAATTGAATTCCTATCCCTCTCCAGAATATCCCCCTCCTGGCTAACTGCTATCTCACAGTGGTCTCAGGGATCTTGCTGTCCAGACTTCACACCTCAGAGCTGGCTTTAGCTTTTGTCTCTTCTCCAAATCAATTTCTATATTCATTCCGTCTACACAACATTTCTTGAGCCTGTTCCTTTGCTTTCATTTATACCACCACATTTTAGCTTTGGTCTGTATCTTTTTGTCTTTTTTTTTTTTTAATTTTTTTTTTGTTAATGTTTATTTTTGAGACAGAGAGAGACAGAGCATGAGTGGGGAGGGGCAGAGAGAGAGGGAGACACAGAATCCGAAGCAGGCTCCAGGCTCTGAGCTGTCAGCACAGTGCCCGACGCGGGGCTCGAACTCACGGACTGCGCGGGGCTCGAACTCACGGACTGCGAGATCATGACCTGAGCTGAAGGCTGACGCTCAACCGACTGAGCCACCCAGGTGCCCCTGTATCTTTTTGTCTTGATGGCTGTCATGGCATGGTCTCCGAACTGTGTTCTTTACTTTTTGTTTTTCTTGTCTACTATTTAGCTTATGAAAAAAATCTGGCGCCATCCTACCATTCCCATGTTGTCTTTCCTATTCCTCTAATTCTCCCTAGACTCGTCTTCTGAATGTGCTAATAAGCACCTTCTCTGTCTGGAAATATTTTCCAGAGTCCTGAGTCCTATCCATGTTTCAAGACACAGATCAATAAAAAGGCTACTTGTAAATGATTCCTTTCTCTCCTTTCTGTCCACCTGCTCATCCCTCATTTTTCTCTCCCTCCCTTGATGAACTCTTTATCACTCACCATCTCAGCAACTCACTTAGTCTTGTCCTTTATTTAGCTGTCATTCCCTTTGTACGTGCCCTATGTCCTTGGCTAAATTGCCAGCTTCCTGGGGAAGAGAATGCTGCTTATGCTGTATTGTATCCTCTGCAGTGTGGTATGCAGTATGGTACCTTGCAGGTGGGAGGTATGCAAAAAAGCATTTATTGGTTGGCTATTTGAAATAAATTTTTGCCTTGGAATAATATTCTAAATGAGTATGTCAAAACTAGTGGACTTCTCTACAGGAGTGTCACACAGAGATGCAAGAATGACCAAGCTGTTTGTGACACCTGCCACCTCTTTCTAACTTGCTCATCTTCCTCTATGGCCTCTCTCTACCAGTAACCTGAATACAGTCCTGAAGGCATCCCCATTTCTTCTATTTCCTTTTGTTATTGTGTACAACCGTTCACCAAATTCTGTTAATTCCACCTCTACCGTGAGTATTCTCAGCGCCATTTCCTGTCCCTTCAAGGCCGTGGTTCAAGACCGCAAGTGCTTTCCCTTCGTTGTTGAAATAGCCCATTCCTCTGCTTCTTTCTGACAATCTTTTCTGCTTTATTCATGAGTTTCAAAATGTCTGTGTTTTCATTTTGTAATTGTTGGTAGAGATTCTTAGAGAGAAATGCATGTAAATGCAGGTTTAAAAATAATTGTAAAGTAAGCCATGATCCGTCAACCCAGGCCAAGAAATAGAATATCTCCTGTACCCACATGTGCCTCATATTTGTCATAGTCTCCTCCTCTCAGCCAGAGGGAAGCAGTTTCCCTGACATTTGTAATAATGTTTTCATTTTTTTTCTTTAGAGTTACCACTGAAGATATGGATCTTCTTTGATTTGCTTCTTATACCCTACTTGTGTTCCTGAGATTCATCCATTTTGTGTCACGTTACTTTATGTTCTCCTTGCTGCATAGCAATAATTGAAGGGATATGGCTTATTTATTCATGCTGTTATTAATGGATATTTGAGTGGGTTCTCAGTGTCTCTATTTTTACTATTAAAAATAGTACTCCTCTGAACATTTTATGAATGTATCATGATACAGATGTACAAGAGTCTTTGCAGGATTTTTATCTAGGGGTGGATTTGCTGGCCATGTATATCTTTAATCTATTAATGACAAGTTCTTTTCCAAAATGATGAAAGCAGTTCACACTTGTTTTAGCATTACTTGGCCATCCATATTATTCTATATTCTAATGCCGTATGGTATTATCAGGCTTTAAAAGGTTTTAGTTTTGTTTGTGGGTGTGTATGTTTGTGTGTGTGTGTGAGAGAGAGGGAAGGAGAGAGAGAGAGAGAGAGAGAGAGAGAGAGAGAATAGATATGTGTTCAAAGGTATCTCTTTGTAGTTTTAATTTGCATTTTTGTTATTGGTAAGGTTGAGGATCTTTACTTGTTTTATGGGCTATTTGGATTTCTTTCTTTCTTTCTTTTCTTTCTTTCTTTCCTTCCTTCCTTCCTTCTTTCTTTCTTTCTTTCTCCTTCTGTCCATCGTCCTTCCTTCCTTCCTTTCTTTTTTTCTTTCTTGTTAAATGACTGTTATTTGGATTTCTTTCTTTCTTTCTTTCTTTCTTTCTTTCTTTCTTTCTTTCTTTCTTTCTTTCTTTCTTTCTTTCTTTCTTTCTCTTTCTTCCTTCCTTCCTTCCTTCCTTCCTTCCTTCCTTCCTTCCTTCCTTCCTTCCTTCCTTCCTTTCTCTTTTTCTTTCTTGTTAAATACCTGTTCAAGTATTTTTGCCCATTTGTCTATTTTGTTTTCTTTTTATTTCTTATTGACTTTAGGAATCCCTTAAACATTCCTGCTAAGCGACCTCTGTTGACTATACATGATGAAAATGCATTTTTCTGTTAAGTCTGTATTTTCATTTTCTTTGTGGTGTTTTTAAAAAACAGAAGTTCTTAATTTTAATGTAGATAAACTTATCAATATTTATGGCTAGAACATTTAGAACCTTGTTTAAGAAATTCCTTCCTACCTTGAGCTTATGCTGTAATTTACATATATTATTTTATGGAAGTGTTTAATATTTAGGTCTTATTTCTTCTTTGACTGATTTTTGTTTTAGCGCTTAAAGAGGTGGTGATAGCCTTTTTCTTTTTCTTAAAGTTTATGTATTTATTTTGAGAGAGACAGAGACAGTGCAAGTGGAGGAGGGGCAGAGAGAGGGAGAGAGAGAGAGAGAGAGAGAGAGAGAGAGAGAGAGAGAGAGAGAGAGAGAAAGAGAGATAATCCTAAGCAGACTCCGCACTGCCAGTACAGAGCTTGACGTGGGGCTTGAACCCACGAAGCCATGAGATGACCTGAGCCAAAACCAAGAGTCAGATGCTTAACCCACTGAGCCACCCTGGTGCCCCAAGATGGTGACAGCCTTTTAATTCTTTTTGGTTTCCCCTCTGATTTCTCTCACCTCCCATCTGTCTCACACTTGGCAGCCAGAAATAAATTTCTAAAACAACAGCTTGAATAATTTGTGTGTGAGAAGTACACAGCATGTTACCCTAAACACGGTAAGAATTAACTAAATAAAGAAATACTAATACTGTTCAGTTGTGCAAAGAAAACTACCCAGCTTTTTACCCTAAAATTTAGGGTGCTACATAGGTGACCCTCATCTCCATGTACAAGTTTCCACTCACATCATGTAACTATGCCAGCCACTGACCTGCTTTCTGTTCTAGTGACAATTCTTTTTTTAAAGTTTTTATTTATTTATTTTGAGAGAGACATAGTGCAAGTAGGGGAAGAGCAAAGAGAGAGAGAGAAAGAGAGAGAGAAGAATCCCAAGCAGGCTCTGCACTGTCAGCAGAGCCTGACACAGGGCTTGAACTCACAAAACTGTGAGATCATGACGTGAGCCAAAACCAAGAGTCTGATGCTTAACAGACAGAGCCACCCAGGGTCCCCTCTAGTAACAGTTCTTGCCTTGATTTCCCTGCCTCTATGTCTTGGACTTTTCCCTGTCAGCTTTCCATTACCTTTTTCTCTATCTGATTTCGACCCTCTAAAGTTCTTCATACTTTGTAAATCCTAGCCCACTCTCAAAACCTTCCCAGGATCCTTTAGTGAGAAATGTTTGCTCTACCCTGAGGCCACCGCGTTTTGCCTCTCAGCACAAGTTAGGGAATACCCCCATTCCAGACTTACCTCTCCGTAAGACCATGAAACATAGATCTTGTTCTAAAATTAGTTCTGTCAAAGACATTCTCTACAGTAGATTGTGAACTGTTTTAGAGAAAATATGTAAGCTTAATAATGTTTGAATTTTGGAGAGCTTCAAATATATGTCTTACATGTTATGAGATCTCAAAAAAAAAATATATATATATATATGTAATTTGTTCATCAATTCATCCTGTTTTCCTTTCTTATGAGTTAGTAACTATTATCTACTTATAAGACTAATATTTTCTGCAAAGATATTTTGTGAAAACAAGTGATAGCATAAAGGAATGAATAAATGAAGACCTCCAGTCCTCATTTGCTGCCTTGTTTCCAGAACACATCAGGTAGGGCAGAGAGGAGTTTTCCTTATAGAGACTGAATAACCTCAGGGGAAAGACATAGAAATACCTGTACTGGGGGAACAGAGACGCCTATAAAAAAATAAAACAAACATAATCTAATCTCTGTAAGTGAAGCTCACCAGTTGATAAGCTTCTAATTAGATTTTTAGTGTTTCATGTTTGATATAATTGAACAGCCAAGATCACCATGCTTTTGAGGGAAAACTCCAACTCTGAAGTGGAACAACAAACTTGTAACAAAACAACAAAATCAACCTCATACCTACAAAAGAAACTTGTAGGTTGCAACAGCAATATAGAAAAAAATAAAATATTTTTTAAAATCCTATCTTAAGAGAAATAGGAGAAAATATTGAACTCCTGATACAGTATCAGGATGTATATAAATATATATATAACATATTTTATATAAATATATATACATATATATAAAAATATATATATTATATGCTCTAGAAAGTCCAAAATAGGGACGCCTGCGTGGCTCAGTTGGTTTAGCATCCAACTTTGACTCAGGTCATATTCTTACAGTTTGTGAGTTCGAGCCTACATTGAGCTCTGTGCTGATGGCTCAGAGCATGGAGCCTGCTTCAGATTCTGTGTCTCCCTCTCTCTCTGCCCCTGCACTGCTTATGTGCACTCTCTCTCTTTCTTTCTCTCTCAAATAAATAAATATTAAAAAATTATAAAATAAATATTAAAAAAAGTTCAAAATAAAGTAGAAAAAAATCAGATAAAAGTTTAGAAGAAAAAGTTGAGGATGCTTAGAACCAAATAAACAAAACAAAAGAAAAAAAAGAAAAAATTTAAAAAGGAATAAAAACAAAAAGAAAATATAAAAACACTTAAAAAATTAACTTCAGAGGTCTAATATTTGATAAATAATAATTTCAGAAAGACAAAGCTGAGAAAGGGATTAAATAATGACAAAAATAACAATAAATTTCCCAGAATTGAAATGTCCCAATGACTAGATTGAAAGATATCATCAATATCCAGCCCAGTGAGAATAAACAAATCTACTCCAAACTAAAAACAGTGAAATACAAGAGTATCAGAAATAAAGAGAGCATTGTAAAATTTTTCTTTTTTTAAATTTTTTAAAACATTTTTATTTATTTTTGAGAGACAGAGAAAGAGTGTGAGCAGGGGAGGGGCAGAGAGAGGGGGAGACACAGAATCTGAAGGAGGCTGAGGCTCTGAGCTGTCAGCACAGAACCCAGCGCGGGACTCAAACTCACAAACTGCAAGATCATGACCTGATCTAAAGTCAGACACTTAACCGAATGAGCCACCCAGGCGCCCCTATCCTAAAATTTTTCAAAGAGAAAAAGACAAAGAGAAAAACCCAGAATATATACCAAAAACTGGAAATGAAAATTGCATTGGGTTCCTGGATGGGAACATTGGGACCTGTAAGGTAATATATCAAAACTTTTAATAGTTTAATTAAACTATTAATTAAGCTTAAATGTAGAATAAAGAGATTTTTTTTTTTACATTTTATTTATTTATTTTGAGAAAGAGAGAGAAAGAGTGAGGGGAGGCAGAGAAAGAGAGAGAGAGAGAAAGAGTGAGGGGAGGCAGAGAAAGAGGGAGAGAGAGAATGCCAAGCAGGCTCTGCTCTGTCAGCACAGAGCTTGATTCCACAAACCATGAAATCATGACCTGAGCCAATGCCAAGAGTCAGACACTTAACCAACTGAGCCACCCAAGCAAACCATAGATAAAGAGATTTTATACCTCTATATTTAAAAAATGAAGTTAAAAAAAATTGTTTCATTTTACTTTATTTTATTTTATTTATTTATTTTTTTAATTTAGAGAGAGAGAGCACAAATTGGGGAGAGGGGCAGAGGAAGAGAGAAAGAGGGAGAATTCCAAGCAGGGATTCTGATGCAGGGTTGGATCCCATGCCCTTGGGATCATGACCTGAGCTGAAATCAAGAGTTGTACGCTCAACCAACTGAACCACTCAGGCACCCCCAAAATTAACTTTTTATTTGTGCTTTATTAGTTTTTATTGCCAAATAGTATTAACTGTAACTACTTAAATTTTGTTGTTGTTGTCTACAGGAAACTCTGTTTGTTTGTTTGTTTGTTTATTTATTTAATATAATTTATTGTCAAATTGGCTAACATACAGTGTGTACAGTCTGCTCTTGGTTTGGGGGGTAGATTCCCGTGGTTCAGTGCTTACATATAGCACCCAGTGTTCATCCCAACAAGTGCCCTCCTAAATGCCCATCACCCATTTTCCCCTCTCCTCCACTCTGCCATCCACCCTCAATTTGTTCTCTGTGTTTAAGAGTCTCTTATGGTTTGCCTCCCTCCCTCTCTGTTTGTAACTATTTTTCCTCCTTCCCTTCCCCCATGGTCTTCTCTTAAGTTTCCATGTATGGAAAGATCCCTATATGAGTGAAAACATATGATATCTGTCCTTCTCTGACTGACTTCTTTCACTTAGTATAATACCCTCCAGTTCTATCCACATTGCTGCAAACGGCAGGATTTCATTCTTTCCCATTGCCAAGTAGAATTCCCTTGTATATATAAACCACATCTTTATCCATTCATTAGTTGATGGACATTTAAGCTCCTTCTACAATTTAACTATTGTTGAAAGAGATGCTATAAACATTGGGGTACAAGTGCCCCTATGAATCAGTATTCATGTATCCCTTGGATAAATTCCTAGTAGTGCTATTGCTGGGTCGTAGGATAGTTCTATTTTTAATTTTTTGAGGAACCTCCACACTGTTTTCCAGAGCAGCTGTACCAGTTTGCATTCCCACCAACAGTGCAAGAGGGTTCCCATTTCTCCACATCCTTGCCAGCATCTGTAGTTTTCTGAGTTGCTCATTTTAGCCACTCTGACAGGTATAAGTTGGTGGTATCTCAGTGTGGCTTTGATTTGTATTTCCCTGATGATGAGTGACATTAAGCATCGTTTCATGTGTCTGTTGGCCATCTGGATGTCTTCTTTGGAGAAGTGTCTGTTGATATCTTCTGCCCACTTCTTCACTGGATTATTTGTTTTTTGGGTGTGGAGTTTGTTAAGTTCCTTATAGATTTTGGATACTAGCCCTTTATCTGATATGGCATTTGCAAATATCTTTTCCCATTCCGATGGTTGCCTTTTAGTTTCGTTGATTGGTTCCTTTACAGTGCAGAAGCTTTTTATCTTGATGAGATCCTAATAGTTCATTTTTTTTTAAGAGAGAGAGAGAGTGCACATGGGATTTCGGAGAGAGGGACAGAGGGAGAAAGAGAATCTCAAGCATGCTCCACACTGAGCATGGAGCCGGATGCGTGGCTTCATCCCATGATCCTGGGATCATGACCTGAGTTGAAATCAAGGGTTAGATGCTCAACCTACTGGGCCACCCAGGTGCCCTAGTTCATTTTTGCTTTTAATTCTCTTGACTTTGGAGATGTGTTGAGTAAGAAATTGCTGAGGCTGAGGTCAAAGAGGTGGTTGCCTGCATTCTCCTCTAGAGTTTTGATGGTTTCTTGTTTCATGTTTAGGTCTATCCAGTTTGAGTTTATTTTTGTGTATGTTGTAAGAAAGTGGTCTAGTTTCATTCTTCTGCATGTTGCTGTCCAGTTGTCCCAGCACCATTGGCTAAAGAGACTGTCTTTTTTCCATTGGATACTCTTTCCTGCTTTGTTAGAGATTAATTGGTCATACATTTGTGGCTCTAATTCTGGGTTCTCTATTCTATTCCATTGGTCTATGTGTCTGTTTTTGTGCCATACTGTCTTGATGATTACAGCTTTGTAGTAGAGGCTAAAGTCTGGAATTGTAATGCCTCCCACTTTGGTTTTCTTCTTCAATATTACTTTGGCTATTCGGGGGTCTTTTCTGGTCCCATAGAAATTTTAGGATTGTTTGTTCTAATTTTGAGAATGCTGGTGCAATTTTGATTGTATTGTATTGAATGTGTAGATTGCTTTGGGTAGTACTGACATTTTAACAATATTTTTTCTTCCAGTCAATGAGCATGTACTGTTTTTCCATTTCTTTGTGTCTTCTTTAATTTCCTTCATAATTTGTATATTTTTCAGCATAAAGGTCTTTTAGATCTTTGGTTAGGTTTATTACTAGGTATTTTATGGTTCTTGGTGCAGTTGAAAATGGGACCAGTTTCTTGATTTCTCTTTCTGTTGCTTCATTATTGGTGTATAAAAATGCAACTGATTTCTGTACATTGATTTTGTACCCTATGACTGCTGAATTCATGTATCAGTTCTAGAAGTCTTTTGGTGGAATCTTTCAGGTTTTCCATTGTAGAGTATCATGTCATCTGCAAAAAGTTAAAGTTTGACTTCATCTTTGCCAATTTTGATGCCTTTTATTTCATTTTGTTGTCTGATTGCTGATTCTAGGGCTTTCAAAACTATGTTAAACAACGGTGGTGAGAGTGGACGTTCCTGTTATTTTCCTGGTCTCATGGGAAAGCTCTCAGTTTTTCCCCACTGAGGATGATCTTAGCTGTGGGCTTTTCATAGATGGCTTTAATGATGTTTAAGTATGTTCTTCTATCCTGACTTTCCCGAGGGTTTTTATTAAAAAAGGATGCTGTATTTTGTCAAATGCTTTTTCTTGATCTAATGACAGGATCATATGGTTCTTATCCTTTCTTTTATTAATGTGATGTATCACATTGATTGATTTCCAAATATTGAACTAGCCCTGCAGCCCAGGAATGAATCTCACTTGGTCATGATGAGTAATTCTTTTTATATGCTGTTGAATTCGATTTGCTTGTTAAGAATTTTTGCATCCATGTTGGCCTCTAACTCTCCTTTTTTTGGGGTGTCTGTCTGGTTTGGGTATCAAGGTAATGCTGGCTTCATAGAATGAGTCCAGAAGTTTTCCTTCCGTTTCTATTTTTTGGAACATCTTGAGAAGGATAGGTATTAGCTTTGGTTTAGATGTCTAGTAGAATTCCTCTGGGAAGCCATCTGGCCCAGGACTCTTATTTGTTGGGGGATTTTTGATAACTGATTCAATTTCTTCACTTATTATGGATCTGTTCAGATTTTCTATTTTATACTGTCTGGGTTTTGGTAGTGTGTGGGTGTCTAGGAATTTGTCCTTTACTTTCAGGTCGTCCAGTTTGTTGGCATATAATTTTTCATAGTGTTCTCTGATAATTGCTTCTATTTCTGAGGGATTGGTTGTGACAAATTCATTTTCATTCATGATTTTATCTATTTTGGTCCTTCATCTTTCCTTTCTGAGAAGTCTGGCTAAGAGTTTATCAATTTTCTTTATTTTTTCTTTTTTTTATTATTATAATAGTTTATTTTCAAATTGGTTTACATATAACACCCAGTGTTCATCCCAACACGTGCCCTCTTTAATATCCGTCACCCTCTCTTCCCCCTCCCTCACCTCCCACACCTCCCTCACCCTCAGATTGTTCTTAGTCTTTGAGAGTCTCTTATGTTTTATCTCCCTCCCTCTCTGTGTCTTTTTTTCCTTTCCCCTCTAGCCCTCCCCCTGGTTTTTGCTTAGTCTCACAAAGTCCACCTATTCGTGGAAAAATATGGTATCTGTCTTTTTCTGACTTATTTCACTTAACATAATACCCTCCAGTTCCATCCATGTTGCTACACATGGCCAGAGTTCATTTTTTCTCATTGCCATCTTGTAGTCCATTGTAAAAAATAAACCCAGCTCTTAGTTTCATTGATCTGTTCTAATTTTTTTTACTCTGTATTGTTTATTTCTGTTCTGATCATTATTATTTCTCTACTTCTGCTGGCCTTGGGATTTCTTTGTTGTTCTGCTTCTAGTTCCTTTAGGTGTGCTGTTAGATTTTGTATTTGGGATTTTTCTTGTATCTTTAGCGAGGTCTGAGTTTCAGTGTATTTTCCTCTTAGGACTCCCTTTGCTGAATCTCAAAGGTTTGGACTGTTGTGTTTTCATTTTCATTTGTTCCTATATATTTTTTAATTTCTTCTTTAATTGCCTTGTTGACCCATTCGTTCTTTAGTAGGATGTTCTTTAACCTCTGTGCATTTGGAGGTTTCCAAACTTTTTCCTGCGGTTGATTTCAAGTTTCATAGCCTTGTGATCTGAAAGTGTGTATGGTATGATCTCAATTTTTTTTGTGTTTATTGAGGGCTTTTTTATGACCAAATATGTGATCTATCTTGGATAATGTTCCGTGTGCATTAAAAAAGAATGTATTCTGCTGCTTTAGGATGAAAAGTTCTAAATATATCTGTCAAGTCATCTGGTCGAGTGTATCATTCAAAGCCATTGTTTCTTTATTGATTTTCTGTCTAGATGATCTGTGCATTGCTGTAAGTGGAGTATTAAAGTTCCTTGCAGTTACCACATTCTTACCAATAAGATTGCTTATGTTTGAGATTAATTGTTTTATATATTTGGGTGATCCCAAATTTGGTGCATAAACATTTATAACTGTTAGCTCTTCTTGATGGATAGACCCTGTAATTATGATATAATGTCCTTCTTCATCTCTTGTTACATCCTTTAGTTTAAAATCTAGTTTGTCTGATATAAGTATGGCTACGCCAGTTTTCTTCTGAGTTCCAGTAGCATGATAGATGGTTCTCCATCCCCTCACTTTCAATCTGAAGGTGTCCTCAGGTCTGAAATGGGTATTTTATAGAGAACAAACAGATGGGTCTTGTTTTTTTGTTTGGTTTGTTTTGTTTTGTTTTTAGCCATTATGATACCCTATGTCTTTTGATCGGAGTATTTAGTCCATTTACATTCAGTGTTATTATTGAAGGATATGGATTTAGAGCCATTGTGTTTTCTGTAGGTTTCATGCTTGTAGTATACCTCTGGTCCTTTGTGATCCATGCAACATTGCACTCACAGAGTCCCCCTTAGGATCTCTTGTAGCCCTGGTTTAGTTGTGATGAATTCCTTCAGTGTTTGTTTGTCTGGGAAAACCTTTATCTCTCTATTCTGAATGACAGACTTGCTGGATAAATGATTCTTCGCTGCATGTTTTTCCTATTCAACACATTGAAAATTTCCTGCCACTCCTTTCAGGCCTGCCATGTTTCAGTAGATACATCTGCTACTACCCTTATGTGTCTACCCTTGCAGGTTAAAGCCCATTTATCCCTAGCTGCTTTCAGAATTCTCACTTCATCTTTGTGTTTTGCCAGTTTCACTGTGATATGTCGTGCAGAAGATTGATTCAAATTACGTCTAAAGGGAGTTGTCTGTGCCTCTTGGATTTCAATGTCAGTTTCCTTCCCTGGATCGGGGAAATTCTCAGCTATGATTTATTCAAGTACACATTTTGCCCTTTTTTCTCTTCTTCTTCTGGAATTCCTATGATACAAATATTGTTCTGTTTCATTGAATTACTTAGTTCTCTAATTCTCCCCTTGTGGTCCAGAATTTATTTTTATCTTTTTCTCGACCTCATCTTTTTCCATATTTGCATTTTCTCTTTCACTTAATCTCCCCTCTGCCTCTTCAATCCTCACTGTCACTGCCTCTAGTTTATTTTGGACTTCATTTACAGCATTTTTAAATTCATCATGATTATTTTTTAGTTCCTTAATCTCTGCAGCAGTAGATTCTCTTCTGTCTTCTATGCTTTTTTTCAAGCCCAGTGATTAATCTTGTGACTATTATTCTAAATTCTTGTTCACTTGTATTGTTTATATCTGTTTTGATCAATCCTGTAGCTGTCATTTCTTCCTGGAATGTCTTTTGGGGAGAATTCTTCTGTTTCATCGTTTTGGATAGTTTTTGTCCCATACGTGTTTTAAAAGCTTGTTATGTGCCTTGTACCTGTGAATACTACTACATTAAAGAAGGGTCATACACTGTCCAGGGCCTGGCCCTTCAGGAGGTGTTTCTTGGAGAGTGTTACTGCTCTCTGTTGTTGTGACTTTGGTTACTTTATCTCCCTACTGTAGTGATGTTTGGACTCTACCAGGTGTGATTTGTTCATTGAAGTAGCCCTGGAAAGGAAAACAAACAAACAGAAAATAAAAACAACACACAAACAAGCAAACAAACATAAAACCAGAAAACACCAGCTACAGGTAAACCACAGGGTGGAGGTTGTGCTGATGGAAAAGGCCTTATCTCATACAAGGAGAGAAATGATATGAGTGGGGAAAAAGAAAAGAATAAAAATTGACCAGACAGAGCAACTATATGACTTAATCCAGAGAGAAAGAGAAAGGAAAATGAAGAAGGAGGTGTGGAACATGTATCAGGAGAATAGATGAAATATGTCTGCTTAAGCAAACCAATAACCAGAAACAAGACTAGAGGAGGGAAGATATAAGAAGGAGAAAAGGAAGGAAGAATATACCTATATAATAAGAATCGTCTGAGAATTAAACCAGACAATGCAACAGCGCTGGTCCGGGGGAGGGGCTGGCTGGTTCATCAGTGTCAGCCCAGCTCCAGTAGATATGTGGTTAGCAGGCACGGAGGGGCGTGGTTTGGTGTAGGCGGGTCCCGCCCCCTCTGTGGGCCTGCTGTTGTTCCCTGAGACCTTGCCTTGTTAGGTAATGGGGAGAAAAATGGCGACGCCCCAGTCTCTTCCCCACGGACCGGTGTTCCAAACCACTCTGTCAAGCCGGCCTCACTGTGCTGTGGGCACAAACGAGGTGGTTTGTCTCACTCCGCTGACTCCCGCACCAAACTGGTGCTAGGCTGGGACTTAAATCGCAATGTCTTTAAGGTTCCCACTCTGTCCGCCCCAGTTTCCGGGACATGCCACTCGTTTGAGTGAATATATACCTTCTTCCCACAGCGCTCCAAGGAGGGGTTGCTTTCTCTCACTGAAGACTGCACCTCTGAACTTGTTACCAAGCCCAGGGCTGGCTTCCCTCCTCCCCAGGTGCGTGATCCAGGCAGCCGGCCCCAGGCTGGAGAAAGCCCCTCAGTTAGAGATTGGATCTTTTTCCATCCAGGCCCAAGGTTTTTCTTTTGTCAGATACAGTCCTACGCTTCCACAGCCTTTCTTTTTCTTCCCTTTGTCTCTCCATAGAAGGGGATCCCTCCCCTGTGTTCCTTTTATCTCTCCCAGTAAGCAGTCACACACCCATGTCTGGTCAGGTTGTCCTGGTTGGTCCCTGGAAGTGTCTCTGTCACTTTGCCTCCTGGCTTCTTGGAGTTCAAAATCCTTTGGCCTCAACGGTGCTGTGTTTCAGAGTCAAGAGCACTCCCATTCCCCCTACTTCTCTGCCATGTCGGCCCCTCCTCCCAAAATTAACTTTTTTAAGGAAGCTACTTAGTTACCTGTTTCAACAGACAAATGGAGTGAACCAAGAAAGCAGAAACTACTGGAACATATTTTCTACATACATAAAGAGAAAACATGAGAGCTAGACATAATCTAAAAGAAGAAGAGTAAGTAAAAGAAGACTGTCCAGGAAGTCTGTAATGGAAAGTTATAGAACTATGACTTACTCACCTAAAAACAAAGAAACAAACAAACAAAACGCAACTGGTCTAGTTTATAGCTGGAGAAAGAAAGACCCATGGAGACCTTAATTAAAAAGACATTTATTTAAAAAATGCATTCATAGATTATTAGGTATAGTTATGAAAACTGCATGTTTTGGTTTTCTCAGTACAATTCTGATTTATACCTGTTGTAATCAGTGATAACACATACTTTCACTTTCAGAAATGAAGGATATCAAATTACATGGTCACCCTAGATATATTCTACCATGTTGAAAATTGCCTCCAAAGTCTCATGTATGGTGTAGGAATAAAAAGTATAGGCATAAAGCAAACTAAGCAAATTAAAAATGAGGCAGATTTTAAATTCCAAGAACACTAAATAACACATAGAAAAGCAAATGTCATTATTGTTTATCACTGGTCAGAACTTATACAGATATAAAACACAAACATTGACTTACTGGTTTAATAAAAATATATAAGAAAATTATATTGCATGATAGAACAACTGAGGGATATTGAGGTATATTTGAGTAGTAATAGGGAAAGGTACCTCATTTTGGTTTCACCAAAATTTAAATTTAGTATCTCATATGAGAAGAAATCTGACAGGAAATTGCTACAGTGTTGGCAGGACTTGGGCTCTACTTCTCATTGAATATTTACTTCTCCCCTTTTCTGTTTTATCTTTATCCTCAGACAGATAATAAGATGGCTGTAGAAATTCCAAGCATTACATTCAGTTATGAGAAAGCTCAGAGACAGAAAAAGGATAATTTCTACTGAAGTCTCTTTCGTAGCATCTAGGAAGCCTTCCCCAGTAATTACCGAGAAGACCTTTCACCACGTCTCTATGAGCAGGATTAGTTAGATGCCCACACCTAAAACCACATCACTGTCAAGGAGAATGGACCACCATGATGGGTTTAGAGTCTTGGATCAAGGAATAAATGTTGGGTAGGAAACCAACATTTTCTGCTAAACTTGAAATGGAGGTGTTCAGGAATAACAAGGATTGTGTCCTTATTTTCCTTGGAAGTTTGTACATAATGTCCAACTTTGATGAATTAAGATATAGAAGTGTAAGTGTATTATTTCAAATTCAGCTCTCAGGATCATCAGAAAGAAAAACAGTTTCAAAGCAGTTACTCTGGAGAACAAGCAGCAAGGGGAGAACAGGTTTTTTAAATACTTCTTTATGCTTTTCAGTGTTATATGATATTCTAAACAATGTACATGTATTTGATAAAATGCCACTTAAAAACAAAATAGTATTAAACCTAATACCACAATTTGAAGTAACAATATAACATTCCACTACACAGTTTTCCATAACATTTAATCAATCCCCTATTGAAATGTATTTAGGTTGTTGAAATCTTTCGCTAATACAAACATGAAGGGTGAACCTTGTTTTGCTTAAAATACTTTGGACTTACTTATATGCATTAAATAAATATGGTTTGAAGCAAGTAATTATTAGGAAGAAAGCACTAAAGATTCAAATGGCGGTTCTCAAATGTTGGAGCACATAGGAGTCACCTGCAGGGATTTTAGAATATCTCAGTTCTTGGACTGCACCCCAGACCACCTGAATCAAAACATTTTTGGAGAGTGGGACAGCTACACAGACCTGGATTTACTTTGAAAAATTCCAGTGATATAGTAAGTATACAAGTTTTAGAATAACTGCATTTAGGGAAATTGCTTTCCCCCTTAAAGCAGTCATGATTTTAAAACATTTATGATGCCTGTGGTGCATATTGAATTGATATTATAATTCTGTAATTTCTGACACGCATTACTTTCCCCTTCACATCTTCTCTCATCTCTAGGCTTGCCTTCCCTGTCACTCACCCTCCCATCCCCATGGCTTAAGGGAAGCAATTTTAGGGTTACAGAGCAAAAGTTACAGTTGGGGAGTATCATTTCTTTCTTCTGTCCTTCCTTTCTTTTGTAGCCAGCCTTCTCATTCTTCTGAAGGAGCAGAGGATGTCTTGTCTGTATTGACCATTCTGAATTATGTGTTTCCTTAGCTGGCATTATTCTCCTATTTTTATTAAAAAAATTTTTAATGTCTATTTATTTTTGAGAGACAGAGAGAGACAGAGTGCAAGTGAGGGAGGGGCAAGAGAGAGAAGGAGACACAGAATCCGAAGTGGGCTCCAGGCTCTGAGCTGTCCGCACAGAGCCTGACACAGGGCTTGAACTCAAGGACTGGGAGATCATGACCTGAGATGAAGTTGGATGCTTAACCAACTGAGCTGCCCAGGTGCCCCTGTTCTCCTATTTTTATACCCCTCACATTTGGGTTCTTTCATATTTTCAAATGCCTGTTGATTTTCAATGTGAAGACTGTTTCTACTTTTACAAACTATTTTGGCAAATAAATTGAATTTAAAGACTAAATATCTTTGTTTTTATTTATTCCGTACTACACTTTTTTTCCTTAAAATGGAATGTTTTTTAAAATCAATATTTGTCATTACAGAAAAAGCAAAATTCATTATTTCCTAAAATTATTTGTGAAAATGGATTTCCAAGTCTTCAACATATTCATTCTATGACAGTAACAGTAGAAAAGTGTTTTCAATTTACTATTTGATCAAAATCAAACTTGACAAATACATTGGACTGTTATGCCATCTGTAGCAAGCTATTGTAATTACTCATGTTTCAAATTGCTCCTTTGTTAGTATGTTTTTGCATTCAGTGTTTTGCATAATTCAGTTCATTAAAGTAACACCCTTGAGTTTTAATATTTAGGGTGATATATTTGAACTCTGGCATTCTAGAGAGTACATGTTAGTATGTAGAGTTTTGATGAAAGCAAGTATTTTATTCCTTAATGATTTGTGTTGCTTAGGGAAGCAATATTTTAAAATATCATGAGGTAATCTTTGTATAACCACATATTTCAAAAGGATTTTATAATTTAATGAGAGTTAGACTAAATGGCAGTGATTAAGTAATGATGATTCAGATTATGGTTTTTCTCATTATGGTTTGTATGAATTTAATGAATGTTCATCTGAACTTATGACATTTATTTTTATCCTGCTATTGACACTTATTTGCTTCTTGCATTGTATATTGTTATGCCTATAATATTTTGGTATTCCTATGACTCAAAACGCATAGTGTGGTTTGTGTCAAATTGTTTTACTTTTATAAAAAGTTTTATATATTACAGTTTATATTGATACATGTATAAAAAGGTGCACATAACTTTTTTAGGTAAAATTTGTGGATTAAGGAACTCAAGATACTGAGTTCATTTTAAATTCTTTAACTTTTTAAAAATATTTATTTATTTTTGAGAGAGTGAAAGAGAAAATCTTGAGCAGGAGAGGGACAGAGAGGGAGGGAGACAGGCAATCCCAACATGCTGTGTGCTGTCAGCAGAGCCTGATGTGGGGCTCAAACTCATAAACTACAAGATCATGACCTGAGCCGAAACCAAGAGTTGGATGCTTAAATGACTGAGCTGCCAAGGCGCCCCAATTTTTTAAATTTTTTAAATATATATTTATCTATTTATGTTGAGAGAGAGAGAGAGGAGAGAGATAAGGGGAGGAGCAAGAGAGAGAAGAGAGAGAGAGGGAATCCTAAGCAGGCTCCATACTGGTAGCATGGAGACTGACCTGGGGCTCAATCTCAAGAACCCTGAAATTATGACCTGAGCTGAAATGAAGAGTCAGACACTTAACTGACTGAGCCACCCAGGCACCCCCACATTTTTTCGATTGTTTAAAAAAATTATTTGAGAGAACAAGCACAAGCTGGGGAGAAGGGGAGAGAGAGAGACAGAGAGAATCTTAAATAGGCTCCACACTCAGCTTGGAACCTGATATGGGGCCCAATCCCACAATTCTGGAATCATGACCTGAGCTGAGATCTAGAGTCAGATGCCTAACAGACTGAGCCACCCGAACACTGCTGAAGTTCATTTTAAATTGAGATTTTATAGTTGGTATTTTTATAGTTGGTATCTAAAAGAATCAATGTAGACCATTTTGTACAGGGTTTATGTAGAACATCATAGTTTTAGAGTCATGGTTTATTAGATTGATTATATGGTCATTGTAGGTATGTTTTGAAAGTATGCACAGTCACCTAGCAACATGGATGGGATGTTGCATTTCGTTAATAGTAATAATGGTAATGACAAGTAAACATCTGTTGAGTGCTTATCACATAACAGAAACTATGTTGAAGGACTGGTGTCCATCATTTCTTTTAACCTCACCAAAACAAATAATTATAATATCTTAATCAATATTACTACTATATTGAATTTACATACGAGTGAACAGAGGCTTAGGGGTTATTTTTTTTTTTTTTCAAATTTACCCAAGTCTAATGGATAATATGATTTTGAACCAGAAACTGGACCACTTTCTAACACATTACACAAAAAATAAACTCAAAATGGAATGAAGACTTAAAAACAAGACCCAAAACCATAAACTCCTAGAAGGAAACATAGGCAGTAATTTCTTTGACATCAGCCTTAGAAATGTTTTTCTAGACATGTCTCCTCAGGCAAGGAAAACAAAAACAAAATTAAACTATTGGGACTACACCAAAATAAAAAGCTTTTACACAGCAAAGAAAACCATGAACAAAACAAAAAGGCAACCTATGGAATGGGAAAATATATTTATAAGTGCTATATCTGATAAGGGGTTAATATCCAAAATGTATAAAGAACACCTTCAATTTAACACCAAACAGATGAAGAATATGATTAGAAATGGGCAAATGTCTATTTAGATACACACTTTTCCAAAGAAGACATCCACATGGCCAATAGACATATGAAAAGATGCTCAACATCACTCATCAGGGAAATGCAAATTAAAACCACAATGAGATATCATGATATACTGGTCAGAATGGCTAAAACAAACAAACAACTCACAGGAAGTACCCAATGTTGGCAAGGATGTGGAGGAAAAGGAGCTCTTATGGTGCCTACTTGATGGGAATACAAACTGGTGCTACCACAGTGGAAAACAGTGTGGAGGGTCCTCAAAAAATTAAAACTAGAATTATCATTTGATCCTGTAATTTCACGACTGGGTATTTACCCAAAGCAAACAAAACACTAATTCATACAACACGTATACCCTTATATTTGATGCAGTATTGTTTATAATAGCCAAGATATGAAAGCAACCCAAGTGTTCACCCAGAGATGAATGGATAAGGAAGATGTTGTATATATACACAGTGTAATATTACTCAGCCATAAAAAGAATGAGATTTTGCTATTTTTAACAAGAACATTACCCCTATAAAGTGTAATGCTAAGTGAAGTAAGTCAGTCAGAGATAGAAAAATATATAATTTCACTCATATGTGGAATTTAAGAAACAAAACAGAGTAACAAACAAAAAAAATAAAAAAAGACAGACTCTTAAATTTAAAGAACAAACTGGTGGGTGTTAGAGGGGAGGTGGGTGGAGGAGATGAGTGAAATAAATAAATGGGATTAAGAGGACACTTACCTTGATGAGCACTGAAAATGTAAAGAATTGTTGAATCATTATATTATATACCCGAAACTAATATAATACTATATGTTCATTATACTTCAATTAAAAAAGACGTTATATAGTATGTTAATCAGGCTTCATTCAAGAAGTAGAAAATACTGTACGCATTTAAAACAGAATGGATTTAATTAGGTATTGGGAAACTGAAAGAGTATCAAGTGGTCAAAGAGATGACCCAGAAATTGATAACAGTAGAAAGTGGCTGTCACTCCTCGGGCTGGAATAACAAAGGGATGAGATGGTGCTATGAGAACCTAGGAGCTTGAAGAGTGGCCACTCTCAGGAGTGGGGACTGAGAGGCTCCATTAGGAGACTAGGACCTTTGGGAGAGTTTTGCAAGGACGGTCTTGGTGCTGCAGGTGTGCCTTGGGGTTGCCACTCAGACGCCACAGGGAAGGGAGATTAGAGCTATTTAATGCTACTGTAGGGGTAGTGATAGGAGTTTAAGAGAGGGCCTTCTCCCGCCTCTTCTTTCCTTCCTGTCTTTCTCCTCTGCCACCAGTGCCTCCCTGCAGCAGAAGCTAACCAGAAGGAAGCTGTCAAGGAAATCTGAGAAATGTATGTAGCTTGCAAACTTCCAGGTCCAGGATCACAAAGCACAGTATAGAAGCTGTGGGCTTCGGTAATTGGTTAATAAATGCAACCTATACACTGAAGTTTAAAAGACTGTATTTCCAGGCTATCTCTGAATATACAACATGCCAATTTATTTGGTGTTAGAGATTAAAAAATGTTAAATACTGAGCAGCTGATCAGATGGTTGTGCAATATGTATGACTTGTTAGCTTGATCAAAATAACTGAGTTTACACATCTTGATAACTCAGCATCGTGGCATGGATGATAACTGGTTTGCCTAGGAGTTGGCTACTATTGCCAAAAGCCCAACTTGATTGGGAAGTGATCAACTTGAGTCTGTCATATCATTAAGGTCAAAAGCATAATGAGCTAGACAGATGAAGTGCATAATTAAATTTTTAAATAGTGTTTTACATGTAATTTATCTATATAATTTAGGTTAATTTATCTCCATTTCTAATGTCACTGTTGCATGTTGGAAGGTGTGTAGGTGGGTATGGCAAAAGAGAAAAATAATGCTATATAGGAATATGAGTGCATAACCTAAAAGGGTTTAATTAGCATTGATTTACTATTTTAAAAATACTGAGAAAAACAAAATAATTTTAAGCAATCATGTATATTTTTTGAAAAGTTTCTTAAACTTTTCTAGGCTGACCAGTTATGTCAATTATGTGTGCCCCTCTGTCTTGGTAGGTGATTCCATGAATGATAGCTGCATACTTTGAAACTTGGTATACTCAAAACCAGAGACAAATGAATAAATGAATTATATTCTTATTAGACATAAGGGAATGTAATTAAATATGATTATTTAAAAATATTATCTTCCTATTGGGGATACATACTTAATTTAGATGATAAAATACCTTATTTAATTAGAAAAACAAGAAGTATGGCATATGTTTGACCTCTTTTTGGGTACAATTCATAGAATGACCCTCCAAAAATAGTTTTTATGTTAAAGTTTAAAGTATCAGTTTTTTTCTTGTAACCCCAAAGTGAGAATTTGTATATGTAATAGATTAATGCTAAACTGAAAAACAAACTTAGATCTTATTTTCTATCTTTGTTACAGCCAAAAAATCTCTTTGCAGAAATACTAATTGTTGATTTTTAAATACATTTTTCTGTAGCATACCCTATGAAATGACTTTTAGACACTTGACCCAGCAAGTTGGCAAAGTTTTTTTTTTCCTTCCTGTGGGAGAATTGCCAAGCAGTTGTAATATAGTTTAAAGACACAAGTGTACCTCAGCTCTAAACAAAAATCGAAGTAATGTGTTGGTTTGCAAACAAGAGAGAACATGTAGTTGTTAGTGCTAAAGCTTCATAGGACAAGAAGATGCTCTCAGTGACCTTAACCTTGAAAGTAATGTCAAGTGCTGGATGAGGATTCTGATTTTATCCACCCAGGAATAGATACTGATAAGATGAAAAAGAGTAAAATGTTGGGTAAGAAGAAAGAGGCTGCCTGTTGATCTGGACTCTGTGGTGTGTACATACATAGTTGTGAGAATCAACTTTCCCTTTAGACATCTGGTCTTCCACCTTGGATATCTGATAATTTAAATAATCTGCATGAGTGTTTTTCCTTCTTGTTTCATTATTAACTCTGCTTTTTAGCTTAATTTGAATCTAGCCATTTTTTTTTTCGAGGGTAGTTCTGTGTCCTTTCTCTGGGGAGCTCTTCTTCACCCTGCACTATGACTTGCAGAGGCTTAGGTTCATTATTATTATCACCGATGCTATGTCTCCATGCTGGTTCAATTCATAAGTCTTGAGTGTGTACATTTTATTTGTTCACTCAACCGGTTTTCTTTTCATTATCTCTTATCTGGAAAACCTTGCCTGACTCCTCTGATCTGAGTAGAGGTCCTCTTGGCCTCAAGTTCCAGGCCATGTAGATTATAGTGCTTAGTGTGTCATCTTGTAATCATTGGTTTCCCTAACTCTCCTTCTTATTGGCCAGCGAGCT
This sequence comes from Paguma larvata, assembly GCA_030068075.1. Lineage (NCBI taxonomy): Eukaryota > Metazoa > Chordata > Mammalia > Carnivora > Viverridae > Paguma > Paguma larvata. Next base: position 90,464,386 of record CM057825.1, on the reverse strand, counting down.
CTTTGCCAGTGAGGACATTGTCTTGTTCACTCATCATTCAGTGCCCATCACAATGCCTGGATCTGACAGCTCATAGAGGAGGCACTGGGTGAAGTTTTGGGGATACCAGGATGTATGCGACTCTATTTTGTTCTCAAGGAACTCACAATCTAGTTAGGGAGATAGACACATGAACAACTAAATGTGGCACAGCGTGAACTGTCTGTTTAAAAGCTAAGGCAGAGAAATGAGAAGTGTGATGTGTTAGAGTGAAGACATACCATGATAAATATTCTGTACTGAATATAATGTGTTAAGTGTCTTCTTTCAAGAACGTGCAGTCTGCTAACCTGGATTTCATGAATGTGCTTAGTATGTATGTAGCACAACCATGTTGAATGAGAAGTTTCTGGACAGTCCAAACACCTTAAGTCAATGAAGGTTGATTGGGCACTGATTATGCAAGCTAAAGTGAATTGTAAGATGCAAAGCATAAGCGTAGTCTCTTCCTTAGAGATAGTGGCCCTCGGGTAAGAAAATATGACATGAAAACCTAGAAGGTAAGTTTTTTTAAGTTTATTTATTTATTTTGAAAGAGAGAAAAAGAGAGAGAGAGGGGAAGAGACAGAGAGAGAGTGAGAGAGAATCCCAAGCAGGCTCTCTACTGTCAGCGTAGAGTGCAACATAGGGCTCGTTCTCATGAACTGTGAGCTGAAATCAAGGCTCTGACACAACCGACTGAGTCACCCAGGTGCCCTGGTAACATTTTTTTTAAAGGTATTCTATAAGCACCAATAAGAAAGTCTATGGGGAATTATCAAGTGGACAGTGAGTTCTATGAGCTTCATGTTCTTCCATTTCTATGGTTCGTATCTGCCTATCTCATTGTGTAGAATGGTCTAGCTATGAAGGATGTGAAATAAGAAGTATTTAGAGTCAAATAACACAGGCTTCAAAATGTAGAGAAAGTGGGACTTCTTCTTTTGAGTTTCTTAGGGAAATGTCAAACAATACTGGTGTTGCCATGATTTTTTCAGTCAAATAAGTGCACATCATTTGAGAACATGAATCATGGGGTAGATAACAATTCCTGCCAGTAGAAGCAAGTGTACCTTTGTGAACACCATTCCAGAAAGTTTATTTCTGTCACCTTGTCAGCTTCCACTAAGAACCTATGATGGTAAGGACAGCATATAACTTTGGAAATAGGACCAATGCTGTTTCAGCACACTAAAGATCTGCCTCATAGTTACTGGGGGTAACTTGGTGCCATGCCAGTGTTCAGAGATGTTGGTGGTGATAAAAGTGTTGATTCATAAGTTATTTAGTCCTCTATATTCAGCACCTACTTTGTGACAGCACCATAGTGTTATCTTACTACCTGCCAGCAATCCTGAAAGTAGTTATCCATACCTCCATTTCTTATTTGAGAACAGTTAGATTCACAGTGGTTCAAATGGCATTGCAGTATGTTCCCTGTCTGTGTCTGTCCCATCTGGCATTCATAATACATACCAGAGAGCAAACAAAGCGAGTCCTTCTTTTGATTTTGCAAAGTCATTTAGCCAGGGCAGGTGACTGACTGCTATGCTACACCTTTGCAAGTTCCATGGTGGAGAACCACTGGGGATATTCTTTGATTTGCTGCCTTGATGAAAGAGGCATTTAAAAAATATAAACATTAGGACAAAAACAGAACCAAAAGTGAGCCATAAAAGGAAGAGGAGCAACATAGACAAGATGGATGTCAGGCATGTGAGGATGGGAAAAAGATGAGAAATAATGTCTGCATTTTCACTGCCTGAAGATAGGGATGAGGCTAAAAACATCAACTTGAGAGGCTGAGAAAGCCCATCATTTCAGCCAGCCTTTCCACCACACAACATAGGCTCTGACTTCACTGTCTGACTCGTGTCATTTTAACTTGATTTGGATTATTCTCTCAACATTTCTTATATCTGGTCATTGTGTCCTTTTGTATTTGATCAAGTGTGGGTATGTGCCACAAAGGGTTGATGGAGAAATGACACTTTGTTTTTGGAGTGGAAACTACCTCTTCCAGGAACCTCTGGAAATACTATCAAGTGAAGACTTCTACAGATCCATACATTAAGTTCAGAGAAGAACAGAGAAAACTTCACTTTTACATGGAGTAGAGACGTTGTACCCCCTTGAGATAGAAAGCCGGGGGAATCCAGCTGCTTAAGTCTGAAGACTTGATTTAAAAAACAAAACAAAACACCAAAACAAATCCAGACTCTGTTGAGATATCATTTATGTTTCATAAAATTCACCCATTTTAAGTATATAATTTAACAATTTTTGGTGAATTTACTTTGTTGTACTATCAGCATAGAAGCCTAGTTTTACAAGACATTCACCACCCTAGTGAGATCCTTGGTGCCTTTTTTTTTTTTTTTTTTTTTTTGTGCGGACTGTTCTTGACGTAGCTATAGGCAGGACATCTTTGTCCTTACCCTCTGAATATTTCAATTTCCCAAAGAAACTTGCCTATAACCTTGAGAAGGTTTTCGAATTTTGGGCGTGTGGACTTTTTTTCTCATGCTAGTGGAGGCCAGTCTTCCCAAGTAAGATCACCTGGGGTCACACTCTGGCCAGAGAAAGGATTAAGTAATTTCAAACGACTTTTTGTAGAAGTTTCTCTCTGGTCAGTTTGGGAACAAGGATGCCACACTGTTTGTTTTCCATTCCAAATATGTTTCACTCCTGCACAGTGCAAAATCAGTCCTGTCATTTAAAATCTCCAAGAAGTCTTCACTGCCCTGGTAACTCTCCCTTCTCTCATTTATCCTTTGAACAAGAATTTGCCATTTTGAGCATTGTTCTAGATGATAGGGACATAGGTGTGAATAAGGAAACAACACCATTGTTCCGCTGAAGTTTACCTTCTAGTAGGGGAAGAGAAATACTAAATAAATAAGGTGTTTTCAGAAAGAAGACAGTAATAGAAATCAATGCAGGATGTTGCCGTAGGAGTGATTGGTGATGCAGGATGGTGGGGTTACTATAGAAAGGTAATCAGGGGAAAGCCTCCATGAGGAAAAGTTCATTTTAGCCAAGACTGGAGTCACAGAGGGAGCCAGTCATGTGAAGATTTGTTTGCTAGATAAGTATTCCAAATAGAACATGCAACAATTTCCAGAAATAGTGGGCATTAGGTTGGTTTATTTGAAAGACCAAAGCAAGGCCAGTATGGCTGTAATTTTGGAAGATGGAGAATGACCCAAGATGAGGTCAGAGAGTCTGGGACTAATGGTAAAGTGTTTGGTATTTATTCTAAGTGCAATAGGAGAGAAGGGGTAGTGATATGATCTGAATTACATTTAATTCAGATTATTCTAAGTACTGAGTGTAAAATGGAATTCAGGAATCACGGGAGGGAGCTGGTAGTAGCTTGTACTAGGGTCATAGTGCCATCTGGTAGTTTCACACATGTTGATTTTTTTTGAGAGAGAGAGAGAGAGAGAGAGAGGAGAGAATGAGTGGGAGAGTAGGGGAGGGCCAGAGAGAGAGGAAGACACAGACTCCAAAGCAGGCTCCAGGCTCTAAATTGCCAGCACAGAGCCCAACACAGGGCTTGAACTCATGAACTGTGAGATCATGACCTGAGCCAAAGTTGGACGCTTAACTGACTGAGCCACCCAGACACCCCACACATGTTGATTCTTGACATCATGCTTTCTTTCTTATTTCTTTGTGCATCTGTCCTATTAGTGACATCTTGTGACATCTTCTGCTTCTTTTCTTTTCTTTTTTTCTTTTCTTTTTAATGATGCTCATTGGATTTACTAACCTAAGTGAGGATGGCTTTAAATCATTGAATAAAAATATTATTTGGAGATAATACTGTACAATCTTGTCACTTTAGAATGAGGTGACTGAAGTCAGGAGGAAAATCAGTGACTTGAGTGCATTTATTCATCTCGTTAATGACAGAGCGAAGAGTAGAACCCAAGCTCCAGGTTCCTCACTGATTGTTCCTTCCACTAATGTCCAGCCTGGGTGGTATTCCCATGAAATGTACTCTTTTTCGTATTCTGTGTTGTGAGAGTCAGATGTATTGGTCAGTGCGCAGAGAGGCGTGACTCAGAAGGACAAGCTGGCAGAGTAGATCATTGTGTCATCCCAAGGTGATCAAGATGCCTGAGCAAGTGTGGTGGAGAGCAGCAAATCGACAGGACTTTAAAAGGTCAGAGTGATGAAGACGACAGATGGACACAGCTGTAGGGGGGTAATGCCAGGCGGGGAGCAGATGAACCTGAGACTGTCTGAGGGCATTACAGGACAGTCAGCAGATGGGCTGTGCCAGAACGTGGGGTGAGCAACACTGTTGTTGACACTAATTACTCGTGATGGAGGTGCTTTGCAAAACATGGGGGGAAAATGGCCTTATTTCATAGAACATTTGCTCTAACAGTGGGCAAGTTTGCAACAGCTTTCCACATTAAATGCACTGAATTTGGGGAATTGGGGAAATATTTGCAGTTTGCTTTTCCCTCTCTAATACCGTGTTTGAAATGAGGATGCCGATTAGGACATGCCACAGTGCCCAGCCAATGGCATTTCTTCTGAGCATTGATCATTTTCAGAAATTAAAATTCCCTTAAAAGTAAAATATTCAGATGTGAAACAATGCATAACCCGACAGATGAGGTGATTTTTGTAACACAAATCAGCAAGTAAATCAGGAGAATCTGATGTGGGAAACACATCAAAACTGTCACATCTTCTCTGATGGCACAGTTTTATACGAAAAAATATATATAAGAAATATAAAAAATAAAGCTGTTTATATGTTAAAAAGCTTCAATAGAGAGGCTATCCTTTTACATTATGAGAAAGTCCTGGGTATATAATTTAGCATTTTAGCTCAAGAGATTTTTTGGGAGCAGTTATTATGGGCCAAATCCAGTGCCAGGTTCTGGTAATGCAAAATTGAGCTACGTAGGATCCCATATCTCAAGTCGCTCACCATTTAGTCAGAAGGTCTTAAGGAGGTAAGTTAAAAAAAATGCGTTGGTCACATGAATGATTAACCCCTATGATAATGAGAGTAAGAAATTAAAACATGAAGGTCAACCATGATCTTGAGAAAGATGAGTTGGCTAAATGATATATTTGGAAGAAAGTCTGTCCTTTGGTTACCATTGCCTTGTTGGAGGTCATTCCACATGCTGAGCTTGTGGTAGAGAGGTGGGCCTCTGCCTGCTTCACTTCTGTACTTGTATAACTTTGGCTCCAGAGTAGCAAAATGCTAAGTGGTGGCCGGGTGATCCCCAACCACCGAGTAACTGGAAGAGATGGGCAGATTGAGCAGAGTGCATCAGTTTGTAAGCCCTTTGATTTGCTCTTCAGTAACAAGGCAGTGAGTATTACAAATTCTACTTAGCCTTATTGTTTGCATTCTGTCCTCATAGCCAATTCTTTCATCCCATTAATTTTTCTTCTGCCTCACTTCTTTCCTTAAAGTTCTCTTATTTCCTCACCACAGCCCCAAGGCCAAATTAAATTTGTCAAGAGTATTTTGGAACTCAGTTCCGTAAACTTGGAATGCCAAACCACAACGGCTTGGGTTTTACAATTTTCAGAAGCTCGTCTGGCCCTAAAATAGGATTTCTTATTTGGCTTCTGCTTTCTCCATTCGTCACTTTACCATAATGAAAATTACAGAGTCTTCTTCAGCAGTCACATAAGCTATAAAGTCACGTTCATGAAAACAAATTAAAATTTTATCCTCATTGTCTCTCTTGCCCAACACACCAATATATAATTTTATTTCAGACTTGAAAAAATCGTTTAGTTGATTGATATAGCAATAAAAAGACATGTTAGATCAACCAAGATAAAAAAAAAAAACTTGACTAAACTGTTTTGCAACAATCTTTTATCTCAAGTTACTAGGACCTTACTTAAATGACTGAAGTATAGTATATAAAAATTATTCTCTGGCAAAACTTTTACTGACTAAAGGCTGTAACTGATCAGAAGAGTTTCTCTCTCTTAAAGTATAATTTTGGTTCTGAGATAATCATGGAACCCAATTTAATGCTTTGTTTCCTGATGGTCCAGCTGTTGCCGATGCACATGTGCATTACTGAGGGTGCTTCCCGCACATCTGGGATTGAACAAGGAAGGAATTTACTTGGAAAGTGCAGGGAAAACCTACAGGGAGTGGGGAAGTGATGCAGGGAAGGGGAGACAGCCAAAAAAGGTGAGCTATTCCACCAGCATTACAGTGGGTGCCTGGAGCTTGACCCAGAGGGCCGACTCTGGGAAATAATGTGAAACCCACAACTGAGGGGTGAGGAGATAATTGCATCACCAAGTCTCAAGACATTGGTTGAAGACTGCCCTGGTCCGCAGGGGTATTAACTTCTTGGCACTTCTGGTCTGCCATGCAGTAGCACATCTGGGCAGCTCATCTTTCTGTCATTCCAAAGGTCAGCTACTGGTAATCGGAAGTCAGCCTGATACCAGCACACAAAGTGGTCCCAGGACAACCATGGGCCATTGACAGTATTGTTTCTCTAATTTTAGATTATCTGACGAACAGAGCAATAGAACAAAGTTAAGTCCTAAATTCTTTGCTCTTTTTTTAAGTCATTACTTCTCTTTCCCCCGTTGTCTAATCAAGAGATTCCTTCATCTTGCTACTCATGCTGTTGCACTGGAGGAAGTACTTGGAGGCAGTCTTACAGTGGGCAAAATGAAGAGAAACAAAGCTACCCGAATGATTCATAAACTGGAGAAGAAGATCATGAATAATCAAGGGTTGTCAGAACAGGCCTTTGCAGCTAAGAGGATGCTCTGGCTGTTGGAGCTGTACACAAGAACAAATCATCTAGTGCTCGTATCACTGCCGTCATTAATGTCACACATTTAGTAGGCATCTCCATTTGAATATGACACTTTTAGACAGTATAAAAAGCAAATCAAACCAATGTGCTCATTTTTCCTTGGAATCTAAAATCTGAGCAAAACACTGAAATGGTTATAAAAGCATAGTCCAGAGTTCACAAAATGAAATAAGGGCCATGAAAGCAAAGTGAATGAGAAAGCAAGCCAGGTGTAATATGGTAAGTAGTAAGTAAGACTTAGCCTATGGTCAGGAATACAACAGTGAGTTGTAGAGTCTTTAGTAAAGTGGAGAACTTGAGTTCCATCTAAAGGGGACAGGCTGCCATATGGAGATGCAGTCTTAGCGGTTAACCAAACTCTCCGTAGTAGGTATATGGATGTCCATGTGACACCATCTAAAGTTTTAAATGAATAGGTAATTTGCATACATTTAAAACGCCGTGTGGCCCAAACATATCAGGCCAGATAAAACACATTTGCTGACCGGATTCAGCATATCTGTCAAATTTACTTGGAGACCTCTGACACAGAGAGGTGTATAAATACCAGATGACTGTCATTGCTGAAGGTGGAAGAGGGTGTGTGTATGTGTGTGTGTGTGTGTGTGTGAGAGAGAGAGAGAGACAGAGAGAGACAGAGAGAGACAGAGAGACAGAATCACCTGATGTGCTTAGGATGAACATATATACATATGCATTTATATATGTGTATATATAGATATATGAATTTTATTGAAAACAATGAGGTAAGTATATATTTTTTTGAGATTATGAGTAGAGAGGATAGCAAAGGTATTTTCCATATTCTTCTGCCATTTCAATCATATTCTTACTTCAAGGCCTACAAAGCCATTGCCACATCACTGACTCTTGCCTTTATCAGAAAAGAATTTTGCCAAGAAGGGTTTCTTGGTATATGGGTGGATTTGCAGAGAAATCCATTGAATAGGTCTGGTGTAAGGTAAGAGACTTAAATGGTCTGTTTTTAAGAGAGGGACAGCATGGAGAAGTTCATAAGGACTTTGAATTGTGGCTTGAGAATAGGAACAGCATATATAGAGAGTTCCTGGGTGCTAGAGCCTAAGGTATGTTGTCTCTGTTATCTCATTTACTCCCAACAACAATCTTGTATGGTGTGAAATAATTTTAGAGAAGAGAGAATATACCCCTTTATACATATGTGTAAATGAAAACCTAGAGTTTTAATGGTTTGCTACAGATTATAGAAACAATATGCATCAGTCCCAAGACTCATACACAGATCACACTCCTTAAAGTATGCATACAATCCCGTGCATAAGGTTTTCTAAGCAGCAGGTATTGTCTACATTTTTCAGAAAGTGGGAAAAATATACATTTATTTATTTGTGTGTTGTATTCCTCTTTGGAATATAGGTTGATAAGTGTTGTTAATTTGGGGACTTTCAGATGGAGCACGTGCCTCTCTTTATGCCTGAGCTAGCCCGACTCTGCATTACTCCATAACCCGTTTGTCTACTTGAGTCTTTTAATAGGTTAGCTAAATTTTTCAGTGTTTTAATCTGTCAGCAGACATTGCAGGCAATTCAAAGCTTATGCCTGCAGTAGAGGGAGAGGATCAATCCTACCTAACCTAGAACTTCAGGGCTGAGAATGGCTGTCTCAGAAGAAACTCCGGTGCGGGCTGTGGGCAGGTGGGAAATGGATGTTTGGCCATAGATGGTAACATAATGTGTCATCAAAGCAACAAAAGCAGAGGTGGAGCTGGAGGTTAGCACAGGGCAGATGAACAGATCGAGATTAGTAACGTCAAAACTCACAGAGAGAGGCAAGGACATGCAAATCTGCATCCCTGAGAAACGAGAGAGCAACACTTCCTCACCTCTTCCTTCTCCAAGAACAAGCTCTGGTTTCTGCCTATTTTTCTATTCTGTTCTCTGAATTATTCCATTAAGTACCTATTTTTAATTTGACCTAGTCTGAATATGTTTCTGATATATGAAATGAAATGACCCCATCTAAGGGGACATTTCTTGGGGAAGTGTGATGTGAATCAATATTGAAGCCATCAGTTCTTTACTTGGGAAGAGAAGAATATGACTGGCAAGTAATCACTTCTCATGACTTCATCATCTTAAGGAGACAAAATCTCATGCATACCTCACTAAGAAATAAGAAACGTGGTTGTTACCTGCTTTTGTCTGTTTCATTTTAGAGAGGAAATTGAGAAAAACTTGTTGAAGGTGGAATTCTACATGCTATATTGAATCAATTTTCTCTGTGCTATTCATTTTTAAAGTTAGGTCTTATTTATAGATGGTCAAAATGGGGACAGAATACATGTCATTATTGAGATAGGAGTTAACCGCAGTGTGTCCCACATTAATTTTTTTCATCCCTCATCCCTTGATGATTTTTATCCCAACCAACTGATTTTTATCCCCAAGGTTTTGAGGATCTTTACTTTTTTCGATTTATCTCATGTGGCATTTTGCTATCCCTGAACAGCAACATAAAAGACGTAATAGCATGATTTGAGGTTATGCTAATTTTTAATGGATTAATTCTGTGTGTTGACACCTCTGCAGAGATGTTGCTGTCACATTAATTTCTGTTTTCTCTGCTTGGTCTGTGCACAGGCTAGCGGACTGGAAGAAGCCACTTCACAATTCAGTAGGTATTTAGAAAAGACAGTGAGACTATTTTATTAACAGAGGAGTCAGACTGTGTTTTTAATATGTAATTTAGAAACATACTATGAACACAAATTGGTGCTTTGGATAAGATAATTTCATCATTAATCAATAAATATTCATTGGGCATTCTTAGAGAGGTCATGTTGGATGCCAAAACAAATATATCTAACAAATGCACAGAAGTGTAAAGAAATGATTGAGAGAGCTGTCTTTTAACAGTATTAGTGAAATACTGTACATTCTCTGATGTTGGACCGAATTGGAAACATTCATGATTAAATTTTAATGGACAGAGTGATGGGACAGTGGATTATTTTTATTGAATGCATTTTCTAAGTAGTGATGGAAATTATTTTTTCTTACATGCTTATTGGTTAAAAGTCTGTAATACTACTCTTCATCCTTGGAAACACAGTCCCAATAATGTAATTGACAGCTGTTTGGATTCAGGGTGCTTTTCAAGTACCACCAATTAGTCATACTAAGGATCAAGGGTTATTATAATGTTGAGGAATAAAATAGATGACTGAAGCCTGTATCCAGCTGATGAGACTATTCCTGGTGTGGGAAGTTGCTCCTCTTTTCTTACTCCTTTTTCTTCACTTTTATCTCCTCCTTTTCATACTCTTTCATCTCTTCTTTAGTCAAAATCGTACTTATGAAATTGTTTTATTGACAACTACTTTATGCTTCTAAAAGCAGAGTACAAATATAATACAAACCTACATGCTTGAGAGATTTGTTTAGTTAGGGATTAAAGTATAAAAAAAAAGCTTATATAAGTTCTCTTGTATGGCTATTGCCATATCTAGACTCAGTGGGGATAATATTTTGAAAAGATGAAACCAAGGTGGTTTGTTTATTACCTTCGTTCACTGATTTTATTTACTCTATCCACTTTGGAGAATGGGAAGCAGGTGCATACGCACCACCAGAAAGTGGAAGAGAATGTGATAACACCTTCAAGTTTCTGAGAGCAGAAGAATAGCAGAAACTGAAATAGTAGAGACAAGTGATCTGACACCCATGTGTGTCCTAGTTTCCTCATCCAGTCACCACAAAATAAGAATAGTTGGTCACAGCGAAGTCTTGAGTTAATGACTCCTTGTCTAACCTGGTAGCTTTATGTCCTGGAAGTGAATCAGATGATTCAAGGTCAGATGGTTTGGACCTTGGGGATGCAGAAGGGAGCTGAGTTTAAAACCACATGGGCTGCAGGGTGCATAGCTTAGGCCGTAGTTAAGCCACCGGACATGACTAAGACCCAAAGCGTTCCCCAGCATTACCAAAGGATGAGGTGGGGCAGAGAACTGGCCTAGACTGAGGTGAGAGAGAAAAAAAAAAAAAAGAAACCAATAATTCAGCAGTCAGACTTTAACAGATAGCTTCACAAGTGCTCAGGACACACTGGATCAGCGAAAGACACTAACCAAAGACCTATACAAAAATCAAGGATCCCGCTTAATTGTGTGGTATCACTTAAGCCTTCTTGCTATTCTTAAGATGCTCTTTTGGGAAGAGGAGGTATTAAATACCCAAAAAGTCCATAATTTACTTTTTTAAAGACAAGGTTTACTTCCTAAAATTATCTTATGAACAGAAAGATCCTAAAAGACCTGTATTGTAACTTTTTAAACTTCGTATTTTCATGGATTAAGAATATGTTTTTTGTACATTTGAGTGTAATTTCAACCCATGACTCACAGTAAAATGTCTGAGAGCAGATGGTCCTTTTCTCCACATCACGTCTGTAGGAGGAACGAGGAGGGCCCTTCTAATGGCAGAGATTGGAAGACATTTGTAAAGTTTTCCTGAGGTATTCAACTTTAAACATAAAGCTTTACAAAATCAAGTTATGTGAAGGATTGGGTTATACACACACTGTTTAGGGAGGAAGAGAGAGAGAGAGAGAGAGAGAGAGAGAGAGATGAGTCAGCTCTGCTAAGTCATGTTTACTAAAAAGCTGAGTGTGTTGGATTGTGTGTTGACTGAATGTTGGATTGTGTGTTGTCTGCTGGCTATAGAATAGAGAATGACTTTCTAACATCAGAGAACAAACCTGCTTTCATTTAGTACTTTTTACTCAAGAATTTTGCTGGTGGGAGTTTCTTTCAGGACGGTTTCTTTCAGAATCATGTCAAAGATTCTCAAGTTCTGAGTCTAAAGATGTTCAAGATGCAGAAAACACTTAGTGATAGGTAAGAAGCTTAAAAACACACTTAGTGATAGGTAGAAGAAGTAATTGGTGGCATTCATTTTCATCATCGATTTCATGCTTCTTGAAATAATCCCTAATGTGTGTGTGAATGCGTGTCTGCTTGCACTCATGCACACACACACATATCCCACACATACCCCTTCCTGCTTTCCTTTGATCTAAGTTTTAAGCATGGGGGAAGAACCTATTCAAGATTCTCCTCCTCGTTGAAGGCTTACGCAAACTCTCCCATTTCTTCCTTCTTTTCAATATTTATTTTCTATATTCCTTGTTTAAGGACTAATTATGTGTATTTTTTTAATTTTTAACATTTATTTATTTTTGAGACATAGAGACAGAGCGTGAGCAGGAGAAGGGCAGAGAGAGAGGGTGACACAGAATCCGAAGCAGGCTCCAGTCTCTGAGCTGTCAGCAGAACCCGATGCGGGGCTCGAACTCACAGACCGCGAGATCATGACCTGTGCTAAAGTCGGCCACTTAACAGACTGAGCCACCCAGGCGCCCCAAGGACTAATTATATTTGACTTCAAGATTTATCAACAGTTCTATGATAGCTTAATGTTTCCTCAGGAAGGATGATCAGCCCCTTGACAGCTGAGATGTCTTGTGATGTCACCCTGCTCTTCTGGGCACAAAGGACAACAGAGATAACCAATACTTGATAACTAACGTTAAAACCACACAACTATCCCAAATAAACAACATAGTCTTTTAGAAATTCCTGATGAATCTTTTGAGTCAGCTCTGCTAAGTCATGTTTACTAAAAAGCTGAGTGTGTTGGATTGTGTGTTGACTGAAAAAAAACAAAAGACTAGGAAGATTCTGAGTAAAAGTGGTGAGGATGATAGATTGAAGTCAGAACTTTGGCTACTTGTTTAAGCATGGTGGTGGTTTTCATTTATCTTTTTGTACATCATTGTAAACTTGGCTGAACTCACCCTAGAAATTCTGAGAAATGATGGCAGCAGGTAAGGGATTAGTTAATTCCCCAAATCTCCAAGCCTGTTCCCCTACCCTCCTAGCATATGATTTTGGCATCTGTCTCACCAGCAAGCTGCTATGAATCTGCAGCATTGTGAGGGGAAATTCACAATATTTAAGAAATATGAGCATACTGTTTAGATTACATATTTCAAATATTGCACCTCCCCCTTAATGTCTGACTAAAGCCCAGCTGGAAAGTAATTTTGGTTCAGTAGAAGTTGTATGCCAATTTGTATTTTTCAAGTTTTGCTTCAAGGCTCAAGCAAGAGAATCCATCTGTGCTAACGTGTTCAGTTTGAGACTTTTTGGAAATGGATGGAGAACATTTGGAGTTCCACTTCTAATTGTGCGAAGTCTTCCTGACTAGGGTAGATTCCAATTCCAATGGTGAAATTTCATTAGAGACTTCTATGTTAAAACAAATTATATTTATGTCTTTTCATAAATTGCAACAGGATTGTCTAACTGCAGTTATTGGCTACCAGTTTCTCTCTAGAGAGGTTAAATCATTTTATGAGGCTAGAGAAGCAAACTTACAAAGTTAGGGTACAGCAGACAAGAGAAATATATTTGCCATTATGCTCTGAAGGTTATAGAGTGGAAATGTTTACTAAGCCCGTCCAACTTTTCCCCCCTAAGCTTAACTTTTCAAAACCATAGGTGACTGTAACTAAAGTTTGTTATGTCATCTAGAAATTGTGAAATTCTTATAAGAATTTAACTGGGAAGCTATGCTGGTATCATAGAACCTGTGGTTTTGGGGAAAGTCTTTTAATGCTTAATCTCCTTAAGAGGTAATACATTTTGGGGCACCTGGGTGGCTCAGTCGGTTGGGCATCAGACTTCAGTTCAGGTCATGATCTCATGGTTCGTGAGTTCGAGCCCCGCATTGGGCTCTGTGCTGACAGCTCAGAGCCTGGAGCCTGTTTCGGATTCTGTGTTTCCTTCTCTCTCTCTTTGTCCCTCCCTGGCTCTCACTGTCTCTCTCTCAGAAATAAACAAATATTAAAAAAAATTAACAATAACAAAAAAAGAGGTAGTACATTTTAACATGCATCACAATTGTGACTGCTATCTTTAGCACTTAAGAAGGAATACTGATCCTGTGGGATTTGATTATTAACTCTGTTATTGTGTGCCTAGTGTACTCATGAAACTGTTTGGTAATGCACCCATAATTTATTTTTATTTTATATTTTGGAAGCATTGTTATAGGTTAATTGGCTCTATATTTTACAAGTTTGCATCACTAATACCAATAAAAATCTGTTTATATTGTTCTTTTGGGATTCTGATTGCATTAAAGAATGATTAGTCCGAATTAAGTTCTGTAGTCTGTGCTAATTACAATCAAGTAAGACTTAACACAAAAATGTGAAATTATGCTGAAGTAAACACATTTCTGATCATTAATTAGAAAACTACCGGGCATACCTTTGAAGATGTTTTTTATTTTATTTTGTATCGTTAGTTGTGAGAAAGAAACTTCCCGGACAAGCCACTGGATTTGGAAAGGGTGTCTCCCATAGTTGTGACAGAGGCAGTCTTGTTAATTACGGATTTGAGTGATGTTTCCTTATTTTACTCCCCATGAGAACCAAACTGTCCCAGCTGTTCCTCATCCGCCCTCCAGGTAGTAATATCATGTTAACATTACAGAATAAAAGCGAGAGGCTGAGCGATTTAAGAGCATGTGTTCTGTCATATTGCCTCATTTAACTTTTATGCACAGCAGTCCTTTTCACGTTCGACATTTCCCTGATTTCTTTTTAATGCTGTGGATTCATTTGTGTGAGGTGGTAATGATGATTCTACTTGTACTTTCCCGGTGTGCTGACAACCGATGTCCTCAGCACTGACTTTTTAATACTCTTGCTTACTAGGAGTGTTGAATTTCCCATGTAAATGAGGAAAAGATAAACAAGGTAGAATCAGAGTTTCTGGCCACCTGCATCTCTTTCTGTCCTTTCACAGAAAACACTAAATGAGATAGTGCCTTTAAAACACAGCAAGGGTCCTGGTACATGGAAGGGTTCAATACCTGTTAAGTAAGATAATAATTATGGTTAGCATTGCATTGCATTTGATACTGCCGGAAGTCCAATTTGGGACCAATTAATTGGTTTTGAGCTCAGAAGGAAGAAGGTATTTCATCAGAAGTCTCCAACGATTTCACTTCCTGTTCTGTACTTCTCCTGGTTAGAGATGCCAGGAGTTTGACAGCTAAGACATTTACAGAAGCCGAACTCTCTACGCCGCTTCAGTGACCCTGAAATGCCCGTTCTAATGCAGTCATACAGGCTCAATTCAGAAATAATACTCAAATCTTTGACCATTTCTGTATGTTGTAACCTTAATCTACTTTTTTCTAAACCACCTCCTCATTCATTTCCTCTCACTCAATTACCTTTCTTAACTCTTTATCAACCCAAGAGCTATTTTTCTCCTTTTCTGATTTTTAATTGTGCCTTGACTTCTTTGTTTCCTGTTTTCAAATATTTTTCTTTTGGACTTAAAATGTTTTTTCTCACTCCTCAGATATCTTCATTATTTTATTCAAGTTATTTTCTGCTGTTGCCCTGTCTTCACTTGAGTTGCTGATCTCCCCAAGGCCCTACCTTTTTTTTTTTTTTTTTTTTTTTGGCATCTCATTACTGTTATTTATCTCTGATTGAGTCAACATTCCAGCCAACCAAGTACGTGTTTTGCCTTTCATATGACTCTTTCTAGCTCTGGAGTTTTAAACATGACTTTTTCTGGGTGTGGAGTTTCATCTTTGACACTTTGTCAATACTCTATTCAGTGCAGAGCCTGATGTGGGGCTCAGTCTCAACGCAGTCTCGGTCAGATCATGACCTGAGCTAAAATCAAGAGTCGGGCACTCAACTGACTGAGCCAGCCAGCTGCCTCATCTTCCAGGACTTTTTACATCCAGATTATGGGATATGCCTCCTCATGGCAGTGGAATTACAGAGTACCCTAAGGATCTTTGAAATCAGGTAGTCAAATCTCTTTATGTTATAGAAGAGGAAACTGAGGTCCAGAGTGGGTACCTGAGCTAACCAAGATTATGAAGCCCTTAAGTGTCAGAATACGAACTGGTGACTCCAAATTCCATTCCTGTTCTCACACCCGCTGTATTTCAGCACACACAAATATACCTCTTCTTTGGTATCTTAGGAGTTTTTTAAACTTTCTTAATGTGCATGTGTCATTTCCCCCTCAGTTACTTTGTAAATTCTTGGAACTCAGGGATCATACCTCCTTGCTTTTACCCTTTGTCTTCCATCATCCTCCATAACCTCTAACACAAATCGAATTCTCTACAAAGGTCCACTAAATGTAAATATTATTGTCCATATCGTGCTAGAATTTTTGTTTTGTTTCCTGCATTGATTTCTATTTATTTGATTCCATATCATTGTTCTAATTTCTTTTACTTCTTTTGCCTTAACCCTTTCCCCCCAAATTCTTGTTATTTTAAAAATTATATTTGCGTCATATTAGCTTTCCATTTTTGTGATCAGATTTTTGTTCATATACTTCTTATAACTACATTTTAGTTAGAAGATAAAAAAGATCCGTAGGTGCATCTGGGTGGCTCAGTTGGTTGAGCTTCCGGCTCTTGATTTTGGCTCAGGTCATGATCCCAAGATTGTGAGATTGTGCTGAGCTCTGCACTGATGGTGGAGCCTCCTTAAGATTCTTTCTCTCTCCCTTTGCCTCTCTCTGACATGCATAAGCTGTCTCTCTAAAATAAAAAAAAAAAAAAAGATAAACTGTAGGTAGTTAATGGTTCTTTTTTTAGTGTATGAGTAGCAAAACCCAACAGCATGGGTGTCAATGATCAATTATTGTCAAAGTCTTTGTGCTTTACTTGTATAGTGTATGAATAAATTTAAAAAAATGCTTATTTACTTATTTTGAGAGAGAGAGAGAGAGAGAGAGAGAGGAGGAGGGAAGGGGCAAAGAGAAAGAGGAGAGGAAGAATCCCAAGCAGGCTCTTCACTATCCAAGCAGAGCCTGATGCAGGGCTCCATCTCAAGAATGTGAGCTCATGACCTGAGCTGAAATCAAGTCAGAAGCTTAACAGACTGAGCTATCCAGGCACTCCTAGTGTATGGGTAAATTAACTCTCTGTGTACTAACTAAAGTCTTTTAAGTCCTTTAAGTCTAGTTTTCTGCTGTTACTTCATGAACTTTTCAAATGTTTGACATTTTTCACTGGAAATTCTCTTCGTATATTGCTTTGTCAGTTAACAACAGTATGGTAATCTGTCTAATGGGAAGATTTGAACTATATGCTATTTTTCTGTGTTGTTGGAATGTGAATATCCACACATTACTTTTTTTTTTAAGTTTTTGATGTTTATTTTGGAGAGAGACACACACACAGACAGAGAGTGAGTGGGGGAGTGAATGTTAAGGAGACATAGAATCTGAAACAGGCTCCTGGCTCTGAGCTGTCAGCACAGAGCCCAATGTGGGACTAGAACTCATGAGCCAGTGAGATCATGACCTGAGCTGAAGTTGGAGGCTTAACCGACTGAGCCACCCAGGTGCCCCCACACATTGCTTTCTATAAATGAGTAGCATACAAAATTCAGAGACAGAATTTGGTTGTCTTAGAGTCCTGCTCCTTTAGATCAATATTAAAAGAAGAAATTTCACAGTTTTGCTGAGGAAAGTTAGAAGGGCATTCTAGGGATAAGAAAGACCTGGTTAACTGCTTACAGGGTAGAGAGGGAGTAGGGTACTGTGTTTTTCTGCCTTTAACAGAAACTGGAGAATAGGTTAGAAGATAATAGGATATAAGAATAGCAGAGTTGCTAAAATTCTTTAAGTCAATGATTCCAAAAATCCTATTTAATATAAAAAGGAAATAAAAAGTGTGCCGTGGCAACCACTGAGTTTTAAATTCATTAAATGGAAGAGTCTCATTCTTTGCAGAATTGGAAAAGCTCTGACCTTCATATGAATTTCTTTTAAGTACTTCTGGATGACCTGTTCCCATAGAAAGACTCTTCATAAACACCTGTTTCCTCTGTTCCTGATCTGTGTTATGCTTGTCTTTGCATTTATCAGCTTGTCAGTCATCACAGCTAATTCTGAGGTGAACATTATCAGTTTCATCTGACAGGGGAAAAGAGTCACAAAGCAGTGAAGTAACTAAGATACTTATAGTTAAACAATACATGTGGTAGAACTAAGATTTGAATCTGGCATTTATCTCACTTTACAGCATTTTAATTTTTTTCTAGTCTGTCTTAATGCTAAAAAAATATATAAATTTTATGAATTCTAGTCGCAAAATCCTAATCTGTCTGTCTTATTCCATTGATGCCTAAAAAAGGCCCTCCACCTCCCCACCACTGCCTCCTGAGAGAATTGTGCATTCAGTTGAAGGGTTACAACTCTGTCGTAGTATCTCAATTGTGAAAATATAGAAAGTTTCTGAAAAATCAACATTAGTTAGTTATGTAGGAAATTTTATTTCTTTCATCAGTTGAAAGAAAAAATGTCATGATGAGGATTCAAAGATGGCGTCATGTAAAATTGGAAGAATGCTCATTTATACATTGATAAATTGGACTGCTGACCTTCATCCACCTTCATCGTCCTTTGCCTGATCCAGTATACACGCGTGCGCGCGCACGTGCACACACACACACACACACACACACACACACACCCACATACTCAAATACTCATCATTCACGAAGAACCACTCTAAGGTCATGTGACTTAACTTTTTGTTAAGGAAACAATTGGTTGCTTATGAACTCACAGAGGTTACTAAAGCCTTTGGAAGTGCCATCTATGCCTATGATGTAACAGGGCAGGGGGGAAAGACACTGAAATACAAAAGGACAGGCTACTTCATGGGGAAAATTGCATATATGACTCAGATCATTTGTCTTTCTGGAAAATACTAAACTCTGAAGAAATCTCTTTTTGAAAATTCCAATAGCAATCTCCGTGTGTTTAGAAAAACATTGCGATGATGTCGATACCATCTTGAATTCTGTTCAAGATAATCAGCCAGATATATGGACATTTAATTGAACCCAAATACTTGAGTAAAATTTCCCATTTCCATGTGAATTTTACTTTCAAGAATGTGCAGTCTTCATTTTGTTAGATTTTTGTAGTTATTTGAAATATATTCATGAGTACACTGAGTTTTTAAAAATTATGTTTTGTAAAAATTCTAATTTGAAAAATTATATGTAATTATATGTGTTATATTATAGAATAAAATAATATAATGTATAATTCTCAAATTATGTTTTTATAATTGTAATTATAATAATTATAAATTATAAAATTTATTTTAACTTCCTTAGATCACTTCTGTTCTAAATATCTGTGAGGAGTTAAACCATTATATTCTTCTATTTTCTTTTTGAAGTTGGATATCACATAAAGGTACTATTTACTCATGCACGAATGCATTTTATAACTTTTCTTCCTTTTGTAAAATAATTTGATAAAATATACGTAGATCTTATTAAGTGAGTAAATCTAACTGCTCAGAAAATCTTAGTGAAATATGTGCCTGTATATCAGAAAAGACTTTTCTGCAGGTTCTGTAAAGAATTATTTGCTGTAAAACAGGAGAGCTAGAATGTTTTCAGGGTTTTTATTTTTATTTGTTTATTTTCTTTGTTGAAGTTAATTTTTAAATGGAGATGTGATTTCCGTTCTCGGCCAACTCCTTTTACCAATAATTTTCCGTTTGAGCCAACAAGTTTATGAACAAGTCAACTAGTGGAGTTGAAAAGTGCTGAAGCCTGCCAAAGCATGTCGGTTGTTTTATGTTTGAATTCCCTAAGGAAAGAAAGGTAGGATATGGTACAGAAATATCACCTGCTATTTTCTTTCCCCAGGGAACTACCTTGGCTTTGCAGTCAGTGAAACTGCCCATCCTTAACTTTGCTGCACTGGTACCTTGTGACTTTTTACCTCAGTTGAGCTGTAGGATGTTATGATGCTCGGAGCCCAGACTGCATGTGTTGGAAGAAATTGAGATATCTCAACAGAAATAATTGTGCACTCGAATTGTTGGCTACTCTATGTCATAATTACTTCTGCAGTTGCCAAGTTCCACAGATTCGAAGTTAGCCAATTAATTAGGCTTCCATTGTAGAGAAAGAAGAACCTACAATCTAGGCTTTTTATTATACAAAGACAAGGAAGAAAAGTTTATTTTTCCAGATTCTATTATATGTATTTGAAACAGCACAGTCTTGTTCTATTGTTAGCTGAAGTTCTACCTTCTAAAGATTGCACTTTGCCTTAGAATTAAAGTAAATCTTATAAAGTATTGACTACGCTGTTGTGGGTGGTATGAGGGTGGAGAGAGACTCATTTCAGATTTTACGTGTATGTGTACTTGTGTGTGCGCGCGTGTGTGTATATTTACAACAAATCTTAAACTTTACACCTTTTGCAAATTATTAACAAAATCTGAGCTAATGATAATATTGAACAGAGAACGAATTTCACACCTTGAAATACTGAAGCAATAAGATCTACCTCCAAAAATGTACAACCTGAAGTCCCATCTAAGCCTTTTTAAGTAATCATTATGGGATGTTTCTGAGCAGCGTGAATGCTTGTCTGTGATATGGCCTGAAATTTGTGTAAAGGAGGTTAAAGAATGCCTTCTGTAATCTTCATTCTACTGGTATGTTGGGTGATTCTGTGTCATACACCCATCCTCACTCCACCAACAATGCTGGGAAAGAAAGCTTAGCCAACTTCTCCCAACTTCTTGTAGACATTAGAGGGACATAACACAATAATTAAATATTTATCTCAGCCCAGGCTAATACTGTAACAAATAATAGTAAAACAAATAGTGTAACAAATGTTATGTCTCTTTTCATATTGTGAACCATTTTATATTTTGCAAATTCTGTATCATGTTGTCCTCAATTTCTCTGTAGCTACGTAGTTATAAACTATTTCTCATATTATCCTGACTCTATAAAACTGTGGTATCAAAGACTAGAATAGAAACAATTGAAAGAATTTTCCATGTAAGAAAATGTAAATTTTACACAGAACAGTATTGTACAAAACAATTTCTTCCTAGCTGTGTAGATGTTAAACAAATTAATCTTAGTGTTCTCTTAGTATTGAAGACATTACGTTTGATTTTATTAGGGTAACTTAAAATTTTTTCTATGTCACATCATTTCATATGACTAATAGTGAAAATTTGCATTCATACAGGCATTCCTGAGTATAAGTACTTAGGTTGTCTCAGATCTAAGATGGAACTATTCATGTAAAAATGGGCAGTAGTGAATGAAAGTATGGTCAAATTAGACATTTGTCACTTGAAGGGGATGACTTTGTGGGCACCTTAAATTATGTCCCAAAACATTTAGATGACTAAAATGTATACTAATTCTCACAGGAATGTTGAAATTACAGTATGAAGCATTTTGGCAATTAAAAGTTTCCTGTGGATTTGAATCACATTAACACCCAGTAAAGACGGATGACTGCCTAATGTAGAAATGAAGGCAGGAGCTCTCTGGAAAAGATTAGAGATGGCTAGTTTAATGTCTTTCCATAGCAGAGAATAAACAACCCATGAAGAAAATACAAATTAATGGAAGATGACGTGTAAAGTTTGTATCAATGAGAGTTAAATGAATCCTTGTGGCCTGGTAAGACTGAAAATTCTACACCTGGATCATTCATTGTTAAGGTACAATGCAGTGAAATAAGAATTGTGAAAAGACACTGTTCATGGTAACAGAAAAAAAAAACAGAAATTAGGGCAAACGTCAATAATATTTCTATAGGGATCATATTGCCAATGAAAAACTTGGACAAAGAACTCTTTATGATGAATTCATCAGGCCAGAAGTTTTTATATTTAACTATGAATCACCTGAATGCCAATTTAATTCCAAGTCAGTTGATGTTATCATTAGTTCTTTTACTATCTATGAAACAAATATCCATCATAAATATGGAATGATATGTGGAATACTTTGCTGAGTGTGATTGATATTAGTTGGCTTGGTTTCAGCAACAATTACTTGGAGGATCCAGATATCCAGATAAATTTTATATGATGTCAAAGCTTTAAGACTTAATGGGTTCATATCTAATCCATTCTATTAGCAAGGCATGAATAAGTATTGTATTATCAGTAAAAGACTTGATCCTACTTTGGGCTGGATCAGGAAAATGCCCTATGGCCAAAATTTTTTTTGCAACCAGAGTGGAAAGCCCTTTCTGATTTCTATAGTGTCAGGATAGAGGAGTGGGTGAAAATGCATCTTAATGAGAATGTCCTGTGGCAGACAGTGAGTTGAACATGTAGAAACAAATTAGTTTAAGAAGCCTCTTTTTGAAAAAAAAATAATAAGAGGTAAATCAATTTTAATTAAGGGGAAACTATAAAACAAACACTCAGGCCAAAGGCTACATTACACCTTTGGATGTCAACTTATAAAACGTCCGTTAGCGTTAATAAAACGGGACCACCCAAAGTGCGTGGTGTATTTCTTTAGTTGACCAGGTGGAAGTAAGTTCTCCCAGAATAAGATTAATTTGACTGTGCTCTTTCGTTTAATGTGGTTAATTTTTCTGGGGTGTTTGTGTGTTTCTCTTCCACATAATGAATAGAATTCTTTTTTTTTTTTTTTACAAGAATCTATCTTATAGAAACCCTTTTATTTGCATGGACATTACAAAATGTAAGATAGTTTGTTTTATAGCAATGAGGAGAGTGATAATAAAAAAAATCATTGTTTATGAAAGAGATAGTGATAGTTCATAAGTTCTATCTGTTATTAACCACTGGAGATATAAATGATTTAAAAGCAGTCTCCTTTTCTCCATTTCTGAACTAAGTCTTTTGTTCCACATTCATGTACAAACTACAGTGTAATTTTTGTTATTGGGAACATCAGCTGGCTCTGTTCTTTAAGGGCTGACATAAAATTCTTCTGACGGTCTCTAGACTAAAATGCCATATGGGGCTTCTTTTTATTCTGCAGACGGAAAGGAACAGGGTCCATTAAAAATCATTGGGAGTAAATTTCCTAATTCTTTGATACAATATCAAACCTGCCTTTAATACTCAGATGAATTGTAACAGTGACGCTGAGTATCAGAGAGCAAGGGTGAAGAACCATGATTTCCTCTGGTTCCTTCCTCAGAAGTGTGGCTATCAGTACCGCTTCCTTTGTGCTCCTGTGGTATGTTAGATATTGTCCATTATGAGGCTTATTGTGTTGGATTGTCATTATTTGTGGGCCTTAAGTCCTGGAGGGCAGGAATTCTTTCCTTTGGTCTTTAGGTCTACACCAGAATTTTTCAACCTTGGTAACAGTGACACTTTGAACTAGAGAATTCTTTGTTGTTAGGGCTGTTTCATGCAATGTAGCATGTTTAGCAGTGTATCTAGCCTCTGCCTACTAGATGCCAGAAGAGCCCCTCACCTCCCAGCTTGACGTCTGGCACACAGTTGGTATTTAGTAAATATTTCCTGAAGAAAGAAACACGGTTATGATGATGCATAGAACAAGAACGTGTTTACCAGGGAATCCAGACATTTGTTCTGGGTTTGAATGCATCTGAACGTGTCATTTAGTCACGTCAGAGTGGGGAGGCAACTCTCATTTCTGGGCCCTAATTTTGTTTTCTAACTCTAAATAAATTCGGGTGAATTCCCCTCTCCACCTATACTCCCCACCTCACCCCCGCCCTCCCCATGCTTCTGCTTGAGGACTTCAACAGTGTACAGGACAGGACTGTACAGTGCTGGCACACTGTTGGCAGGAGGTCATCTCACTGTGTAGGTGTCTTTGATTTTGATCTGAGGAGCTGTGCAATCCATCGCAATCAGACACAGAAGCATGCACAGACCCCCTCACAGCCTGCGGGAGTGGAAGAAACTAGATATTGGCAGAGTGGAGCCAGAGCTCTGACCGCAATTAGGTGTGCACTCTATTAATCTTCATATCTAAGGGCTCAGTATGTATTTACTAGAATCTCATCTCTAGTTTTCAACTACATGATTTGGAACAATTCCCCTAAGTTCTCCGACCTGCTATTTTCTCACCAATAAAATTAAAAGAACAGTAATATCTCTCTCCCTGACACTGCATTGGAATACTCATTACACTCAGTTGTAATTCTTTTTTCACTGCATGCCACTCATGCTGGCCTGGAAGGTGTGGAAGGGGCAGGCTCGGATCTCTCACTCACTAAAGTCTCTGTCACGGTGCCAACATATGTCATTCCTTCCTTAAAGAAATGCAAGTACTTTGGGTTGCCTGGGTGGCACAGTCAGTTAAGCATCAGGCTCTTTTTTTTCAGCTCAGGTCATGATCTCATGGTTTGTGAGTTCAAACCCCACATCCGGTTCTGTGCTGACAGCATGGAACCTTCTTGGAATTCTCTCTCTCTTCCTCTCTCTACCTCTCCCCTGCTCATGCTCTCTCTCTCTCTCTCTCTCTCTCTCTCTCTCTCTCTCAAAATAAATAAATAAAAACTTTAAAAAAGAAATGAAATATGTATCTCATGAAATATGTATGAAATATGTATTTCAATGAAATGAATTGCTTGGTAATAATATATACTATACAAATGCCAGTAATTCTCATTCATTCATTCAATATATATTTAATAAGCACCTACTTTTTCTTTTTAAAAATTTTAAATGTGTATTTATTTTTGAGAGAGACAGAGGGTGAGTGGGGGAGGGGCATAGAGAGAGAAGGAGACACAGAATCTGAAGCAGGCTCCAGGCACTGAGCTGTCAGCACAGAGCCCAATGCAGAGCTCGAACTCATGAACTATGAGATCACGATCTGAGCCAAAGTTGGATGCTTAACTGACTGAGCCAACCCAGGAGCCAGTATTCAATATATATTTAATGAGCACTTACTTTTTCAAAGCCCAGTTGGGGTACCCTCAAAATTTAGAAACACATCAAGGAATGCATTTAAATTCCTAACCTCATGAACCTTCCATTCTAGTGGGCCAGAAAGTCAGTAAGAATTGAAATCTGCCTCTTTTTCTCTCTCTCATCTACCTACATACCTACATAATTTCTGATATTTGTAAATGCATAAGTGCTATGAAAAAATATAGCAAGATGAGATAAGAGTGATGGAGGAACCTATTTTATAAAGAGTGGCAAGGAAAGACTTCTCAGGAAGTAATTAACATAATATTTTTGTCATTTTCATGATTAACATTATCATCAAGGTGCTGCTATTAGTCTTTCATTAGTAGAACGTGTACTTTGATTCATCTTCCTAAGAGGGATGCTGAACTATTTACATACTGTGACCTGATTCCCCTTGAAAACATGAGTAGGAAATGGGGCCTGGGGTAGATCTCATTGCTTTGAAATGGAGGTTTTGACCATGCAGTAAATCATTCCTGAGACCTTAGTTCAGCCAGTCTGCATATGAGGTCCTTGATAAAGAGAAGCTTTGTCTCTAAAACTTCATGTATTATTTGTCTCCGAAACAGGACCCTACCATTTTCTCTTTCATTTGGTGTAAAGAAGGTAATTTTAATGAGCTTTTTCAAATCCTTCTTAACCTCTTCTTATGGTAGAGTTTTTCAGTCTTGGCACTTTCGACAGTTGAGTCTGCTAATTCTTGAGGGGCTGTTCTGTACCTTCTAGAATGTTTGGCAGCATCTCTGATCTGTACCCACTGGATGCTGGTAGCATCCCCTCTCCAGTTGTAACAGTTGAAAATGTCTCTGGGCATGGCCAAATGTCCCCTGGGAGCCAAAAGTTGGCCTCAACTGAAAACTGCCTTTTAGGAACCTTCTCTGTCTAGCTGCTGTATACAGCATCTCCTGCAAGTGCTTTTGGTGTTTCACTGTGTTTGCTTCTGCAGCACCACAAGCTCTTTCTCTCTTCTAATGATGTGTATCCCACCCATTTCTTAAGACCCAACTGGAATTTTTTACCTATTGCATGGAACCTCCTCCTAAGCACTATAGTCTGTTTCACCTCTACTTCTGAATTCCTATTCTCAGTCATTTCCGTTTGATCATTGCTATTTTCATCCATTAGCTGAGCCCATTGTTTTTTATTGAAAGACTCACACCTCTTTATCTCACCTAGATTATAAATTCTCCAAAAGTAGAGACCACGGTTTAGTCACCTTTGCATCTCCATTGGGCACCTAGAAAAACAATTGGAATAAGGACATTTGTGAAGTATGGGTTGAGTTTATCAGAAGCAGTCTTAATCACCAACAACCCCATCCTTAGTGGGGAGGAGTGATAAATAACACAGATGGTATGGTTTTTGGAAAATTCAATTTTTATGAACTCAGTGAATAATACCGATATTGGTGGAACTGAGTTTACAAGAGCTCAGAAGAAGATACTCATCTAGGGTGATCTTGAGTTGGAGGGTCAGAACACTTTATAATGGGCTTACTCATCAGGCACAAGGCTCCACCTAATTGTTAGCTCTTGATGCAAAACATGGTTAAATAACCGTTTAAGAACTTGAACTTAATTGTTTTCGGTAACAAGGTAACAAGGTCTTTGGAGAAGAATGTATGGAAAAGTGCATCCATTCAGGTAAAGCAAACTGTATGTCTTTCTAGATATTGATGGATTGGTTTAACTCTTGAAGGGTAGGTTAATAGGTCTCACTGGAAGAAATGCCTACACGTTCGCTTCTTTCTGCGTTAAAATAAAAATTGTTATTCAGAGTGTATATGTTTGTTCAGTAAACTCAGTACTCATGTGGCATTCGGGTATTTTTCGAACACTGGAGAACCAAATTCAAGGTCCTTTTAATGACATCTCAGAAGTGTAGGACAACCGCAGCTCTCTCACATTGCAGGCGGCGTCTCTTGGCTCCTAATATGTGTTTACTCCACTTAGGTTGTGATTCATAGTCCTCCTTCTGCTTTGCACATTTAACGGACTACATAGGGATTTCTGAAACATGAACCTATCTCATGATTTCTCATAAATTAGTTCTTTTAAATAGTAATGTGAATTGTATGATTTCCAATAGAACAACTAGATTAAAAAATGCCTGGGGTATAGACATACCTGGGAAATGCCCCTGTGGTGAGGGATTCATGGGTCAAATGCCATATCCACTCAGGTGGATACATTTCAGCCAGTCAGGGGAGATGGCCTGAAGAGACTGTTTCCTTAATTTCTTTGTGAGAGTACAATAACAGCTAGGTTATAACATACCAATTATTTTATTTGCCAGCCACTCTACATGTGGCAATTAAGGAATCCTAAACACAACCTGTTGTGAGGTGTCCCTATATAGTATTCCCTTTGGGCTCCTTGTCATTCCACAGGCCATTTTTTAAGATCCATCCCCAAGCCCTACTCCTCCCCCACCCAGCCTTCCCACAGCAGAGAGTTTTAGAGGCCAGGCTGGTGTAAGTGGCTTCCACCTCTGCCTAAGACCTGGGCCGTTCTGGCGCTCTCCTGGGAATTAGGAATTAAGATGTGCGGACGCTAGTTAGTCTCTATAGCAACTTGAAGTTAACATGGTGCTCATGGAGAGCCATCGTTCATCATGTTCATTTTGGGAAAGCAGAGGTTGTGGATGAGGACATAAAGCAGAGGCAGAGGCATTGAGCATGAAATCGCTCCCCATAAGCTTTCTAGTTTTTGCTTCCCTTCCCTGGGTATACTTGACTGCCTGTCTTTCCAGGAGGATCCATGTCAGCATCAAATCCTTACAACAAAGTCATCTTCTTTTGCTTGTGCTGGTTGACTGCATTCCTGCTAGCAACGGAGCCTTGAAAGCGAATAATTTCCTCTGTTTTCCTAATGAGAAATGTGAAGTCCAGAGAAGCTAGTAACTCATCCAGAGCAGTGGAGCTAGGACACGGTTAAGTCAGATTCTGGCTTCATGCTCAATGTTCAGAAATCTGTGCAATTGTGTGATCATGGTTTCCATCGGCACAGTTTAGAATGATCACAACTAATTGTGTAGAGTAGATGGTTTGTGATTGGTCTTGTGATTGGGCAATTGTGTGATGGTGGCCCTTTCCTTGGTACTGCTGTGCATGCACACAGCTGGCTTCATTGCTTAAGACATGTTTCCATGCCTTCCGGCCAGCTTTGACAGTTCTCTTTGCTGCTTTCCCGCAAAGCTCCAAGCAATGCCTGCTTACTTAAAGCCATACCCTCAGCTTGGAGTTTTCAAGTATTGTCAGTCCTGGAGTACTTTTCTTCAGTCTTTAAATGTTTAAATGCCTGTCTTAGTCATCTTTGGGTTTTGTGACAAGATGCCCATAGTCTGGGTGCCTTAAACAGCAGGTATTTTCTGTCATAGTTCTGGAAGGCTGTGAAATTGGCTATCAGGGTGCCAGCATGTTCAGGTTCTCGTGAGGACCCTCTTCGTGACTGGCAAAAGTTCCATATTGCCTTCTGGCTATAGTTTCATATGGCAGGGGAGAGGAAGTGGAAGAAGAGAGAGAGAGAGAGAGGAGAGAGACTGAGAAGGGGTACTCTCTGGTCTCTTCTGAGGGCACTAATCCCATCATGAAGACCCCACCCTTATGACTCATTTAAACCTAGTTACCCCCAGGGGCCATATTTCCTAATGTCATCACAATGAGAATAGAGCCTTGAAGTATGCATTTTAGAGAGACATGAATATTCAGTCCATTGCAGTAGTCTCTTCTGTATCCAGTATGGAAGAGATATATTATGTTCCCAAATTAATTTCCATTGATGTCCTCACTAATTTGCCAGAAGACTCTCACACAGGCTGGTGCACACGCAGTGCCACCACTTTTAGTCCTTTCATGCCTGCTCCAGGCTTCTCCGGTCCCCCTTGGAATTCCCTGTCCAGTCCTCTCAGTGTTGGCTCTCCCTCAGTCCCTTCTGCAGGAGCTCTATCTGGTCTTCACGGCCGTGGCAGTGAGGGCTGCCCTGACTGCCCCATTAGCTGCCCTGGTAAATTTGCTGGAGTCATTCAGTGAAATTGGCTCTCTGAGACCAGGCCTCTGTCACCCTCAGACCTCATCTCAAGCCACTTCTTCCCATGCTATCTGTGCCGCAGCCCAAGTAGCCATCTTCTGTGTCCTGAAGTACGTCGTGCCCTTTTTGTCTCTGAAGCCTGGACCATGCTGTTCTCCCAGCCTGGGACGCTTCCCCGGCCTAACCCCTCACATCGCGGGGTTAGCTTTACCCTCCCGTGCTCAGAGAGGCCTTCCCTGACCCCTAGACTTGGCCCTATTCCCGTGAGTCCACTTGTATCTCAGACTTCCTGTATCACAACACCACCTTTTATTAAAATTGCTTTTGAGGTATCTTCCTTATTAAACAATAAACTCTCAGGGGCAACGACCGTATGCCTTGCTCAATGCCGCGTATCCAAAGCTTCTCACAAATGGCAGTACAGAGTCAGGATCACGATCCCTGAAGTAGAGGATGCGAGTCTCATTCTAACACCACCTTCCAGGAACTGCCATTAGTTATTATTCTTGACTCTGAATTATTCTGATGGACTGCTAGGAGATTCTACTTGGTTTGACTTAGGGACACCCTCTCACTGCAGATTGTGTCCTACTATTGGAGCTTTCCTGGTTATCACTCATGTGTCCACAGAGGTTACTCCTAAGACAGCCATTGTCTCTGCAGCTGCCTGCTGCTTCGGTGCCAGGGCTGAGACTGGAAATCATTGGCGGGGATATTTATCAAAGCCTTCTGAGCCCACCTCCCCTGACATAACCATATTTCATTCCTTGACGGTAATTTCCACTTCCCTGGGTGCAGTTAGTGTTATAAGAGATGAGTCTTTATTATTCCAGGCCCAAAAACCTGTCCCATACCATTACTCCTACTTTAAAGAAGCTCTTTCTAATCTCAGGAAACCCTTCTTTGCTTTCTGCTTCTGTGAGACTATTTCTTTCCTAAATACCAGGTGCTCTCTCTTTTCTTTTGAAAGTAGACTTTGATGTCCTGTGAATTTCAGAACCCGAACTAGTGTCACACGAAAACCATTTCCCCTTTTCTTGAGAGCAGGGAGGACTTCATCATCAAAACCTCTCGGGAGATGAAGAGAAATGGAAATATTGGTGTTTCCTTTTTCTCATGCGGCAGTGAATGGTAGAACAAAATAATTAAATTTACATAATAAAAGAGTCTGAATGTTCATATCTTGCTATACTAACACTTGCTGAATGCTTACTATGTGTCAGACACTGTGCTAAATGCTTTAGAGAGAAAATCGCATGTAATCCTCACAAGAACCCCTTGAGGTCGGTGATTCCTGATGTCAAATACGAGGAACAGAGGTTCAGAGAGCTTAGATCATGTCAGAGAGTCACAGAAGAGGACTCCAGCCCCATCAGCCTGACCTCAGAGCCTGCAATCTTACCTCTGCTTCTCCTTCCAGAGTCTGATGGGGTTTGTTAGATGAATAATTGGATAAAAGAGACCCTTGAGAGCTTCCCCCGAAACTAATAATAAAAATGCATCTTATCACCAGCTTTGTGCAGACTGATGGCCCTTTCTTTATTTTTCAAAGTAAAAGAATCACAGTAAACATGACAGTTGCAGAGTACTTAAGAATAGAGTATCCAGCAGACTTTAGGAGATAGTCACCTGTTACTGTCTCCCTCAAACTACATCTTTTAGAGGGCTTCGATTTTGACCTCAGTTTGGAATGATAGTGCATATAGTCTTACCTCCTTGGTAAACTGGACATTGACACCTGAGTGTGAAGCCCACTCCCCACCGCTCACACCTTTCTGTGAAAACCGCTCCTACAGGCTTGTGGCTGGGAGAGAAGCAGCGTTATTTTCTCTTTGTATCTGTTGTTTAGTTCTCATGGGGATCATCAGGGTTTATTTCATTAAGATGGCTCTCCTTACTTGGACCAGGATACATTCTCTGAGAATATTAAATGGTATATGAAAAGTGTCTAGACATGTTAATGCTCCTTAATGTAGTACCATTGTGTAAATTAGACCGCAATTCTGTAGTCGGGCTTCTAAAGTCAGAAACCACTGGTGTTTCATATCAGCCTCTGTATTAATCACAGATATAGTCTAAATACTTCTGCAATTGCTCCTAACTATTGAGATTGATATGAAAAATATTGCCAGTTTATAGCCCTTCATCCCAAGTCCTTGGGGCCAGATGCCTTTCAAACTATGGATGTTTTAAAAATATAATACAGTGCATATATATACTTTGTGTTACATAGCCCCCGCCTCCAGCACACTGGAATCAGTTATGGTGATAGTTCCACAGAAGAATATAAGAAAATTAAGCTCAAATGTCAGTTTCCTGAAGATTTTACTGCCAAATTAGAATGTACGGTTTTGCTCTCTAGTGACTTGCAAAATGTGTTCATATACACATATTTTGCAATTATATATGTATATGTATATATGTGTGTGTATGTGTATATATACATGTATATAGTTATATATATATATATAGTTATATATATACATTTAATATTGTTCTTAGAGCTTTTTGCACGTTAGCATTATGGATGAGGGGTAGTGGACTTGGAGTATGTAGCCACTCTTCATCACCAGAACGGAAACAAAAAAAACCAAAAAGTGGGGCTCAATCAGTTAAGCGTCCAACTTCAGCTCAGGTCATGATCTCACAGTTTGTGGGTTCAAGCCCCGCGTCGGGTTCTGTGCTGACAGCTCAGAGCCTGGAGCCTGCTTCAGATTCTGTGTCTCCCTCTCTCTGCCCCTTCCCTGCTCACATACACACACACTCTGTCTCTTTCTCTCTCAAAAATAAATAAAACAAAAAAATATTAAAAACCAGCAAAAAGTGAAATAGTAGCTTGAGGCAAAACGCGTTGAGAGAAAGGGCTCTGTGTTTTCTCTCTTTCTCCCTCTCTCTTTATAAGAAAAACTTAATCATTAGCGGGGATGGAACCAATTTTGGGAAGAGATTGGAGGAGAGATTTACACCTTGGAGACAATAGGATGGATAGGACACAAACCGCTAGCCAGGAGAACAGGGCAGGGGCAGGGAGTGTGGCCATGTGAGTAGGCAGTGGCAGTGTTGCAGGATTCTCGCACAGAGTTGTGACACGGAGGGTTTTTATCAAGGAAGCAACTTTTATTTGTGCCGGCACCGCTCAGTTGGGTTGGTACCCAAAGAACTGAGCGGCCAGTATTACTTGGTATAGTTTTTAAATACATTTTCCAATTCTTTGTCTCCCATATATGGCAACACACAGAAACATGCAGTCTGATTAAGTAGTCTCAGTTTATGAGGTCATGGGGGATGTAGGCACCTAGGCGCATATCCAGGTGACCTTGAAGTTTTCTCTCCTTTTTTTCTCTCTCCTTAGGGTGGGGTCTCTACTACAGCAGCACATGCAAGCATAGGTCTGAGGAGCTGGTTCTCAAGTCCGAATGGAGGGCTAGTGTATTCTCAATGTCGTCCCAAGGGACGATACTTGGGTTCGAAAGGGCAAATACCAATGTACGAAACAGACTCCCAAGCAGAAGTGAGGGTGCGGCTGAAGCTTGGATCTGGCTCTCAAACTTGGACGTCAGGACATGCCTTATGCTCTCTGTCAGTTGTACAGGCAATGTTAATCGGTCGCTCAGGGACTGTGAGCCCTTCTGCACTCGGTGCAACACAGTATCTTATCCTTTAAGATGCTTTCGTTGCTTTTCATTTCTAGGTTGAAAAGAGGTGCTCAGTCATTTTTAACTCTTGTAGATCTCGTCAAAAAGGAATATCCAATTTCTTGTTCTTTAAATGCTGAACATTTGGATTCAAAATGCTGTACCTCAGCTTGCACCATTATAACATTTCCAAAAGTTCTGGTGTGTGAGATGCAATGAGACAATTTTTAACATCTGTGAGGCTGAGGTAAAGATCCTTTTTGATTTACTTTTATTTTAACTTTCTTTGGAGTGGGTTCTTCCCTTTCCTCAGTCAAGAACTCTGATCTTTTCCAACATTTTTACACAAAGATTCATGTCAATGTGTGTTGAGAAAGTGAGTCTTCAATTCTCTCTTTTTTTAAACTAACTTTAAGTATAAAGAAAATACATTATAAATGTTCTTTTATTTTAAAAGAAAATATTATTAAGTTAAAAAAATAACAGATAACATTTTAAAATTTAGATTTTTTTTTTAAATTTAAGAATATTGTAAGACAGGAAAGTATACTTCTTACGATGTTTCCAAATAAGCATAGGGATAATTGTCAGGTTTGAAAATAATGATTGGTTGGCAATGAGGTTACAAAGATGATAGCGGGTAGAACCGAAGAAACCTCATAAGGGCACAGTAGAAGTACTCAAATAATCTCTGGAAATGTACATAGCTATACTCTAAACCTTGAAAAATTTTGGGAAAGCATGAGGATTCATAAGCAAACATTTATGCTCTCAGAGTGATTCAACAAACAAAATATGACTTCTGGAAAACTCTATTGTATATAAGTGCAGGTTACAAATTTGCAGGGAATTTAGTTTGCAAAGTGCAAACACAACTATGGAGCAAGAAAGGAAATAAAATAGGACTTATTGGGGCACCTGAGTGGCTCAGTCAGTTGGGCGTCTGACTCTTGGTTTCGGCTCAGGTCATGATCTCAAGTTTCCTGGAGCCCCGAGTTGGGTTCTGCACTATGCTGATAGTGAGGAGCCTGCTTTGGATTCTCTCTCTCCCTCTCTCTCTCTCTGTCCATCCCCTGCATATGCTTTTCTCTCTCTTCTCTCTCTCTCTCTCTCTCTCTCTCTCTCAGATAGATGGATAAACTTGAAAAATAAATAAAATGGGGAGGGGGTGTGTGCCTGGATGGCTCAGTTGGTTAAGCATCTGACTTTGGCTCAGGTCATGATCTCATGGTTCATGGGTTCGAGCCCCACTTTGGGATCTGTGCTGACAGCTCAGAGCCTGGATCCTGCTTTGGATTCTGTGTCTCCCTCTCTCTCTGCCCCTCCCCTGCTTTGGCTCTGTCTGTCTCTCTCTCTCTCTCAAAAAATAAACATAAAAAAAAATAAGAAAATAAAATAGGATATATTATTTTAGCAAACTCAAACCTGTACTATTTTGTTGAGTGAAATGGCTCAATATTTACCATTTTTAACTAAGTAATTTAATGATTAATATTAAAAAATAACAAAAGTATGATATTATTACCTGGCATTCTGTTATTCTATTTCCAATATTTTCTTTCTATACAGTTCTTTTTTTGTTTGTGAATTATCGGCAGTTCCTTTTACTGTGTACAAATACTTTGCCTTCCCATAATGATGCTGGACTAAAGATTTTAGTCACGACCCAGTTCTTACCTCTATTTCTTCCTTGTCCCCACACCTATTCTAGTAAGTCAGCAAATATTTTAATCATCTCTATGAAATAATTCTCAAATATAGTCCTATTGTACTTACAATTCTCATTTGATTCCCTCTCTAACACCTACCAGTCCATCCTCCAGCTGTCCCTGCTGTGGTGTCACCTCCAGAGAGCCGTTCCTGACACCCATTGTTTCCTGCCATTCTAACCAGCGCCCCATCCTCCATGTTCATATCGCCCTGCACACATCTCTGCCTAGGAGTTACTCTATTTCTATGTAGTTGTTGATCTATTTGCTTCTCTCCACCATTCAACTGAAACCCTTATTTATGTCTCCCATTTCAGCACAGTGCTTGGTACTCAGTATATACTTGATGAGTAAAGGAAAGAGACACCCATGTGATCTGATCATCCTCTGCCGAAAAATCCTTTTGCGGGTCTCCTTTACCCATAGAATACCTTCCAACTCCTACGTGTGACAATGCAATGCCTTATAACCTGTCCTTGGCCATATTTCTACCGTGCTGCTGAACTGTATTCAACACTCTGTGGACCTTTGGAATTCTTTATCTTTGAACATGCATTTTCTCCATCTAGACTGTATCATCCTGCATCCTCTCACCTCTTTCCATGCCTTTGATCCAACCCTTTCTTCCTGCTAAACTTACATCTTGCAAACCCACCGTAAATGTCCTATCTCTGTGAAACCTTATACTTCTTTGTACATGTTTTACAAAGTGCACTTGTATGATTATATTGTGACTTTAATTTGTTATTTACTTTGTCCTTAGTGCCTAGCTCAGTGCCTGGCATCCGTCAGATGCCATAAATGTAGTTTGGCTAAATGCCTGTGTCCTCAGTTAATAGAATAGTACGGGGATAAAAGGACAGGTTTTGGAGACAGAAAAAAAATTATTTTGAATGCTGATTCTGACAGTTACCTGTTGTGTGACCTTAGGCTAGCTACTTAATAGCTCTGATCCTCAGTTTACTTGTCAGTAAAATGGGGATAATGATTCATGCGTAATAATGTGAGGATTAAGTTAGGGACCATGAACATTTCAGCCACAGAACTGGGAACATGGAGTTACCCAATGAATAGCAGCTATTCCTATATTTTAAGATTATTAAAATTTTTTTAATGTTTATTTATTTATGAGAGAGAGAGAGAGACAGTGCAAGTGGGGGAGAGGCAGAGATAGAGGGAGACATAGAATACAAAGCAGGCTCTAGACTCTGCACTGACAGGCTGACAGCAGCAAGCCTGATGTGGGGCTCGAATCCACAAACCATGAAATCATGACCTGAGCTGAAGTCGAATGGTTAACTGACTGAGCCGCCCAGGTGCCCCAAGATTATTTAAAAAAAATTAAGTCTGTGTATAGTTGGGACATGATGTTATGTTAGTTTCAGGTATACAACATAGTGACTCGACAAGTTTATAGGTTATGCCGTGCTCCGAAGGTAGCTATCATGTGTCGCCATGAAACTGTGTCAGTATCATTGACTATATTCCTGTGCTGTACCTTTTTTACCATGATGTATTTGTTCCATAACTGAAAGCCTTTACCTCCCACTCGACTTCACCCATTCTGTCTGTCTCCCCTACCCCTCTCCCCTTTGGGAACCATCACGTGTTCTCTGTATTTATGAGTTTGTTTCTCATTGTTTTGTTTTTTAGATTCCATATATGAGTGCAGTCATATGGTAGCTGTTATTTTATTTGCTATGGAAACCCCACAGAAGGCAAGATCATTTATGGCTTGGTTGGGTTTCTAGGAGGTGTGGTTTTACCTGGACTGTACAGGACATAGAAAAGGACATGGAACAGGTGTCCCCGTAGGCAGAGGTAATAGCCTAAGTAAAGGTGCAGGGGCGGTCCGGAAAGTTTTCTGAAGGAGACAAGTAGGCCAAATGTGAGTGGAGGATGGAGGCACGGAAAGCGGTCGGCAGGAAGGTCCAGGTGATGGAGGGCCTTGAGGGACTGTTGACTTCTTCCCAGAACTGCTAAACTGCTGCGGATCCTTCAGATAATTGTTTCTGCTGATTTTCTCACAACCTGATCCAATTGCTGTTTAAAAGGAGCATGTCTCCCCTGAGTCCCCACCGTGGGAACTCACACATAAATAGCACGGCACGTTATGCTCTACCCCCCCACCCCACCCCACCACTGTTTCACTGAGCAGCTAATCACTGTGGTCAACAAGCAGAGCAGAACCCCGGAACCCTGCGCACCTCTCTTCAGCGCTCCGTTAACAGAGACCACCCCCACCTGTCTCCCACAGCCCTTTTGCATGGCAGCCAGCCCGCTGTGTACAGGAGCCGCGATTTCATTTCGTCTTCCAGTTTCATTTGTCATCTTGTCAAAGAGAGGGACCTTCTGAGCGCAACGTCAGCTTCTCGTTTGTGAATGTGTGCCGTCACCGTCACCGCTCATCGTGCTAAACCCCATTGTTCATGCAGAAACCTGGGTTGGTG
The DNA here is from genome assembly GCA_030068075.1 of Paguma larvata. NCBI lineage: Eukaryota > Metazoa > Chordata > Mammalia > Carnivora > Viverridae > Paguma > Paguma larvata. Next base: position 90,427,882 of record CM057825.1, on the reverse strand, counting down.
GGGAAAGCTGTAATCTAAAACAATTCACTTTTATTTATTGTATTCCTCTTTTTAAAATAAGGGAGTAGAAGGAGGAAATGTACGTCTTATCTGGGAAGCAACATCCTGTTAGCTGGCTGAGAAACCGCCTAAAAAACAATGTGTCCCTATACGCAGTTTGTCACAACTGGTTAGTTTTTAATACCGTGGAGGTTTCATTACCTCTTTTGGAATTGCAGAGTTTTTAAAGTAGAAATGTGTGTTTCTTTGTAGGAAGCGTGCTTTCTGGGAGTAGTTTTGTGTGGCCATTTTCCTGTTGAATAGCTCTACTTTGGCTATATTTTTTTTACCTGTTCTGGCCCAAAGAGAAGATCTGGAGGTGCTCTGTGTAGTGCTTCAGCCACTTGCTACATGTGGCTGTTGAACTCTGAAATGTGACGAGGGTGACTAAGGATTGAATTTCTAATTTTGTAACACTTGATCAATATTTAAAATTTATAAACTGATATTTGATCGGCTATTGAAAAACTTTTAGTTATTGGAGAAACTTGGTTAAGTAAATCTATTTTTATCAAAGCTAAGCTTTCTATTTTGTAGGTTTATATGCAGCTGTAAGAAATAATACAGAGAGTATTATCCTTGACTCTGTTTCTTCAATGATAACATCTTGCAAAAGTGTCGCACAAGTTTGCAACCAACCAGGAGGTTGACGTTATGAAGTCAGATTCAAAGCTACTCCATCACCACAAGAATCCCCCATATGCCCCTTTATACTTGTATAGTCACACCTACATCCCTCCCAACATCTCCCATCCACACTCTGGCAACCTCCAATGTATTCTCCATTTCTAGAATTCTGTTACTCCAAGAATACCATATAAGTGGAATTATATGGTAAGCTTCTTTTTGAATCTGGGTGTTTTGTTTTGTTTTGTTTTGTTTTTTATTTTGAGATTTATCCACATAGTTCCATGTTTTAATAGTTTGTTCGTTTTTGTTGCTGAGTAATATTCTAGTGTATGGATGTACAATGGATTGTTTAACCACTGGCCTGGTGAAGGACTTTTTTTTTCCCCCAGTTTGGGCTCTAACGAATAAAGCTACAATAAAACATTTGTGTAGAGGTTTGCATGTGAAAATAAGTTTTGTTTAACTGAGATATATACCCAAGAGTTCAATTGCTGGATCATATCGTAGTTGCATGTTTAGTTTTATAAAAAACTTCCAAATTGCTTTTGGAATGGCTGTAGCATGTGACAGTGCGTGAGTGCGTGAGTGAGCCTGTTTATCTGCATCTTTGCCAGGATTTAGTGTTGTCACTACTTTTTTATCCATTATCATAGGCTATTGACAGTACATCCACAATTTTCAACTATACGTTTCATGAGAGCAACAGAGAAATCAAGTATTTGCAGTGAAGATATAGCATCCAAAATATGGTGCTTATATGTGTAAAATACACAGTGTATTTTGAAGGCATAGTACTAAAAATGTGAATTAGCTTCACAGCTTTTTATATTGGCAACATGTTGAAAGCATTATAAGATACATTGGCTTAAATAAAATTATATCGTTGAAATTGATTTCACCTGTTTCTTTTTACTTTTTTCATATGGCTACTGGAGAATTTAAATTACGTGGTAGCTCACACTGTCTTTCTATTGGATGGTGCTGGTCTAGACTGTAATGAGCACAGAGCCCACTTGGGCCTCTAGATGGAAAGGCTTGCTTTATTTAGTCCAAGAGTCAGCAAGCACATTCTGAGAAAGGCCAGGTAGTAAATATTTTAGACTTTGAGTGCCATAAAGTTTCTGTCACAGGTACTCAACTCTGCTGTTGTAGCACAAAACCAACTAGAGATAATATTTAAATGAATGAGCATGGCTGTGTTCCAATAAAACTTTACTTACACAAACAAGCACTGGGCCCGAAGGCCATAGTTTGCTTCTTCCTGGTATAATAATTATAAACAAATTTACAACAAAACCCCAGACACTTTGGCTGTATCAGATATGTGCCAGTCTATATGCAAGAAACCATCCTAGATATTTTCACAGAAGGAATTTAATAGGGAATTGGACACAAGAGGTGAGAAGCTAAACAGGGGTGGTGAACTATCCTAGAATTTAGGAATCATGGGAAGCTGTTATCACCCCTGCATTTGGAGAGTTGATGGAAGAGAGGAGGGGCTTTCTTAGAGTTTATCTGGCAAGAGCTAGCGTCATGTTTGGGGCTGCCAGTCATGAGGTGGGGCTGTAGGCAGAGTGGCTGTCATGAGACCAGACACTGGGGGAAGTCTAGTAGCTACAAGGCTCCCCCTGCCTCCTGCCCTTCAGTCTTCCACCAGTGCCTTGTGGTGGGTGAACCCACATCAGGAAGGGAATCTGGGAAGTACGATTCCTTCCAATGCCAAGCACAACCCTGGTAGCATGAGGAAAGGACCTGTGAGTGGTGCCTTCCTAGTCCACACATTAAACCTAAAATGAAAGGAAAGTAGGGAGCTTTGAGCTAGCCTGGTGGCCAAGAACAGCATTTTGTGCAGCATATTTCCTTCCTTTGTGCCGGCTCTTTTTCAGTAGTTTTACTATTTAATCCCTCAGGGAGGAATGGTTAGTCAAGAAAGAATAAAGATGAAAGGCCCAAGGACCAGAGTCCTCAGACAGAGTTATCAGTTCTGTCAGTAAATCATCAGGAACTTGCGAGAAGTGGTGGCAGTGATGGGATGTGAGCTGGCAGTTTGTAGCTGGAGGAAGGGTGACAGTTTTTCCCTCTGAGTGTGAGCCACCCATATCATATGAGATCGGAAAATAGGAAAACAGAATTTCACTTCTAATCCAGCTAATGGACAAGACGTTTTTCTCCACTTCTAGTTTTTTTTTTTTCTTTCTTCTTTGACTAACTGAAATAAAGTAAAATCTCAACATGGCTTTGATCTGCCCCTTAGTTCCAAGAGCTGGGTTTAAAAGTATCAGGGAGAAGGCCATTTCTTACATATTCACCTCTCTTTAAAATGACATCTGTTCATTGAAATTCCCCTCCCTTTGTTCTTACTGTATCGGATATAGAGGTCTTCCAGACCTCTATAACATTCACTGATTTGTATTTGTTTTAAGAGAGAAACTTCATTTCCTTTCCTTTATATTTCTGAGTGGGTAGCATTTGTGGACTCATTTTCCTCACTCTTTCCTCAGAAGAATGGGGCACACTGAACTGTTTGGTGGTGGGTTTGGGAGAAGAACTGAGACTTGTGTGGCTTGGGCATTTCTGGCCTTGTTGCTCAGAAAGTATGTGTTGGCATATGTTCTCCATTATGGGTTTAGGAACCTCATTGCAACGTAGGCATGCTTTTCTTCAGAGCTGCCTGTGACAGGGAAAGAGGTGGGATTTAGTATCAGTAAGGCTACTTAGCCTAGGGTCTAAAGTTATATTCTCTAATCAGCCTCATCATTTATAAAAATGATATTTAGATCTTTACATAATTGGTTCCTGGATTTATTGCTCGGTCGATTCAAATTTAGGCTTCAGAAGAAGGGCGATGTATATTAATTGGGTCCCTCTAAGACCTCCAAAATTTAGCACCCTTTCCCCATTATAATTGGGTCAACTTGAAAACAAGAAACATATATTAATATACCTATATTAGAAATCACATTTAATTCATAACCTGAATCAGGTACTCTGCAAAAAGGACACACACACACACACACACACACACACACACACACACACACTTCTTCCTTGTTCCACATATAGTCAACTTCATATTCCCTCAGTGTTTTACATCCCGGCAAACAACACCACCATTTATTTAGCTTTTCAGGCCAAACATGTAAGTATCATTGGTTTCTTATTTTTTCTTCAGCCAGAATGTCAAATTCATATGCAGGCCCGTTCAGCTCTAGCTCCAATGTGTAGCCTGGTCTGACCACTTTTCACCATCAATATCAGTACTCTTCTTGGCAAGCCACCATTATCCCATGCCTAGAGTACCGCAGTAGCTTCCTGTCTGATCTCATTCTGCCATCTTGCTTACCTTAGGTCATCCTTCAGGTAGCTAGAGGATAAACTAGATCATTTATGTCATTCGCCTGAAACCTTCCAGGAGCTTCCCATTAGACTTAAAATTTTTTCCAGTGTTATCACTAAGCCAATAAGACTCAAAACTCACCAAGTTCAGCCTCTCTCCCTTTTCTATCTATACTTCATCCATGCTGGACTTTTTTTTCTCTTCTTTAAAAGCATAAAATTTATGTATAGATAAAGAGTTTTAAATGTGTTATAATCTTTGCCCCAGTTGCTTGTCCTAAATTTCTCCAGACTCCTCCTTTCTCAACTAAAATGTATCCTCTTCAGAGACACCTTCTCTTATCTTCCTATCTGCGTCATCCCAACTAGTTGAGCAAAAGTGCTCTCCATCACCCTGTTTTATTTTCTTCCTAGAAATTCATCATTTAGGATTTTATTGTGCATGTGGATTATTTACCATAGGTTAAGTGGAGGTAACAAATAGATCACCACATAGTGTGATAGTTCTAGTACTATAAAAGTTTATTTATTGCTTGTGCAGGAGTTAAAGATAAATGCTCCTATTTGGCAGACAACTGTTCTCCATGTGAGGTTTCATAGTCCCAGATGGCTTTCATCCAGATGTTACTCTCTAGAGTCTGAAGGCAGCAGAAGGGGACAATGAATGAGTGTGTAGGAAGCATGTCAACTTCTTAAAATTTTTGTCCAGAATGGGCACATATACCCTATTCAAATTCTTTTGGTCGTAACTAGTCACATTCCTTCACCTACTTGCAAGGAGGTGGAGGTGATGAAGAGATCACTGTAGTACATCTAAAGAAAATGGTAGAAGAGGAACAACCTATGTATAACAACATTCTCATTCACAACAGGGAAGACGGTCAATTACATGGCAGTCAGCAGTCCAGAGCATAGTGGAATCTTTAAGACAGGGATTATGAAGACTGCTTTTCCAGTGGAGGAATTTGCCTTGCCTTGCCTTGCCTTGCCTTGCTTTGCCTGTTCAGTCCTGTCCTGTCCTGTCCTTTCCCTTTTTTTTTCTCTATTCTTTTCTTTTCTCTTTCCTCTACTGGTTTTCCTTTCCTTTCTTTCCTTTCCTTTCCTTTCCTTTCCTTTCCTTTCCTTTCCTTTCCTTTCCTTTCCTTTCCTTTCCTTTCCTCTCCTCTCCTCTCCTCTCCTCTCCTCTCCTCTCCTCTCCTCTCCTCTCCTCTTCTTTTCTCTTTTCTCTCTCTTGCACTCTCTCTTTCTTTCCCTCTCTTCTTTCTTTTGAGATGGAGAGAGAGAGAGAGAGAGAGAGAGGGAGAGAGAGAGAGAGAGTGGAGAATCTTAAACAGGCTCCACTCCCCATGCAGAGCCTGTCATGGGGCCTAATCTCACAACCCAACCATGAGATCAGGACCTAAGCCAAAGTCAAGAGTTGGACCCTTAACTGACTGAGCCACCCAGGTACCCCTTTTTTCTTGATTAGAACCTAGATTGCATTTGGGAGGAACTTCTTCTTCATTGTTCTCTATGGTTCTTTGCTTGCCTTCTAAGAAGCTCTTCTTCAGTTTTCTCCGTGGGTACATCTGAAGAGAGCTTTGGGAAAATACCTTTTTTGGAGGCTATGAAATTTTTGCAACTTGCTTCCTGCTCATGAAACTTGGAGAGACCAAGGATTGCTATAAGGGTTTCAGAGTCCAAGGATTTTTAAAAGTCAGGCTCATGGTTTCTTTGGCAATAGAATTTCCTCAAAACTTATTAGCCTTTTGCTCTATCTGTTTTCAATCCATGTTGTATGTCTACCCTCCCCACCACAGTTTCCAGTCTCTTTTTTGAGACTGCTTTGGTTCTTTGCTTCCTCACACTCATGCCTCTCATCCTATGGTGGCCACCTGAAATAATGCGTGGGAGTTGGAAAGCCACACCCACAATCTTATTTTTGTTTCCAGATGAATATATTTGTTTAAAATATAGTTTTTTAAATAAACATTTGTCCTTATTTTTCATTCTCATCTCAGGATATTGATGGTCTTTTATCATTTGTCTCTCGCTCCCAGCAAGTTCCTTAGTTTCTGTTTACTAAGCAGTCAGCTTTACCTTGAGCTTATTCATTTCTTATAATGCATTAGAAAAAAGCAGCAAGTATAACCCGACAAAAACTTATACTCAAAAGTTAAGCTTCCTGGCGCTACAGGCCAAGTAGGTGCTAGATCAGTCTTCCTAGTTGTTATAGGCCACAGTGTTCTCAAATATTTTATAACAAGGCAACGTAGGTCTTCATATTTCTAGCCTGTGACATCTGTTCCGTGTCACTCACTGCTTGGCCATTAAATTAATGTCACATATTTAGGTTATTTTCATAGTGGCACTCATATCATATCATATCCTGTATTATTTAGGGTAGTGCTAGCTGCTGTAAGAAATAGAGCCTAGGATACTTTCGTAGCCCATAGTGGCTATTCGTCACTCACAGAACAGTCCAAGGCCTGTCCTCCTGGTCGGCAGATGTCTTTCCTCTAATTAGAAATTTGGAGACTCAGGCAGCTTCCGTGTAGAGGCTCCTCTGTTCCTTAGGACTTTAGATAATAGGAGAAAGAGAAGAGGGATTGCACCTGCACCAGATTTCTTGACGCCTTTGCCAAAATAGAATGCAGTTAGATCTCTTTAACTCACATTCTCTTCGCAAGAAGTAGTCACATGGCCATCTTTATGCAAGAGGAGCAGATAAATTTAATACTGGCTGAGCAACTGCTTCTCAGGGACAAATAATATTCTACGAAAGAGAAAATACATATTTTGGTGGACATTCAGTCATCTTTGCCGCAGCATACTGCACTCACGTGTTTAAGTTTCTATCTACCTTGATTAAAAAGTAGGCTCTAGGTTCCCAGGGCCTTTCTGTTTATTCATTGGTATATTCCCAGGACACAAGCAATGTCTTTGTTGGAGTAGGCACTCAGTAAATATTTGTAGAAGCAATGACGATATGCTTAATAAATTGAACTCTGTGGCTCAGAATCCTGACTCTGGCAGTTATTGTAAACTCTAGATAGTTTTTTCAATTTTGCCCATCGTTAAATAGTAAAATTACTATTATCTGCCTCATAAAGTGAGGGTCAGAGGACATAATGTATGCATATTGCTTAGCATTGTGCCCGGCACATAGTAAACATTCAGTAAACGTAAGCTAATCATATTCTTATTCTTGTTATTATATAGGTAATATACCATATGGTACCAAATGTACCATATCATTAAATTTTGAGGATAAGTGAATAGAATTTCACTTGTGGCATTAAGAGTTTCCATTATTAAAGTGGTTGTTTTTGGACCTAAGTAAAATTTGATGTTGAAACAATTTACTGGTTTGGAATCATACACTTAGAGGAGTATGGTCCTACCTAAGGCAGATTGAGAGCCTCAAATAGGGGCGTATGTAGCCTTCTAGTGCTTAAATAGTCCTGCTGATAAAGTTGCAGACCAAATGACAGGGATCTCTGTTATCCTTTAAACTGGGTATGGAGAAAAGAGTTTGTAGGTAAAATTTCATGGGAAGTTTAAATTACTGATAAGTTATAAAAAAAATCAGTGCTGAAAGATATAATTTAAGGGGGAAGTTTCATTAATATCTAGAATGCAGACATTACATTCTCTGTGCCACACTTTATGCAACATATTTAGGAAATGAGAAAGCATTCGACCTTTCAATTCTTCAGTAATGTGTTTGTGACAGGTACCAGGTTCCAGGCACTGTGCTAGGCACTGGGGTTATAGTGATGAGCTAGGCAGAGAGAGGTTATAGTCTGAAAGGTTTATAAACAAGTAAACGAGAAAATGAAATGTTCAGTTTTAAGTGTCATGATTGTGAAGAGTGAAGCATCCTGTAGACATTCTCAAGAAGGGAATCTAATGTAGTTATGGGGTTCTGGATAGTCAAAACCCCAAAGAAAAACATTGTCAATATTTCAATTTATTTCACCCCAGTGTACATTTTATGTAACTGAAATGGAACAATATAAAATATTTTCTGTTTTGTCACTTAGAATAATATTATAAGTGTTTTCCAGGTTTTTTAAGAGACATGGTTTTAATGGCTAAATGGTATCCCATCTTGTGAATAAATCTAACTCTCACTGCAGTTGTACATTTAGATTATTTCCATTTTCTTCATTTTGAAAAATCACTGGGAACTAATATTCTATTTTTAAGATGTTCAAAGATATGGAAACATATTTGTCATAATATGGCATGTATGTATCTCTTGAGGATAGCGCAACTAGTCAAATTGAGAAAGAATTAATTTTCCTTGGCTACTATGACTATAAAAGTGGAATCTTCTGAAATTTACAATCTCTTTAGAGGACTCTTCCTAGAGTCAGTAACCCACTGAGTAGACTTCTGTTATATGAACCGAGAGGTCTTTCAAAATGTTGATCAGTATTGGAACAGTCCGTTGTAGGATTTTTCAGAGGCCTTAATATGCTAATGTGTGTTGCCAATCGGCAAGAGAGGAGGAGTATCACCGTGTTGTGATTCCTGAAGTTGTTTGATCATGGTAACCTGTTTATATAGGACATCTCATAGGCCTACTGTTCCATGGAGCATAGCTTTAGAAACACTGATTTATCATCACTTTGAGGCAGCCTGTTGCTGGTTGAAAGTTTATAACAGCTAAGATAAGAATGGTTGTACCTTAATTCAAGCCATATTGGTCCAATTTTTGTACTCTATGTATGACTGTGCTGCACCCTCTGGGACCCATGTTGGTATATGAGAAGCAGCTTTAGTGGATCATGGTAATTGTGTGTGTGTGTGTGCGCACGCGCGTGTGTGTGACATGCATGAGTACATAAGTATATGAGTGTAGAGAAAGATTGGTGGTGTAAAGACAAATACAAAAATGTCTGCATTGTACACAAACCACAGTAAATCCTCCAGTAGAAGGACATGTAGGATCTGTAGAGAAAGGAGATTTCACAGCTTGCTGAAAGGCTTAGGAAAGCATATTTGTACATACATGTGAGTGTTGTGACAGTTCCTTTGGAGCTCTTCACTATACTGATCTCAAGTCTTAGGTTAGACTTATCCAGAATAATATATAATTTTATTATTGTGTATGTGTCTACAGGTGAGCTAGGTGCGTTCTGCTGATCTGGGCTGGACTTGTGCTTTTATCTCTAGTCAGCCGAGGATCTGCCAGAACCTGGCTGATCTGAGATGGTCATAGCTGCTGTGATTCATTTCTGTTGCATGTGGGGTCACCTCCTCCAGCAGGCTCTCCCAGGCTTAGTTCACATGTCAGCAGAGGGAGTACGCAGGAAGCAGGAGTACACACGGCTTCTCCAGACCTCTCAGAACTGGTGCAGTCACTCCCAGCGCACTGTGTTGGCCAAAGTAAGTCACGAGGCTAACCCAGTTTCAGATGAAGAAGTAGACTCTACATCTTGATAGAATTGCTCCAAAGTCATATTGCAGAGTTTGGGTATAGGGAGGGCTGAAAATGTGGCACTCTTTCTTATGAACCTCATCAATAACATCATCAAGAAAGAATGTGCTCCAGGACTGTCAGCCCCTGACAGTGGTGAGCCTCTGCCTGATGTGAACTTTGAGCTCTACTCTTTGCCTTTTTTGGAGGTATGTGTGTCTCTCTTTTATCATTAAGCTATCTGTGTTATACTTGTTGAAGTGTCTGCTTCTTACCTCCGTTTAACTGTACCCCTCTCTTTTCTAATTTTACTTTCACTCCCTGGCTTGGAAACCGGTTAACCCCTCTCTGTCAGGGAGGTGTGGAAAGTAAGAGCGTTTTGTGGCATGAGGAGCTCTGCTCTTTGTGACACATTTGTGCTCCTGTGTGCACATTTTTGCACATAAAAGCTTAACTTTTGCTGCCAGCAAGCACTGTAGAGAGGTATGTTCCCAGATTATTAGTGTGAGCTTTTAGAGAAGAGAAATATTACTTTATTGTTTGGTTTTGATCCCCATGAATTAAGGTATTTCACACATTTCCCAGGAAGTTCCAAGAAAGAGGGTGTGGTTGGTGTTTCTGACTTTTTTTTTGCCCATTCGATCCCCAGTTCTTAGCTCGTTTTCTAGGACTCATCATAGATGGAATGAATGAGTAAATGCATCGATGATTTGTAGTATTTCTAAATCCAGGTAGACTTGTGAAAATCCCCAGTGCCCTCTATGTTCTAAAAAAAGGTAGTGCAAGTAATACTTTCTTGCCTCAGAGGGGGTATTACAAGGATTAACTAATGTCAGGAAAGGGCTTTGATATGATTAGATGAAGGGCGTCCCATAACTATAATGTTTTATTGTTACAATGCCATAAAACGCTTTTTGGGACATATAGCGTACATATTTTCCATAAAATTAATCCATAAATCATGTGTAAAATGTATCAAACCCAAAAGCAATAGCTTTGACCTTAGAATTGCTGCAGCGGTAGTTTGATGATATACTACCTACTACATCAGCAGTACTCTAGAGTACATAAAATGTGCTTCCACATATTCAAAATGTGCAAACGCTTAAAATGAACGAGTAGATGCTTTAAAAATGATTAAATGATTCAGAGCTTTTCATATGAAATTATGTGTATTTTTAAGGCATTACTACAAATGCCACAACTTTTAGTTATTTTCACAAATTCATATGAAATACTCACTATTCAATTCACAATGTTCAATAGAACTGCTTTATGATTTTCTTTTTTGAAAGATAATCTTCATTTCCTGGTTTTCCTGCTTAATAGCTATATACGAATGTCCGCAGGACTTTTAATGAAATGTCAGCACACATAATATTCTTGTTACATCTTTTTTTTTATGTCATCTACATGGCAAATATAATATTCACAATTTCTTTCAGAGAAATACTCATTTTTCCTTCTTAGTTACACTATCAAACTTATGAGTAACTATGAAGGATGAAGATATATTATTATTACCAATATTGCCAACGAGCGGTTGTTCACTTTCAGTATACTTGAAGGAATATTACAACTTTCTCAATATGATTTTCAAAAACACAGATGTGCCTGTCACAAGTAGACTTTTGCTTAAAGAGGGCTGTTTTGAAATACCTCTAACTGCTGTGTAGTGTCTATGGAACATCACTCCGCAAGTATTTAATCAGAATGGTGTGTGCATTCCTTCCCCAGAGGGACTTAGCAGAGTAGGGGAATATCATTGAAAGGGTATCTCTATCACAGGTGCAAGGTAACCTTTAAATATTTGCATAGTGTAATACCAGACAGCAGATTTAGAGGGACAGTTACTCATCTCTACTAGATTCTTTGTCTGTCTCCCTGTCTCACAGTGGCTGGGCTGAAACTTCATCTCTCTGTTTCCCTTTCATTCTTTCAAGACTTTCTTTTCTTTACATTAAGCAGCTATTTAACTGAAATACCAGTTTCATCTACAACTCTTATGGGATTATAACATATTTTGGCATCAAGCAGCTATGGAACCCTTGGTTTAGATCCTTATATAAAAGTGACTGCATCTGATGATACTCAGCGTGAGCTAATGTTTCTCTTTGCTCACAAGAGCAAGGAAGAGGGCACACAGTATGGTCTCGTGTGAGTACTTCAAGCATTCGGCACAGTGGCTGGCAGAAAGCATGCAATCAGTAAATTTCAGGTTGCTTCTCCTTCCCCGACTCCTCCTTGCCTCTTTTTTTAAACCGAAGTATAGTTGACCTATCATATTAGTTTCAGGTGTATGGCATAGAGGTTCAACAATTATATACATTATGAAATGCTGGCATGTTAAGTGTAATTACCGTCTATCACCATACAAAACTATTATAGTCTTACTGACTACATTCTCTATGCTGTATTTTTCATCCCCTGTGACTTGTTTAATAACTGAAAGTTTGTCACTTCCCTCTCATTTGATTTAGAAAAACAAGATCATTTAGTACGAATTCCTCAAAAACTGCTTGCATCATTCCCATTTTCTTCTCCTTCTCTGAGAAGAAAGTGTCATTATAATACTCTGCTGTCCATGAAACAGCCAGTTTTCTGAGTGAATAATTTTTCTGACTCAGTGTTTCTAAAGCCTTTGTGTATTGGTTGGAGGGACTACTCCATAATTGACATAATTTTAGCTAAGTCTTCTTTTCCTAAGAGAGTCCAAGCAATCTGAGAGCAGACTTCAATTCAGATATCAATTTCTAATATTTCTGCTATAATTCTGATATCTGTGTTTTCTACATAGCAGTCACTAAATGCTGAATTGAATTGTTTATATTATGTAAGTACTACAAATAGTATAATACTATTTATAGTTAATACTGAATTGATATTTTATATCCGGGAGTACTATTTCAACTTGAGTATTTTATACTTGTATATTAAAATGATCTAAATTTAAATGAATACTAGATTCTTCTACCTGGACTAGTGAAGAGCTGTACAAAGGTGGAGATCATGTTTCTGAACTGAATATGTATGTATATTGCATATTGTGATATTGTTCTTTTGTTTTAAAGGGGCTGGCCTTTAGGAATCCAGTTTATTTTTCCACGTGAATAGAATCTGTTTTTTTTTTTTTTTACACTTCTTCGTCTGAGAAAAGGTCTTATTTTTATTTTCCAGCAATGCTTAACCTGGGTTGGTGGGGCGGGGGGGGGGGGTTAGGGTGGGTGGTGGATCACAGTTTTGCCTTATTCCCTCCTCTCCACATCTCTCAAGAAGATAAATATGGATTTATCTGACTAAAATACTTTCTGCACTAACAAGTTGTATCTTAAGATTGCTTTTTCTCACATGTTTCCAGTTGTGTGACAAGGTGGTATAAACAGTGTAGTTCTGAATGCATGTCTTCTGGAGAGTATAGAAAAGGTTATTCAGAGGACATGAAGAATAACTTTACAGGTGTTAAGGAGGATGTCTTAAATCAGGGACGATGTATAAAGCCGAGTGGGTGTTGGTCATATCATCTATGAGAAGGATAATCCCAAATGTTCTCCTTTTTATGTTAAGATTTTCATCTTATTTAATGCTCAATAAAAATAAAAAATATCTTGTTGGTCTCCTTCTGTAGTGAATCGTTGGATTTTGTTTTTTAACCTTGTACAAATTTTAACACAAGATGGAACCCTAACCCCATAGTGTTTCATTTCACTCTGCAGTATGGGCTCAAAATGGTCATATCCTTATTACTCAGTTTGGAATTTAAGGAGCTGTGTGTTCTTAAAAATGTCCACAAACGTTTCATGATTTTTGAAGTTCTAAGAGTAGAAAGTAATTGAAATATTTGACAGTTTCTCTCTGAGATTTCTAAGCATCTTATTAAAACCTCCTCATTCAAAATCACTACAGCAAGGGGTTGAAAGCTAAATGGTCATGTTCAGTCCTACTAGATGAAAGGGGATCATTTGTCTGTGCTGGACGGCAGGTCTATACTGCCCTCTGATGGACAATCGGTGCTTTGGATGACCCTGTCCCCTTTCCTGGGAAAAGAGCCTCCTCTTCTGCCTTTGGCCGCTGGCAAGCACTGTAGGCCCTTTGCCCGGCCAACTTCTTGGACTAGCTGGGGCAGTTGTAGTATTCAGTTTGTTGAGGAAGTTTGGATTATTTTAAACTGGTGTTTCGGTCGGGGGAGATAAGATTAATCTTTTTGAGTATGTGAACAGGCAGAGTACATTCAGCGCATGGGAAGTAATCATCCCACCTCTAGTGATGGCTTGCACAAAAGGGTGGAGGGCATGGTTACACTTCACAAGGGCAATTTTCTGCCTTTTAGCTTTGTCCTTCATGGCAGGCTGCACTGGAGTGCCTGCTGTCGATACAACTGTGAAGTTGACAAAATCCTGTTTGCTTTCTGTCGGACATAAAGGTGAGGTGAGGTTATGTGCCTGCGGTCACATAGCTAGAAAGTGGAGGAGCCACAGTTCAAATCCCGGCTGTGATTCCAAAGTCCAGGTTATTTCCAGAGGAGAGGATGAGGAAGGTAAAGTGAACCCTAATGAAATAGCACTGAAATATATGGGGGGAAGGATGGCTCCGAAAAGTTCCTATATTGAAGATTAAGGAAAATGGGGGGAAGATAAATCATGAAGTGGTATAAACATTGCTTTAGGAAGCCAGTAGTGGAACAGAGAGTGCTGAATAAGTATCACCAGACTTCTAGTATTCTTCTTTAAAATCACATTTTAAATGTGGGGAGCATAGGGGTGCCATAGGTGAGCATCTGACTCCTGATTTCAGCTTAAGTCATGATCTCATCATGGTTCATGGGATCGAGCCCCACATCAGGCTCTGCACTGATGGCATAGAGCCTACTTGGGATTCTCTCTCCCTCCCTCTCTCTCTATCTCTCTCTCTCTCTCTCTCTTTCCCCCCCTTTCTTAAAATAAATAAACAAAAAGATGGGGAGCACAGGCAGAGTTAAGGCTCTTGGCTCACTGTCCTGAATCTCCCCTTATTAGTGCTGGGATTCTGGATGGGTCATGTAGCTTCTTTGTCGAACAGACAAATTACCCACCTCCCAGGATTTGTGTGGAGACTAAATGATACAGTGTAGACCAGTGGTCCTCACTCGTGGCAGTTTTGCTCCCCAAGGCACATATTTGGCAATGCCTGGAAACTGGGGTTGAGGGGTGCTACCACCACTTCAAGGGTGGAAGGTAAGAATAATCCTTCGTAACAAAGAATTATCTGGCCCCAAATGTCAAATGCCAAATTTGAGATTGATGCTTACTCTCTGTGTAGATCAAGAGCCTAGTAACAGACAATATCTTCCACATGGACACGTTATTGATTTATTTATTTACTTATTTATTTTATATATATATGTACATATATATATATATATTTTAAGCTTATTTATTTATTTTGAGAGAGACAGAGACAGTGTGAGCAGGGGATGGGCAGAGAGAGAGAGAGAGAGAGAGAGAGAGAGAATCCTAAGTAGGCTCCACAGTGTCAGTGCAGAGCCTGACGTGGGGCTTGAACTAATAAAACCATGAGATGATGACCTGAGCCAAAACTGAGGAGAGTTAGACACTTAACCAACTGAGCCACCCAGGTGCCCCTGGACCTGTTACTCATTCCATGCTCATTGTGTGCCAGGCACTGAGTCAAGAGCTTTTCATACATCATCTCTGTTTTCACCAGCCTACAGGTTGAATTGATTGCAAATCAGGCAAAAAGTGCTGCTGAATGTTACAGAGTGCTCCATGGCGGACTCAAGTCTGTATAGCTCCAAAACACTGACTACAAGTCTACTTTCTCCTGTTTTAAAGAAGTTACTGTCATTGGCTCTTTGCTTTAAGTGTTTGGAAGAATAAATGAACATAAGCATGTTAGAGTAGCTTGTTAGACACTATGAGCAGAGTTTTGCCCACTGTGGTGTGTTTCTGTCCTTTTACCATGCCCAGATGGTCACAGAAGATGTTGATTTTCTGATTGGAGGTAGCTGTCATTGCCCCCTGCTCTTCTTAGTCTACTCAGGTAAGGCTTCTGGAACACTGACAAATTGTTCACATCTGCAGTCACCCCCAGAGTAGAACTAAAGGTCTGGCAGCACCACGAGTGATGCTCTGCCCCGGTTGCGTGCTGCAGTTGTCAAAAGAAAGCAGGTCAGAGAGGAACGGTGCTGTTTCACCCCCAGAAGGGACTCTTGAGTGAGAATTACAGAGGCTAGACAATGCTTACAGATGTATTCTTTTAAAGTTTATTTATTTTTGAGGGAGGGATGGAGGGAGAGAGAGAGAGAGTTTACAAGCAGGAGAGGGGCAGAGAAAGAGGAAGACACAGAATCTGAAGCTCTGAGCTATCAGCATAGAGCCCAATGAGGGCCTTGAACTCAGGAACCATGAGATCATGACCTGAGCCTAAGTGGGACACTTAACCGACTAGCCACCCAAGAGCTTCTTCCTACAAATGTATTCTAATGGAAAGGCAGACAGGAGAGCTGTGGGGTCACCACACTCCCCACCCCACCCCCACCCATCTGAGTATGAAAGCTAATTTTGATCCCTCCTTTCCCCTCGGTGAACAAAGAAGTAGCATTATTTCTTCTGGAACTCAGCAGATTGGTTGTCTGACATATCCCATGGCTCAGGTAGTCGGCTGGAAAAAAGCAAAGGAAAGAGATTCATGCTGAGGCTACATTTGTCTGGAAATGGAGAAAAAAAAAACAACTCATGTAAATCTTAATGTAGATTAGGAAGTGTGGACTTCCAATTACTTCAAAGTGGCATAGGCTTTTGATAATGTGTTTCATCACGATAGGAATTATGAGGTGCTCAGACTAATTCCCTGAAATCACAAGGGGGATAAAGAGTTCTAATAGCTTGTTACAGTAAGTTAGAGCCCAGGGAGTAGAATATTATGGTCCACATTAAATCTCCATATCTAGACCATGAATTACGTATTGACTTTGGGAGAACAGAAATCTAATAGAGTGCAGGTTGACAGTGAATGTAAATTAATAATTGTTTGGATGATTCAGAAATATCTTTCTGTGCGTCATCAGTTTCTGTGTGGTCTCTGTGTGGAGAAAGAACTGATGTTCCTTAAGTACTGGATATCAGTACCCTGATGTTTGTGTCCAGAAGCTTAGTCTTTTAACCAAGGGGAATAGTTACCCATTGGTTTGGATAAGAAGGAAGAGAAGCAGAAAGACTCCTTGGGTTTATTGGTGGTGGGACAGGGATGGGAATGCAGATAAGCAGTACTTTCTGTCATTAGGGCAGTGCCTTCTAGTGCTGGGTGTGGATTGGTACTAATTAAATATATTAAGAGGTTAACAGAATCAACAGGCAACACGTGTATATGTGTGTATATGTGTTTATAGCCTTACATACAAACTCATGCATACACTATTATATAATATAACAATCTGTTATATTACATATACATTTATATATACTACCTAATAAATACATATAGTCGAAATATATAATGTATATCATGCATAGGAAATAGAATTGGCTTAAATATATGTTACACAATATAAAATGAGTATTGTGTGTACTATATATTTAATGCAATTTATAATACAACATAAATGAAGTTATGTAAATAGCTACTATATCTTAATATAGTATATAATACCATTGATTTATATGTAAATCAATTCTCTTGATTGTGTGCTGTAGAATATCAAGTTCATGTAGTGTTCTCCCATGGAATAAAGTCAGTAAACTGTGTTCTAAACTTAGAATCTGATTACATTACTATAATTATCCTATGATCCACCGCGTGGCCAGTAAAGAACCTCTTGTCATATCCTGACGCAAAATCTAGCACAGCACAAGCTATGTTTGAAATGACATAGAAAATCTAACAATTAGAGTCGTGTACCATTAGCAGGACTTTTTTATTGGGCTGTAAATTAGTGGCACGCTCAGTGATTGCTTTGAATTGGTTCGTGCCTTTACAATATTAAGCCTAGTCCCTCTCCCATGCCCTTTGCTCTTGTTTCTTAGGTCTTTGAAGTTGCTTAGCCAACACCTGACAGACAGGTGGATCTCTGCTGTGTGTCTCGTTCTTTGTGAACAGGTGGCAGATCTTAGATTTATTCTGGTGTGTTCTTTCCTTTGTAGTTTTGTGTGTTTGTGTCTTGCAAGGATGGGGGCGCCAGGCTGTTGATTGAAAGTTGCATTTTTAACTTCAACTTATGTTGTGGATTCTAAAGTTAAAATTGTAATTTTATTTCATGTTATTTAAGATGATTTAGGTTAAAAAAATAGGGTCCACCACCTCATCAAACAAGGGAAAAGCATCACACATACCATATATATATATATATATATATATATATATATATATATATATCTTTTTTTTCCCTCCAGGAAAAAACTGACGTAGGGAAGGGTGTTTTTTTCAATTATCTGTGTACTAACTTAGGCCTATCAAACAATAAATGCTACTTTACAATGTGTTGCACCCTAGGGATACATTCTTTGGGATTCACAATGTATACGTAGATAGTGTCGAGCACTCCTAAAAAGAGAAAACTTTAAATTTTATTTAGCGCTGCATTGTTCCCAAGTTTGTTTAATACCAACGCTCCTCTCTGTACTGATCTCAAAGGATGCAGCTGTTCCACTGAAAACATTTTGGGGTTTCTCGAATGATAATATATTATCTTCAGAAGGAATCAGGTGCAGTGGTTACTAAAGGAAAGGCCAGGAGGCAGCCCATTACTTCCTTGTCACCAGAAGTTGTTAAAATTCGGCGTTTTTTTCAATTATCTGTGTACTAACTTAGGCCTATCAAACAATAAATGCTACTTTACAATAATTGTTATTTTCGTGATATAAATGTAAACTACCCCCATAACTCAGATGACATTTCCACAATTCACTTTCATTGTAAATTGAATTATCGCAAAGCACTCTGGGAAATTTCAGTCATGCAGGGGAGGAGGGGGCTAAAAAGAGTTGACACAGGCTTCAGGCCACTGCCTCGTGCTGACCCAGCTACAAAAGGGTAATGAGGATAGATTTTCTCTGTGTGCTGTTGAGCCCAGGGCTTGACTGTCCTGTGGTGCTGTCAGCCATTGGGCTGGTGGGTTTTGTGTTTATTATTGCTTCTTTGATTCCTTTATTATATGCAGTGATGACTATTGTAGTGGGTACTCATCTCAGCTAAAACTTTAGGTCTGCAACAAATAATTTCATCAGCAAAGTTTGGTTATTTATTTTGACCTTCATACCACCAGGGTCCTGTTATGCCCAGAATTCAGGGGACCCCAAAAACCACCAGGGAGCCGAGTCCGATGCAAGAACAAAGAGCCTTTATTCGAGCTAGCTCGAGCTCAATCTCCTACCACGGATGCAGCAGTGGAGAGACAGAGGGAGAGAGGGGGAGGGGGAGGGGGAGGGGGAGGGGGAGGGGGAGGGGGAGGGGGAGGGGGAGGGGGAGGGGGAGGGGGAGGGGGAGGGGGAGGGGGAGGGGGAGGGGGAGGGGGAGGGGGAGTTTCCAAAGGTGCAAGAGTTTTAAAGGAGTAGTGGGAGGAGCGATGGTTGTGGCCCTAGCTGATTGGCTGAGGTCAGGGTCCTGTTCCCTTCCAAGGCGGGAAACAGGTGTCTCTAGCTTTCAAGGCAGGAAACAGGTGTCTCTATTTGGGTGGATACGGGTGCTCTAAGGATTGGTCCCAGCTGGTCTGGTGAGAGGTGGAACCTGATTGATTTGGTCCATCTTCTACTTCCTAGTCTTTTGGAGTCCGGATTTGCCCTAACCGTCCCCCAGTTTTTCCTTTGGAGCCCAATTTCTTAGCCATCCATTTATACTGGTCTCCACTTAGAAGGCCATTATTCCCAATAGGCTGGCTGACCTCTAGAATTCTATGCTGTGTTTCATCCTTTGTGTTGTTTTCCCACTGGGGTCAGTCCGTGGATCTGTGGGAGGTACTCAGTGGTCTTAGCTTTCTCTGCCTAGACAGCCCAGGTTGCCATTTCCTTTGTGGGGAAGCAAGCTACATGATCTCTCTGCCTCTGTTACTAACTTAACTATCTCTCTTCTTATCAGTCTTACCCCAGACAGGACAAAGGGGCAGGGAGGAAGTTTTTATTTTCAAGCTACAAGTTATTTGCCAGGGGAAGGGCATCCTTCCCGCAGAAACGTCTAACATAAACTTCTTAAAGGACAAGACTTCTGGCAACACAAGAGGCAGAATCTTGTTGGGCTATGTTCACTCTCAAATGTGTCTTAAAAAAAAAGTGTCTTTCCATCACCTTCTAATTAAAATCTGTGTTTCTGTAAATGAAATGTACTTCTTAAACATGTTTCTCCCATCCCACAATCCCACACAAAGACTTGGTCTCTGACCCAAACTCCACTCTTCAGAATAATGGTCCCGCTCAAAGCTGCATTAGGGTTTGAGCACAAAGACATTTTACACAGAATCCAGGGTCTAGCCCTGGTGGGCTTCTAGGGTTTCCTTCTGTTTCTGGTGCTTCCTCTCCTCAGGCAGAGGAGTGGTCCAAATTAAAAGTCTGTAAGTGCAGTTTCCACAGCCTTCCCTTCTTAGGTCTTTTCCTGGGTGTCTGAGAATGTAATCATATCAACAAACCCTAAAGAGACCACCTTCACTCTATTTTCATTTCTTCTGCCAATTTTCCTGAAATTGGAAATTTAAGGCATTTGGGAGTTCTGAAAATTAGTCTACTTTGCAAGGCTGCTTTGAGGGCCGAGTGGCATGATTGTTATAAAGCGTTGAGCACACCGTCTGCCCATAGTGTCTGTAGTACTACTGCTGTTGTTATTATACTGGAGGTGTAACACCGTGATAATTTCATCCCTGGACACTTTTTAGTTTCGTGAGTGGTAAGCAGGGATGATAGGATCCAATATGTAATCCTCTGAGAAAAAAAGATTTGAATCCTCTGAGGGGGAAAAAAATAATAGCATTTTACTTGTTCAGTCAACTTCCTGGATCGATTAGAATATTTAGATTAGACCTATGTCCAAGGTCAATGGTATTTCTGTAGACTTGTGTATTTGTTAATGTTAAAATCAGAATGCTAATCATGAGAAGACTGGGTACCCCATTCCTCAACGCAGGGGCTTTGAGAAGTCTAAAAGAAGGGACCCAGAGAGTTGCAGAGTTGCAACAAAGAATAATAGGCATTACAAACAGAGTTGGGATAGACAAGTATTTAAGAATTCTATTGGGCGTCATGTTGGAGATTGCTTCCCTTAAACATATGCTAAGAAAACACAGAACAGACTTTTTCCCCCCCCTCTCATTTAGGCAAAACCATCAATTCATTTGTGTGATGAGTCTCTGGTGGTGACATTCCTCCTAGTTATATTTAGATACGATTCTGCTTCCTACAGTGCTGTTTGCTCCAGCTTTAGTCATGGGTGGGAGGCTAACCATATGCCAGGCACCAGGGTATTGCTGGGAATAGAGTGGTGAGCAGGACTGACATGGTTCTGCCGTCATGGAGTTTAGAATCCAGTGGGAGAGACAAGGATTAAATTACACCGTCGGATTTGTAATTTCAGGAGCAGGGAGTGCTTTGTGGGAGAGTAAGGTAGTGCCAGAGCATGGGCAAGTGTTCCCTAAGAAAGTGACTTAAGATATGAAGAGTGAGAAGGAATTAAGTTGGCTCCTGGGAGTCGAGCAGGTGATTTGGCTTCAGGAATTGTACATGTGGCTACCCAGGTATGGGGAGGGGACTTGGAGCGTTGGAGGAACTGAAAGATGGTCACCATGATGGCAGAGCAGTGAGTGGACGTGGGGGGCCAGTTTATCAGGATTCTAAAAAGGTGGGAAGGGGCCACATTGAGTAGGCACTTATATGTCACATTAAAAATGTTTGTTTATTGGGGCGCCTGGGTGGCTCAGTCGGTTAAGCGGCCGACTTCGGCTCAGGTCATGACTTGCGGTCTGTGAGTTCGAGCCCCGCGTCGGGCTCTGTGCTGACAGCTCAGAGCCTGGAGCCTGCTTCGGATTCTGTGTCCCCCTCTCTCTCTGCCCTCCTCCTGCTCACACTCTGTCTCTATGTCTCAAAAATAAATAAACCTTAAAAAAATAAAAATGTTTATTTATTTATTTATTGAGAGGATTGGGAAGCTGGTGATGAGATTTCAGCATGGAAATGCCATATAGATGACAAGTTGCACCCAAAGTGGTACAAATTTGAATTATTAAAAGATATATGTCTGTGGTATGGAGAAAGAATTGATGTCAGGGGTGCAGTGGTGTGGGGCAGTACAGGATAGAAGGCCAGACATGAGGCTACTCCTCTCGTTCCTACAAGAAAAGGTGGTGGTTTGGATGAGGGTGGTGATGGTGGGGATGAAGAAACAGGAACAGATTGGATTAATGTTTAGGAAGTAAAACTGATGGGTGATGGACTGGATTTGATCTTTGTGAAAAGAATCCTTAGGATGCTCATTAGACTCTATAGAACACGTAGGTATTTCTAGTGTTTCTACGTAGAAAATAATATTGTGATCATGCCATGGTACTGCTTTTTCTCAGATATTTTTTTTCAAATCAGTAACACGGAAGTTATTTTTCGGATGACAAGAGTCTCAAATAGTCTTAAAATTGCTGTTCCAAAACTGAAATAATTATTCCTTTGGGAAGAAAAGAATTGGGTGAACTAGATGTTTTATCCACCAAAATGTAGCGTATGTTTTGTTCTCTCTCACTCGTTCATCGTCACTATCTGCTACTAGAGAAAAGATGTATTGGGAAGCAGATATCCTCCATGTAACTGTTACAGAATTGAAATTATGAAGAAAAATATTATCTCAAGTACGCTCCAGTGCAATTTTTAGCCTAGGTGAAATTAATTCTTGAGTTGCTTAATGATAAATAAAATGGATGCCACCCTGCCTTTTGCTTCATGTATTTTTAAAGCCCATGTACATAGTCTCAACAGTGCTGCTTTTCCAGTGAACCTAAGACAGCCAGCCTTAAAAAAAAAAAGCTTCCTTTATCAATCCCATCATGTATTGATTATTCACTGTGGAAATAGCACTTTATTCTTTTTTTTTTCCAAAAGAGAAGGAGTACAGCTTAAAAATTCAGCCTCCCCAGTACCTGTTCCAGTTTGCTTCTGTGAAGTATAAAGCAAACACATTTCTGGCCCTCCTGAGGTTTAGTCACTGCCTGAGTGGCCCATAAGCGAAGGGGAGAAAGTCCTTCAGAAGAACACCATGTGGGATTCAGCTTCACTCCATTCCTGGCTTACTCTTCATTGCCTTTTTCACTTAACTGATATAAAACAGCTGAGTAAATGATTTCTTGTGCTTCTCCAGGGAACCTAGAGGGCTTAGCGGAAGCATTTATTGTAAGTAAAGTCAAAGTTGAGTGGAGCCATATTTATGGGATGAGAACACCTCATAAATATCCGCTGACAGGTAGCAGAGCCCCAGGAGTTCCGGGGCCATCACCCGAGCCACGTCATTGAGCTGAGACCAAGGCAGGGGCGAGGAGCTTTAGGCAGGAGAGGAGTGCTTGTACCCTGAGCCCCTGGCACCAGCTGCGCTCAGAACAGACCCTCTTCTAAATATAGTTTATCTAATGGGCATTGCAAGGCTTCATTTGCTCAAGAGATATGGCTACTAAAAGTAGTTAAACTGCAGTTGTTGTGGAAAAGGCATGGGGTGGATAGAACTGGAGAGTCCAGCATCAGGGCTTCTGAGCTGTTTACTTTGAACATGTTCTTTGACCTCATGCTTTGATGGTCTCCTCTAGCAAAGACCAATAACAATGTACAGATGGTATTAGGAAGATGGTAGGTGTTCAAAAAAAAAGGTACCATTATTTGCTGTAGTTATTCTAGAGACTCATACTTCCTTACTGGTTCTCGAGGCTTCGATGCTTCGTTTGTGTGCTAATCCCCTGAAACTTGCTGGTTCTTTATGTTCTCGAACAGTAGCTGAGTCTGTGTTCTCAAGCATGCAAAGGCAGGAACGGTCCCATTTCACATAATAAATTGTGAATGGCCCTTGGAAACGGCTTCAGGTGCTGGTGCAGGAGACTGAAAACTCTCAGCATTAACAGGCACTTTGTTGCTTATGTTGTATGTGTTTTCATGTAATTTTCACGTGTTTTTTTTTTTGTTTTTCTTCCTTTCACCCCCCCCCCCCAACTTGGATTACAACCATTTACAGAGTCCTTATTCCTCCCTTGCAGCCGTAGGGCGTTACAGTGGAAGCCAGCATAGTATAGTGTAAAGATCACTGGACTGGGTGTCTGGAATGGAATTTTCCATCCTGTTTCTGCTCCAAATGACTTTGCAACCTTGGACAACTCCTTGAATTTGTCTGGGCTTCGTTTCTTCCTTCAAAAACTGTGGACTGTCACAGTCCCTTTCCGTTCCCACATTCGAGGCAGTTAGCAGGCTGTAGGTTTTAGTGATCTGAAAAGACCCACTTTGTGTCAGAATGTAGTGAAGAATATGAGGCTTGAGATTTCCTTTTAGCTTCGGAATTTTTAGAAAGTAGAATTCAGACCCGAAATATTGATAAACAATTTTTAAAAGGTGGTTTTCTGTCTCTGTGGTGTTTGCATTAGCTGATGAGTCGTTCAGATATATTTCTAATCTGCCTTGCTGTCAAGCTACTTTTAATGGATGTTCTAGCCACTGGCAACTAATAATTTGTAATCATAAATGATAAGTAATGGAGGCACTTTGCTTTTCAGTCAGAGGCATCTGTCCACAAAGATGAAATGGACTTAAAACGTGCTGTTAGGTGTCAAACAAAAACACAATCACACAGAAAGAGCCTGGGATGTTAGCAACAGTGCTTACTCTTTCTGAAAGTATAAAAATTCAGTCCGAATGCTCTGTGGTGGCCTTGCATGGAGTCATAAACTGTCTCCAAAAGTAAATCTTTATACCTATGAAGACGAAGTTACAACTCTGAACCATTCCTGTTAAAATCACTAATGAGAAATATTGGAATACTTTAGCACACATATCCTTTAGACCCCAAGTCTGTTTTGAAAATAGCTTCAGTATTAATAAAGGATTTTTTTGGTTCTTGTGAAAAGTGTAATGTAATTTTTTAAATAACATGGATTATGACTTAAATTTTTTCTCATTTAAATTTTTTCCATTTTTTACATTTTCTATGTTATGTTTCTATTGATACATGATGTAAAACTCAGTAATGGATGTATAGGATGAACAAGTTTTCTTTGTTAGTACAGGTGGTGCTGTATGGCTTTAAGCATCCTCTGCTAGTAGAAGTTATTAATTAACGGGATAGATTCAGGAGGCACGTAGGTGGCTTAGTTGGTTAAGCATTCGACTTCAGCTCAGGTCATGATCTCATGGTTCATGAGTTTGAGCCCCGCATCAGGCTCTGTGCTGACAGCTCAGAGCCTGGAGCCTGCTTCAGATTTGGTGTCTCCCTCTGTCTCTTCCCTTCCCCCGCTCATGATCTGTCTCTGTCTGTCTCTCAAAAAAAGAAAACAAAAAAACATGATAGAGTCTGAAATGTAGACTTGAGAATGGCCATCCCTTCTGGCTTCCATCAGTCTCCCTGCCTCCAATGGTCCCTCTGTTTCTGGTTTGCTGCTTTAGATCTAATGAGCTTGGGAAACCAAAGCATTAAGATGGCTAAACTGTGTACCAAGTAAGTGTAGATAGACCTGAAGGAGAGACGGAATGTCCTCTTCAGGAGCAAATTGACATTACATTTAGTGAACAGATTTTGTAAGAGATACTTAATGTTTCATTTATTTTTATATTTTCCAGAGTCTAATATATTAATTATCTGTCAAGTAGCAGGTAATGAGTAACTGTTATTTTAGTGAGTGAATGCTCAGATGCCACTCTTTTCTCATTCCTTGGGTTCTTTGATGTATTTTAGAAGGTGAGGTTTCTTAGATTTTTGATCGCTGTGCAATAGAAGCATTATTTTAATTACTCCATGGTTGTAAACCATGTGAACCATGGTTTCACTTTTGAGAAGTGAAAGCTACTGTTTCTTGGAGGTGAGGCATCTTATAAGTAAGTCAATGTTGTTTTATATCACATTTGGTAATGTTGAGGTTTACGAGTGCTTTGGTATATTAATTATCCACAAATAATTTGGGGAAGGTATTAAAGCTTTGCATTGACATTCATGTCATTCTTCAACCCCATTGCCCAAGTTAAAAATAAAGCAATGTCAGGATACTAAAAGCAGTGGTCGAAAAAAAACGAATAGTAAAATAATCATCTCCTCTTATTGTGTGAATGGTATTAAGTCAGGGTTGCCGCCTCAAACAGTGGCAAATGCTGCGCAAAAGCTATGGGATGTGTTTATTCTCTCTGACCTCATGAGTTTCCTTTTTCTTCGTTGTAGGTGTCTCAGTGAAGGCCCCACCTAAAATTCAGGCACCCAGCAGGTTGTCCTAAATATGATGATTTAGATTGGGAGATACATTCATCTAAGCTAATCCAGTTAAGGATAACTTAATTAAGAGAATAAAATGTGCCAGCACTCTTCTGCTTCTAGCGGAGGATCGCATTAGCGTGTTCGCATATTCACACTTTCTGCAAAAAACACAGGCAAGAAAAAAAAAAAAAACAAAACCTCAGAGTCTTGAATGTGAATGTGACCCAAGAATCCATCAGTGCTACCCTTCCGTGTCCAAAGATTTTACCGTCTAAACCAAAATGTTAATGTACTAATTAAAACGGTTGTGATTTAAAAGGTTTTAGCGGTGTATTCCAGAATGACTGTGTTTATCACACAGAAAAGGTAGTAATCTGCAGGTGAATGATGTTTTTGCATAATGTTGGTCCAGGTAAACAAATACTGAATCACTATTCCTATTATACCATTAAAATATTTTCCGAGAAATGTAACACACCGTGAGTTTTAGTTTAAAGGTGCATTATGGCTAATTAAACTTTTAATCCTTCACTGGTTCTAAATTTTGTTTTATTTGCATTACTTGGGACCTGTTTTCAATTAAGGAATACCAAATGATTGATGTTTAAAAGCACAGGTTTCCTATATGTTTCTTCAGATTATTATCTCAGATATATATTGTGAATATAATCACATTTTATATATATAGAAAATTTAAAGGTGATACTCATTTTCTCTGGGCAACTGCTCAAGACTTTAATATGTTCTCTTTCTGAACTCAGACAAGGATACAAGATTTCTCAAACTGTAGTTCACGTTTTTCTTAAATGGGCATGTTTTCTGAAATGACAAAATCCCTTAGGGCTATGTGATTTTCACTAGTGTGTGTGTTTGAAGTTCATAGGCAAACACAACTGAATAAATCATGGAACACATTTTGTCTCTATGCCTGAGAAATGCAAATTGTTATAGGTCAATTGCTTACAGGTCTTGTCTCCGTCTTGTATATCTTGTTTGCAATTTGTTTTTCATTTATGCTTTCATTCCAAGCATACACAATTCACTTTATATTCGCTTGTTATTTACCTGTTGTTCAGTTGTCTGCAGAGTTTGCTTTTAACATGAGAAGAAACTACTCTACCCTGACTGTGCCTTCCTAAATGTACTGACTAATTCTTATCAACATGCACGGGTCTTACCATGCATTAGGTAACTAGGGCATTAGGACCTGCCATCCTAAATTTCCAGGGCCAAGAGGGGGAAATCATTGCTCGCATACCACCTTGATTACTTGTACTCATATCCAAAGGAATTTTAACTACCAGATGGGAGAGATCATAGCTAAGCTAAGAAACAGATCAGCCTTGTGATGTTAGGATCACACATACTGATGCACACCCTGGGGAAAAAACAAAACAAAACAGAAAAACAAACAAACAAACAAAAAAACCTCATTTCAAGGCAGGGCAGGAACCCAAGCTTGGAGTCTCACAGATCTGGAGTCCCATCCTAGTCTTCCGTTTACTGGCTGTATAACCTTGGATGCACTCTGTAACTTCTCTGAGTCTGGTTTCCCCACACTGATAAAATGAGCATGCTAGCCCCGCGTCAGAGGACTATCGTAAGAAACGGGAAAGAAGGAGGGAAGGCACTGAGCAAATTGCTTGCGGCATATGACAAACCAGTTCTGTGTTGTTGTGTTGTTGTTGTTGTCGTTGATGTTTTTAAATGTCTTGATTCGTGGTGTAAATGCTCACATCATGATTGATTTCAAATTATGAATGCTTTAGCAACCTTCTGGTAAAGTTCTTGAATATGGAACAGTCCTCTGGTATCACCCCAGCCTACCACAGCACTGCTAGCCCTTAATAAATGGTAATAATTATTTCTTAATCAGGATATTTTGTCTTCCATCTATCTAAGAAAATTTTTGCTGTTTGGTGCATTTTTTGTAGATGGGAAAATGTGAAAGCTGAGGGAAGAATAGTAATGTACAAGGTTTAAAATATTAATGATTTCACATAACAAAAAAGAGCTACCTTAACAATTTTGAAAGTAGGTAAAAGACTTACAACAAGAAGGAAACATTTTAATATTAAGAAAATATGTTAGTAAAATGCTTTAAAAGTAAGAATAAAGATCACCTTGTAAGATTTTCTAGATGAATTAAATTTAATATTAACTTTTTCAGATTGGTTAGAAATGGTTTGATTTTTCTGATCTTACTTTCTTTAGACACACACACAAAAAGTCCTAAGGGAAAAATTGTGTGTATTTGCCACATTAACAAATAAAGATAAGCAGACAGCCATTATTTAAAAACCTAGTACTCAGAAAAAGAGCTTCCTTCAATTTTATCTGATAGCTGTTTTATGTTATTCAAGACCGATTTTAGATTTTAAAAGTTTGCTACAAGGATATATTTTTTTGGAAGTATTTCTTTTTTTTTTTTTAATTTATTTATTTTGAGAGAGAGAGGAAGAGAGAGCGAGGGAGGGGCAGAGAGAGAGAGGGAGTGAGAGAATCCCAAGCAGGCTCTGCACTGACACAAATCATGAGTGAGATCACGACCTGAGTCGAAATTAAGTGTTGGATGCTTAACCGACTGAGCCACCCAGGTACCCCTGGAACTGTTTCTTTACTGAGTAACCATGGTGATTTTTTTCTTTGTATTGGCACTAATAAAAATTTGTGTGCATAGTCTGACATGATGGCCAAGGGATGGCATACTTGAACTAAGATTACTCCAGAGCATCTGGACACGTGACGCCTTTAAAAGACTTTCACGTAGCAATGGGCGTCTCCATGTACAAAGTACAAAATTGTGGGTGATCTAGGAGAGAATCACCAGATTTCAGGGCAGTTGATGAAATCATCCTGAGCCGAGAGTTCCATTTTTTTATGTGCATTTACTGCGTCATGAGCAGTCAGTGCTGGGACACCATGCCTAGGAAATGTGTGGGCAAACTCAAGGGTATTGCGGTGAGTAAAAGCTGACTTACTTAGATGAAACTTCTCTGTCCATTTCAGCAAGAGGAGGCTCCAGGATGGGGACACTGAAGGGACATGAGGGTATTTTCTATGTTAATCTCACTTACAAAGTGACAAGTCATTGACACAGTAGGTCTACATAACCAGATAGGGCTGTGAGGAAGAACTGGGAAGACTGCACCTTAGCACCCCAAAACTGATGTCCTCTTTAAGTGAGAGATCCTCACTGCAGCATGGGCCCCAAATGCAAGTACCTGTTTTCTCTGGGGATGTATATATCTCTTCCAAAATGCATGTGACTACGTACCCATTACTGTTCCTAGAAATATACCGGGTGGACATGAAAACGTATTCCATGAAGTAGTTAAATGGCATTTGGGGTGTTTGATCAGATTTGGGGAAAGAGAAAGACCACACCTTCTTTCCCTTACCAATGTAAATTAAAATGCTTCTGAGGATGTGAATTACCTTTGTTATGATCACAACCTAGTGTAGGCTTATATTACATATTTAAGTAAAGTGAAAGAGGAAAGTATTTTCTTTCCCATTGACATAAAACGTGATTACTTACCATCCTTATGAAGTTGTATCATCAGCCTTCTAGATGGTATGTCTTCAGATTAGATGCAAAACAATGTGAGAAACCTCAACGGACACTCTTTTGTCTGTCCGTTTCTTCGTGGGACTCTTTCCCATGAAAACATATTACATATGATCCTTTCTCTTCTTCAATAATTAAAAGAAGTGTCATGTTATGAACTAATGTTGGAAGCTTTACCCAGAGTCAGCACCTATCAAAAATCTAAAAGAGTCTGTTTCAGGGATTGGAGGGGCAGGATTCCCATAGGCAGTTCAATAGTGCTGCTGCTGCTTTTATTACATCCTCCTCCATCAGATACTTCCTTTTTCATGCATTTCACTCTCCAAGCAAAAACCTAAAGTGGGGAGACCTATTTAGCGAGTGAAAATATATTTAGGAAACTTTGGCAAGTTATTTTTTTAAAAACGTATTTCTCTTCTGAGCCACCTGCAGTATTGAGCCGAAGGTTTAGAAACGTGAGAAATCCTACTTTATTAAAATCCTGGGTTTAGGGCTTTTCTTTTAGATCGAAACATTGTCTACCTAGAAAGTATTAATATTGAGTTAGATATATAGGCTTTGGAATGTAACGATTATAATGATACCAATCATATATTAAGTGTGTATTGTCTCCTTGACACCATACTGTGCCACTGATCCTCAGAACAGTTCTGCAAGTCACTGCTTTTAACTTCTCCCTTACGTAGTTAAGGAAACTAAGGCTTAGAAATGGAAGTATTTCATCCAAGTTTACATTGCTGGTAAGAGAGCTCCAGCTCTTGAAGGGATTTCGACAAAGGCAAACCGATGCAGCGTCCACACTCTTCACAGCTAAATTATACCGTCCACTCAGGTTCATAATTTCATACCGGTCATGTTGGGAAGTGTGTGGACTGACCCAGTTTTGTGTGGAGGACCGCATGGAATCTCTGAGTAATCGACACCCTTGTCTTTGTGCCCATAGGCCCCTGGGGAAGGTGCGCAGGAGACTGTGGACCAGGAGGAGTCCAGAGTCGTGCAGTGTGGTGTTTCCACTTGGAAGGGTGGACGAGTCACCTCTCTAACTGTGATGAGAACAGCAGGCCTCCGAAGGAAAGAAGCTGCTTCCGAGTCTGTGACTGGCACGGGGACCTTTTCCAGTGGGAGGTCTCTGACTGGCACCATTGCCTGCTGGCCCCTTCCAGCCTCGGCCAGGCCGGGCCTCGGCCCGCGGAGTGTGTGACCGCGCAGCACGGGTTACAGCACCGGACTGCGCGCTGCGTTCAGAAGTTGAACAGAACCGTGGTTGGAAATGAAATATGTGAACACTTTGCCCCCCGGCCCCCGACAGAGCAAGCTTGCCTCGTTCCCTGCCCCCGGGACTGTGTTGTATCTGAGTTCTCACAATGGTCCGAGTGTAGCAAGGGATGTGAGAAGCGACTGCAGCACAGAACCCGGGCAGCCATCGCTCCCCCTCTCTACGGCGGTTCCCAGTGTCCCAATCTGACCGAGTCAAGGGCCTGTGACACTCCCGTTTCCTGCCCTCTTGGAGAGGAGGAATATACTTTTAGCCTTAAAGTTGGACAATGGAGTAAATGTAGGCTGCCTCATCTTAAAGAAATTAACCTAAGCGGAAGAACTGTTCTGGATGTTAGCTCTGATTCAAAGGAGCGGGTCACCTTTAGACATCAGAGTTACAAGCCACGTCACCATTCCAAGCCCTGGGACTTAGAGATAGGTTTTCAAACCCGACAGGTCTGGTGTACCAGAAGTGACGGAAAAAATGCCATGTTAAGGTAGGAGGCCTTTAGTTTCATGTATGTTTGCTTCACCTAGATATTTTACAATGTAATTTTATGAAGTTTCTTTATGATTTCCTACACAGGGATAATTATACCTAGGCTGGGGGTTTGGGTTTTCAGAAGTTTAACTTAAGAAGTTTTCAAGTTCAGTTATGAGTATTTCAGAGTATAGACCAGGCAGAGCTCTGAATTCTTGCATAATTATTAGTATAGCTATATACAATAAGACATACATTTCCGTTTTATCAAAGCATCGACAAGTTTAAAAAATATTTATCACTGCAGTAATAAAAGGCTAGACCTTTCTTTATAATCATAAAAATACAAATGGACTCTCAAACTTGGGATATAAATTATGGAAAAATATTATTTATTTTAATTTTTTAAGTGCTTATTTAAAGAGAGACAGAGCATAAGTGGGAGAGGGGCAGAGAGAGAGAGAGGGAGACACTGAATCCAAAGCAGGCTCCAGGCTCCCAGCTGTCAGCACAGAGCCCAACACCGGACTTGTACTCATGAACCACGAGGTCATGACCTGAGCCGAAGTTGAAAGCTCAACCACTGAGCCACCCAGGTGCCCTGTATTCGTGTTTTTAAAACTTGGTTTTGTTTACTTATGTTTTCATGATTAAGAACGTTCTCTAACATTTTGGTTGTAGATTTTTTATACTAGTAATAATAGCAATAAGTTAATCTAAGAATGCTTTCTATGGCATCAATTTGAAAACAAATATTACCTTTCACAGCAATAATTAGAATTACAAACCTATAGAGGGAATGGACTAAAACTTTTAAAAAGAATAGTTAAGGCTATTAAGGCTTAAAAATTATCTGTAATTGTTTTACTTTAAATTGTAGTACCAAAAAATCATGACCTAAGTATGTAGAAATATGCTCAAAGTAGTTTTTGTTTAATTTTTCCCAGAAGGTCTTAAATGGAAGACCTGGTATATTACCAAGTTTGTCCAATTTAAATGCCTTTCAGTAGGACTTATATTACAAAACAGTGAAACATTCATCTCTAGAGTTAATCATTATCATCAGTTACTATTTTCTCAGAATCCACAGCTGGCTGAGAGAGGCTCAAAAGACTACCTCTGCTATTCAAGAACAAAGTAATGTGATGATTTTTTTTTATTTTTCATTTGACTTCACAAATGAGCATATTTCATCTTTGATGCTTCATTCTGATTTATGCCATATGCAGTTGGCAAGTCCATTGAAGAGTGATTTTCTGCCTTTTATTGCCTGCCTCTGTGAAGCCCAAAAGATTAAGCAGATGATTTGGGTGATTATTGTTTGAATGTGTCTGTGGGATTCTGTAAAGACATTGTTTTCTTAATGTTCTAGAGAATGTTTTCAGTTTTTGTTTGCTTGTGTTTGCCATGTCGTTTTTTTTTTCTTTTCTTTTTTTTTTTTTTAATAAGAGACCTTATTTTTTAGAACGGTTTTAGATTTACAGAAACATTGAGTGGAAAATACAGTCTCCATATAGCTTCTTATCACTTTTCTCCACACATACAGTTTTGTACACATATTTTGCATCAGTGTAGTGCATTCGTTACAATTCACGAGCCGATATCAATTTATTATTATAGTCCATCCTTTACATTAGGATTCACTGTGTTGTACATTCTGTGGGTTTGGACAAACATATAATGATATGGGTCCATCATTACTGTATCATATAGGATAGTATCACTGCCCTAAAAATCTGTGTTCCACCTGTTGATCCCATTTGTCCTCTCCCCAGTGCCCTGGCATTCAGGGATCTGTTTGCTGATTGCATAGTTTTATCTTTTCCACAGTGTTATATAGTTGGAATGATACAGTACATAGCTTTTTCTTATTGGGTTCTTTTGCTTAGCAATAAGTATTTAAGATGCCTCCATGTATGTCTGTGGCTTGATAGCTCAGTTCTTTTTATCACTGAATAGTGTTTGTTGGTTTGCAAACTATCCCTGTACACACAGGGCAGGGAGAGACCGAAAAAACAGGCAGACCACTCTGGATTGGTAGGTGGCAGTTTAGAAAGCAAGAGAACTTACTTATGAGGCTTCTCGGGTGGCCACAGGACGAGTCGATCTCTGCACCCACCTGCCGAATCCTAAAAGTTTATATAGAGGCCTTAATT
This sequence comes from Paguma larvata, assembly GCA_030068075.1. Taxonomy (NCBI): domain Eukaryota; kingdom Metazoa; phylum Chordata; class Mammalia; order Carnivora; family Viverridae; genus Paguma; species Paguma larvata. The sequence goes on along the minus strand of CM057825.1, from coordinate 90,394,616 downwards.
GATTTCCGTCACGTATACCTTGTAGATGGTCTCAAAATACCTTACCCCTTTAAGGCCATGTCCTTAGAGCAGCTCCTACTGTGTACAGGGCATACATTCCAAGGACAAGCAAGGGGCTGAGGAGCCTCCAAATGCCAGGGTCTAGCCTGAAGGTCAACCGTCAGTCACATCCTCTTGATTATCTCCTCCAACAGTATTCTGTTGTATGGATATATCACAATTTGTTATCCAAATATATCCCAATTTGTCACCTATCGAAGGACACCTTGGTTGCTTCCAAGTTTTGGCAGTTATAAATAAAGCTTCTATAAACGTTCATTTGTAGATTTTTATGTGAACATACGTTTTCAACTCATTTGGAGAAATACCAGTGGACACATTCCTATATATTATAGAGAGAGTTCGTTTCATTTTGTAAGACACTGCCAAACTGTCTTCCAAGTATTGCCGCCAGAAGTAAATGAGTATTCCTATTGCTTCACATCCTTGTCAGCACTTTCTAGTATCAGTAATTTGGATTTTAGTCATTTTTCATAGGTGTGTAGTGGTATCTTGTTTTAATTTGCAATTCCTTAATCACATATGATAATCAGCATTTTTTCATCTGCTTAGTTGCCAGCTATAGATCTTTCTTGGCGAGGTGTCTGTTCAGATATTTTGTCTATTTTTTGAGTTGTTTTCTTATGGTTGATCTTTATAAATTCTTTATATATTTTGAATACCAGTCCTTTATCAGATCTATGTTTTGAAAATATTTCCTTCTAGTTTCTCAACAGTGTGTTTCACAGAGAAGTTTGTTTTGTTTCATTTTGAATCTTAGTGAAGTTCAACTTATCAATATTTCTTTCATGGATCATTCTTTGATGTTGCATCTAAAACAACAACAACGAATTATCTAAACCAAAGATCTGCTAGATTTTCTCCTATATTGTTTTCGAGGGGGTTTATAGTTTTACATTTTACAGTTAAGTCTATGATCCAGTCTGAGTTAACTTTTGTGAAAGATATAATGTTGGTGCCTGTATTCATTTTTTTTTTTGTTTTGCTTTTTGCATTTGGATGCCCAACTCTTCTAGTACTGTTTGTTAAAAAGACTCTCCGTTTTCTATTGAATTACCTTTGCTCCTTTGCCAAAGATTAGTTGACTATATTTATGTGGATCTATTTCTGGGTTCTCTGTCTTTACTCCATTGATCTATTTATCTTTTCTTTGCCAATAAAGCAATGTCTTAAATACTGATAGTAAGTCTTGAAGTACGGTAGTGTTGGTCCTCTGAATTTTTTTTTTTTAATATTGTATTGTCTATTTTAGGTCTTTTGTTTTTCCATGTAAACTATAGAATCAGTTTTTTTTCAATATCTACCGCATAATTTGCCAAGATTTTGATTAGGATTTCTTGTAGTGTATGGATCAGTTTGGAAAGAAAGAACATCTTTTTTAATGTTTATTTATTTATTTTTGAGAGAGACACAGAGGCAGAGACAGAAAGAGAGAGAGAGAGAGAGAGAGAGAGAGAGAGAGGGAGAGAGAGGGAAAGCAGGAGAGGGGCAGAGAGAGGGAGACAGAATCCCTAGCAGGCTGCATACTGTCAACACACAGCCCAATGCAGGACTCGAACTCACGAACTGTGAGATGATGATCTGAGCCAAAACCAGGAGTGGGAAGTTTAACCTACTGAGCCACCCAGGTGACCCAAGAAATAACATCTTGATAGTATTGAGTCTTCTTCTTCATGTACCTGAATGAAGATTTCTCCATTTATTTACAGCTTTGATTTCTTAATCAGAGTTTTATGCTTTTTCTCATGTACATTTTGTATCTATTAGATTGATACTTAAGTACTTCATAATTTTGTTGCTAATATAAATGTATAGTGTTTTTAACTTCAAGTTGTAATTTTTCATGGCTGGTGTATAAGAAAGCAGTTGACTTTAGATATTAACCTGTGTTCTGTAACCTTGTTATAATCCCTTATTAGTTCTAGAACTTTATGTTGTTATTGTTAACATTCTTTGGGATTATCTATGTAGATAAGCATATCATTTATAGACAAAAGAAGTTTTATTTCTTCCTTTCCAATCTGTATACTTATTTATTTATTTATTTACTTATTTATTTAAATTCTCAAGTTAGTTAACATACAGTGTAGTCTGGGTTTCGGGAGTAGAATCTAGTGATTCATCTCTTACATGCGACACCCAGCGCTCATCCTGAAAAGTGTCCTCCTTAATGCCCATCACCCATTTAATCTCCGCCACCAAAACCAATCCTCAGTGTTCTCTGTATTTAAGAGTCTCTTATGGTTTTCCTTCCTCCCTGTTTTTATCTTATTTTTCCTTCCCTTCCCCTATTTTCATCTGTTAAGTTTCTCAAATTCCACATAGGAGTAAAATCATATGATATCTTTCTCTAACTGACTTATTTCACTTAGCATAATACCCTCTAGTTCTGTCCACATTGTTGCAAATGGCAGAATTTCATTCTTTTTCATCTCTGAGTAGTATTGCATTGTATATTATATACCACATCTTCTTAATCCATTCTTCAGTTGATAGACATTTAGGCTCTTCCCATAATTTGACTACTGTTGATAGCACTGCTATAACATTGGGGTGCATGTGCCCCTTTGAATGAGCATTTTCATATTCTTTGGATAAATTACTAGTAGTGCAGTTGCTGGGTTGTAGGGTGGTTCTATTTTTAATTTTTTGAGGAACTTCCAAGAAATGGGCAGAAGACATGAATACTTTTCCAAAGAAGACATCCAGGTGGCAAATGGATACATGAAAAGATGCTCAACATTGATCATCATCAGGAAATACAAATCAAAACTACAATGAGATACTACCTGACGTCTGTCAGAATGGCTAAAATTAACAACTCAGGAAACAACAGATGTCGATGAGGATGTGGAGAAAGGGGAACCATATTGCACTGTTGGTGGGAATGCAGACTGGTGTAGCTGCTCTGGAATTCTATATACCTTTTTTTTTTTTTCCTTTTCTTATCTTGTTTTATCCAGGACTTTGAGTATGACATCAAATAGGAGTGATAAAAATGGACATCCTTGCCTTGTTCCTGATGTTAGCAAGAAAGCATCTGGTTTCTCACAATTAAGTATGATGTCAAATGAAGGTTTTTTGTGGATGTTCTTTTTCATGTTGAAGAACCCTCCCCCTCATATTCCTAGTTTACTGAGAATTGTTATCATACATTAGTGTTGGTTTTTGTCAAGTGCATTTTCTGTATGCATAGATACAATGTATGTCTTTTTCTCTTAGTCTTTAGATAGATTGTGTTGATTTTTTAATGTTGAATGAGCTTTGCATACCTGGAATAAATAACATTTGGTTAGGATGTAGTATTCATTTAAAATTTTTTTTAATGTTCATTTATTTATTTTGAGAGTGAACATGAGCAGAGGAGAGGCAGAGAGAAAGGGAGAGAGAGAATCCCAAGTAGGCTCCATGCCATCAGCACAGATCCTGATGTGGGGCTCAAACCCACAACCTTGAGATCATGACCTGAGCCAAAATCAAGAGTCAGACACTTAACCGACTGAGCCACCCAGGCACCCCAGGACGTAGTATTCTTTTTATGTATTGTTGGATATTATTTGCTAATATTTTGTTGAGAATTTTACACATATGTTTATGGGAGATATTGGTCTTAGTTTTCCTTTCTTATGTCTTTGCTTTTTGGTAATAGGATAATACTGGCCTCAGATAATGTATTAGGGACTGTGTACTCTACTTTGATTTTCGGAAATAAATTGCAAATTAGTATAGTTCTTTGTTTGTTTGTTTTGTTTCTTGACTCATAGAAATCAACAATGGACCCATCTGGGCCTGGTGCTTTCTGGTTTGGCAGGTTATTCATTACTGATTCAATTTATTTAATAGATATAGACCTATTCATATTATAGGTTTCTCCTTGCGGGAGTTTTTGCAGTTTGTGTATTTCAAGGAATTTATTCATTCTTCTAATTTATCATTTGTGGGCATAGACTTTTTCATAATATTCCTTTATTATCTTTTTAATGTCTATGGATCATTAACGATGACCTCTCTTTTATTACTTACCAGTACTTACTAGTAATTTGTGTCTTTTTTTTTTTCTTAGTTAACCCGACTAGAGGTTTATCAGTTTTACTGATCTTTTTTGAGAACCAGCTTTTGCTTTCAGATATTTTCCCTACTGATTTTATACTTTGGTTTTACTGATTTCTGTTCTAATTCTTATTGTCTTCATTTTGCCTACTTTGGATTTAATTTGCTCTTCTTTTTCTAGTTTTCTAAGGTAGCTTAAGTTATTGCTTTTAGATATTTCTCTTTTTCTACCATGTGAATTCAGTGACATAAATTTCTTTCTAATCACGGCTCTGACATCACAAATTTTAATAAGTTGTATTTTTATTTTCATTTAATTCCAAATATTAAGTTCTCCTGTGACTTCTTCTTTGACCCATACATTATTTGGAAGAGTGGTGTTTAATTTCCAATTATTTGGGAATTCTCCAGCCATCTTTCTGTTATTGATTTGTAGCTTAATTCTATTGCGTCCTGAGAGTACTTTGTATGATTTCTTATCTTTAAATTTGTTAAGGTGTGTTTCATGGCCTGGAAATGTGGTCTGTCTTGGTGAATGTTCGGTATAAGAATGAGGATCAGGTGTATTCTGCTATTGTTGGGTAATGTATTCTACAAGTGTCAATTATATCCAGTTGATTGATGGCACTGTTCAGTTCCACTCTGTCCTTACTGATTTTTCTGCCTGCCGGATCTGTCCATTACTGATTGAGGGGTGTTGAAGTCCCCAAATATAGTAGTGGATCCATCTATTTTTTCTTTGTAGTTCTATCAGTTTTTGCCTCATGTATTTTGATGTTCTCTTGTTAGGTTCATACACATCAAGGATTGGTATATCTTCTTGGAGATTTGACCCCATTCTTGTTATGTAATGCCTCTCTATATCCCTACTGGTTTTCTTGTTCTGAATTCTGATTTGTCTGGAATTAATATAATTACTCCAGCTTTCTTTTGCTTACTTTTAGGATGGTAATCTGTACATTTTAATCAACCCATGTCTTGAAAGTGGGTTTCTTGTAGACAATATACAATTGGATTTTCTGATTTATCCACTCTGACGGTCTCAGCCCTTTAATTGGTATATTTGTATCATTGAATTTTAAAATGATTATTGATGTAATTGGAATAATATCTTTTATATTTATTGTTTTCCACTTATTGCCCTGTTCTGTGTTCCTCTTTTTGACTTCATTTGTTTTTCCATCTCTGATTTTAATTGCACATTTTATGTTACACCATTTGTCTTCTCTCTTAGCATATCAATTAGTCTTACTTTTTTACCTTTTTCTTTTTTTTTTCTATTAAAATTTTTTACTTTATTTTAGAGAGACAGAGAAAGCGAGAGCAAGTGGGGGAGAAGGGTATAGGGAGAGAAAGAATCCCAAGAAGGCTATGTGTTCAGCACAGAGCCCAATACAGGGCTTGATCCCACAACCCTGGGTTCATAACCTGAGCACCAAAGTCAAGAGTGAAATGTTCACTTGACTTAGCCATGCAGGCTCCCCTTTCCTTGACCTTTTTCAGTGGTTGCCCAAGAGTTTGCAAAGTAAATTTACAACTAATCCAAGTCTACTTTCAAGTAACATAGACCACTTCACGCATTCTTAGAATATTCCCAGTCCCCTTTTCCTATTCCTTATAACACTATTGTCATGAATTTCCTTTACCCATAATCCACAATTACTTAATACATTGTTATTATAAGTTTGAAAAATTATTAATATTAGATCAGGTATGAATGGAAAAATAAAATATTTTATTTTACCTTCAATTATTCCTTCTTCAATAGACCTTCTTTATTTTTGCGGTTTTAGTTGCTGACCTACATTATTTTCTTCTCTCTGAAGAACTTCTTTATAACCTTTCTTTCAAGGCAGGTCTACTGATCACAAATTTCCTAAATTTTTGTTGAGAAAATCTTTCTCTCTCTACTTTTGAAAGATAATTTCACTGGATATAGAATTTAGGTTGGTGGGTATTTTCTTTCAACACTTCTCTCTATTTTTTGCTTGCATAGTTTTAAAAAGAAATTTTATGTAATTCTTATCCCTGCTTCTCCATAGCTTAGGTGTTTCTTCACTCAAACTCCCCACCCAATTTTTTTTTTCCAAGACATTCTCTTTGACTTTCTGTATTTTGAATATTGAATGCAGAGATATAGGTTTTTTTTTTTTTTTTCTTTTTTTTAAAAAGGCTTATCCATGGGGTACCTGGGTAGCTTAGTCAGTTGGATTTCTGAGTTCAGCTCAAGTCATGATCTCTCTTTCTACCCCTCCACCACTTACACTCTGCTCTCTCTCTCTCAAAAATAAATAAACATTAAAAAAAACAAACAAAAACAAACAAACAAAAAAGAAACAAACAAAAAACTTCTGTGTTTAGTGTTCCTAAATCTTTGATTGGTTGTCAGTCATTAATTTCAAAAAAAAAAAATCTCACTCATTATTTTTAAACATTTCTTTTTTTTTCATCTTTCCTTCATTTTCTTTTCCTTGTGGTATTCCCATTACATGGAGGTTACACTATTTCTGATTGTCCTGTAGTTCTTGATATTCTGGTTTTTGTTTGTTTGTTTGTTTGTTTGTTTCCATTTTTTTTCCTTTATATTTCAGTTTTGGAAATTTCTTTTGACATTTTTTTCTTTTCTTTTTAAACTCTTTTTAAAAAATGTTTATTTTTGAGAGAGAGAGAGAGACAGAGACAGAGACAGAGACAGAGCGTGAGCAGAGAGGGAGACACAGAATCTGAAGCAGGCTCCAGGCTCCCAGCTGTCAGGACAGAGCCTGACACAGGGCTCAAATCCACAAACTGTGAGATCATGGCCTGAGCTGAAGTCCTTTGCTCAACTGACTGAGCCACCCAGGCTCCCGACATTTTTTCAGTCTCAGAGATTCTTTCCTTAACTATGTCCAATCTGTCGATGAGCCCATCAAAGGGCAGTCTTCATATCTGTTTTAGTGTTTCAACTCTGCCATTTCCTTTCAATTCTTTCATAGAATTTCCATCTCTTTGTTCATAATATACATATGTGGTTTCATATTGTAATTTTTTTTATGTTAGAGACTTTAGCATATTAATCACAATTGTTTTAAGTTCCCAGTATGATGGGGCACCTGGGCAGCTCAGTCAGTTAAGTGACTCTCCGTTTCAGCTCAGGTTGTGATCTCAGGATTTTGTGCATTCAAGCCCCATGTCAGACTCTGTGCTTACAGTGAGGAGTCTGCTTGCGAGTCTCTTTCTCCCTCTCTCTCAGCCCCTCCCCTGCTCACGTTATATCTGTCTCTCTCAAATTAAATAAGTAAACTTAAAAAAATCCCAGTATGATAATGCCAAAATTTTTGCTACATCCGAGTTTGAATCTGACACTTTCTCTGTCTTTTCAAACTGTGTTTTGTCTTTTCATGTGCCTTGTATTCTTTTGTTGAAAGCTGGACATGATGTACTGGGTAAGAGGAACTGACATAAATGGGCTTTTTTTCTTTTCTTTCTGTTTTCAGTAAAGTCTTATTATGCAAAAAATAGGTATTAAGTGTGAAGTTTTCGCATTTATTTGGCTAGGATTAGTCTGTGTTTGCTGTAGCTATAGGAGTCCAAGGCTAAAATTTTCACCTGGTGTCCTTGTTATGTTTTTCCTTTTCCTCTTTTGTTTTTGGGTTTCCTTAGAGAAGTCTTCCTAATTAAGATCTGGTACATGAAATTCTTTTCATTGTAATTCTCCATTATTAATCTGGAGGCTCATTAATGTTTTGCTGAATTTTGGGGGGAGAGGAAGTGTTTTATAGTCCTATGATTTGGTCTCAATCTTTTATAGGACCTGTTCTTCTAGGATGTGGCCTTTAAAAGTGCTTTTCTTACTTCACAAGTTCTTCCTTCCCACTTACATAATGCGGAGAGGCTAGAGAGGGCTGGGGGTGGGTATTTTCTTTCCCCAGATTGTTAGGTTCTCGTAAAAGCCCAGTTGGTTAGGCTTCAGTAAAATAGTTTCCTTTGAGGGTGGGCATTTTTAAGAAGAATCCTCGGGGTATACTTCAGAATGGCTACTTTTCCGCTCCCCTTGATGGGAACAGGAGAAGATTTTTTTCTTTAATGTGAAAACCTGGTCAGCCTTCTGGAGGTGAAAATATAGGATCCATAGTAGGACTGAAATTTTTAACCCAAAGTCTTGTCTGCACTAAAACCACCAGCAATTTGGTAATCACAGCTTAAGTTTCCCTCCCTGCAGTGGCTCCCGTGGCAGTTTCTGCTCCTGAGATGCTCCCAGGGTGTTAAGATTCTCCTTATCTATCTGTTTGTCTCTCTGCGTTTTGGGACAGCCATCTGCCCTGTGATTAAATCCTGAGATGAATTGAAGATGTCAATTTTCAGTTTGTTTAGCTTTTTCTCATTTTATCAATTAAAAAAATCTTTTAATATTTATTTATTTTTGAGCAAGAGGTGGGAGTAAGGGGCAGAGAGAGAGGGGAGACACAGATCGGAAGCAGACTTCGAACTGTGAGCTGTCAGCACAGAGCCTGACATGAACTTGAACCTACATACCATGAGATCATGACCTGAGCCTGAAGTTGGATGTGCAACCAACTAAGCCACAAAGGTGCCCCTAGCTTTTTCTCATTTCGATGACAGCGATGACTTCAAGCTGCTTAAATGGTGGAATGGAAACCAGAAGTCACCATGTTCTCTCATTTTTTAAATGTTTTATTTTATTTTATTTATTTATTACTTTATTTATTTTATTTATTTTGAGAGAGAGTGAGTGAGCATGAGCATGGGAAGGGCTGAGAGAGAGAGAGAGAGAGAGAGAGAGAGAGGAATGCCAAGCAGACTGCGTGCTGTCAGCACAGAGCCCGATGTGGGGCTCAATTCCATGAACCATGAAACCATGACCTGAGCCGAAATCAAGAGTCAAACATTTAACTGACTGAGCCAGTTAAATGGACCGAACAGGAGCCTCACACGGACCATGTTCTCCTTTGAGTTCTAGGCAGCATATTGAACTAAAACAACTTTGTAAAACATGTCATGAAATTTATACTATTTATTTCATTGAGTCATCAAAGAATTGTGAAATGACTCACATCCTATTGTGAAATGTTTAGGTTATTAGGAAAATACAGTGTGAAGTGGGAACATAGTCTATTTCTCTAACTTCTGTAATAAACGGAAACATTTCTCTTGACAGCTGCGAGGTCACATTGTTGACAATATTGTCTCATTTTTATCCAACCTGATGAATTAGGTGGGCATAGTCCACCAGGATTTTTACTAAAAGGTTTCAAATCCATCACTGCAAAGTACGCATCTTTTTTTCCTTTTTGTGGATCTGAGACATTCAGGAAATTGTTATTTTCGTGTGTCTTTTGACTTTTAGGATGAATTTAAGTTTCCCTTAATCGGTAAAAATTGTCGTAAATTATGGATTCCTTGTATGCTATACTTATAGGAACCGTTAGGTCACTTTCCTTTTGGTGGTCTCTGTGACACTGTACAGACAAGTGGCGTTTTGTTTCCTCCATTTTGAACATGGCCGCGGCTGGTTGTCTTGTCATTTAGAATAGGATACTCCCATAATGCCTGCTCCTGTTTGCGCCTTGCTGGAAAGTCACTCGCACGATCTAGGACGCCACGAGGAGGTTTAATTAATGTCCTCTGCTAGTTCTCTCATTGATTACTGTTAACTTTTCATAATCACCTCAAGCAATTTTCCCTTCACACTTACATTTGCTGTGAGGTAGGCAGTTAGTTCTGTTAGTGTTGGTGCCTCTCTGCTTCCTCATCACTGATTGCCCATTGGGTTTAAAGATCTTTAGTTTTTAAGTGTCTCACTGCATATCCTATTTTCCCGTTATTTTGGTGGGAATTTCTCTGTGGTTCTACTATTACATGTTTAAATAGCTGTCCTACAGCCTGTTCATTTTTTTTTTTCAGATATCAGTGATGCTGTTATTGAACCTTTACAGTACCTAATTAATGAAATAAAGCGGTCTTCTTTATTCAGTTTTTCGTTTTGTTTAACTTTATTTTTTCTTTAAAGTAGAAGTGCATCTGAGTTAAGAAATCTGAGTTGTAGACTAGGCGACCTGTTTATATAATAAAAAAGTGATTTATATTTATTATTTAGGTCAATAAAATTCAGTTGAATGGATTTTACTTTGATTTTAATATAGAGAAACATTTGGCATGGATAGTCTTTTAAAAGCTGTGATCGTTTGGTACATGGTGAACATTCTTTAAATTCTCAGGCCTCTGTGGTTAGATACATATTCTATGATTTCTTTTGAAAAGAGCTCCTGAGAGGTAATAAATTTTGACTATATAAAGAATCTTATCACTAAAGCTCAAATGCTATTGTTACTTTGCTTTTGTTTGTGGTTTTTATCTCTACCACCAGAGTAGATTTAGAAAGCAATTTCCAATCCCCGTCCCTTTCAAAACATAAACAAGTGCTGACCCTGAATATAAAAAGTCATTTTCATAATTTGTCCTTTGAAAGTGGTGGAGAATATATTGTTGCTTTTGTTGTGTTGGTAGGAATGAGAATAGAGGTCTTTTCCTTTTTTTTTTTTTTTTCTTTTAGTTTGCTTTCAGTTTTAGATTTTTTCCCTCTTTTCATATATATTGATTTAATTTTATTTTTAAAATGTATTGAACATGAACATGTTTCTAAAAGTTAAAAGTGTATATCATGTTACTGGGATGAGTGTTACTCCCTCCTGTCTCTCTCCGTCCTGTGTCTCCTACCTTTTGTGCATAATCACTAGTCCTGTGTTCTCACTTATCCTTCTGTGTTTCTTTATGTTTTTTAATTTTCATTTATTTCTTACACAAAGAGTGGCAAGTATATAATCTCTTTTGCATTTTAACTTATTATTATTTCCTATAAATTGCTCCATATCAATTATTAAAGATTTTTCTTGTGTCTTTTTTTTTTCTTACGTTATATACTACTTCATTGAGTGTGTCCACTATAGTTTATTTGAACATTTTTTTTAAGTTTATTTATTTTTGAGAGAGAAGAGAGAGAGACAGAGCAAGAACAGGAGAGGGGCAGAGAGAGAGGGAAACACAGAATATGAAGCAGGCTCCAGGTTCTGAGTTATCAGCACAGAGTCTGATGTGGGGCTCGAACCTATGAACCATGAGATCATGACCTGAGCTGAAGTCTGACACTTAACCAACTGAGCCACCCAGGTGCCCCTGCACTGTAGCCTATTTGAACAAACTCCTATATCTAGACATCTAGGTGATTTCTAGTATTTTGCAATTACAAATAATTCTTCAGTGAATAAGCTTTTGTTCATATATTTTCATATTGTTGGAGGCATATCTTCAGGATAAATTCCTAGAGTACAATTGCTGGGAAAAGGAAATATATACAAATTTATTTAGATAGTGCCAAATTCTTTATGGGAGTGATGCCATCTTGCATTACCATCAACGAACTTACAATGAGAATATTCAGTCAAGCTTCTGACCTTTTATCTTTGCTTTCGTTTTCAAATTTTTGTAGTTAGGGATTAACTCTATATCTGTGATATATACATATCTATTTATATATAGATATATTAGATATAGATATTTTAAGGTTTATTTATTTATTTTGAGAGAGAGTGAGAGAATATGCACACCAGTGGGGGAAGAGGAGAGAGAGAGAGAGAGAGAGAGAGAGAGAGAGAGAGAATCATAAGCAGGTTCCACATGGTCAGCTCAGAGCCTGATGAGGGCTCAGTCTCAGGAATCATGAGATTATGACCTGAGCCGAAATCAAGGACCAGATGCTTAACAGACTGAGCCATCCAGGCACCCCATAAAATATATTCTTATACTATCTCTTAATTGGCAGTTTGTGTTTTGACTTAGCTTATAGTGATTTTTGCTATGCAAAAGTTTAAATATTTTTTCCATAGTCAAATTGATAAATATATTGCATTTGGAATTTTAGTCATGATTAGAAAATTTTTTCCACAATTTAAATTAAAAAAAAAATTAGGGGCATTTGGGTGGCTCATCCGGTTAAGCACCAACTTCAGCTCAGGTCATGATCTCACGGTCTGTGAGTTCGAGCCCAGCATTGGGCTCTGTGCTGACAGCTCGGAGCCTGGAGCCTGCTTCAGATTCTGTGTCTCCCTCTGTCCCTGCTCTTCCCCTGCTCGTGCTCTGCCCCTCTCTCTCGAAAATAAACATTAAAAAAAATAAAATAATAATGTTTATTTATTTTCAAGGAGGAGACAGAGCACAAGTCAGGGAAGGGCAGAAAGAGGAGACACAGAATCCGAAGCAAGCTCCAGCTCTGAGCCGGCAGCACAGAGCCCGACGCAGGGCTCGAACTCACAGACCATGAGATCATGACCTAAGCTGAAGTCAGTGGTTAACCCACTGAGCCTCCCAGGTGTCCCCACACCCAGTTTAAATGTATCCATGGTTTCTCTTACTGCAAGCATAATTTATTTGAATTTTTGGTCTGTTTAGACTGCATTCTTGTGTATGGCGTGGGGAATGGATCTAATTTTGTTGTTTTTTAAAGCCTTTCCAGAACCAGTGCCGTTTATAAATGACTCTCACTTTGACCCTGTAGTTGAGAGAATATCTTCATCATATATTAACTTTCTACATGTTGTGGGTTTATTACTGGGACTCTATTCTATTTTAGTGGTCTACTTATGAGACGGTCCTCAAGTATTTTAATTAGAGAGGCTTTGCTAATATAATGTGTTTACTGATAGGGCTAGTCCTTCCTCATAGCTTTTCTTTTCTTTTCTTTTTTTTTTAATTTTTTTTTTTTTTTTTTAGCGTTTGTTTATTTTTGAGACATAGAGACAGAGCATGAGCAAGAGGAGGGCAGAGAGAGGGAGACACAGAATCCCAAGCAGGCTCCAGGCTCTGAGCTGTCAGCACAGAGCCCGACACGGGGCTCGAACTCACAGACCTGCGAGATCATGACCTGAGCCGAAGTCGGCCGCTTAACCGACTGAGCCACCCAGGTGCCCCGTCATAGCTTTTCTATTTCTGCATTTCATAGCTATTCTCGAAAGGCATTTATTCCTTGCAAAATTTGTGATCCACCTGTCCAGCTCAATAAAATAAGGATGGAATTTTTGTCATTAAGTAATTTATAAATTAACTTATAACTAATACCTTGGTGTTGAGACATCCTAACTACAAATAAGGGATACCTTTCCATTTGTTTTAGGTCTGTTTATGTGTTTATTAGAGATGTTTTATAGTTTTATTTATAGGGAATTTGAACACTTCTTAAGTTGTTTTCTTAAGTTTTATATTTTTGTTGTATTATAGATGGCATTTTTGTCATCCATTGCATTCTCTAAGTGGTTAATACAAAATGCTATTGATGTATGTATCTTAATTTTATAACTTGGAGCTTGCTGAATTCTTTTATTAAATGAGTCATTTTTTATCATTTGCCTTCTGGTGCTTTTCAAATATAATGTCATGTTATCAGCAAATAGAGATAGTCTTGTATATTCTGCATGTCTTTGTTTTCTCTAGTTTAATGAGTTGATGCAGAAAATCTTAAATAGTCATGAAGATAGTGCCTGTCATTACCTTTCTCAAATCCCAGTGACAGGGCCTCCGGGATTTCCCCGTTAAGTAAGATTCTGATTTTAGGACTGAGATATTTATCAAATTTCTATCACTGCCATAACAAATTACCACAAACTTACTGTCTTAAAACAACACATTTATTATTTTGCGGTCCTGGAGGTCAGAAGTCTGAAGCGGCTCTCACTGGAATAAAGTCAGGTTGTCAGCAGGCTGTACTTGTTCTGGAAGCTTCAGCAGAGTCCGTTCTCTTGCCTTTTCCAGCTTCTAAAGACAGCTGGAGTTCTTTGGCTGGTGGTGTAGTTTCTTCAGATCTTTTTCTGAGATTTCTCTGACCCTCACTCCTCTGTCCCTCTCTCTCTCCCTCTCTTTGTCTTTCTCTTTTAAGTTTATTTATTTTTTTGAGAGAGAGAGGGAGAGAGGGAGAGAGAGAGAAAGGGAGAAAGAGTAAATCCCAAGCAGGCTCTGCACCATTAGCACAGAGCCTGACATGGGGCTCAAACCTAGGAATCTTGAGATCATGACATAAGCCGAAGTCAAGAGTCGGACGCTTAACTGACTGAGTCAGCCAGGTGCCCCGATTTGGTTTTTACTTATAAGGAAACTTGTTAATACATTGGACCCACCAGGATAATCCAGGGTAATCTCCCTATCTTAAAATCCATAATTTAGACACATCTGCAAAGTACCTTTTGTCATTTAAGGTAACACACCCATAGGTCCTTGGGGACTAAGGCATGGACTTTTTGGGGGAAAGGGGGGTATTCTACCTATTAGAAGGTATGTGTGTGTGTGTGTGTGTGTGCACACGTGCATGTGCATGCATGTATATTCAGTCATATTAAGGAAGTAGCCATCCATTCCTGTTTTTTGTTAAGAGTTTGTATTAGAATGGATATTAAATTGTCCTAAAGGCCTTTTGAGTATCTTTGAATATAAACATGATTTTTTCTTTGAATCTATTAATAGGTTGAATTATATCAACATATATTCCAATATTGAACCATTTTTGCATTTGTAATACTTAGTGGTTTTCTTTTTGTTGTTTGTTTGTTTTGTTTTGCTGTCTGTACCAAGTTGAGATATTATAACGCTTAATTCATAGCAGTACTGTGGAAGTTTCCCTTTATAGTCTAAGTTCTAAACAATTAATATACTATAGCTTTGTGACTCTGGTCGCTTAAAGGTGTGGTTGAATTTCTTCGTGAAAACAGCTAGGCCTGATACTTTATTGGAACACTTCTCTCTCTCTCTCTTTCTTTCTTTTTTTTTTTTTTTTTTTTTTTTGTGAAAGCTGGTCTATTCCAACTGGGAAGAGTTTTGATAGACTATGTTCTTAAGATAAGTGACTCCTTTCTGCTAGATTTTCAAATTTATTTGCATAGATGTATTTCTTGTATAGAATTATTTACCCCGTGTCATTTTTATTTAAAAAAATTCTTTTTTAACATTTATTTATTTTTGAGAGGCAGAGAAACACAGAGCGTGAGTGGGGGAGCGGAAGACAGAGAGGGAGACAGAGAATCTGAAGCAGGCTCCAGGCTCTGAGCTGTCAGCACAGACCCCGACGCGGGGCTCGAACTCACAGACCGTGAGATAATGACTTAAGCTGAAGTCAGAGGTTTAACCGACTGAGCCACACAGGTGCCGCTACCCTGTGTCATTTAAAAATTTTTATGTATCTGTCTTTTGTCTCTTCAGTTATTATTTAAAATAGCGGTTTGTATTTTGGTTAATTTTTTTAAACTAAACAAGATTTTGGATTATTAATTTGGTCTACTGTTTTTATGTTCCCTTCCTCATTAATTTTGACATTTTTCTTCATTATTTACTTCCTCATGCTTCCTTTGTATTTATTTTTGTTCTTTTTGTAATAAATAGTTTTGGATAGGATATTTAATTAATTTATCTTAATAATTATGATGTTTCTATTTTGTAGAACCTAATGATGTTTTCTTCATGTTATAATCTGTGAGTAATCTTTATAAATGTTCTCTACACTTAAGAAGGTTTATTCTCTATCATTGATGTGAGTATATATGTACCTTATGATTATACAATTTAGGTTTTTCAATATCTTTACTTATTAGACTGAAAAAGTAAAAAGGTTGTTAAAGTCCCTATTAACATTTCTGTTTCTCCTGCATCTTCTATTTTTTTTTCTATGCACGGTTGCTTGTATTATTTGGCATTTAGACATTAAAAACTGCTATAGCATCACTGTGGAATGTAGCTTTTAACATTATTAATTGTTTTTATTTGATGCTTCTAATCATTTTTGGCTAATTTCACTTTGTTTGATATGAAGACCGCAACACATGCATTCTTTTTGTTTTCATTTGCCTAAGAAACCTTTGCCTGTCTCTTTATTTTTAGTCTTTTTCAATCACCACACTTAAAAAAATGTTTATTTTTGAGAGAGAGAGAGAGAGAGAGAGCACGCACAGGCATGCAGGGACGAGGCAGAGAGAGAAGGGGACAGAGTATCTGAAGCTGACTGATAGCAGAGAGCCCCATGCGGGGCTGGAACACATGATCTGTGAAATCATCACTTGAGTAGAAGTCGGACACTTAACCAACTGAGCCACCTAGGTGCCCCAAGTTACAACACTTTAAGTATGTCTCATATTCACCATCAGCATGGAGTTGGATTTTGCTTTGCGAGTGGATATAAACATTAAATTTCTTTTAACAAATGAATTAACCTTCATATTGTTTGATATGACTTTTGACTGGTCTCAGTTCTTTCATCTTATGTTGAATTATAGTGTATATAATGCAGTATTTACCCTGTGTCTTTATTTGGAGTATACTTCTTGCTTTTCTATATAGTTTCGGTATTTAGAAATGCTTGCATTTTTATAATCTATTACTATGTGTTATGTTAGTTTTACCCTCTTTTTAAAAAATTTTAAATGTTTATTTATTTAGTTTTTTTGTTTTGAGAGAGAGAGGAGAGCAGGGGAGGGGCAGAGCGAGAGACACACATACAGAATCTGAAGCAGGCTCCAGGCTCTGAGCTGTCAGCACAGAGCCCAACATGGGCTCGAACTCATGAACCCTGAGATCATGACCTGGGCTGAAGTTGGCAGCTTAACCGACAGCCACACAGGTGCCCCTACCTTTTTTTTTTAAATAGACTTCACACCCAGCATGGAGCCCAATGCAGAGCTTAAACTAACAACCCTGAGATCAAGACCTGAGCTGAGATCAAGAGTCATAGGCTTACCTTAATGAGCCACCTAGGCACCCCTGTGTTATGTCAGTTTTAAATGACTCTTATCTATCTTATACTACTTTACCATTTTTGTCTTTCTTATCCTTTCATGTATTAGGTGAATTCTACTTGTCAGCACGTATAACATTTACATATTAGTCTTCTACACACTCTCGCTATAATTTTAATTTCACAGTTATATATATGAAATGCTTGAGTTCAGTCATTTAGCCAAAGGTTTTCAAATGTTCTTTGATGGGATACAGCTCAGTGTCCAGTGGATTGCTATGGCAATTCGCAGTATATAAAGTATTTCCTGAATTCGGTAGGTTAAAAACTGTTTGAAGAACAGCTTAGCAGGATATAAAGTTCTTGGTTCACATTTTATCTTTACGTTTCTTGAAAATTGCTACTTGCCTACAGCCTTGATTGATATGTCGTTTCTGAAACTGTTGCCAGTTTATTTCTTGGCCTTTGTTAATTATTTTATCTTTTTGTCTGATTACTTTTCTTTATCTTTAACACCTAATAGTTGTTTCTAATATGTATCTCAGAGTTGATTCATCTGGGTCAGATTTCTTGGTGTGTTCTTTCAGTGTATAGATTCAGGTCTTCTTTTATTTTTAGAAAAAAAATTTTGGATTATATTTTTAAACAATGATTTGTTCTAGTGTATTCCACCCCCAACCCCCCCCCCCCAACATCTAATATACTGGACTTTCTTGCCTATTTTCCACTTTCTGTTATTTAAAAAATATTGTATATTTTTGAGAAAAAGCGAGTCAGATGTGAACAGAGGAGGGGCAGAAACAGAGGGAAACACAGAATTGGAAGCAGGTTCCAGGCTCTGAGTTGTCAGTGCTGTCACCTGACAGTGCAGGTGCAGAGCCTGATGTGGAGCTCGAACTCACAAACTGTGAGATCATGACGTGAGCCAAAGTTGGACATTTAACCGACTGAGCCACCCAGGCATCCCATCCACTTCTCACTATTGATTCTACTTTCTCTGATCCACTTCACTTCTTTCTTTATCTCATCTTATTTCTCTCTGTTTTTTTTTTTTTTTCACCTAGTATTTTTTCAGTAGCCTATATTTTGTGTTCATTTGAATCTGTTCTTTCTTGGGCATCTTGTAATTTGCTATTTGTTTTTTGAAGTGATCTTTTCTGTGTGTGTGTGTGTGTGTGTGTGTGTGTGTGTGTGTTTTCCTGAGTTCAATTAAGCCTCCTTTAATTTTATTTCTTCTTGTTTTTTTGTCCATTATGGTCTTAGCTTTTATATTTCTGATTCAAGCAGGTTTTTTTTTTAATGTTTATTTATTTTTGAGAGAGAGAGAGAGACAGAATGTGAGCAGGGGAGGGACAGAGAGAGAGGGTGACACAGAATCCAAAGCTGTCTCCAGGCTCTGAGCTGCCAGCACAGAGCCCGACATGGGGCCTGAGGTCACAGACTGTGAGATTATGACCTGAGCCAAAGTCAGATGTCCAGCCAACTGAGCCACCCAGGTGCCCTTCAAGCAGGTTTTTAAAATACATCTACATGTTTGTTTGAGGATATTTACTGTAGTTTCATGTGTTATATTACAATATTTTTTAGCTTCATTCTGGTTCATTGCTGCTAGAGGAGCCTTCTTACCAGCAGAAAATCTTGTATACTTTCTGATTTTTCTTTATAGTTTTGAATGGAGGTAGTTTGCTTTATTTCTGTTCTTATTCATTTCTTGAACACGTGTCTATTTCCAAAACATTCTCTGTCAGTTTTGCCCTCTTCTGTGAAGTTTTATTTACCACTGTTGTTGCTAGTGGTAGTGGTCGGGGAAGATTGGTATGCCTTGTTTCACGTTTGTTTCTGTAGGATCCTTTGTGTCCTCCCTCTATTTCCTTCCTTCCCTTCACTGCCCCATCTCTAAGACCTACCAGCCATTTTCTCTCTCTGTATGGTTATCCCCAGGGAAAGCTTCTCCAAGACCGCCACCTCCAGGGCCCTTGTCTATATCTGCACCGCAGGCTACCACGTTCTGACCCATATTCTGTGTTTTGAAGTTATTGGTGAACTTTCTTTATATCGAAATGATCTGTGCTTTGTCTGAGCCATTTACTCCTCTGTAGTCTTTTGCAAAGAATCTCTTGCGATGTTCCTCTCCTGTTTTCCCCAACCGGTAGGTTGCATCTGTAGGTGGTCAATGAGTAATCTGTTAGAACTTATCTACCCACACATAATTCGAAGGTGTGTGTGTGTGTGTGTGTGTGTGTGTGTGTGTGTTCATGTTCCCTGTCTTTACCAATGGAGAACATAAGGGTCATGTGTGATTTTATTTGCTCTTCTTTTTGATATTTTTTTTTTGCAATGGTGATGAGAGACATTCATAGTTAAGCAACTGCCTTTGTTCTATAAACTTAGAAGTCATGATAGGCTTTTTATGTTTTGTTTTCAATGCACTGTTAGATCTTACAAATCTGAGTTGGTGAGAAGAACTCTCACATGGATTGCCTATAAACATAATTTTGGACTAAATGACAGGGAAATAATATTAACCTTGACCATTCTGTACTTTCATGTGTTCCCAATAGCGTGATTGTTTAGAACATCAGTTTACTTCCCTAAAAAGAGGGTAGTGGCTAAGACCTTCTGGTCATTGCTGATAGGGCTTTTATCTTTAACTACTTACATATACATCCACAAATAGACACTGACTTATCATTCTTAGTATTCTTTTTTTTTTAATGTTTATTTATTTTTGAGACAGAAGGAGACAGAGCATGAGCAGGGGAGGGGCCGAGAGAGGGGGAGACACAGAATCCGAAGCAGGCTCCAGGCTCCGAGCTGTGAGCACAGAGCCGGACGCGGGGCTCGAACTCACAGACCGCGAGATCATGACCTGAGCCGAAGTCGGACGCTCAACCGACTGAGCCACCCAGGCGCCCCCATTCTTAGTATTCTAAGAAATTTGGAGAAAATAGAATTCATTTTATTCTGGAATTTGCACCACATTTTAAATCAATGTTGAATAATGGCTTCTAGTAACAGGAAGTAACCACAATATTAAAAACATTCCATTTTAATATAATATAACTCTCAAGAACATTCCTTCTAAAATTTCATATCTCAGTATATCTCTGTGCTTATCTTTGTATTTATAGCACAATTTCTCTATCTCACTCAAGCAACAGAACAGCTTGTTTATTATTTTATAATGTTTATTTGTTTCTTTAGAGAGAGATAGAGAGTGCAAGCAGGGGAGGGGCAGAGAGAGAGAGGAAGAGAGAGAATCCCAAGCAGGCTCTATGCTGTTGCACAGAGCCTGACACGGAGCTGGATCCCACCAGGACCTCATCTAAAATCACGAGTTGGATGATTAACCAACTGAGCCACCCAGTCACCCCTGAACATCATATTTAAAATATGATTTTATTGAGCCCCTTGTGGCTTAGTGGGTTGAGCATCCGACTTTGGCTCAGGTCATGATCTCACAGTTTGTGGATTCAAGCCTCGCATCCGACTGTGTGCTGACAGCTCAGAGCCTGGAGCCTGCTTCATATCTGTGTTTCCCTCTCTCTCTCTGCCCTTCCCCACTTGTGTTCTCTCTCTTTAAAAAATAAATATTAAAAAATAAAATAAATTTCACATTGCTATTTTAGTTTTCAATGTGCTAATTTCACATTGCATGATATTAGTTTTATTACCTATTGAAAAGTTTAAAATCCTGTAAGTAAAAGTGAGAAATTAAGAGGAAACTTTTCAGGTGAGGAGGGAATGAGATGATATGTTCAAAATATTGAAATAAAAGAAGATTCTACCAGTCAACTAAGAACTCTATACCTGGTGAGGCTCTTCCTCAGAAATGAAGGTGGGGTAACAACTTTCTCACACAAATGAAAAATGAGGGAGTTTATTACAACCAAGATTGCCTTACAAGAATTGCTAAAGGGAGTTCTTTGAGTGGAAATAAACAACACTAATTAACATCATGAAAACATAAAAAGATATATAAAAAGAAAAAATATCAAAAACTCACTGGTACTTATAAATATATAGTCATACTTAGATTTTGGAATATGATAATAGTGGTGCATAGCTCGCTTTACAGCTCTGGTTTACAAGTTAGAGAAAGAATATAGTAAAAATAATGACTATAATAATCTCTTATTAGTTACTCAATTAAAAAAACATATAAAT
The DNA here is from genome assembly GCA_030068075.1 of Paguma larvata. NCBI lineage: Eukaryota > Metazoa > Chordata > Mammalia > Carnivora > Viverridae > Paguma > Paguma larvata. The sequence continues at coordinate 90,373,576 of CM057825.1, read as the reverse complement.
TATAAGAGCAAAAACCTCAAATGTAAGGAGGGGGTAAGTGTAAAGTTTATGAGTTCTATTGAAGTTATAAGTTTAAAAAAAGAGTGTGCTATAAATTTAAAATATTTTATGTAAGTCTTCTGGCAACCACAAGGGAAAATCCTGTTGTAATTACGCAAAAGAACTTGATGAAGATAAAGAATACTGGCCAAAATATATCAATACACACACAAAAAAGACAATAGATTAAGAAATAAGGAACACTGAACTGACAAAACAAACAGAAAACCATTAACAATATAAGAACAGTAAGTCCTTACTTAATCATAGTTACTTTAAATTTTAGACATATAAAATGGCAGAATGGATTTAAAAAAACCAAAATCTAACAAAATGCTATCAAGAAAGATTCACATTAGCCCTAATAACACACATAGACTGAGAGTGTAAGGATAGAATAAAGTATTTCAAGCAAATGGCAATAAAAAAAAGCCCGGGTACCTAAACTTGTATCAGACAAAATAGACTTAAACTAAATATGGTAAAAAGAGACAAAGAAGGTCATTATGTCATGATAATTAGTTCAATACATCAAGAATGTATAACAATTATAAATATTTATGGGCCCAGGGTTATAGCACATACATACATAAAGCACATACTAACAGAGGGAAAAGGAGAAATAAATAGTAGTACAGTAATAGTTGGGGACTTTAATACCTGTCGACAGTGTATAAATCATACAGACAGAGAATCAATAAGGAAACGGCAGATTTGTTGTTTTTTGTTTTTAATATAATTTATTGTCAAATTGGATTGGCTTACATACAATACTCAGTGCTCATTCTGACAAATGTCCTCCTCAATGCCCATTTTCCCCTCTCCCCCCATCCCATCCACCATCAGTTTGTTCTCTGTATTTAAGAGTCTCTTGTGGTTTGCCTCCCTCCCTCTATGTTTGTAAAAATTTTTCCCCTTCTCTTCCCCCATGAACTTCTGTTAAGTTTCTCAAGATCCACATATGAGTGAAAACATGACATCTCTCCATTGACTGACTTATTTCACTCAGCATAATACCCTCTAGCTCCAACCACATTGTTTTAAATGGCATGACTTCATTCTTTCTCATTGCTAGGTAGTATCCATTGCATATATAAACCACATGTTCTTTATTCATTCATCAGTTGATGGGCATTTAGGCTCTTTCTGTAATTTAGCTATTGTTGAAACGTTGCTGTAAATGTTGGGGTACATGTGCCCCTATGCATCAGCACTCCTGTATCCCTTGGGTAAATTCCTAGTAGTGCTATTTCTGTGACATAAGGTAGTTCTATTTTTAATTTTTTGAGGAACCTCCACACTGCTTTCCAGAGTGGCTGCATTCCCACCAATAGTTTGCATTCCCACCACCAGTGCAAGAGGGTTCTCGTTTCTCCACATCCTCACCAGCATCTGTAGTTTCCTGAGTTGTTCATTTTAGCCTCTGACCAGTATGAGGTGGTATCTCAGTGTGGCTTTGATTTGTATTTCCCTGATGATGAGCAACGTTGAGTATCTTTTCATGAGTCTGTTGGCCATCTGGATGTCTTCTTTGGAAAGTGTCTATTCATGTCTTCTGTCCATTTCTTCACCGGATTATTTGTTTTTTGGGTGTTGAGTTTGGTAGATTTTGGATACTAGTTCTCTATCTGATATGTCATTTGCAGATATCTTTTCCCATTCCACTAGTTGCCTTTTAGTTTTGTTGATTGAGGAAATGGCAGATTTGAACAGCACTATAGACCTAATAGACCTGACGGGCACACAGAGAACATTCTATCAAACAACAGCAGAATCAGAATGTATGTTCTTTTCTTTATATAAGTTGTTTTTTTTTAATTTTTAAGAGATAGAGAGAGAGAAGGAAAGAGAATCCCAAGCTGAACATGGAGCCCAACATCAATATGAGGCTTGATCCCATGACCCTGAGATAGTGACCTAAGCTGGAATCAAGAGCGGGATGGTCAACTGACTGAGCCTCATAGGTGCCCCTACCCATTCCTTTCAAATAAACCTGGAATGTTGTATAGGTTTGAACATATGTTATGCCAGAAAACAAGTCTTAGAATTCAACGAGATTGATATATCGATGTCTTCTCTGTCCACAATGGCATGAAACTTACAATCAGTAATAAGAATAAAATTAGAAAAATCACAAACACATGGATATTAGACAACACTCTCCTGAACAACCATTGTATTGAAGACGAAATGAAAGGGGAAATAAAAAAGTTTACTCGGGGTACCTGGATGGCTCAGTCAGTTGAACATCCAACTTCAACTCAGGTAATGATTTCCCAGTTCATGAATTCGAGCCCCACATCAGGCTTGCTTATATCAGCCTGTCAGTGCAGAGCCCACTTCAGATCGTCTGTCCTTCTCTCTCTGCCCCTCCCTGACTGCATGCTCCCAAAATATAAATAAATATTTTAAAAAGTTTCCTCAAGAAAGACAAAAGAAGAAAAACAACATGCCATATCCTATAACTGTGGGGATACAGCAAAAGCAGTTCTAAGAGGAAAGTTTATAGCAGTAGGTGCCTACATTAAGAAGCAAAAAAGATAGCTCTGCACCTTAAGGAACATGGGAAAGGAAAACAAATCGAGCCTAAAGTTAGTCAAATAAAAGAAATAATAAAGATTTGAGCAGAAATAAATGAAATATACAACAGAAAACCAATACAAAAGATTAGTAAACAGAGTTGGTTATTTGAAGAGATAAACAAAATTAACAAACCCATAGCTAGACTAACCAAAGAAAAGGATAAAAGCTTCTAATTTAGAAATTATAAATGAAAAAGGAGCTATTAAAAACTGATACAACGGAAACTGAAAGATTCATGAAGGGCCATTCTGGATAGCTATAATCCAACAAACTTGACAACCTAGAGGAAATGGGAAAATTATTAGAAACATACAATTCACTAAGACTAAATCAGGAAGAAATTACTATGAAGGGGGTTGAGTCAGTAAGTCAAAAATCACTCAAAATAGAATTGCCCAGGACCAGATGGCTTAACTGGGGAACTTTACCATGCACTTGAAGAAGAATCAACACCATTCCTTCTCAAACTCTCCCCCAAAAAAAAAAAAAATTAAAGAGGAGGGAGCAATCATTTTGGGAGGCTAGCACTCATTTTAGGAGGCCAGCACTATCCTGATATCAAAACAAGGAAAGGACACAACTAGAAGAGAAAGCTATAGGACAATATTCCTGATAAATATGGATGCAAACATTCTCAATAAAATACTAACAAACTGAAATTAGCAACACATTAAAATGATGGTATACTATGATCAAGTGGTATTTATTTCTGGATGCAAGCATGTTTCAAATCATACAAATCAATCAATGTGATACATCACATTAATGGAAAGAAAGAATCTCAGTAGATGCAGAAAAAGCATTTGACAAAATTCAACATCCATTTATGATAAAAATTCTTAACAAATTCGGTATATAAGAAACATATCTCAACATACTAAAGTCATTATATTAAAAGCCCACAGCTAACATCAGACTCAGTGGTGAAGAGTTGAAAGTTTTTTCTCTAATATTAGGAACAAGACAAGGGTGTCCACCCTCATCAGTTCTATTCAACATAGTAGTAGAAGTCCTAGCTAGAGCAATCAGGTAAGAAAAAAGAAAGGTATCAGAATTGAAAAAGAAGTAAAATTATCTCTCTTTGCAGTTGACATCTTTGTATATAGAGAATTCTAAAGATTCAACCAAAAAAAAAAAACCCTGTTATATATATTTTTTATTTACTTATTTATTTTTAATTTTTTTAACGTTTATTTATTTTTGAGACAGAGAGAGACAGAGCGTGAGCGGGGAAGGGGAGGAGGGAGAGGGAGACAGACTCTGAAGCAGGCTCTAGGCTCTGAGCTGTCAGCACAGAGCCTGATGCGGGGCTCGAACCCATGAACTGTGAGATCATGACCTGAGCTGAAGTCGGATGCTTAACTGACTGAGCCACAGGTGCCCCAAAACTTGTTAGATTTAATCGATGAATTCAGTAGAGTTGCAGGATACAAATGAATATTCAAAAATTAGTAGCATATCCATATATTAAAGACAAAATTTTTGGAAAATAAATAAATTGATCCTGTTTTACAATAACATAAAAGAAATTAAAATGCTTAAGAACAAATTTAACTAAGAAGTTGAAAGATCTGTGTGCTAAAAACTGTAAGACATTGATGACAAATCAAAGAAGACACAAATAAATGAAAAGATATTTAATGCTCGTGGGTTAGCAGAATTACTATTGTTAAAATGTTAATATTACCAAAAGTCATTTATAGATTGTGTTATCCCTATGAAGATTCCAATGGCATTTTTTACAGAAATAGAAAACACTCTTAAAGTTTATATGGATCACAAAAGTCCCCAGAGAGCCAAATAAATCATAAGAAGAAAGAAGCAGAAGGCATGACACTTTTTAAATTTCCATCTGTACTATAAATCTTTAGCTATCAGGGACTCCTGAGTGGCTCAATCACTTAAGCGTTGACCTAACTTCAGGTCATGATCTCATGGTTTGTGAGTTCAAGCCCCACATCAAGCCCTATATTGATGGTGCGAAGACTGCTTGGGATTCTTTCTCTTTCCCTCTCTCTGCCCCTTCCACTTTCTCTCTTTCTCTCTCTCAAAATAAACAAACAAACAAACAAACAAACAAACAAACTTAAAAAAAACCCTGTACTCATCAAAATAGTATGATACTGACATAAAAACAGATAAATAGACCAAATGGAACGGAATTTAGAGCCAGAAATTAACAAACATATATGGTCAAGTAATATTGGACAGTGGATCTAGAATACTTAACAGAGAAAAGAAAGTTTCTTCAACAAGTGGTTCTGGGATAATTGGGTATCCATATTGTAACAGAATGAAACTCAACCCATATTTTATACCACTCACAAAAATTACCTTGAAATAGATTAAAGAGTTAAATATGAGACCTGAAACCATGAAAATCCTAGAAGCGAACTAGAGAATAACGCTCCTTGACTTGGATCTTGGTAATGATTTTTTGGATGTAACACCTTAACCACAAGAAACAAAATAAAGTGTATAGTGGGGCTGTAAAAAACTAAAGAGCTTCTTTTCTGCACAGCAAAAGAAACTATCGACAAAATGAAAAGATAACCTACAGAATGGGAAAAAAAAGTATCTGCAAACCATATATCTGATAAGGAGTTAATATCCAATGTATTTAAAGAATTCATACAACTCAATAGATACGCACATACATACATATGTCCATACATAATACATATATACTCCAATTTAAAAACTGACAAAGGAACTGAGTAAACATTTCTTCAAAGAGGATACTCAAATGGCCAATAGGAATATAAAAAGATGCTCGACTTCATTAGTTATTACGGAAATGCAAATTATCACCACAATGAGGTATTACCTCATGCGTGTTGGAATGACGATCATCAAAAAGACAAGAGATGAATGCTGGTGTGGATGTGGGGAAAGACAGCCCTTGGCACTGTTGGTGGGATTGTAAATTGGACAGCACTATAGAGGATCCTCAAAAATGAAAAGAGAGCTACAATATGATCTATCAATTCCATTTCCAAGAATACATCCAAAGGAAATGAAAACGCTAACTTAAAAAAGATATTTTCCCCCCATATTCATAGCAACATATTTACAATAACCATTCACTGACACAACCTAAGTGTCCATCAATGGATGCATGGATAGAGAAAATGTGGTTTGTGGTGTGTGTGTGTGTGTGTGTGTGTTTGTCTGTATCTATGTGTACATATACACATATATGTATACAGCTTTATATGTATGTATGTATATACAGATATATATACACTATATATATCATATAAAATTTGTATAATTGAATATTATTCAGGCATAAGAAATGAGAAAACTCTACCATTTATGAAGACATGGGCGGATCTCGAAGGCATTATGCTAAGTGAAATGAATTAGGCAAAAAAGATAAATACTACATGCTCTCACTTATATGTGCAATCTTAAACAAACAAAAAAAACAAACCCTCACAGAGAAAGAGATCAGACTTGTGGTTACCAGAGGCAGAGGGTGGGGGAAGTGATAGAAATAGAGGAAGGTGGTCAAAAGATAAAAACCTGTAGTTAAAATATGTAAGTACTAAGGATGTAATGATAACTATGACTGACACTGCTCTGTGATATGTAGGGAAGTTAAGAGAGTAAATCCTATGGGTGCTTGGGTGCCTCAGTCGGTTGAATGTCGGACTGTTGATTTGAGCTCAGGTCATGGTCTCACGGTTTGTGGAATTGAGCCCCACATACGGTTCTGCATCAATGGCACGGAGCCTGCTTGGGATTCTCTTTCCCTTGCTCTCTCTGACCCTCCCCTGCTCGTGCTCTGTCTCTCAAAATAAATAAATATACCTTTTAAAATAAAAAAGAGAGAGTAAATCCTAAGAATGCTCATCACAAAAAGGAATGGTTTTTTACTTTTTTCTTTTTTTCTTTCTATTTTTATTTTATCTATCTGAGAAGGTGGACAGTAGCTAAACCTATTGTGTTCATCATTTCACAATAATGTAAATCAAACCATCATGCTGTATATTTTATTTTTTTAAATTTTTATTGTCAAATTGGTTTCTATACAACACCCAGTGCTCATCCCAACGCGTGCCCTGCTCATTGCCTGTCACCCGCTCTCCCCTCCTCCCATACCTCTCTCAATCTTCAGTTTGTTCTTAGTATTTAAGAGTTTCTTGTATTTTGTCTCCCTCCCTCTCTGTGGCTTTTTTATTTCCCCTCTTCTCCTCTCCCCTAGTTTTCTGTTAAGTCTCGCAAAGTCCACCTATGCGTGGAAACCAACAAAACTAATAGGCAACCAACGGAATGGGAAAAGATAATTACAAATGACATATTGGATAAAGGACTAGTATGTAAAATCTATAAAGGACTTACCAAACTCCACACCCAAGAAACGAATAATCCAGTGAAGAAATGGGTGGAAGATATGTATGTTTTAAACTTACCTAGTGCTGTATGTCAGTTATTTTTCAATTATACTGGAAAAATATTCAGAGGCATTTTAATAGGTTAGTTTTATTTTATTGAGAATCAGAAAGAAAAAAAAAGTTAAGTAACTTAAGTAGTGACTCCTTGGTTCTACACTCTAAGCTAACATAAACATAATTTTTGTTAAACAAGACACCTTTTACTTCAAGTAAATTTGGCAAAAAAGGACGTTATAGAAAAAAATAAACTCCTAATCTTCCAGCTAAAATTTCTCAGTAATCCTTAATATTTTTCCTTAGTAATTTTAAACTCTTATATTTTCAAAATTGTCTTCCAGACAGCATTTTAGAAACTCTGCTTACTTGAATGTCTTTACTGGCTGAATCTTACTTTGTCATAGGTGGCCTGCATTTTAGTCCACTTTCTAAAATATCCAGAGATTCCACAAAAGGCTTGCTATGTGCCTGTTTTTTCTGACTTCAGGCTGTATCATTCTTATTCTCTTTTCAGATATCCCAGTTAATTTGACTAATGACAGAAAAATGCTACTAGTTTGGAGTCAAATCATTAAAATATATAGCATGTATTCTATCTGATTTCTCAAATGTATTCTTTTTAAAGCCAGTCTTGGGTCTGGCTCAATTCTCTTCATTTCTCCATTCACAGTTTACTCCCTAGTGTTATTTTCATGATGTGATCTTGCGATCATTCTCTAAGTTAGAATCTGTTAGCTCGAAGCCACTGTCGTCTTGTTCATCTTATGTGATTGGGTGAGCTGCTACCAGATAGATAGCGGTGTTTTTTGCTAAATCATTAGAATAACTGCTTTCAAATGGCCCAGATTAGTTGCAGTTTCACTTCTATAAAAAACTTTTTAAATACCTAGCATAGTTTGGAACTATTAAATTCTATAAACAAATTACAAAATTTAGAATAAGATTAATGGAAATGAACATACTTCCAATATCTGATACTTTACTCATACATTTTTAATGACTTCTAAACCAGTAATTTTTCCTTGCGTCGGGTAGATTTAACTCTTCAGAAGTTTGTTAATTTATAGATTGGATCCTTATGTGGCTTTAACAAAGCTCTGTGTCAAATAACTTTTCAGGCTTCATGTTAATATGGCAAGATGAACATAATAGTTTGTCCCTGATATATTCTAGAACCCCACTTAACTAACAGTAAAGGAATAAAAAAGGCATAAACTCTCAAGGACAAATAAAATAGGAAAGGATATGACAGCTAAATAGAAATGTCAACAAATGTTGGGAGCTGGAAGGCAGACAGATGAGCGGTTTTTACCTCGCAGAGTGGAAGAAAACCCTGAGAGCTCCCTTGCAGTTGGAGGATCTGCAGGAAGCTCATCAGTTTACATGGCACAGATGGAGGAGACACACGGCTATGTGTTTATCACATTTTTGCCTCTTCCATGGCACAGAGAAAGATATTTCACTGTCTTCTTCGCAGTTACATTGGAGCCATTTGACTGATTTCACAATGAAATGTAGACAGAAGTAATGTAAGCCACTTCTAGGCTAACGTTCTAAGTCACTTTGGGCCATCCTCCTCCTCTGCCTTTCCTTCCTGAAGCTCAGCGTGGAAGCTGTGTATTCTAGATAGTGAATATATAGGATGGACACAGACCAGACCCCTTAAGTCTTCAGGTAGCATGCCTTCTGGGAGTTTGCACTGAACTATATGCAAAAGGAAAACGAACAGTTATTTTGTTAAATCATTCAGATTTCAGGATTTGTTACCACAATATAGCCTATTCAATTCTAATTGAATTGAAGCTTCTTCATTTCTTGCTTTTTTTAAAAATAATTTATTGTCAAATTGTTTTCCATGTAACACCTAGTACTCATCCCAACAAGTGCCCTCCTCTGTACCTGTCACCCACTCTCCCCCCTCACCCCTCAGTTTGTTCTTAGTCTTTGAGAGTCTCTTATGTTTTGTCTCCCTCTCTCTCTGTGTCTTTTTTCTTTCCTCTCTTCCCCTCCCCCATGGTTTTCTGCTAAGTCTCTCAAAATCCACCTATGAGTGGAAACATCTGAACCTTTCTTACTTTCTAACGTTTATTCATTTTTGAGAGACAAAGACAGAGCCTGAGTGGGCGAGGGGCAGAGAGAGAGGGAGACACAGAACCTGAGGCAGGCTCCAGGCACTGAACTGCACAGAGACCAACGCAGGGCTCGAATTCACAGACGATGAGATTATGACCCAAGCTGAAGCCAGATGCTTAGCCCACTGAGCCACCCAGGTGCCCCACTAATACAAGATTCTTGGGAGACCTAACAATTAATTATAGGCACTAAGTAACTGATGATAAAGGTGTTCAATAGCCTTAAAAGTTACTCCCTTCCCTATAGAATGTAGTGTAAATGTGAAATGTCATTCTGTGAACATGAAGATTGAATGAAGATCTATATGGAGTTTGTGAGAGTCCCCTGACAGCTCCCTTCCTCCAGTCAGCTTTCATGGAGCTAACAGCCAGGTCTATACCATGAAGCAAGAGATAGGGGAATTCCCATCGTGGAAAAAAAGTGAGCATTAGTCCATCTTCCCTATTGGACAAACAATGCGAATGGTCACTTCACAAGATATGAAGTGTGAATAGTCATTAAAGATGTGAGGAGAATATAAAACTTGATGGTAGCTTAAAAAAGAAATGTAATTTTCCAACATTTTGAAAAAAAGTAAGTCTGATAATACCTCTTTAAGCATATAAGAAAGGAATAATCTCATACTACCTAGTACATTTGGTTATATGAATATTTATGATCCAACTCAAGACAAAAATACTAAAGAAAATATTTTACACATGTGTAGGAAAGAGACATATAAAAAGAGTTTCAATTCATCATCCTTTGGAATTGCAAGAAATTAACCACAACTGAAAGGTGCAGTAATGGGAAAATGAATAAATGAATCGCTATGTAGTCATAAAAATAGTAAAAATAAATGAACAGTATCTGAATTTGTCAACATTGAGAGATCTAGAAGTCATAATATTAAGTGAGGAAAATAATTTCCAGAATAATATATTTAATAAAACAAAAGTAAAACATTTAAAAATATGCAAGACAGTGAATTCTATATGCTGGTTATGAGCATCTACATTTTTATTTAGAGAAACATTGTAGAGGATACTAAAAATCAGGTTCAGGTTAGTGGCGGTGTCTGAAGAAGAGAGCTGGAAATGGCATTACAAGAGACATAGGGAACTTTACCTGAATTCATAATGTTTTATTTATTTAACAAAATTTGACATAAATGTTAATTTCTGCTAGTAAAGTCTGGGAGTATGCATTATATAACTCTACTTTTCTGAATGTTTGAGATATTTAACATTATCTTACCTGTCGAAGTTGTTGATGAAGGGAGGATACTTTTCTCTTTATTTTTATCTTATATGAGTTTCTGTTCTTATTTTCTAAATAAAGAGATTTTCTTACATTTCCAGAGGAAGTAAGAATTACTAGAGTAATTTTTAGTTCAGTGATTTCCTTTACAGTAAATACTTATGAGGTAATTTACAACTGATGTGTTCTGTAAATGTCAAGAAGGTACAATTACCCTATCATCTCTTTTTTAAAAAGACAAATCCACAGTATATGTCTGTTTTATTAAAACTACCACCTTCTATGAAAGGTTTGATTCCCATTTCTATGTGTAGACAATATTTGTTATGGGCTTTGGTTTATAAGGTGATTTTATTCATAATAAATTATGACTATGATAAGTGGGTGACTAAATCACATTTTATTATTTTTTCCTGCAGATGGTGAAACTAAGTAGCCAAGAGACTAAGTTCATGCTAATATATTGTGGTGCAAAATTCAGGTTTTGGGTGTTTCTTATTCACCACTTAGTGCTTGTCAACCTATTCCAGTAAAATGGAATTTCACAGATCGAAGTAGACCAGGGTTCTATGATGCACCTTTTATGATTTTTTTTTAACCAAGAAGGTAGGTTTGTGAAAATAACATTAAAAATGAGTAAATATGGGCACTTGGGTGGCTCAGTTGGTTTCAGCTTAGGTTATGATCTCATGGTTCGTGAGTTTGAGCCCTGCATTTGGGCTCTGTGCTGACAGTACGGAGCTTGGTTGGGATTCTCTGTCTCCCTTTCTCTTTGACCTATCCCTACCCGTGGTCTCAAAAATAAATAAACATTAAAAAATAAATAAGTAAATATGTAATCAATGGAACATATGCTCTTCCCAGTTCCAAAAATTAGGATCCCTTTTCAAAAATGCACAATGTCCTGATTATTCCCTGCAACTCCTTGCAAGTCTTGTAATCCATTCTACTGATCCAGTAGGAAAAGTCATTTTGGGGAAGATGAGCAGTGGAAAGTGAAGGCTGGTACATGGGAAGAACCAAACCACCACTTCAGCTGTAGACAGAGAACTGCATTGTGTGGGACCATCTTTATAAAAGGAAGAAACTCCATCTTGGAAGTTGAGACTTTTTTCTAAAACACACAAACTGTGTGTTTCTAAAAACACGCAAATTGAAAAGCATCAGTAAATTTTTATGTTAGTGTGCTAGGGCTACCTTAACAAAGTATCACCGACTGGGTGACTGAAACAACAGAAATTAGTTTTCTCACTGTTCTGGAGTCTGGAGAGCTCAAGATCAGGTGTAAATGAGGTTTGTTTCTTCTGAGCTCTCTCTCTTTTGCTTGTAGACAGTTGTCTTCACTCTGTGTCTTCACTTAGTCTTCCTTCTCTGTGTCTGTTTCCTAATCTCTTCTTATAAGGACACCATTCACACTGGATTCGGGTCAACCCTAGTGACCTCATTTTAACTTAATTGTCTTTCTAAAGACTCTTTAGACACATTCTGAGGTACTGAGGGTCAGTACTTCAATATATGAATTTGGAAGCCAATAACAATTTCTGAAAATTGAAAACCTAGAAACTTCTTCTTGATTGCTAGGTTTCTGTTGTATTAAACACCAGAAGAGATAGTCTTGTCCCCCTACCTCCGCAATGCACAGAGACGGTACATTCTGATATAGGTGGGGCATTTTCAAGAGAGGTTCTTCCTAGTGTGTCTTAGCCCCAAGCTCCCAAAATGTCACACTGGAGTGAGCAATGGTAATAAGGTATCATTTTGAAAGGAATATTATCTGAATAAATTTGAATACACACACACACAGAGACACAGAGACACACAAGGTTTAACTTATGTCATTGTGACTTCTGAAAGTCACACTAACTCTCCGTGGCTTCATAAAGGAATGAAGAATATCAGTATGGAAATAGCACTAGAATTTGCTTAGATTTGAGCATGTTTTATTCTCCCCTGGACATCGCCTTCTATAATCCATTTTCTTATTGGTGACTTCCTTATCAGTATTATATTTGCGAGTCAGAAACATGCAGAACAACCATTACTTAATCCTGACTATAGTGCATTACTCCACCAGGTTTCACCGGCCCACTTTGGGAAGTCAGTATTTGAACATATATTGAGTTATATTCCTGTCAAAATTATCTTTTTCTTCCCCAAGGTAATGGATGTCTTTGACAGAATAAGGAAAAGGCTAACCAAAAAAAGAAAAAAAAAACAAACCAAAAAACTGAAGAATATAAGAACACTGATTAATATGTGAAATATTATTTTCCTAGTGAGGTCTGATTTTCCTCACTTAAAATAATTTAATGCTCAATTAAATCTTAATTTCTTAGCTGACGACATGAAACTTTTTCAGACATACTTTTGAAGAACTCACATACCTAATGTTTATCCACTTTCCTCTTTGAACTTTATGCTTTATACATTGACAAATTATGACGTTGACAAATTGGCTTTTACTTCCCCTCTTTGGTGTGCTTATAAATGTTTAACCACCTGTTTTGGGGAATTGGGCATCAGGGCAAGGTGGGCCGAGGGGCTTGATTTGTAGCATCTGTTGATTTCTGCTATGTAAATACTTCTACCATGGCCAATTTTAAGCTTTCTTTCTTTTTTTTTTTTAATGTTTACTTTTTTTTGAGAGACATAGAGACAGAGCATGAGCAGGGGAAGGGCAGAGAGAGTGAGAGACACAGAATCTGAAGCAGGCTCCAGGCTCTGAGCCATCAGCACATAGCCCCACGCAGGGCTCAAACTCACAGACTGTGAGATCATGACCTGAGCCGAAGTCGGCCGCTCAACCGACTGAGCCACCCAGGCGCCCCCAATTTTAAGCTTTCTGCATGAAATCCACTGGCTGGCAAAATTCCTGAAAAGTTACTAGTTAGTTCTTGTGAAATAGTACATTCAGCTCCGGCATACCAGTGGTTTCCATCCTCACAAAGCTTTATATCAAGGCTTCAAATATGCTAGTTCAGTGACCTAAAATAGTCTTCTTTCTGTGCCTGAGAAGCTCCCATCAATCTTTAACAGAAATGCAGCTCATGTGTCCTTCTCTCTTAGAAACCTCCCCCGTCTCCCATCCTCTAGGCATTTCCAGGTGGTCCATCACTGCCTCATCAACTTTTCTCCTCATGATTACAAATGGTTTTATATTGAGTTCATCACATTATCACCTTATCCTATCTTTGTATTTATTTCTCTGTTTCCCAATTAGATTGTCAGTATTTTGCAACCTGAATTTTGCAAATGAGGAGATTGATGCTCAGAGCCTAACAATATGGGGAAACATGATACCGCATTTGTTTTTTCAGTATGAAAAGATCAATACTCTACAGTTTACTTTTCCTTTATTTGAACTTAGGCAAATGATTTAGCCTTCCTGAGCCTCAATTTCTACAAATGGAGATAATAATACATAAACTCATGGGATTGTTGCAAATAGTGCCTGTGAGATATAGAACAGTGTGTGTGATACCTGGGGACCTGTCAGTAAATGGCAGCTGTAACCTAAAGTGCAGGTGAAAACACATTAGAGGAACCAACTTTTTTTCTGTATTTTATTTTATTTATTTTTTTAATTTAAATTTTAGCTAGTTATCATATAGTACAATATTGGCTTCAGGAGTAGAATTTGTCACTTACAACACCCAGTGCTCATCACAGCAAGTGCCCTCCATAGGCCCATCACCCATCTAGCCCATCCACCCCATCCCCCACCCGTTTCTCTCCATCAACCCTCAGTTTGTTCTCTATCAGTAAAAGTCTCTCGTGGTTTGTTTCCCTCTCTTCTCTCCCCCGCCCTCCCACATGTTCATCTGTTTTGTTTCTTTAATTCCACATATGATAAAATCATATGATATTTGCCTGTTTTGATTGACTGATTTTGCTTAGCATAGTACATTTTGGCTCCATCCAGGTCATTGCAAATGGCAAGATGTCATTCTTTTTGATGGCTGAGTAGTATCCCATTCTATATGAATACCACATCTTCTTTATCCATTCGACAGTCAGTGGACATATGGGCTCTCTCCATAGTTTGGTTATTGTTGGTAATGTTATTTCTGATAATGCTTCGCACAAGGTACAAATGTGTACATGTGCCTTGCTACAGTGAAATAACTTCACAGCTGCAGATAAAAGCATACATTCTAAGATGTATGTTCTTCATCACTTTATTATGATGCCTCTAACGTTTTTTAAAATCCTATTTGAAAGCTCATATCTAATTTCAGGTTTGTTTTTTTCCCCCCAAAACAGGCAGTTCATAATGTTGGTTGCATCTGTTTAATCTATGCCCTACTGTTTTTTCCTTCTGTTCTTTCAGCCTTTGCATGCAAGACTCCTTCCCTTTGACTGTCCAGTCCTGCATCATGCCAAAAGACTGTGAAACCACTGAGTGGTCCTCCTGGAGCCCTTGCTCCAAGACGTGTCGTTCAGGAAGTCTGTCACCAGGATTTAGGAGCAGGAGCCGGCATGTGAGGCACATTGCTATTGGAGGCGGAAAGGAATGCCCTGAACTTCTGGAGAAAGAAGCCTGCATTGTTGAAGAACTCATGCAGCCATGTCCCAGGTACTGTGCATTCTTTGGCATGAGTATTTGCTGTTCTATAAAACCTCATTTTGTGTGGTGCATGGATATTAACAATAATAACAGTAGCTGTGACTCCTAACTGTTGTGTCTTTACTCAGTATAGAGATCCATACTAAGCAGTCTAGCACAATGCATTCAGAGCATGCGCTGTGTTGATTCCCTGGGCTCTAATCCTATTTCTGGAACTTTCTAAATTTGTGAATTTCAGCAAGGAACTTAAGTCTAGAGCCTTAGTTTACTCACCTACTAGCAGTACTGACTTTATCCAGCACCCAGCACATAATAAATGCTCAATAACCATTAGTTATCATTGCCTAACATGTCACACCTGATTTTTATAACAAGAAGCTTTCATAGCATCTTTATTTTGTAAATGAGGCTGTTGATGCTTAAATATTTTTGAGGTTACATAGCTAATGAGTGGTGACACCCCAATTCTAATGCAGTTCTGTCTCTAAAGGTTACTGCCACCCTATGACATTGTCTCTAATACGGAGTCCCTAATACATTGTCTAATGTATGCAGAGTCAATCCCTAATACATGCCACCCTATGACATTCTCAAATACAGAGAATTTTGAGAAAAGCATTGACCTAAATTAGTAGTTGTATTTTTATATTATTTATATTTTGCCTGACTGTAGGTATGACCCTTGATGAAGGCCTCCAGTATATTTTTCTCTGGGTCGTTGGCTTATGGTAGGCCAAGTCTGATACTGACAGAAGTCATTTGCAGCTGGCTATTCAGAAGTCTTTGGGGGATACATTTGTGGTAATTCCTGCTGGAGAGCCACACTGAGTTCTATCTGTTAAATATGTAGCTATTTTAGATAGACCTTTCCTGTTGTTTCTTGTAGTTTGTAGGATTTGAGAATCACTTCCCCACTGAAAAGTAAAATGAGGCAAAAAAAAAAATATCTTCTTGTGGAAATTAATCAAACAAACTCAACAGGCATTATTGATTAATGATGGGTTTAGCTATTTCTTGCACCTGAAATGATGTGTATATGGGATGGGGCAGGGGTAGAGGAATAAAGGGGAAAATTCCTGTTGTCAGATTCTTAGCCATTCACTTCCTCCACTTCACCATTGAGAGCTTGTTTGGAGGTTCTAGCAGGGGAGCGCAGCTACTCGTATACCCTTGACCGAAGAACGGTCCTCCTCTATCGGGGAAGGTCGTCCTCTTCGACCGAGCGCGCAGCTTCGGGAGGGAGGCACATGGAGCAGTGAGGGAGGAAGGGGACACCCGCCTAGCCAGCCAGATCAGCCGAATCAACCCTGGCGATCAATGGGGTGACAGATGTCGCAGCCAGATCACCCTCATATCCTCCACTTCACCATTGAAATCAGTGTACATTCAAGTCCTCACATACTGATTATTCATTTTTTACCAAGTTGACCCCTTAGATTCATATCATTCTGTACCTCAAAAGTAGGAGGGGTAGATGTAGTTTATGATCCTTTACGGATTACCTTATTGTCTCACAGAATTCTTCCTAGTTATGTGAGTATGTGTCCAGTCTTTAAAAAAACTGGTATAGAGGGGTGCCTGGGTGGCTTAGTCAGTTACATATCTGACTCTTGATCTCAGGTCAGGTTGTGATCTCATAGTTGTGAAATGGAGCCCACATCAGGCTCAGTGCTTGGTGTGGAGCCTGCTTGGGATTCTCTTTCTTCCTCTCCCTCTGCCCCTCACCTGCTCACACTCTTGCACTGTGTCTCTCTAAAAATAAAATGAAAACACTGATATTGAAGAAAAGCATGGGATTTGGAAATGACTTAAAGCCTGGGATCTTTGTTTCTTTTGATTTTGGATAGACTTGGATCAAAATTATATTACCATCATTTATTAATTATGTGTTTTGGGCAAGCTATACAACTTCTTTAAAACATTTCCCTTTTCAATAAAATGTGTCTAATTATACTGTCTGTGTTGAGAGTTGAACACTTACAGACTTGGTATGTAAGACGTCAGTCCTACTGCTCAGCACATAGGAGGCACTACCAATATGGCAACCCTTATCGTTGGTATTGGCAGGTGTGTTCATTTCCTCCAGAAAGAGAATACCTCCTTTCCTTTGAAGGCATACTATAGTGATTTAAAGAGGTAGGAAATTATTTCTTCTGGGTAATGTGAAATCTTTCTCTCTATGGAGGCATAATTCAGAAAGGTTCTCAATATTAGGCTTCCAGGAATAGAATCTGGGATTAATGATGAAATTGACATTGATTTGCTTTTCTTTCATTCCTTATATGACATGGCTAGTGACCTCTTCCAGATGTTAATTTATAGACATCCTTCCACTTTTCCTTCTCTTTTCTTAGTTAAAAATGATTACAAATCTCTTAGAAGTCAGAACAATTTCTCTGTGATTATCATGAGAAAGTTGAGTTGCATCTATGTTTGTTAAATAATGATTACTTTTTATCGAGTACCTACTGTTCACCAATAACTATATCAGAAATTTAACAAAGATTATTTAGAAGAACATAAAACTTCTCATTGAAATAAGATAGTTTTGAGAGTAAAAGGGATGCAAACTGGTACTGTTCATATTCCAGTTAAAGTCTATTTGACTTCAAAGTCAGTATTCTTTCCATTACTTTCATGATAGTCATAGTGAAGACACATACACAGATAAAGGTATATACACACACAGTCATGTGTTTATATGTATCATTTTTTTCCAACAAAATAGTGTGGAATGGTAATAATTCAAGATGTATCCAAGATGAATTTCTTTATTGATCTTCATTTCATTGAACCTTAACGTCTGAAAATAGGTCTGACAAATTTCATCGGCGATGGACCCGGCCCTCTAGTTCTACTGTTTGAAAACATTACTGAGTTTGACATTTTTTAAAAAGCTTCTCAAATGGTGAATTTGTAGGAAATAGGAATCTTAGAAAACTCACTGAATACCAACCAGTGTTTCCTAGGAAGAATGGTATGTTAGCGACTGATTCCAGGAGAATGCATAAATAACAACAAAATTAACATGGGGTGACATTCTTATTTGCCTGAAATCTGAACTGCAGTGTCTAGCACAGGAAATCACAAAGGCTGCGTACTAACTTTTGTTTCTAGTGTGACATGGTGATTAAAATTCATTGTGAACAAGGGAAATGGAAACAAAAATCTATTAGGGAACAAAAAATGCCCATTTCTCCTTTCCCAGAATTCGTGAGCATTTCATATATATCGAGCAACCTAATTCACCGTATTTCTCCCCAGCAGGAAAATGTACATTTCTGTGACTCTTCACGGTGCTTTTCTGAAGTGTCTCAGAAGGCAGTTTGGCTTTAACCTTCCACCATCTTTGCTATAGGAAACATGTTCATCCATTCATTAAATGTACCCTGACCTCTTGCTATGTGCCAAGTTTGTGATACCTCAGAGAACAAAATAGTCAAAGTTGTCTCCCTGTCATGGGGCTTAAATTTTAGTGAAGGTATACCAAATAAATATAATAAGTAAAATAAGCTATATACTGTGTGCATGAGCTATGAAAAAAAATCAGTTATTATAGTAGGGTTGCTGGGATGCTGTGATGTGGGGTCAGCTCAGGTTACGGAATTAAACAGGGTCATTATAGAACTCTTATTTGAACAAACAGAAATGGTGGGGGAACTTGAAGGAAGTGAGGAAATTAGCCTTTCAAGTAATTAGGGGAAGAGTACTCCAGTATTATAGGTCCTGAATATTAACATTGCTCAAAAAGTTCTTTAGTTACATAGCTTTGGGGCTATTCTTCTCACCAGCTGGACTCCACTGGTCAACATTTTAGCTCTAAAAACTATGAGTGCCAATCCCTGAGGTGTGATTCCAGGAAAGGAATGGTAAAAAAGAAGAGCTCCTTCTACAAGTGCTTTCTGAGACCAGAACACCTTGGAAGTTCCTTGGGGCAACTAGCTTTAGTAAACTTGAAAGGAGACAGAAGCTAGTCTATGTTGCACTAACATAGGAAATTATACAACTATAAAGAAGTTAATGTAGTACAGCCTTAGGTTTGTTTCAAGAGTATGTTTGTAACCAAGACATGTATAGACTCCAAGAAACCCCTTCCTTCAGCATTACACGGTCTACTTGTAAGTTTATGTCCATTCCAATGTTTAACACTAAGCACTCACCCTGTATATTGTGACATGGGGATAGAAATGAGAGAGAGGGGATATCTCTGGTTGTCACTTGTCATCTTTTCTCTTGGTGTGTTTATCTCCTGTCATTGGGCATCATGACCTTAGGCACTATGCTATTCTCTACCTCAAAACATTGAAATATATGTGTTTTATAAGCTACCTTGGTACTTGTGGTTTTTCTTATGTCCTGATTAATGTCTGAAGTATTAGATCCTACATCTGAATTAAGAGGATGGTGAAAAACATTCTAAGACTGTAAATAATAAGGTGGCCCTGTGTACTAGATAGCATAAGGAAAGGATTTTATTTATCTATTTGTTTATTTAATTTTTTGAGAGACAGAAAGAGAGAAAACAGATGAGAGGTGGAAAGAGAGGGAGAGGATCCTGAGTGAGCTTCACGCTGTCAGCACAGAACCTGATGCAGGGCTCAAACCCATGAATCATAAGATCATGACCTGAGCTGAAAACAAGTGGGGAAAGCTCAACCGACCAAGCCACACAAGCAGGCACCCCAGGAAAGTATTTAAATGCTTCATGTCAGATAGCTGAGACATGACCTCAGCTATCTGGCTTCAGCTGGAACAGCTGGGTCCCAGATCCCTTGTGTTTATGTAGAGAGCCCATACTGGCTGAAGATGCTGTAACACACAAAAATATTGAAAAATATCAACACCTTTCTTGGACATGGCACCTCAGATGACCTGCCAGCAACTTCTACCACTTCACCAGGAGACAACAATTTTCATGCAAAAATGGCTGTTCTGTCTCTGAAATGATCATTTAGAAATTTGAAATTGAATAGAAGACAGCACTATTAAAAGGTGACTGTGACCTATGTAGATTAAGACTCCTAAGAAGATCTTAAGGCAGAAGCTGCCTGGTTGATCCTATTACATATACTGTGATATTACTGCACAGAAAAGCCAATTTGTAAAACATTGTTTCAGTGTTTTACAATGAAATGACACGGATAGATGGGCTCTCAGGATCCCTCCCTCCTTGTCTCTGGTATGCACAGATTTATCCTTATTCTGGTCTGTCTGTGCAGACTCACACTGAGAGATGTATCTGGGTCTCCTGTGGCCTACTTTGATTTATCCGTACAATACCCTTCCCCCACAACCCATGGCCAACCTGATTCTCCCTAACATCTCTTTAAGGCACTGAATCCAATTTTAGATTTTCTAGATAAAATTATTTTTCCTCGAGAAAACTTTGGGGATTAGTTGATGGATCTTTTTAGATGATATTGAAACCAAGGACAGAGCTAAGGAAAAGGATGGCAGGCAAAACTTAGCTTGATTTTTCACTTCCTTTGCCCATTGGAATTCTGTAAGTGCTGGAACAGGGTTGCCATATTGTGAAGAGATGTTTGTTCAACACCTGCTTTAGCCTGTCCCTGTGTTAATTGCTGGAGAATTCAGGAGACTGAAAACGTTCAGTCTTTGTTCACCGAGTTCATGTATCTTAAGAATCTTGTAAAAGATCTTCTTTGACCTATTATGGAGTAACCTCTCAATAAACCCATGGCAAGTTGAAAAGATTATAAGTTGAAAATGCATTTACTATACCTAACCTACCCACCATCATAGCTCAGCCTAGCCTACCTTAAATGTGCTTACAACGCTTACATTAGCTTATTATAGTTGGGCAAAATCATCTAACACAAACCTATTTTATAATAGTATTGAATATCACATGTAATTTATTGACTACCGTACTGCAGGTGAAAAACAGAATGGTTGTATGGCTGCAGAATGTTTGTAAGTGTATCTATAATTCACCCTGTGACCACATGGCTGACTGAGAACTGCAGCTTGTGGATCATGAGAGTATCAGACTGCATATTGCTGGGTGGAAAAGGATCAAAATTCAAAGTATGGTTTCTACTGAATGTGTTTCACTTTCACATTATCACCCAGTCAAATATTTGTATGTTGAACCATCATAAGTTAGAGACTCCCTGTAACATACTCTTTAACAATTAGAACATCCAGAACATGAGAACCATATCCTTTAAGAGTATTTATAATAATAGGTAATGTTCCTATGAATCATCCCATATGTAGGGATGTTTATTTAATTTTTTGTTTATACATATTTTTCCTCTACTTTAGAATAGGTAGCACCTATAAAAATGCCTGGCTCATAATATATGCTCAGTAAACAATGAATGAATGAGTGAACGCTCAAATGTAGGGTAGTTCCAGAACAATATTATGCACAGTATACTTTCTTCCATGATTTTACTTTTTATATAATATGTGTGAGGATTCAGAGTGATTTCTTATAAAGAGCAGCCGAAGTTGACATCATCAAGGAGATTAAATAAGAACATCTACCCAGAGCAGGGATGGATGGACACATGAAGCTTGATTTGACATGGTGTCCAATGGCCACCTTGCTTCTGCTAACTAACAGTGTGTCTGGTTTTCCAGATGAGAAGTTTCTGTTTTCATTCGGTCGTAAGAGTAGCTCCAGAAAGGGCGAGAAATGAGATCACAGTCTGAGTTTGTAAAAGTTTGCCTTCCAGAACAGAGCACCATGCTTATCACCTACCACATCTTCTGAATCTTCTCGCCTTCAGCATCTACCACAGCGCTAACACCCTGTACCTAATAGGAACTCAGTACATTTTTAAAATGAATTAATGGATTATTAAGGATGTTTTTTGTGTTGTTGTTGTTGTTGTTAACTGTTTTAATTAAGCAGCTTTTCTGTAGCACTTAAGGAATAAAGGAGTCGTGACCTGGAGCCCTCAGGAGACTCTACTTTAGTTAAGAAAGAATAATGTCAAATGTCTATAAGTTGTTTCAACAGAGGAAGACAGATGCTTTATTGAGTCTCTCTTTTACTGGTACATATTGTTTCATGAGTCCCTATTGTGCCTCTTTAAGTCCTCTTGGATGGAAGATTTGTTCCCCTGTTAGTGTAAGAAAGTTAACGTACTGCTAAGTGCTGTGCATAGCGATAGAAGTCTATTAATAATACATATGTGGAGTTTGGCTAGCAAAGCCATCTGCTGAAGGGCAAAGAGCTTTGCACTTCAGAGTGGCTTTCCATAATCAATAGTCCCACTCTATTCAATAAAAAGTTACTAGAGCATAAAATATATAAAGCTTGATCCATTCCCTTTATTTTGGTCATCTGTTCAGCAAAAAAAAATGACAAGTTAATTCTTTTCTAAATGCATTTACAACTTTAAAAGGACAACAGGCATTATCATAAATTAGTCATGCTGCAGTACACTGATTTTTAATATACACACATTTAATTTGAATACTTTGCACTAGGGTTTCAATTCCAAAGGTGTTTGCAGATCTATATGTGCTTAGTCAAAACATGACCATTGACTAATGCAATTATTCTTTCAATCTGTCATCATTAAATCGCTTAAGATTCTGTTCCATGTTGCTTTGCTTAAATCCAAGTCTTTAGAAGGAGAAAAGAAATCCACGCGTTAAGCAATTCTGAGCCTGTGGAAGTGATAAAGCATACATTCTAAAGGGCAGAGGTTGCTATAAAACTCTGATGGTCCTGCCATCCTGTTGCTATTAGAATCACTTTATGTCACATTAGTAGGATAGAGGTCTTTTAAAAATAGTTGCTAAATGTGCCTCCTTTTCTAATTTTGGCTTTGCTAATTTAGGATGTCTCTATTCATTGCTTCACAGCGATGGATTCATTCCTTACTCCTTCTGCTATCCCCCTTCCATTTGAAGAATAGTTTAAGTACAGGATTCCTTGAGTTAGACAACATCACTCTCTGGAAGACAAGCTGGTTATCTTGGCAGTTGGGTTCCAGGGCCTCGAATCACTTTTCCTAGTCCAGAATTTGTCTCCTATATCTCTTAATGAGAATATGTATTCCTGCCATTAGAAATTTCTATCTTTGACTTAATCTTGGTTTCTTCTTTGAAGCTGCATTATATTATACTTCTTTAGAATGATAACATATTTAATATTAACATTTATTTATTTTATTTATTGTATTCCATTATAGTTAATATTCAGTGTTTTTTTAGTTTCAGGTGTATAATATAGTGATTCATCAATTCTATACATCACCTAGTACTCACCACAGCCAGTACACTCATAATTTTTAATATGTATCATATGAATATATTTATTTATCATTTCCTAAGAGGCAACTTAAATTATAGGGACCATATAAGGTTATTGGGCAATGAGTTTCAGGCATGGAAGAAGGATTTGGGAAACAGATTCTAGAAGGTAAATGAAGAAAAACTGAATTTCATAGTTATATGGTTTCCCTGATGTCTGGGTTCTTGTCACCTTTTCTGGGCTGTCTCATTTAACAATTCAGTGCCAACACACTGTGGTGCTAGTACATGGGGAAAAAAAACAATTTGGAATTATTCTTCACTCCTCCCTTTCTCTCTCATCTCTATCTAATCCATTAGAAGGCTGTCCCTACCTGAATCTTCTCACTTCTCACCACATTTGCTCTGGCTGCCGCAGCTGAAGCCACCATCATCCTTCCTAGATGGGCAAAGGCCTCCACAGTGGTCTCCCTCCTTCACCTCCCCCATAGTCTAATCTTCACTCAGTAGCCAGAGTGATCCTTTAAAACTTTAAATCACACCTTATCACTGTTCTCCTCAAAACTCTACAATGATTTCCTAACACATTTAGAATAACACTGACAGTCCTAACTCTGGCCTACTAGGCTCTTTATAGGCTGGCTCCTGATTACTCCTCATTTTCTCTCCCTCTTATCCTAATCCACCCTACCCAGCCACCCTCACTTCTGCGAGACCCTAGAGAGTGCTGAGCACTCTGCCTCCCTGGGAACTTTGGATGTGCTCTTCTCTCTGCCTGGGACGCTCCCTGACCACTCCTTCCCTCATGTCCTTCAGGATTCTGAAGACTTCCCTGGTCATGACACCGAAATAGGTCTTTCATCTCCATGTTATCTGATGTCATGTTATGTGTGATGCATTTCTGCCTGTCTGCCTTAGTAGAAGATAATCTTCTCAAGGTCAGGGGCTTTGTCTTGCCCACTGCTGTGCATTTCTATTGTCTGAAGTCTTGCCTGGCACATAGTTGGAGCTCAGGAATTATTTATTGAAAGAAAGAATGAATGAACCTGTGGTTACATAAGTGATTCCCTTACTATTTGGGCAGGCCTCTTTCTTTTTCTAGGGAGTCCTTCTTTTAAGCCCGCCCCCTGCCTTCAGGCTCTCATACATATCTTAGTGTTAACTAAAATGCCCTTCTGTCAGTTGTTTTCCTTGTGCATTCAGTATTTGAGTTATCCGCATTCTAGTTCTCAGAAGTTGGAGGTTCCAGAGTGGCTGGTGGTGTACTCTGTCACTAATAGTGGGGACATTGGAGCTGCTTTCACATGAATGGATTATGACAAGTTTACCTAATATTCAGAATCAGCAAGGAGCAACATGGAGAAATTGATTGCAGGCCTCTTAAAAAAGTTACCTTCTGTAAGTTTTAATGAGAATTTTAATTTTTATAGTTAGAGATCCTTTAATTTGGCTTATATATATTTCTCTTTTTTTAACATGTCCTGAAAGCACCACAATTTGACCATATGTGACCACAGTGCTCTAATTATAAATTGGCTATAAAATATTCTCAAACTTTATTTTTGTTTGAGACTTAAAGAAAAAAATATATATTTCAACTGGGTAAAACATTGTCAGTTAGTTGTCACGGACAATATCTTTGTCACCAACAAATGGATACATGTATATATATGTATATGTATATATATATATATACACGTATGTATATGTATATATATACACATATGTATATGTATATGTATATATGTGTATATGTATATATGTATATACACATATGTATTTATTTATATTTATATTTATATATTTATTTATATTTATATTTGGTAGTTTTTTGGGGATTTTTTTTTGTTTTATTGTTTCATTTTTTTTCTTTAGTCCAGAACACTCTTCCTCATACTAAGATCCAGATTTATTTGTCCTCATAATGGCTGAACAGTTAGCTATCTATTGCCTATTGAACTTATTTTCAATATCCTTTGATCATGTTTCATTGGTTTGCCATTCACTATTTTAATCTACCTGGCATTTCATTAAAAAAAATAAATCTGATTTGAATCTTGCTTTTCCAATTACTTATGACCTTAGAAGAATCACTTCTTTTTTATTCCAATTATCCCATCTATAAAAGCAGAAATAATATTTTCCTCAGGAGTTGTTGGGGCAACTTCATGAGGTAACACAACTATTTTTGTTAGTGGAGTGCCTGGCACAGAGTAGGCATACAGAAGGTATTGGTTGTTGTTATTATTACTTGAAGGGTATGTCATGATACTCTAGTAGTCCAAATAAATTAATGCCTTGGCTCTTGTGTTCAGACAGAACCTTTGGAAAAAGCAAATGGATCCTACACAGTCACATTGCTAAGGCACTATGAGAATTGACTAATGTCTTTCATTCCAAGGCTGTCTACTTGAGGCATTTCCACAGTCGATTACAAAATGCTATGTGCCTACAGGAAGTAGGACTCTGGCCTTTGAGACTCCCCATATTTCCCTCCTAAATTGAATGACAAAATGAGGGTGTGTTAAAAGCCATCAGAGTTGGGAGAGAGAGGGTGGAAAAGGCCTGCTCATAGGGACTTGGCCATGAAAGAGAGCATCCCAGGGAGTCTGGAGGCCATCTTGTCCGGAGGTTGGAGGGCCATCGCTGTAACTGCATCCAAAGGAGAAAGTGAGTACCAGTTAGCCAAAAAGACTCCTTTGATTTCTCATTCCATCAGTTCCTGGAGACACTTTCCAGGTTGATAAAGTTTGGACGTTCAGTTTTCATGGTTGCGGGGTGATTTGTGACTGCACATAGATAGTGCTTTTGAAAAAAAAAACTAAAGAGGATGAAGAAAGACTGTGAAAGACAGATTTTAAAAAGGGATATAGGAGTCCTTACCTGGTGAGCATTTTCCCTCTGCTGCTGCTTGGCTGGTATTTTCTCTGAGGTAGAAACAATAGCAATAGTGATAAATGCCTTATATTTCTTTAGAGAATTTGTCGCTTGCCAGTGAATGGAATTTGGGTGTTGTTGGTTAATGAGCTACCAACAGGGTTTTTGTTACTTTACATAAAACCAGAGTCATTAAACTTTTCTTCTCATTATTCTCCATAATGACTTCCAAAATTCGTCCATTGCTAATTCTTATAGGGTCATGATAAATTAATTGTAAAAGCTATTTGTACAACGTGACCCATTCCTTTTAAACAAGCAAAAACATTGCTATGACTTGCTATAATTCTGAACTCTATGTTTCTTTTATGCTCTTTGCTGAAATTTGGTTGCTGGAAGTTAGGCCATAGTATTCCTGGATCTCTAATGTTAGGACTTGATGAAATCAATGAAATCCTTATACATAAAATGTTAATTTGTGTGTGTGTGTGCGTTGTATGTGCGTGTGTGTTTTCTGTGGCAGCAATGGGCAAAACTTAGATGTAGAAGGACAGAAGCAGAAAGGGAATTAGCATTTATTGAACATCTATTCTATGCTATGTTCAGCTTTTGGTATTATTATGCCCATTTTAAAGATGGGAAAACAGAACTGGGCCAAGGTCACATGCCTAATAAGTGGCAGGGCACAGCTCAGTTGAGCTGTAAAGCATGCCTGTTGTTTATACCGCACTCTTCCCTTTTTTGCCTACCTTATTTGTTAACTATATGATAGGAGCCTTCTACTCAGCTGACCCCTCCTTAATGGCCAGAGAGCTCTTTGGCTAGGGAACCTCTGGAGGAAAAGGATCTGAAGTGAGACCTAGGTAACCATCCATCCCAACAAACCCTCACCTCATTGCACTTAGCCCTGGACTACAGAGCCACCTGCCCTGAGACTCAGAGACATGAGGGACAAGCTTTCTGCTTGAGTGAACATGGAGAACAGAGTGAGTACTTTGAGTGAGAAGAAGAGGCTTTAGAAGTTTGCCTCTGAAGAAGACCTACCTTTGGAAATAACCAAACTTTTTTCAGTCTCTCACTCCCAGGAACTGGAAACAGATTATTGTCTGTATCATGTGCATAAGCAGGACCTGCACTGTGCACTCCAAAGTCTTGCCCAGCCTACTGACTAATTTTCCACTCTGGGAGAACTATGTGAAATTGAAGTGGGGAGGCAGAGGACGAAAAGTTGTGTCACAGCAAACTCCCCAGGATTGTCCAGATGCTTTTCCTACAATGGACTTTTTGTAAGACTTTGTGAGGAATGCCTGGGTGGCTCAGTCGGTTAAGCATCTGACTTCAACTCAGGTCATGATCTTACAGTTCATGGGTTCAAGTCCCACATCAGACTCCACACTGACAGTTTGGAGCCTAGAACCTTCTTCATATTCTCTGTGTGTGTGTGCCTCTCTCTCTGCCCCCTCCCCCTCTTCTCTCTCTCTCTCTCTCAAAAATAAATAAACATTAAAATTTTTAATTGTAAGACTTCATAATTGTCAGCTCTTCAAACTTTTTAGAATGATGACATTCATTGTGAAGGGATTTGGTCACTATTAGGTTTCTGAGAGATTTGCTTTGTTATTTTGATGTCTGTGACTTGACTTCAATTTTACTCTAGTGTCTGTAAGGCCAGTGTTTGGGTGACACACACCTATTTTTATCACTGTTTTTTTTTTTCCTTTTAAGCAATGACAATGCTGAGAAATTTTTCCTCAAATCTGAAATGGGACAGCAGTTATAAGAATGTTCTTAGGTTTCGTTTATTGTTCTAGAAGTTAATGAGTATATTGGTATTTATGTGAGTGCTGTAGGGTTCTATTAATGCCGTGGGCTTGAAGAATGTTGTAATAACCCACAAAAGGAAATTCTGTCTGAAATAATTCTCCAGGTCTGAGGTCAGTGCTGTTATGGTTGTTTTGTTTTCTGCAAGTTGTGTTCAAACTCCGTTGTGTTTTCTTCCTGTAGCTGTATGCGTGTGTGCATGTGTATGTATGTGTGTGTATCTATTAGTATGTATCTTAACCAGTTATAAACCAGGGAGACTGTATTCCTAAGTCATTTTTAAATAACAGCATGTCTGCATATATAAAACACTCATTGGTTAAATGTAGCAGGCACATTGTTAACTCATTTTTATTATGTACACCTTTATCTCAGTGGGGTCAAACAAGTGGAAATAGTGTTCTATATCAAGAAGGTTGAAAAGTTGGTCATCTCTATTCATTTAAAATCATATATCTGCAACTCCACACATTCACACACTACTCTACTAATTTTAAAAGCCAAATTTCACACAGTCATCCAGAAGTTTGTGAAGTGTTACCCCGTGACAAGTTCAGATGCTATGGAACAGGCTCATTGGGTTTCCTCCTCCTTCGTCTGATTCTCACTCTCTTACAGCACTGGGGGTGAGACCCATCTCCTATGTATCCACATTTCCTTTCTTCACTCCTCTCATCCCATACTGCCACCAGGAGAGGCTACTGTGATGTTTTTTTCTCCTAGAAAATAAAAGAGATTTATTATTCAAAGCCAACTGTGAAGATTTGGCCCTAGGAAGATGGATTATTACATGCATATAATATCATGACTTAAGTTTTCTTTAGAATCTTATATTTTCCTTCCTTCTTCTTCTTCTCTTAAATAAATCAAACCAAACAGGTATTCCTGGAGGACCTCTGAATGGAAAGAATGCCAAGTCTCTCTTCTCCTCGAGCAGCAGAATCCCTACTGGCATATGACGGGACCCATTTGTGGAGGTGGGATCCAGACCCGGGAGGTGTACTGTGCCCAGAGCACGCCAGCGTTCACCTCACAGAGGGCCAAGGAAGGTAGGCATCCAGTTCCAGGGACACATGGGGCAGCTGACTGGAAGGGAAATCAACTCTAAAGCCATCTCTGCATATTCTTCTTGACGTAATGGACCCTCGGCACTCACAGAGTTTGTATTTGTTTTGTTGAGAATTTACAAACCAGTCCTAGGTTCTGCTACTTGTAATAAATGGCAATAGTTAAAATAATAGCAATAATAATAACTTCAGTCTCAAAAGATCATTGTGAATATTAAATGAGAGCATATACCTGAGAGCTGTAGCAAAAATGAATTGCTACAAGCTAAGAGGCTGGTAGGCTGGAGTGAGTAACCGGTCATGAATTAGTAGCGTCCTTTTTTCTTTTTCCACCCAAGGGTGCTATTTGTGTAAATTTGTGAACGTGGGGGTTTCTACAGGCCTATCACTTTCAAATGTCAAGGATCCGCTATTTTACTGGCATCTTTTAAATAATGTGAAAATGAGAAGAAGGAAACGGAGGAGGAGGAAAAACAACTTTCTCCCCAGTAGGCTCTCTGACAGGCATGCACAACCTCGGCAAGAAAGCCATTCGTTTTAGAGTTTGAGACGGTGATTACATAGAGGGACTGAAAAACCAGCCCAGGTTTATTTCAGTCCATTGATTGAAAAGCCAAAAGTGGGCAGAAATGCTTCCACTCTAGAAGAACATGTGGCATCGCAGCCACATTGAAGGACATGGCAGTGCGCTCTGCAGAAGTAGTTGAGATGGGAAGGTTTCCTTGAGTGTGCACATCAATCCCCTACTGTAGAAGGCAAGACTCATGCTTTCTGGGGATGGGAATGCATCCATTTTACCCTATAAAGTTTTTCATACCACGTGCTTTTTTTTGGTGGCATTTCAACATTCTCAACATTCCAGAGAGATCTATGACCATAACCTTGGATAATTTAACTTCTCACAGCGCAATCATCTTTACAGAATCATTAGCGTTTGCTTCAACAATTAAAATTTACAGTGTCACATTTACAGAGCTAGAGTTATTTTAAAAACAGTAATTAAATTTTCTTCCTTACCTAATGTCACTTTTAGAAAGTGACAATTTACACACTCTCTGTTCCAGGATAGACTGTGACTATACTTACTTTTCTGACTTTGGAAGAATAGAATTTAGATAAAGAGCTCTAGATTATTCTTTAAGATCTTGGTAATTTTTTGTTCCACCTTCTCTCTTCTTGTCTTTTACTGTTGTCTATAGTATTGGGGTTTTCGAGGGCCAGCAGTTGCGTTAAAGTTATGGTGTAGATTACTACTTACGTTGGTAGTCATTAACAAAGGCTTTATTTTGCTTTTGTATAGAAGTGAACGAGAGAGATCGCTCAGTTATTACTTTCCTTTCTTATAAATGCCTTAATTTCCTACTGTTATCATTTATAGATATACCTTGAGACCTCTGGCAACAAAAGAATTTCTTCTTGGTTCAAGTTAAACACAAGTGAATAATTGAATTGCTATTGTAAGGGACCAGTGAGTGTGTTTGCACAATTAAAGAGGCCAAATTTGAATATTTCTAACCTTTTCTGCTAATGCAATAATAAAGGCCAAAATTGGTGACAATTTTTGCATTTCAGTTACTGTGAACATATATATTATATATATGACATTCCAACATACATATAATGCATATAATACATATATATGTATATGAACATCGGCTTTTTAAAAAATATATAGATATAGATATAGATAGATTGTAGAGGGAAAGGAACTTTAATAGCATTGATTTTTGGAAACTCTTTTCTCAGCGACAATTGACTTTCCCACAGGTTAATTTTTCTTAAACTGTAGAATACTCTATTCAATCTTTGGAGTGATATTGCTTGACTTTTCTTCCCTAAAAAAATCCCACCGTCTTCTGTGAGTTAGCTGCTCTGCGTTTCAAGAACCCGATATTAGGGGAACACAACCCTGGGGAAAACACCACCAACACCAATGAAAACAAACAAACAAAACCACACCAAAATAAACAAAACAAAACAAAAAAAATCACCAACCCCCAAACCAAGACCCATTTCCATGGATCTCTCATGCAAAAGAATGAAATCGAATTTAGATTCCAGAATGAAAAAAAAAAATGCTAATTCTCGCAAGGGCCTCCTAGTTTCTTGTATAGGCTGGATGCTGAGGTTGAATTCTGACTTTGATGCAGGTCTGTTGGCAACTTCTTCTTAGTGATATCCCATTCCCCATTTGACCTCAATTTGTGGTGCTTATAGAAATGGCATAATATCTCTGGCATATTTACCTGATTCTTTTGTTCAGTGTTCATGTGATGTTTTAAATGCCGCCAAAATAGTGCTATAACAATCAATATGAGAAGCATTACCTGCAATAGTAGCCAAGCCAATAGAATTGGGAAAAATGTAGAAGAAAATTTATGATTTTGTTTACCAGTTATTATTGTAGAGAAAATTGTGGTTCTCTTTTGTAATTCAGAAATACCAGCAAGAGTGACGTTTACCTGTAAATCTAAAAGTTTGGTTTAGAGAGAGCATTTTCTTCTTGCCCTTTTCTGAAATGAAAGTAAAGCCACTCAGCCTGCATTCAAGCATTGTTTCTCAAGAGATAAAACATTGAAATAAAGAACACACCTTCAAAATGTAATAAAGACTGAGACATAGTTATTTTCCATTCATGAAAACATGGCCTAGATACTGAGGTATCAACAAATACGGAATGAAATGACATAGAGATAGAATGTTTTTATATGGTGAAAAAAAATAACCCCCCCAAAAATAAAACTAAATAAAAAATTGGAGAAAGGTATTGATAAGGTTGTAGTTAAGAAGAACACTTCCTGAAATTTTTTTCTTATTTCAAGTTCATTATTTGACATTAAATGGACATAGCTCTTTTAAGAATGGGACGTCAGTTGCGTCCTCCACTCAAGTAAGATTAAATAGTTCTTGAAAGTCCTATGTCTTTATCATTTTGGGCCCTGACTTGGCATCAGGAAGTACACGGTCAGATATAGAGATGTATTCTGAAATGCCAAGTAGTATATAGCACTTTACTATGTTTTGGGTCTCAGTAGAGAATGGAGTTTTAAATGTTTGAGTTGCAGCCCTTAATTTTGAACTGTATAGAATTTTGATAAGCCACATAAATGTTGTTCCAAGCTTCCAGTTTGTTATATTATTTTTAAATATATCGATTGGGTGAATAAAAAGTAGATGAAATCATACATTTTTTTTTCAAAAATAATATGTTAAGTACCAACTATAATTTAGGCTATGTACTAGACACTCATATGAAGGTGCTTCTTATTACTTTACAAGTTTTTTTTTTTTAATTGGAACAACAGTCGACCTAAGAATTATGCTATAGTGTTGTAAGTAATGTGATCTTTATATATAAAAAACGGCTAAAACCATTTAATGATGTATGAGAATCCTGAGGTTCTCATAAAGGAGGTAATGCTCAAAGAGAGTTTGTGGGAACATTAGGAAAGAATCCTCTAAGTGGGGACAGAGGGGACATATGGAAAGGAACAGAGACATTTGTGTTCAGTGGTAGCACGTGAATTGGTGTGAGGGGAGCATATGGAATAAGAACTTGACAGTGACTCCAAAAACCTAGGCCTTTTGAGCTGTTCTAGTGTAAAGACTTTGTTTTTGGGAATATGGGTACAGCTTTTCTTTCCCCACTGTAGGTTTTTAAGCAAAGAAGTACATTTCTTAGCTGTATGTAAGAATGTATAAATGTCAGTATACCAAGAGAATCCTCAGAAGTGCTCATATCCTACTTGCAAATGTATCTGATTATCCAAGGAGGTTTTGAGATATGAAATAAAGTAATTTACATTATGAACAGATGAACAGATTCCATAAGGGGCAATTGAAGGAGATCTCTATTCCACCATCATTTGAGGGCCTAGCAATGTCCTTTACATGTCTCTAGAAATTGGTTTTAAAGTCTATTAGCTCATTTGGGTGTGAGAATAAAGTTGAAGGAAAACATACGCTTAAAACTTCCTTTGGTGTTGACCGTTAGAGGAGACGTATGTTTATAGCATTTTCTCTCCATTCATGCTAAAAGAAAAGGAGAGATAACTGGGTGAAATAATCTTTGCTGGTTAATAGCAGGCTATTTGACGACAGTTCACACGAGATGAAAAGACAGAGGATAATTGACCTGTAATCATTATACTTTGAAAAAAATCCTCAATGTTGGGGTTATGGGTATAGGAGAAAGTCAATATATGTATACTTCAAATATATATATCTATTATATATATTTGATATTATATATATATGTGTATATATATATATATGTATATATATATATATATTATTTCAAATATTCTCTCCAAATATTTTCCCCAAAGTGCTAAAGCCAAGAAAAGTTTAGAAAAAGAACATTAGATATTTAAGGGCAATTAGGTGACCAGGAGTCTAAATTGAGATTGGCTTTTACCTGTTCTGTTTCATTGCTTGTGTATCTCAGTTTAGTGATTTTTTTTAAAAATCAAGTATAACAAACTTATCCTACTGTGATTTAGCAAATGTTTATTGAATTACTGTACTTAGAAAAAATATTGAAGAGTTCTTACTTTAGTACTCATGAAATTATCAGGCTGTTCTTGACATTAAAAATGTCCTAATTTGTTTAGCTCAAGGTATAATTCACGTGATTGAAATAGGAATAGGATTTTTCCAACTCTTTTACCAGTGATATTTCAGGTTTGCTAATCCTATTACACTAAGCCCACATCTCTGTTGAAACAGATCACTTTTTGCCTGATTTCCAGCCTTTGGTATTATTGTCTTTGTCACCCATTAGACTGTAAAACCCTTAAGGCCATTCTTAGGATTCTGCTCTGTATTCTCAAGTGCCAGGGCCCATCATGTAAATGGAAAATTGCAAATGTATATGGAATTCAGAATGAAAGCTCATCAAGTGAGAGAGTGATAGATTAAGTTTTGTTGGATTCTTTTTGCTTTATGAAAGAAATTGCTTTACAGTTAACAAAACCAAAATGATCTGCTCTTTGGATGTCAGCACTCCTCGTCAAGTCCCGGTGGTCAGGAGAGCCTGGAATGGAATCGGGTAAAATGGAAGACCTGAGGATCATGAAGTGATGGAAATGGTCCGTGGGGAAAGATTGAGGAAGAAAGCAAAGGAGAAGAGAAGGAGGGACACTGGGTTAAGGAGATCATCTTGGACTGAAACAGTGGCTTTACTGAGTGATCTTGGCCTGGGACACTAAGTAGTTGATTTCTGAATAATTTCCAGAGTTAAATATATTCGTTTTGTTCTCCAGAGAAAAGAGATTATGTAAGCCATAAATGATTTTAACTTATTTATATCTATCAGTTTTGGTTTTGGTTTTTAACAGCCTAGGAGGGGAGATGAGACAGTAAAAAAAAATAAGTACAGAAGTGACATAAGGATCTTAAGAGAAAATGAAAACTTTAGGGAACGATGTGGGGGACATAGGGCAGGTTCATGAAGAAGAAAGCTTTTACATGGATTTAAAAGAAGGGCAGGTATTTAGACAGGTGTTCATATGAAGGGGAAAGAATCATGAGTGAATGAAACAAACCATTGGAATTAAGGTACAGAAGTAGAAAGTCATAGAAGATACTTAGAGCAAAACCAATAATTAAATTGGACCTGAATATGGGGCAGCTGAAGGCAAGCGCTGTGGGTTTTGGGTAGCCAGGCAGGATTCTAGAGTGTGGTGTTAGGCCTTATGATAATCAGATCATGATATGGTAGGAATTACGCTATTACTTTATCCCTGTCTAACATCCTGAGCTCCAATAACTTTAACTTTCTAGGCCTTGGGAAACAGTCTCTGACTGACCAGTGTCCTACACTCTTCCACTCCACCACTTTCCCCTGCAACACAAACTTACTATTCGGCTCTGGCGATCACCTGGATAACCCCTCCCTCTTAGACATTGCTCTTTCTGGGAAACTTTAAAGATGGCATAGGGTCTCTGGTCCTCTATGGTCAAAGCACTGTATCCCTCATCTCACTGTAATTGGTTATCTGGGTGCACCATTAAGCAGGCCACTACACAAGGTCAGGGACATATCTGTTGTCCATTGTTATTTGCCCAGGACTCAGCCCCATCTCTGACACATAAAAGATACCTGAATTGAATTCAAGTTTTGCCTCTTTGTATATTCCTTTACCGCTGCCTTCTTTCTTTCTCTTGGTTGATGCTCTACAAGCACGTGGCTGCTAGTCCACTTTCAGACGTGGACCAGATGCCACATCGGGATGTGTGGACTCAGGTTTCCTG
This sequence comes from Paguma larvata, assembly GCA_030068075.1. NCBI lineage: Eukaryota > Metazoa > Chordata > Mammalia > Carnivora > Viverridae > Paguma > Paguma larvata. The sequence continues at coordinate 90,338,363 of CM057825.1, read as the reverse complement.
AGGAGCAGCTGAAGCACTAGGTGTTGCAACCTGGTAGTGGAGGAGATTTCGCTCCTTAAGGTGTGAACCTCCACCAAAAGGAAACAGGATATAGGAGGGGGCCAGGCTATCTCCATTGCCCCTGTATATTATTCCAATATATTCTTGCAATCCTTCCAGAGAAATTCTGTTTTCCAAATACAGAACCTGCTCTGTATCTTTGGGGTTTAATACAAAATGGTAGCCAGCACAGCGACTCATCACATTACAATTCTGCATATTTTCCTAGCGTTGCGCCTCCCGCTTTCTGTTACTGCCTCCTGACCTTGTAGCTCCCAGATAAAGTATTAACACCTAAATTCTCATTGCAGGCTCTGCTTTCTAGAGACTCAGCTGCCACAAAACAATGAATATCTGTCCATAGAAAGAATGCAAGACACTATTTTTAGGGATTTACTAATCTACATGAGACCTGGTGCAAGCCTGAAGTATGGTGGGTTGTAAACAACTCTTTTCACTTTCATATTCCTTCTCTCTTCCCCCCCAATCTCATTTTTCTTCCTCTTCTTTTATATATTTTCTCTCCTCCTCATCATCTAATTTTTTTCATTTCTTCCCCTTCCTCATCTTTTCCTCTTTTCATTTTGATTAGATCTTGAGAGCAGGAACAGTTTTAGCAACTGTAGTAGACGTCACAGCAGTGAGCACATCGCCTGGCCAAAGGCAGATAAGAGCTCGATGGGTCTTTCTTGAACAAATGAATAAATCCCTGGCATGTAGTCATACCATTCCGTTTTAGGCATTTCTTTTCACTTTGGAACAACTTTTCCCTTTATTTCAATTGTTCACATACACCTGCACTTCATTAATGAACAGTTAGATTCTCCTTTTCAGGGCAGAAGATTGTATTTAGAAAAACATGCTGAGACGAGCGCATTTACAATCTTCAGTTGGGTGTCTTACTAAACTTCATTTTGTCAGCTGGATTAGATTTTTCCCGAACATCAAGCCAAGAGGTAATGAGGTTCCTCTTGGCAGCGCAATTTCTGAAACAAGGTTACTCTTTCCAAATCTATTTCTCCAGCCTTGTTGAATATGTGAATACCCTGGCGAGTAGGATATAGAAGAATCGTCTGCTTATTGTCCGACTGTTCATGCAGGAAAGTTTCAGTTTCCTCCCCAACTTAATCTAGTATTTAGGATTTTCCCATGCTCTACTTTGAACTTATCAGGTTCTGTCCTCAAGAGAGGTGGTACTTACTAAGACCTCTGTGTGCTTAAGTTTGGTTAAATTACTCCTTGTGTCTTCTGGCCATTATCTCAGGCACACCGAGAGGGGGTGGAGATCCAATCTCCACATCAACGGGGAAGCTGGAAAAGCAGCTGAAGTGCCTTGTGGCTTCTCATTCAAACATTCTGTGTGTCTGCATGTGGAATAGATAATCACGATTCACGTTATTCTTTTAAGAACTATTTTTCTAATACTTTGATTCTGTTTCTGACTGTTGGTGAAAGGTATCCAAAGTGTCCCGATTCTTTCTAGACTCAGGACTCAGTACTGGACTAGTTCTCTGTGAAGAAGATGTAGCATTTTAAATTCAGTTTTCCCCAGATTGGACTCTTCGTTATCCTGCTCAATCCCATATGAGACTCTTTTCCAGTGTTCCAGAATTAGGGAATTGTCCTTCTTCCTGCCAAGTGCTTATGCTGGAAATCTGGGCAGCATCCTCAATATTTTACTGTCATTCACCTCTTTGCCCACATTCAATCTAGCACCACCTTCTGTTAATTCTACTTCTAAATATATCCTTTATTTGTTTATTTTATTTATTTCATCTATTTCCTCTTCTAGCATTATTTCTCACATGAACTGCTATAATAATTTCCCGGGTGATTTCCCTCCTACTCTTACCCCTTCTACATTGAGGGGGGGTGTTTATGTGAGCATAACATGTGAGCTCTTCAAACATGTGAGCTTCAGCATGTGAGCTCTTCAAACACAGTACCTCTGTCCAAATTCTTACTCTCTCACTTATAAGCTGTGTAATCTTGGACAAGTTAATTCTTTGACCTTTAATTTCCTCATCTATTAAATAGAAATAATAATTCCTAACTCATCAAATGAAAACATATATAAGCACACTTATACACCACTTAGAATAGAACCTTATGCAATAAGCACTTAATAACTATTAGCTATGATTATGCTTCTTCTCCATACACCTGCCAGAGCTACCTTATAGGAAAGCTTATCTGAGTGTATCATTCCCATGAAAAATGACTTCAGTGACTTTTTCTAAACTAAAACTTCTAAACATCACTCACAGAGCTATGTGTGACCTGGTCCTTGCCTACTTCTGCAGCCTTAGGCAACTCCACTGCCACTTCCACTCATTCTATCTAAGCCACACTCTGTGGCCTTAGCTGAGTTTAGTTAACCTTTCTGTGCATGAGTTTCCATCTTGTGGCTAAAAGCTATCACTGCATGATCTAGACAGCAGAGAACATGAGAATCACAGACCTAGAATGGAAACCTCCTCATTCAGATCTGAGACACTTCAGCAGTCCACTAGGAGACTAGTCACTGTCCCTGTCTCAATGCAAAGAAGGACAGGGGGATTAGAGGTCCTTGGACAGTGTCACTCTGCCTGAGCAGGCGTTTTCCAGCAACAGTTGTACACTTTAGAAGGGAAATGCCAGCCTTTGAGGGGCAGCTAACTATCTCTGGCACGGGCATTATTTCCCATTAATCTCACCCCTATGTTATTCTTATTGATGCAGTAACAAATTACCACAAATGTAATGACTTAAAACAACACAGATTGATTATCTCACAGTTTTGGAGGTGAGAAGTGTGAAGTGGGTCTCACTGGGCTAAAATCAAGGTATTAGCAAGGCTATGCTCCTTCTGGAGGGAGAATCCTTTCCTTATTTTTCCCAGCTTTGACAGGGCTGCTCTTCTTGGCTTATGACTCCTTCCTCTGTCGTCAAAGCTAGCAACTACTATCTTCACATGTCTTTCTGACTATGATTTTATGCCTCCTTCTTCCATTTATAAAGGACCCTTGTCATTTGCATTGGATGTGCATTGATAACCTGGAATAATCCTCTCATCTCAAGGTCAGCTGATATGCAATCCCAGCTCCACAGACTTTAACTCCCCTTTGCCATGTAACCTAACATTCACAGGTAGCAGACAATAAGATTTAGACACATTTGGGTGGCCATTATTCTGTCTACGACATCCCCTCCCACTTCTTCTGAGAAATAAATAATACCTTGGGTTTATTAAAATTAAACAAGAGGGTACTTGTTATGAATACATGGATTATGTGGTATGATGTAAAGGGGTTCATAGGTCCAGTTAGCTTAGTAAGAGCCAACTTAGTTCTAAAGTGGGGATTGCCATCTTTGAGCACCAGCACCCCCATTTCCTGGCCGTGTGATGTTGGACAAGTCATGCAGCCTCCTTAGGAGTCGTTTTCTCATCTGTAACATGGGGATAACAACAGACTTGTGAGAATTAAATGAGGTGATCTATGTTTGAAGGAGAAAGGATTACAGCATAGTGCCTGGCACATAGTAAGCATTCAAGAAGTACCAGGTGTTGGTTCTCTCCTTCTTAGACACTGAAGGCTTTGCTTTTTGGGCATTTACACATTTACTGAAGCCCTGCCATAGACTAGACGCTGAATCAGATATTAGAGATGGAGGGATAAAGAAATCAACCTTAATATTAGAAAGTCAAAGCCAAATAGGAGAAACATAAAAACAAATCATGTGGATTTAATATAATGACTGTTATATTACAGGTGTGTAAAAAGCATTTTTAAAGTGCAAGACTAAAGGAGAGGGTGCCTGGGTGGCTCAGTCCTCAGTCGATTGAACATCCAACTTTGGTTCAGGTCATGATCTCATGATTGATTTCGAGCCCTGCGTCAGGCTCTGTGCTGACAGCTCAGAGCCTGGAGCCTGCTTCAGATTCTGTCTCCCTCTCTCTCTGCCTCTCTCCCCCTTGCACTCTGTCTCTGTCTCTCTTAAAAATAAACAAACATTTAAAGAAATTAAAAAAAATAATAAATGCAAGATTACAGGGGCATCTGGGTGGCTCAGTTAGTTAAAAGCATCCGACTCTTGATTTTGGTTCAGGTCATGATCTTGCAGATTGTGAGTTTGAGCCCCACATTGGGCTCTGTGCTGGCAGTGTGGAGCCTGCCTCGGATTCTCTCTCTCCTTCTCTCTTTGACCCTCTCCCTCTCGTACACACACACACACTCTCTCCCCCCTCAAAAAAATAAATAAACATTATTATTTTTTTAAATAGTAAAATGCTAGATTAAAAAGCAAACAACTTAGAAGAGGAAGTTTCTGTTGAAATGCCCACACTTCAGCTTCCTCATTTGTAAAATGAGAAACTTAGAATATGATTCAAGGGCAGAGTCTCTTTCAGTAATGGGATTATGTGATCTGTTCTGTCTGGGAAGGGATAAAGCTGAACAGCCAATAGGCATGACCCAGGAACTGGACTGAACATTTTATTGTCCTGCATCTAGTGTGTGTGTGAGGGGTCACTCCTTAAGCTACATAGCAGTTAATAGCTACTTGAGCTTAGTCAGTCACTGAGAACACAGCCCTGCTCTGAGTTCCCTATGAGTGCTTTCAGAATTGACTGCTCATAGATTTGGTACTGCACTAGAAATGTGGGATCCCATTCAAAGCATCCCGGTTAATTTTAATGCAGGAAGTCCACAGACCACGACTTAAGCATTCTATTGCAATTGTTTGACACAGAAAAAGTGGGAGATGTGAGGATTTTGGAATGGTATAATAGAAACTGTGACAAAAGTTTTGATTGTTTCGAAAAACTTCCCAGTTACTTAATTGAAATGATCAATTATAAAGTGACTCTCCAGGATTTCTTAGCATACACAGAGCGAGTTGAAAGACAAACAGGTCTACAAGAATTGCACAAAGCCATTGTAGGAAGACCTATTTTTAAGCTCAAGTGTGAATAACTGACATATACACCTATCAAGAACTGTAAAGGATCTCACATATTGCCCTCCTTGCTAGCGAACATATTAGCCTGCAATCGTTTCATAGATACTGGCAAAAGACATGAGATCCCTGATTGGAGACAAAAGATAGTTTGTTACTCATAGCAATGTCAGTAGCCAGAGTATTATTATTTGTATTTATTTCTTGAGCCCCAGTTCCTGCAGTGCAACACAACAGCAGGCCACATGACACCTGCACACATAGTAAGTTCTGTGATAGGAAAGACGTACTGAGCTTTAGAAAATCGAATCTTTTATAAAGTGGCTGAAAGAAAATCTGGCACAACCTTTGCCCCAGAGGATGGCATTATCCTCTTCTAAGAATATTTGCTCTATAAACATGTTTGAAAAGATAGTCTGGAACAAAAGTTGTCAGTAACTTTAATTATGAGATATGCAGAAATAAGACAAATTTATCGAGGAATTGTCTCCCAGTAACAACACACATGCATGTACACACACACAGGCACACACACACACTCACACTGGTTCATATATCTCTTTCCATTAAAATGTAACTAAAATAGTTGTATATAGTGAGTGAGATGCCACTTTTCCAATGATAGTCAGGAGCTAACACCTCTCCTACATGAAACAATAAAATGCCCTAAGTCCTCCAAAATCTTTGACTAAGACTAACCTCACATTTTGATATCCTACATTGTGGTATTAATTCATAGAAGGAAATATTATAACCAAAAAAATAAAAGCAGCCACTACTTTTATTTAGAAAATCACCTCTCTTTGAAATTTATTGCACCCATACTCTTGGGAAATATGCTCCATTTCCCTGAATCAAACAGATATTTTAGAAGTATTGAGCTATTGCTGTGTAGCTTTATTCAACGAGCTATGAGAAGAATTTGTTAAGGATAGAGAAATAAATATGTAACAGATTGGGTTCTCCTGCAGCAGTTTTTTGAGATGTAAACATTTTAAAATGATTCATCCCCATTTGTTGGCTATGGAGCTAATATTCTAGGAATTCTACTTGAGAGAATGTAGGATTTGTATCTATAAGTTCCCTTATATTAATCTCAAAGTAACAAACTTTTTTGGGGGAGATATCATCATGGGGACTTTCAAATGTATGCTCTGTGGAGATAATAGTTATGACATTTTGGTAAAGTGAAATTATATGGAAAGGAATATTGAAAGGGGAGTTAAGTGAACAGAAGTCTGATTAGGTCTGTATCATTGATGATGATATTTAACCTTGGGCCAGATGAGTTACCCAATTATGGTTTCAATTTATTCCTTTATAAAGTAGGGATCATAGAATGTATTTATTCTTATCTCATAGGTATATTAAGTACTAGTAGAAAATATAAATGTAAAATTAGTTACATTCAGGAGAAAACTTACTTATATGTAATAGTCTTTTTCTTGTTTCTGTAATGTCTCCTTTTCACTGAAATAGAGTTGATGCTACAAAGACATTATTTTCCCTAAACTCTATACCTGCGATTGTCTTTTGGCCAGTTAGGTCGGCCAGACTCCTTCAGTATTTTTTAGACTGGATAAAGCTTGAAACCATGTCTATCATTTATTAAGACTGACAACTTCATTAAAATAGCTTATATAAGAGGCTCCTGGGTGACTTAGTCGGTTAAGTGTCCTCTGACTCTTGATTTCAGCTCAGGTCATAATCTCACGGCTCATGAGTATGAGCCCCACATCGGGCTCTGTGCTGACAGTGTGAAGCCTGCTTGGGATTTTCTCTCTCCATCTCTCTCTGCCCTACTCTCTGTCTCAAAATAAATAAGTGAACTTAAAAAAAAAAAAAAAAAAAACTTATGTAACTACTTGTTGATTAAATAGAAATGTTCTACATTTTTCTCTTTAGTAACTATTGTTTTAAACAAATAAAAAAAAGAAGTGGAATTTTGGAACTGAGAGGAAATTTCAGTATCATTTAAGCAATAATTATCAACAAGCCTGGTGACATGAATTACCCATGGTACTTGTTAAGCATATTCCTTCCTGGGCTCCTCCCCTAGAGATTCTCATCCAGTGGCTCTAGTGTGGGCATGAAACTTTATAAAACTTGTATATAAATATAAATGTAAATAAATACATAACCTTCCTGATCAATAAGGAAGGTTAGGGAATATTGACACAATTTAATATTTTTATCCTAAAATATGCAAATCGAGACCTTCAGTAGTTGAAACTTGCTGAGTCCTCACAGTCCGTCAGTGCATGCTTTAGACTTTTAACCCCTTGGCCAGTTCTCCATCCACATAACGCTGGCCTAAAAGTTAATGTGCTTACCGAACCTGACACTAATTCCTCCCCTACACCCCTACTTACTTACTAGTGTAACATTTTCTTTCCTGCTAAAATTGGCATCTATTCAAGTTCCAGGGGCTGGAAGAAGCCCCAGGAATCAGAGAGCTTCTATGAGAACATGTTTGCAATGATAATAATTTTAGATGTCAGGGCTCAGTGTGGAGTTTGCAGCTTTAACATTGGAGCTTTTAATGACTTGCTAACTCAGATTGTTTTTAGTTAGGATTTTATGGCTTTCTGTTTCCTGGTTGCTCATGTCTTATATAAGTAACATGGCTTTTCTTTATGACCCTGCAGAAAACCTCTATTGTAATAATATCATGTCAAAAATCTTTGAAAATATGTAACCTGTTATAAAGATGAAGATGATTTTTGTTTTTAACTCCATGTTAAGATGGTTTGAGGTGGACTTAAGGCTTAAAAGACATGGTAGCTATACAGCAGGCATCAGTCTGCCTACTCTCTTCTTAACTCTGAAGCTCAATTTATTAACGCTTTCTCCTGATTTTTCTTTTATCCTTAGCAAAGGGGAACATTCTATACAGTACAAATTAGACCCCATTGTCACTGGTCAACTTCTTTTGCTCTTCTTTTTATATCAGATAGAAAACTTCTTAGAGGAGCTTTATTTTTCAATCCACTCCTTCCCCAAACCCACCTCCTTTTTTTTTAAAGAACACTTGGACACATTTGTCTCTTGAGTATTTCTTTTTAATTGGAATATAATGAAATGGACCTTTTTCTATTGGTAAGATAAGGAAACTGTCTTATTTGTGTTCAGATAACATAATATCAAGACAATTATTAGCTGGCCAAAATTAAGTGACTGTCTCTCAGGTCCAGACTAACCTTCTGTTATCTTCTTTATGCAGGTTAAGGCTGGAAGTAAAGCATAACTTTAGCAGTGCTGTTGTGACCATTTCTCTTATATTTACTGAGGTAGTAGAATCATAATGTAAATATAATTTGAAAGGATGTTGGGGGAAGGTCATAGGAAGGATGTGACCCCTGGTTGACCTGTGAGTTGGATCTATGCAATTGGAGGCTCCTCACCCCATTCCCTGTTCTTGGAATGTGGGTTTTGCTTGCCATCTCCACTCCTAGAACCTGCCCCAAACAAAGACCCAGCCTTGAGATTGTGATGCGATGTTGAGAATGCCTGGACAATATACATGATGAACTCAGTTATGGCCTCTATATAAACTTTTAAGAGTTGTCAGACAGGAGCTTACAAACCAACAAAGGATCTGGATTGGTTCTCTGGTACAAACTTTTCTGACAGAGTAGTTTCTTCTCGAAGCATCTTTGAGTGTGGTTTCAGATTGTATGCTAGAGATAACTAATTCATTACTCTGTAAAGTTCCAATTATTACACAGACTTCTGTTATATTCAGTTCCTTCTTGTTAATTTCCATTTGTTTCTCCCAGTTCTGCACTTAGGAGCTGCATAAAATTAATCTATTTTTCATAGAAAAAACTCTTCAAAAATTTAAACATAGCCACACTATACTCTTGACATTTTTTTCTCTACACCAAACACCCCCAGTCTTCAACATTTTCCTCATGGGCCGTATTTTCATACTCTTTCATCATAAAGGATGCTTAATGAACTCTAATAATTTCATAATGAAGTGTGATTTCCATTTTTTTTGTTACTGTCTATTTAAAAATAAGCTTTTGAATTTTGCCTGGAATTATTATCATGCTGAATACACTGTGGAATCCATCCTCTTTCCCTTTGTGAACAATTATTCAAAACTGGTTTGTTTTCTCTTTCCATTTCTATGTCCAAAATTTCTCATCTAATCTGTTTTAAAGGAGTCTGAAGACACAGAGTTCCATGGGTGAAGGTAGGAGGATGGGGCTTTTGATGGGTCTTCCAGTTATGGAAAGTCCGAAAAAGGTTGGGCATGTGGGGCGTCCCCTTTTCTATTTGATAAAGGCATAAGGGATTCCCCTCCCTGCCATACAGACTGTATAGGAGGCTTCCTTATTTTTCCTGCAGGGTAGTGCTTCTCAGATTCTAATGAGCATGCAAATTACCCGGGGATCTTTTAAAATGCGTAATGTGATTTAGTATATCTGGGTTGGAGTGGGGATCCTGCATTTCTAGTAAGCTCCGGGAGATGCCTACGCTGCTCTGGGTGGACCATACTCGGAACAGCTCTGTCCAATAAAAACCTAATGCAAGTCACAAATGTGAATCACACATGGAATTTTCAGTTTCCTGGTAGCCGCATTAAGACAATGCAAAAAGAAATGGGTGAAATGAAATTAATTGTAGTAAAGTAATTCAGCATATCTAAAATGTCATTTTAATATGCAATCAGTATAAAATGATATTTTAAATTCTTTTTTTTTTACTATGTATTGAAAATTTGTATTCTTTTTATACAAACAGCACATCTCCTATTGGCTTAGCCTCCCGCATTCCAAGTGTTCAGATGTGATACGTGACTATGTAGCTCCTAACTGACATATTGGACATCACAGCTCTAGATCTAGAAATTTGGAAATAACACAAGTAACTAATATTTGCTGATGCTTACTTTGTGTATGGCACTTTTATGAGTTGTGAACGCCATGTAAATGCTTTAAATGAATAATCTCATAAAATCCTTATAAGATTACTATACCATAAGTAACAATATTATCGCCATCATAGACATGAAGAAAGAAAGCCCTTCAATGAATGGCAGGGCTTGGATTCTTATCTAAAGAGTGTGACTCTGGAGCCCAAGGTCTTAACCGCTGCTCCAGGGCAGAGGGACATTAGTTCTTAGAAAATGGGAGCAGCAGGCCTGGCCTTGGGTGGAAAGATCAGGCAAAGTGATTCCCTGTGGACGCATGACCAGTAAATTCCAGTACTGAGTTTCGAATTTATTTTTATGTGATGTATTTTCCTGTACTTTTTTTGTTTTTATTTATTTATTTATTTATTTATTTATTTATTTATTTATTTATCTATCTATCTCTTGTACAGTTGATTGACTTCTAGAACTTAGTAAGAGAGACCACTTGTTGACAGCGCCTGTGGGAATTAAGTTCAATAGGGACACTTGGGGGGATCTTGTCAATTCATTTTCAGAGAATGAATGTGGCAGAGGCTCCTGGGTCAGCTGGATTGGTCATCCACAGGAAGATGAGACCAATATCAGGACATGCATTGGCACGGTGGGGAAAATCAAACCCATCTCAAGGGGCCAGGTCTTCCAATAGCCACTTGAGGTGAGGGCTTGAGTGATTTTGTTTGTATGCCAAAGAGAAACAGCCAACCTTGTCTCCTGTCTCAACACTGGATGAGATGTTGATTATCTAAACTTCCTGTCCTTTCCATGCTGTAACTTAGCTGAAGCAGGAGGCTAATTTTATTTTGAAAAACTGCATGATCTCTTTGACTATTTTATATTTTTGACTCCTTCTTAACTAAGTTGTTTCTATCCTTTTCATGTGGAGACCAGGATTTCTTTTCTTTCTTTCTTTTTTTTTAATATAATTTATTGTCAAATTAGCTAACATACAGTGTGTAAAGTGTGCTCTTGGTTTTTGGGGTAGATTCCCATAATTCATCACTTACATATAACACCTGGTGCTCTTCCCAACAAGTGCCCTCCTCAATGCCCATCACCCATTTTCCCTCTCTCCCACCCTGCCATCCACTCTCAGTTTGTTCTCTGTATTTAAGAGTCTCATGGTTTTCCTCCCTCCCTCTCTGTTTGTAACTATTTTTCCCTTTCCCCTCCCTCATGAGCTTCTGTTAGTTTCTCAAGTTCCGCATATGAGTGAAAACATATGATATCTGTCTTTCTCTGACTTATTTCACTCAGCGTAAGACATCCAGATGGCCAACTGACACAAGAATTTCAATCATAACAGCAACACTGAGAGTTTGAAAGGTAAATTACCTAAGAGAGCAAGCTCTGGACTCAGAATGCTGCATGGAAACTTTTGTCTGTATCCTCTGCTAGCTGTGTGCCCTAGACAAAGCACTTGCTCACTGTGAAAACCAGGTTCCTCTGAGCTAAAATAAGACTAATGATACCACTGGCCTCACAGGGCTGTTATAAGCATCATATAAAATAGTAAACATAAAAATGCTTAGCTTAGTACCAGATACTTAGGAAATATTCAGTATTAACTCTTAAACGATTATTGCCATTCTTTCCCTTATATCTCGTTGTTCTATTTGCCCAAGCTGAACAATCATCCTGTCGTTTTTACTTATTTTTCTTACCATTAAACTTTTAAAGTGCCCCTTCTCCTCTTTTGGCTTTCTGTAGCATTTTTATAGGTTTATTCCAAAGCTCAGCCCTTGTAACATTATTATAATGCCATGCTAAAGTCACCAATACGTGTTCTTGGCTGTGTTTCTTTTTTTCTAAATTTGTGCAAGTCTTTAAAACATTTGCTCCTCTGAGAGTTTCCTGAACAGCCCACAAGGCCCCCTTGGAGCTTTATCCTATTTAATCCTATTTGGTGTTTTTGCAGTTTGGGGCTCAGATTCTTTTGTGGGGAGGCTACACCTTAAAGTGTATTGTATCTTGAGAGATTTAGCTCATGATTTTTCTCTGATCCTTTTGGATTTCTAAAATCTGGTTTGCAAGTCTGGTTCAGCCTTTCATCTGTCACAAATTCAACTTGAACTTGAACCTGGGAGGGGCAGAACCATGGTGGGTGGTCCCCGCCCTTGACACATTTCCATGTTGGAACCAGACTGAGGTTCTGGATGCAGTCTTCAGAGCTTGAATGAAACCATGATTTAATGAGAAAATGGATGTTTTCCTCAAAATTTGAGGGAAGAGAAAAATGAAGAGATTCATCCTAATCAATTTAACTTAAGAGTGTTCCTCATCAGGCCACACCGTTCTTCTTCAGTATCATCTTCCCAATGTTTATTCTCTGGTGGTTTCCTTTCCTCTTTTTCTACTTTTCAAAAAGTTTATTGTTTTATTTATTATTATTTTGAGAGAGAGTGTGTACATGAGTATGTGAGTTGGTGAGGGGCAGAGGGCATGCAGAGCTCTACATGGAGTTCTCTCACAACCATGAGATCATGACCGTGAGATAGTGACCTGAGCTGAAATCAGGAGTCGGATGCTTAACCAACTGAGCCATCCAGGCGCCCCTCTTCTTTTCTACTTTAACCTCTTACCTCTTCTCTATTCTTCTTCATTTTCCTTTTTCTTCTTCTTTTCCATTCTTCTTTTTCCTTCCCTCCCCTTCTCCTTATTTTTTAAAGAAAATTCAGTTATTTTCTTGTTAACCGTATTACACATGGTAAATAAAAAGTTTGGAGATCAGAGGGGCGCCTGAGTGGCTCAATTGGTTAAGGGTCCAACTTCGGCACAGGTCATGATCTCACAGTTCGTGGGTTTGAACCCCGCGTCAGGCCCTGTGCTGACAGCTTGGAGCCTGGAGTCTGCTTCAGATTCTGTGTCTTCCTCTCTCTGCCCCTCCCCAACTCCTGCTCTGTCTCTCTCTCTCAAAATTAAATAAACATTAAAAACAAGTTTAGAGGTTAGAAAAGTAATGCCTGTATAAAGTGACCAAATGTAATGGAGAGGACAGAGTCTCAGTGAATCCCACTCAGATTGCTTCCCACCAATGCAGTCATCGTGTCTACACTACCAACAGATAACTTCTCCTTTGTCAGACTTCGTCCTGGGATAGCAGCTCCTTTCCCTACTCGCTTTACAGTTTCAACTATGAATGTTTTGTCAGTAGAACTTTCCAGATGTTGCACTTTTACTTGAATGAGATTTTCATAAATCTCATTACATAGCCAAAATTCTCATTTTACCTTAACATACCTCTATGATTTTTAATTGGGGTATAATTTACATATAGTAAAATGTCCAGATGGTAAATATGTGTTTTGATGACTGCATATCAAGACAAGTGTTTCCATTCCCCAGAAAGTTCCCTCTGCCCCTTCCCAGTTGGTCCCATTCTATTTCCAATCCCAGTCCCCGTCAGCAACTATTCACCTGATTTCTATGACTTTAGTTTATACACTTCAAAGATTTTCTATAAATGGAATAATATAATATGTACTTTTTTGTGTTGTCTTTTACTTGGCATAGAATTTCTGAATTTCATCCATGTTGTCCTTATATTGCAGAGTAATATTCCCTCGTATGAATATAACACAGGTTATGTATACATTCTTCTGTTGGTTGACATCAGGGTTGTTTTTCACTATTATTTACAAAGCCATCACAAATAGTCTTGTACAAGACTTTTTGTGAACAAATCCTTTTATATCTCTTGGATGAATACCTAGGCATGCAATTGGTGGGTGATGGGGTAGGTATAGTTTTATTAGAAAATTTCAAATCCTTTTTTTTCCAAAGAGATGGTATTATTTAACCATATATTTGCTAGCTGTGTGTAAACATGAGGTTGTAATTGCGTTATTTCTCTTCCAGCACTCAGCCTTTTCAGTCTTTTTCCTTTTAACTACTTTGTTCGGGATGTGGGGGTATCTCATTGTGGTTTTAATTTTCATGTCCTTGGTGACTAATGAAGTGGAGCCCTTTTTCATGTACTCATTGTGTATCTTCTTTTGTAAGGTTGGAATCTGTTACCCATTGGGGAAAGGATTGTGATAGATTTTCAGTCTAGGATAATAAAGTACCGTCCGTGTCCTCCAGCATATTGGTTAGGCTTATCATTCTCTCCAAAGGTTACTTCTCTTCCTCCATCTCGTTTTGTGCCTCTCCCGAGCTACCCACCATATGTTTAGATTCATTGATTTCTAAGCAGGTTAGCAGCGCAGTGACATTTAGCGTGAAAATGTGTGTGAAACCACTGTGTCCTAAAAGTCTTACAAATGTAAATTATTTTCCTACTTCCTTTTTAATATGAAATTGCTGGGGTTTTTTTGGTGGTAGTTGTGTGCCATACAGTCATTGAGGGCCCTAGCCCAACAAGCCGCATTGTTGCTTACTATATCCTACAAACCTCCTTTTTTGTATGTTTCTCATTCATCCTGTATGGTAGTATCATTGCCAGTAAATGTTTATTAAATACTGAGGATTTTTATGTTGAAAAAGAAAGGACTGAGAAATTAGAGGATCTGCTATTCCAGGGTAAAGGGACACATTTATGAGGCGATTCGGATGCAGTGTAGAGACGTGTGATACAGAGGCAAATCCACTCACACCCAGTGCTGCAGTGGAGCGTCTGGTTAACCACGGCTCAGTTAGAGTGGGCACCTGGCATAAGATTATGTTCAACAGCAGGACAGAGAGCGATTTCCTCTCCAAGCCCTTATGTAGTTTGCCCCCAATGGGCCATGATTTCGGGTGGTGAATAAAAGGAGAGTTAGAGATTCCTCCAAACTGTCCTTTGATTGATGCAGATATTCCCTTTGCCTCCACGATCCATTGTAAGATGCTCTAGGAAGCCCCCACAGTACAAATATCCTTGCTAAAATTCTGCCATTAGCAATTTATTTCTTTGGCTTAAGAACTATGTTTAAATGAGAACATCCTCAGTTAAAGGATAATACATTATGCCAAATACCTTATGACATTATGTGTCAAGGATACTGAACTGCTTTAATGAGAGTACATTGCGTTTCATTTTTACCCTTTCTAATCACATTGTATTTATACAAGAAATGTGTTGGAAAATTAGATAGAGGATATATAGTACAGAAAGTTAAAAAATTCCCTCAAGGCTACCCCAGTAATCTCAGGGATAGCGTAAGTTAACTGGCATAAGTAGTTCCTCATCTAACTTTGTATGCACACAACACACACACACACACACACACACACACACACACATATCTGGATGTGCATTCATGTGTATATATATATATATATATATATATATATATATGTATATGTATACACACACACACACACACACACACACACACACATATATATATATACCTCTTATTACAAAAAGGAAATCATACCTGCCATAATTTTCTATAACTTGCCTTTGGTCACTTGTTTTTTCCATGATAGTATACATTTAGAGAGAGGCCCCCCATTATAACATTGCATAACGTCCGTGGTGCAGGAGATCTTAGTTAATTTAATCATTTCCTCTAGAAGGGCATTTAGAGCTTTCTTACAGCAAATAAGTTGAGGAGAGCATCCAGCTATCCTCAAATATTGTTGAGGAGAACATTTAGCTGTACATCTAGCTTTGTTCAAATGTCAACTGTCAGTATTTTAATGAAATTCCTAGAAGTAGAACTGTTGGATATGGGCATTTTGGATTTTATAGAAACAGCCAAAATTTCTTCCTCAAAATGCTGTGTCATTTCAAATTTCATTAACAATGTCCAAGCTTGCCAGTTTCTTTATATTATGCCAGTACTTCATTTTCTGTTGACTAGGTAAGAGAGAATTATAGTCGCCTTGTTTAAAGTTTATTTTCGTGATCACAGTGAGAATTTATTTAACCACCAAGTATTTACTGAGCATCCACCATATGCTAGGAACTGTTTTTAGACATATGGAACACAGCCATAAAGAAAGAAACCAAAACCAGAGTCCTTCCTGTATTATTTATATTCTGATGTGAAGAGAGACATAATGGGTAACTTGACAAAAACATATATATTGGGGGATGTTAGATGCAATGAAGAGAAATAAAGCAGGCTATGAACCAAGATAATAATGAAGAACTGGGTGAGAGGGTGTTCCACTTTAAGGAAGAAAGTCAAAAATTCTTTTGCCAGAGGTGATATTTGAGCAGAGGCTTAACGAAAGGAAGAGAGTGAGACTAACTCTCTGGAAAAAGAATTTTCCAGGCAGAAGAAAAGGTGCAAAGACCTAGGGCAGCTGTGTGCTTGAAATATTCCCTGATGCAGCAAAGAGGTTCTAATCTGGAGGAGTGTGAGGCAGGAGGGACAGGCAGGAGGTGCGTTGGAGGCTCAGCTGGGGACCAGGACAGATGATGCAGAGAGGTGCTGGCCGAGGCAAGCGTTTGGGATTTTATTGAGTGAGAGGAGATGTCAGATTTCTCTGAGCATTATCACAGCCCAGTGTTGAAAGAAGGGCAGGGCGAAGCAAGGGGTGAGGCTGCCTCAGGCAATAAGAGGCACAGTGTCTGTAGAGAATTTATAAACAATAATAGGGCCAATTAGAGAAATAGAGAACAATTAGTCATTGCCAGGTTACTTGGTGTTGGGAGGAGATGCGTGTGGCTATAACGGGATAGCACAAGAAAGCCTTCTGGTAATATGTAATTGTTCTTTATCGTGATTGTGTTTCTGTGCATGCGAATCTGCACAGGTGAAAAGATTCATGGAATCACACAGAAATAGATGAATGTATATGAAGCTGATGAACTCTGAATAAGTGCCGTATGGTGTACCAATGTCCTTTTCCAGTATACTTACTGTATACTAGAGTATATAAAATTGTGTGTGTGTGTGTATAGTATACTAGAGTATATAATACTGTGTATATATATATATTTATTTATATATTATTAGCATATATATTGTATACTAGAGTATATGATACTGTATATTTTTATATATCATTATATGTATATAACTATATAATATATAAATATATCTATTATTTATATTATAATAATATTGTAATATTATATAGTTATATACATATAATGATATATATGTGTTATTTATTATTATATTATATATTATATGTGTATTATTTGTTATTATATATCATATATGTGTTATTTATTATTATATATTATATATAATTAGTATATATAATATTTAAATAATACATTATATTATATTTTATATTATATAATATATAAATAATACATGCATTATAATAATACATGATGTAATAATAAATATAATAATATATTTATGATATATAATATATAAATAATATATATGTATTATTTATTATTACATATTATTTGTATATAATACAAGTATAACTCACTGTTACAGCATCCCACTTATGTTTAATGTTCTTTATCACCACTCTTGTCTGCTAGGCATTTGGATAGTGGATATAGTGAGCTCAAGTTTTAATATAGAGTTGGACATAGATATAACTATAGGTTTTCTTAAATGATTACCAGAATCTTCCTACGTATAGTTCTTTGTTTTTGAGTTTGTTTTTCTTTTTACATATGACACTCCATACTTGGATAAACAATACACCAATAATATTTTTAATCAGAGAAAGAATTGTTGTGAAATGTAATAGGTAACTTTTAAAAATAAACAGAAAGGAAGATGGAGAAATTAAAGACAATACCTAAAACCTAGTTTATTGAACTGTCTTATAAATTCTTAGCTTTTATTTGATGATCTCAAATTATCTAGACAATAGACGCATATAAATAGTAATGTTTGAGGTTCCAGTCTAAAATGGTGACCTTGGAAGACCCTGAACTCATCTCCTCCCCAAAACAGGCCAAATGACATCTATTTATGGAGCAATTCCTCATGAAGAACAGAAGACTGGGTGAACAGCTTCTGTACAATAGGAGATAATGAGAATGGCAAATGGGAATGGCAAGAGAGACAGAGACCTCCTAACGAAGGGAACCCCAGTCCCGATGCTGAGAATTGCAGTGAGGAGGGATAGTACTGAAGGACCAGGAGCAGATTTCCTGTGTCTTTGGATACAGAAACAAAACAAAACAAAACAAAAAAACAAGGTTTAAAAAGCAACTAGATATAAAAGAACCAGCCCTAGAACTCTGCCAAACAGTGAGGGAGCTGCTGGAACTCTTCGGATGGGAGAGGCTGACAAACATAGTCTGTCTCTTCCTCCATCTTGAAAACACAGATCAATGCATGGTCTGGGCCTTCTAACTGACCTGACACCTCAGTGACCCCAGGAGCCTACCCCATAACACGTCCAGCCATCCACCAGGGTGGCCACAGGGCAGTGCACACCGGGACACCCCTCCCTGGTTAGCATCCACTACAACTCCAGCCTGGCTTCAAGGTGACACAAGTGCCAAGCACCCCGGAATACTTCAGACCACACCACTTTGGCTTCAGATGGCCTGTTGGGGCACCCCTGGTTTACAGTGTTCCAGAACTTCCCAGCTGATATCTGCTTTAGATCCAGTTGACCTGCCAGAGTGCCCCCTGTGCAGACTGCTCTGGGGACCCCTGGCCCTTGCCTGCATCGGTTCCAGCCATCCTGCCATGTCACCCCCTGCACTGAGTACCCTGGAACACCCTGACTTACACCCAACTTCACTTTAGCTATCCATCCAGGTCACCCTCAGTATGAAGAGCCCTGGGACAATCCGACTTGCAACTACTTCAGCTTCAGTGGTTCTGCCAGGGCACAGTTTGCACAGAGAGTCCAGGGACCACATCAGTCCATGCTCACATTAGCTTTAGTCGACCTGCCAAGGCCCCCGCTGTGCAGAGCACCACAGGACTCCCTGGCCCATGCCGTGTCTTGACTGGAGGCACCCTGTGTGCAGAGAGTCTTGGAATATCCTATTTCACACCCACTTGGGCTTTAGCTATGTTGCCAAGGTGCACTCTCCATTGAGCCCTGGGTCTGTTGACTTGCACTCACTTTGGTTCCCTGGTAGAGTGACTCAAACTGAGTCCGGGTGCAGGCTGGGCAGTCCCGGGTCTTCCCACAGAGTGGATGGCCTCAGAAGACAGATGAAGCTGAAGTGCAAGGTGCTCTTCAAGCTTCTTTCTAAGACGTGCTCTGAACAGGGAGCCCAAGGACCCCCTGGCCCACACGCTGCCACCCTAACAGGGCACCCTCGGCACAAAGTGTCCCAAGACACCCCAGTGTGTACCCATTTCAGCTTTAAGTGCCCTTCTAGTGTGCCCACAGCATATAGAACTATAAAACATCCCACCTTGCTCTTCAGCTTCATCTGTCTTGTGAGGCCATCCACTCTGAGGGAAGACCCGGGACTGCCCAGGTTGCACCCTGACTCAGTTTGAGTCACTCTACCAGGGAACTCTGTGCAGAAAGCCTCAAACACCCCAGATAATACACACTTTAGCATTATCTGTCCTACCAACCTGCCCTCTGCATATAGAGCCTCAGGACATGCCAGTTTCTCCCACTTTAGCCTTAACTGCCCTGTCACGGCACCTTGCTGCATGGAGAGCCCAGGGACCATGCCGATCTATGCCCACTTCAGATTTAGCTATCCCGCCAGGGTTCCCAGTGTGTGGAGGACCCCAAGACCTCTAGCCCTCTCAAGCCACAGCTCCAGCCAGACAGCAAACACACAGTTTACATAGGGAACAACCATACACAAGTCCAGTCCTTCAAGTTTAGGAGAAGTGATTGTTTCACCTAATCTATAGAAAGAAAAAAAATCAAGAAAAATGGAAAGGCAGAGGAATATACCTCAAAATAAAGAAAATCACAAAATCTCAGAAAAAGAACTAAATGAAATGGAGATATGCAAGGTAAAGAATTTAAAGTTACCATCATAAAGATGCTCACTGGGCT